>CARXXK010000002.1:21737003-22447625 GCA_949089665.1 Macrosiphum euphorbiae
AAAAAGGTGGGCAAGTGGGTGTCGCTCTGCTGTACAGTAGGTTACAAGTGGGTCACTGTACCTATAATGGATGATATTAAATTTGAATTCAACGATATTATATTATCATTGTATAAGAAAAACGATTCCGAGCGGAGACGGTATGTCAGTCTAGGTATAAGACATATTATATCTATGGTATTAAACAAAAACTTGACCTATAATAGGTACCTATAATAAATTCCAAATTAATCATACCACAATATCCATTAGGTACCTACTTATAACGCGTTTTACATCAACAAAAACCGTGATACTATCATAGATATATAATAGTACACTTTAGAAGTTTCAAGTACCCACGAATAATATTATTCAATCACAACAAAATAGGTAACTAAAATAGTTATTCTAGGTTTTTTAATATGTAATTTCGTCCAAATTTGAATTTAAAATGTCTGTAAAAAATAACTTTGTTCATATATTTTTTAGATTTTTTGGCTACAGTATGAACTATTTATGAGAACCTTTGTTTTAAATTTTGCAATACTTAGCTATAAAAACTGAACATTTTATAATTTATTAATTACAATGATTGATAATTTTCGAGATTTTGATAAATTTTGTCAAAATTCGATGTTTAAATGCTTATAAAAAAAATTGTGCCTATGTATTTTTAATATTTTTCAATTGCTACTGTAACAATATATCAGGAGTTTTGTATTAAATTTTTACACTTTTTGGCTCAACAGATAAAACTTTATTGATATTCATAGAAAAAAAAACTAAAAAAATTGAAAACTGAAAATGTCCGTAAACAGCTCAAAAAGAGTCAAAATATTTTCAAAATTGTACAGAGTATAGGAAATGCTAATATGAACATTCAGTGAAATTTTCATGTATCTACAGTTATTCGTTTTTGAATTACAACAAAATAAGGAAGTCGCTATATGAGAAATCGAGTGAATATCCAATGTTGTAAAAATTTGAATTTCAAACGCTCATAAAAATTTAATTTGATTTTCTTATAGACCTTTTTTTTTTAGGTAGATAATCTTATAAGAAATCTTGTATTACATTTTAAAACCTTAGATTTAAAAAGAAAAATTTTTACGAATTCTTAACTCAAAATAATTTGCTAATTTTCGTGATTTTTCCATATTTTGTCAATTTTTGAACTTTAAATACTTATAAAAAAAGATTGTGACTAAGGATTTTTAATATTTTTCATCTGCCTTTGAAACAATATACTAGGAGCCTTCTATTAAATTGTCATGCTTTCGCAACCAACAAATAAAATTTTATTGATATTTTTAGAAAAAAAATTTTAAAAAAAATGGAAAATGAAAATGTCCCTAAACAGTTCAAAATAAATCAAAATATTTTTAAAATGTTATCGTGTATAGAAAATGCAAATATAAACAACCAGTGAAAATGTCATGTATATAAGTTCATTTGCTTTAGAGTTTACACCAAAAACCAAAATCGAATTTTGGAAAACTGATTTTGCGTAAATATTCCCGGTTTTCCTTAATTTTTATGTTGTTTTTCCCGGCGCTTGTGAAAACTACTGAGCAATTTTTACTTTTGACCCCCCCCCCCCCAAAGTACCAACTAGATTCACTTTCCTATCAGAAAAGATACTCTTGAAGAATATCTAAGCACTTTTACTGTCCTAAAACGTGATGACAGACACAATAAAAATAAAAAAAAAACACACATCATTGTAAAATCAATACATTCATCGTTTCACTCAGAATCTAAAAATAAAATTTTGAAAAAAGTTAGGTATTAAGTTCTAAATTAAATTACTCAAAAAAATATTGATATTTTAAAAATTCTAAAAAATAAACTACTTGACTTAGATAAATGTTTTACAAATTTTTTATTTTTTATTTTTCCAAAAAAATGTTTATTGAATTTAAAATGTATTGTTTGAGGTATTAAAAAATTTTGATATTTTTTTTATATTATACGTGTAGCGCATGTGACTATAAATAAGATAAAAAAAAAAAAAAAAATGTAATATTGCTTAGAACAGATGTTATTACATCTGGCAGGTCTTCCTGTTAGACTCTGTATATTCAAAAATAAACTAATTACAGTGACTCTGATTGGTAACTTATGTAAGGCTAACAGTTCTCGTAAACTTTCAGTTATTGAAACGCTACTAAACTTGGTCGCACTATAGACAGACATGTTTGCCATTAACGTTGGTGGATAATGGCCAATATCACTGAAACAAAATATATATTAATATGTAAATAGAAATATTTAAATATATTATGCATATATTGGTATTAAAATAAAATAAGCAAGTGGGTACCGCTTTGCTGAACAATAGGCATCGAGTGGATCACTTTAATGGATGTCTTATATTTGAATTCAATACATTATTGCTTACAAAAATAATGTAGATATAATTTATAAATAATCGTTATTTTTATTTTTATCAAACTATAACAAACCTGGAGAAGGAACTGGAAGATAATTTTTAGTAATACATGAATAATTACAATATGAATTTGAATATCTACCTAGGCATTTTTTTTTTAGTTCCTATATAAAAAACAAATACATCATCGATTACATGAATTAAATAAATAAAAAAATTTTGAAAATCTTCCATCTAAACTTGTGGAAATTAATTAATCAACACTCTATTCTCGTAAGCAAACATTTTTCATTTTTATAAGCATAATTATTTGAAATAATTTAAAAATATTATTTTTCTATTATTTTTTACAATAAACATTTTGCGAGTTTTTACTTTTTTAAATGTCGACATTTAAACATATTCTTCTGTATATATATACAGAAGAATATGTTTAAAGAAAGATCAATTAAATATATACAAAAATAATTTTGAGGTAAGAAAATAATTAATTATAACCTCATAAATATTTTAAGTTTAGGAGACAGAAATGGACAGGAGTAATGTACCAACATTTTACTAATTTCCTGGATACACTTGTGCTATACTACTACATTCATCTAAACTTTTAAATATTAATTAATAACCTATTCAACAAAAAAAAGGTGGGTAATTGGATGTCGCTCTGCTGTACAGTAGGTTACAAGTGGGTCACTGAATAATGGATGCTATTAAATTTGAATGCAATGATTTAATATCATTGTATAAGAAAAACGATTCTGAGCGGAGACGGTATGTCAGTCTAGGTATAAGACATATTATATACTTTTCTATGGTATTAAATTATATGGAATTTATGAATAAATTCCTTAAAATATGCACAGTCTTATCATGAGCATAATTCTTATTCCTTATACTATGGTAGATTGTATGGATAGGCCATAATATTTTGATTTTTCAGTTTCATAACTCCCCGAATAATATTTTTAAATTACAACAAAAACAAAGATCGTTAATATTGATTTTAATATGTAATTTCGTCCAAATTTGAATTTAAAATGTCTGTAAAAAATAACTGTGTTCATAAATTTTTTAGATTTTTTGGTTACAGTATGAACTATTTATGAGAACCTATATTTAAATTTGCAATCTTTAGCTATAAAAACTGAACATTTTATAATTTATTAATTACAATGATTGATAATTTTCGAGATTTTGATAATTTTTTTCAAAATTCGATGTTTAAATGCTTATAAAAAAAATTGTGCCTATGTATTTTTAATATTTTTCAATTGCTACTGTAACAATATATCAGGAGTCTTGTATTAAATTTTTACACTTTTTGGCTCAACAGATAAAACTTTATTGATATTTATAGAAAAAAAAACTAAAAAAATTGAAAACTGAAAATGTCCGTAAACAGCTCAAAAAGAGTCGAAATATTTTCAAAATTGTACAGTGTATAGGAAATGCTAATCTGAAAATTCAGTGAAATTTTCATGTATCTATAGTTATTCGTTTTTGAATTATAACAAAATAAGAAAATCGCTACATGAGAAATCAAGTGAATATCCAATGTTGTAAAAATTTGAATTTCAAACGCTCACAAAAATTTAATTTGACTTTCCGGTAGAGATTTTTTTATTGATAAAGGTAGACAATCTTATGAGTAATCTTGTATTAGATTTTCAAATCTTAGATTTAAAAATGAAAATTTTTACGAATTCTTAACTCAAAATAATTTGCTAATTTTCGTGATTTTTCCATATTTTGTCAATTTTTGAACTTTAAATGCTTATAAAAAAAAACTGTGACTAAGGATTTTTAATATTTTTCATCTGCCTTTGAAACAATATATTAGGAGCCTTCTATTAAATTTTCAAGCTTTTGCAACCAACAAATAAAATTTTATTGATATTTCTAGAAAAAAAACTAAAAAAAAATGGAAAATGAAAATGTCCCTAAACAGTTCAAAATAAATCAAAATATTTTGAAAATGTTATCGTGTATAGAAAATGCAAATATAAACTCTCGTTTTTCCTTAATTTCTCTTTTGTTTTTCTTGGAGTTTTTAAAAGTACTGGGAATTTTAAAATTTGACCTCCCCAATGCACCAACGATATTCACTTTCCAATCGAACAAGATACTGAAGTCGAAAATAAAAGCATTATTTCGACTACTTATCGTGTACACAGACACAAAAAAAATAAATAAAAAACACACATCATTGTAAATCAATACATTCATCGTTTCACTCAGAATCTAAAATATTTTTGTACATAGAGGAACACAAATATTCTGTTTCTAAATAAGAAAATATAAACGTGATTCGATTTAACTTTTTAATTTTTCACACATTTTAATTTGACTTGGAAAACTTAATTTTTACCATAATAATCATCTAATTATTCATACACTATTGAAAGTTCCTAAGTTAATTTTTTAATTTTTATAATTTTAATTTTCATAATGCATTTAAATATAAATAGCCTATATAACTATAACTATAACTATATATTACTATAGTCTATAAGGTTAGTTTATAATACTATTGCTATTATCATATTGATATAGAGTAGAACCTCGATTGACCGTCAGTCTCGGGACCAGAGCTTTGACGGATAATCGAAAAGACGGTTAAGCGAACAACAAAAATTTAAACATATATACATATTATTTATTATTTTTTTTAGTAATTATGACATACATATTAATATAATTAGGTACTATTACTTATTGGTACATTATTATTATTTTTTAATTTATTAAAAAGTGTTATTATTAAGTTTCGGATTACATATATGTATATGTATATTATTATTTATAACCTACTCAGTACTCATACACAAGCGGCCTAACGGATAATCGAGGTTCTACTGTACTTCAAAAGTTTTAAATGTCCAAGAATAATATTTTTAAACTAGATACAACAAAATAAGTAAAATCGCTATTCTTCAATTAATATGCAATTTCGTCAAAATTTGAACTATCAATTAAAAAAACTATGTTTGTATAATATTTAGATTTATTGGTTACAATATTAAATACATTGGAGGAACCTTGATTTAAATTAAGTATAAATTGGACATTTTATATATTTTTAACTACAACACAATTTATTAATGTTCGTGATTTTAATGAATCTTGTCTTAAGATGCTCATAAAATCAAATCATGCCCACGTATAATTAATATTGAAATGAAACTTATTTATGGAGTGTACAACGCCGAACAATTTGTAACAAAATTATGCTCACGACGACACGACGCAAAAACAAAAAAATATAAATCATGTTAATCATGAAATTATTATTATTATTATATACCATTTAGATATTTAATAGGTAATTAATATTGCGGAATAGTGATAATTGATATGGAGCGTCATTTTAATATAATATATACCTTCTGTAAGTTAATTAGATATAAGTATAATAATTATGTAGGTAACAGGTAATTACTAATCGTGTATATAATAATATAATTATAAATATCGAAACGATTGCAGGTTATAATAATATATATTTTTATTATATATTATATATTTCATATTCTTACTGGTACACATCAAATAATCCAACTGAAAAAATTTGAACTTAAAAAGTCGAAAATTATTCATGCCTACATAAACAGCTCAACAACAGTCAAAATATTTTGAAAATGTTATCGTGTCTAGAAAATGGTACCTAGTGTAAACATTTGTTAAAAAATTGTTTCCAAGTATCCAATAAGATTATTGATTTTATTAGTTACTACAAATAAACAAAATCGATTTAGTCAAAAACCGGTCTTGCAATTCCTAATTTTTTATTTATCCTGTTGCTTTTGATAACTACTGGGAATTGTTTACTCTTAACCCCAACTAGACTAGATAGTACCAACTAGATTCACTTTCCTGCCAGAAAAATACTGTTGTAGAAAATTGGATCATTATTACTGTTTTAAAAGGTGATGAGAAACACAAAATAAAAACACATACACGTTGTAAAATTAATTAAAAAGGTAGACGTTTTTTACCTATTTATATTTATTATATGACCGTTGATTTTCAGCTCCTTCATGATATTCACCGCTTCTTTACTGCAAATGCTCGGTCCTAACACGTTGGTTTCAAACATCAGTTTCCAGTCTTGTGGGTTTCCTGATAAGTATAAAACGTAATATCGTGAATAAATTGTAGTAACAAGTAACAACTAATAAATTACTTATGTAGACAGTCGCCATTGGCACCAGCGATCTATTAGTATTTGAGCAAATATAATCTTACAATTTATGTTATTTTATTTAGTTATTGATTTGTAAATGTATAAAGATATAAACAAAACAGATTGACTGTAAAATGTATACAAGCATTAGTTTTTAAAATAATATAGCCTATATAGGTACCTACATATTATAAATACATAAATTGCATAAAAATGTTTGAATTCAAAATAGAAATAACTTTCGGTATACCTAATGGCAGACATATTATTATAATTATAATAATAATTATAATTTATTATCAAATTTCAAACTTAAGTATAAAAATTAAAATGTTATGATTTTTCTAATATAAAATAATTTGCAAGCGTTCGTGATTTTGAAGAATCTATTAAACATTTAAGCTTTAAAGTTTAAATGCTCATAAAAATGTTGTGACTTTATTTTTATATTTCTTAATTGGGGTAAGAACAACTTATGAATTATATCATATCTAGAAAATTCTAAATATCAGTATTTTGCGAATAATAAAAGTTAGTAGTAGGTTATTCATTTTGGAATTACATAAAATTAACAAAATAGATTTTATGGAAAACTGGTTAAGCGTAAAAAAATCTCGTTTTGGTTCCTGAATATTATTAGATAAGTACTGGTAAATCGTTTTAATTTGACTTCCCAAGAGTTCCAATTTGCTACCCACTAGAAACCACCCTCATAGTTTTAGATCGAAGTTTATTTTTACCATCATACTACTGCTATAAAAAGTAAATACAGACATACAATTATTTAAAAAAGGTTGGCAAGTTGAGGTAGCGCTCTGTTTCACATTAGGTATCGTGCGGGTCACTGCAATGGATATTGGATATGTTAAATTTAAATTACCTAAATGATATCATTGTAAGTATACGAAAAAGGAATCTGAACGTAGATGATCTGTCAATTGTCATCCTATATTACTAAATATATTTTATTATATTAATATTCCTTAAAGTAATTTATATTACTTTTACCTACTGGCTACTTACCTAAAGCGTCACTATTTCTCCAAACTCCAGCATTGTTTACTAATACGTCGACCGACTTAAATGTGCCCTTTACCCAAGCGAATGCTTCTTGGATATTTTTTTCCAAACACAAATCAACTTTGTAGTAATGAAATTCACCTAGTTTTCCCATCAACTCTTTTCGTAACTCCTGTAGGATTCAAAAACCAATCATGATTCGTGTCGATTAAAAGCGTTTACAATCCGCAGTAATAATAACAAATTATTGACGAATGTGATTCGATTTAACTAAATGTCCAAGCAGTTCCGGATCTAGTGCTTGAGGTGAGAAAGTAGGGTTTCTTACTCAGAGTGCCATATATATTATGAGGGCAATTCGATATTTACTACAAAACATACAATCAGCAAAAATATATTTAAAAAAACAAAACATATTCAAACAAAATACACGGAAGAAAAATAAACAAAAAAGTTAGAATGTCTTATTGTGATTTTATTATTTTGTTTGTTATTATTATCCTATAATGTAGGTAGGGGTCGTAGGGAATAGGGATAAATTGTGTTAGTTTATATTGACTTAAAAAAAATAAATTATTAATCCAGTATGTATACCTATGTATATTTAAGATTGAACCCTGAAAAATAATTTTAATTAGGGCTCGGAACTTAATGAATAATCATTGTTTTTTATAATAACTGTGACGATGATTATTTGAAAGAAATGTTTATGTTTTGAATCAAAGATTTAAGTACTATTGTAATCCATGATCTACATTACTTAGATTACGCTTAATATGCTGATAACAGATATTTTTTTTAATTCGGCCGATTAAACTCCGGTTAACCTTAACCGTGATTAACTGTGTTGGTGAAACCTAAATGTGAAATCCTTCAGTCACTCCAAAGAATTACATTAATAGTATTATTTTTATGTTTGCTCACAATACTTCTGTGTAGCTTGTAGGTGATATGTTTTCTTAAGGTAGGTTTACACGGGGCGTAAAAAATGATCGTGATACATAGAATCGTAATTCACTACTGATTCGTGACCAATCACGAGGCTCACGTCTCACATGTAAACTTAGCTTTTTAGCCTAGTATGTACCTATTACAATTAGATATTTGTAATAATATATGATTATTCTGATTTTTTTCCATGGTTATTTAGTACATTTTATTTTTATTTATTTTTATTGATATTTTTAAGAGTTTTAGGTAATAGTTTCGAGCCTTAGTTATAATATTTGTACACGAAATATATATTTTACAACTTTTAAAACGTACCTATGTGCCTATAATAATATGTTATGGTAAATTACAAAATATATATTAATAACATTTAAAGAAATGCGTTTTTTGTGAGAAAAACAATAATAATGGCTAATACCTATACACAACGAAGGGAAACGAAAGACACTGAAAGGCACCCACCTCGAGTCTGTCTTCCCTCCTGGCAAATCCGACGACAATCATTCCTCTGTCAACCAGTCGCCTACAGGTGGCCGCTCCAATCCCGGACGACGCCCCCGTGACCACGGCGACTTTTCCTACCCATTTGTCCATTTTCGTTGAAATTATATTGCACGCCTCTATATCCTTGTGATCGCCGCCGCAACTGGTTGATAATATTATAATAATATAATATATATAAATATTTGGATGTATATATTATACGGCTGGTACGTACAACTAATGTAAAGCGAGTAATAATAGATACGACCGCTTACGCCTGTCGAAGTGTCGAACTGACTAGGTATTCACGGGACGAAATAATATTAATATACGTGCACTTTATAGTTCAAGCGCTTTTTTATTACCTACGCACTGCATGCACGAGTGTTCGGAGTGTTCCGTCGATTTAGATAAGAGTGTATAGGTGGAATTATATTATTTATAATAATACAGTTTATTCTCGTCTACTCTTGAATTAAACCAAATGTATGGACGTTGTCCACAATCTATTTTTATTGATTTCCACTTATTACGTATACAAACGATAACCTTATATAGTATAATCACTTAGGTATTAGTGTAGTATTACCTATATTATAACTTATAGGTATCACACAGTAATACAGTGAAACTTCCATACACCGAAGTCGAATAAGCACCAAAAAAAAATCGTTATATAGAGGAATTCGTTAAATAGAATTAAGTTTTTTTTCAACTTTTTTTTTACAACTTTAAGTATGTATGTATGTAAAAAACAACATCAAACATCATATTACAGTTTAATTTAATTTTTAAAATTAAATATAATTACGAATTTTTTTCAATTTTTTTTTTAAATTTAATTTTTAACCTTAAATATAATTTAAAAGAAATAATCTGCAAGTTTTGTTTGATTTTTATTTTTGAAAATTGTCCTTATTTCGTAAAAAGTTTCTATATCGTCAAGTTTTAAAAAAATTTCATCGGGAACATTTGCTTCTTGTCTAAAACCATTTCTTACCACTGATAAAGCGTTTAATATGTCTTATTCTATGAGTTTGGATCGTTCTACTGCATGGTCGTCTTCTCTTCAAATTATCAGGATTTTCTTTTTTTCTAACCTCTTCTACAATAGTTTCTTAAGTAGGTAGGTGATTCATATACGGCGATATCTTCATCAATTTTCAAATAATCTTGTAAAGTAACGCCATCGCAGTGAACTAACTTACATTATCGTTGTACATCTGGTATTTCAATATCGGTTTCAATAATTTAATTTGTAAATCCAGCTTTGAAGAAACATTTTTTTATGGTTTCGGACATTACATCACTTCTCCAAGTTTTCGATACCTCAGAAATACAATCTCGCAGAGTAATTGTTGTTCTCTATTCAAGATTTGAAATAACATTGTTCAAAATACTAATAGGACATTTTATGGATGTTTTCATTTAATTGTCACTAACTATAAAATGTATAACATACCAACAACGTTTCAAACTTACCTTTTACGGAACATCACATTTCAATGTAAATAGGTTGTTACCGGGATGTTTAGCTTGTATAAAAATCCTCATTATATAATTTAATATTATATTATATTATTATATCGTCTGTCACCCGAGGAGGGTGAGGGGTGGGGGGTTCTACGAACAACACTATAGCTATTTCTACATTATTATTAATTATTATTAGACATTATATATTATAATATTATTTGGGTTTTCTATGACGTTATTATCATTTCATTGGTGACTATAATAACTATTGTATAATATAATATATATATAATGGGTTCACCGGTGCTGCCCGACCGGCCGCTGTAGGTCCGTACTCCGCCGTCGACACTACTATTCGAATCTATAATACTTGAGCTCGTGCCTCGTACCAGTGTTTGTATTATACCTACTATTATAATCGTCAATCGTCGCAGAATAATATTATATAATCAATATAATTGAATAATCGATAACAATTAATAACATTTTTCGCGTGCATTTTAGCATAGTCGCATAGAGCATTTTTACATTATAGTTTGTTATTTTATTTGTTGTGTTCAGTCTTCAGAGGCCAGTGATAAATAGTATATAGTATACATAAATATTAAATATAATAATATCATCATGTCTACGAAACAATCGCTAAAGAGGCGTAAAGTAAGTTTTTATATGGAACAATTGCAGTTTAGCTACCATGAGATTTTTTCAAATTTTGTTTTCGAAACCTAGGTAAATGATGGTGCCAAAAAAAAAAAATAGGTACTCAAACACTTAGTTTTTGAGTTATAACCATTTGAAATTCGATGATTACCGATTTTTGAATTTTTTTTGGTAGGGTACTTATGTATAGTGATGTTTTAAAAATTTTGGTGCCAATAAAAACTTGTGTAAACACTTGGTTTTTGAGTTATAACGGTTTTCCGTTATAGATATTCCGTTATTTTATTTGAAAAAAATAGCTTTTTTGAGCGGGGTCACTCGGACAATTAAAAACCAAAATATCCCCAGATTTGCTATGCAACACCTCCCCAAGCGGGCCACAGGGTTAAAAAATTGCATTTTTGTTGAACCGAGTCACCGAGTACCTATGACAAGTTATAGTCACTCCCTACGCCAGAATCCCTGCTCAGCTCGCTAAGCTCGAGGTCCTACAGAGTTAGCCTCGCCGCCTCGGGTATAGCAATTTGTTTTTGCCAATTACAGAACTATTTATTTTATATTTACGATATTTTGATTTATTTTTTTTTAATAATGTTCCCAGTTACGTGATTACTAGGCGGATAACATATTATGTCAGTAAAAGAACTTTAAAAGACATTAAGATAAAAATTGTAGGTCATAAACTGATTATCTGACAAATTATCTATCAACCTATCTTATGTTTCGGTTGGGCTTAAAATCACCATAATCGGCAGTATGCGATCTGCATTATTTGTTAAATTTAATTAAATTAAACCTATACAAACAAATGAAAATTAGAAACTAAATACAAATACATTTTCCATTTCTTTTTTGCTAACATCATAGGCGTATGATTGTTTAGACGAGGAAGGTTTCTTACACCTGACAGTGGTCAGTGAATCACTCTATTCAATTTGTCAATCCAGATACCGGCGCACATAACAAATATGTTGAACGCATGTGGCGCCATGCAAAAGCATCACTGTCACAGTGCTGTCGCAAAAAAAAATTTACATTGTTTACATGGCAAAATTTATGTTTGTTAAGCGTTTTCGTTACCAAAAGTTAGACGTATTGACAGAATTTTTTAAGTACGCTGGTCAACTTTACGACCCACTCTTGCTGAATGACCACCCTAATTATGAGTCTGATGAGAGTAGCATTGACACAGACGATGAATAAAACTACCTAATTGTTAAATATGTAAAACAAATAATAAAAACAGTTTATATTATGCATTTTAAGTTTCATAATTAAAAAACTAATCATTAGCATTACGCGTGGTAATATCGAGCGTATATCTGAAAAATATAACCGGAGCCGGTAGAGCTCAACCATAGGCGTAAATAAGGGGGGCTTTAGGGGCTGAGCCCCCAAAAACGTCCATAGCCCTTCCAAACATTTCCTACATTTTGGTTTAAGCTTATTCAATATTATCAAAGAAAGACTTTAGCCCCCAAAATCTCAAACGCTATTTGGGAATATGGGCGCAACTACTTGTAAATTTACATAATTTCCGAAAACAAAAAAATATAAATTCGTGTTCGCGCATGCGTGTTCAGCGGAAAACCGTTATAACTCAAAAACCAAGTGTTGACACAAATTTCTTATGTCACCATCATTTTTAAAACGTCACTATACATAAGTACCCCTCCAAAAAAAATTCAAAATTCAAAAATCGATAATTATTGAATTTCAAACGGCTATAACTCAAAAACTAAGTGTTTGCGTTAATTTCTTTTTGGCACCATCATTTTTAGAACTTTGATTTACCTAGCAGGGAAGCCAACCAAAAGGAAGCTGCTGAGCAACGTCGCCCACTCCATCCTGCTATACGGATCGCCAGTATGGGCCGAAGAGATGAGCGTGGCGGGCTGGACGGAGCTCCTCAAGGTGCAGAGGCGAATCTGCCTGAGAGTGGCTTCCGCATACTGCACGACCTCGAGGGAAGCAATAGCGGTTATCACTGGGATCGCCCCACTAAATCTGCTCGCCAAAGAGAGAAAATACCTACATGAAAAGAAGAGGAACCCGGAACTGGTAATACCACCCACAAACATCATGGAAAATTGGCAGACAGAATGGGAAAATAGCGAAAGCGGCAGATGGACGTACCGCCTCATCCCAAACATCGGTACCTGGACAGGCCGCCGACACGGAGAAATGAATTTCCACCTGACCCAAGCCCTGAGTGGTCACGGATGCTTAGCCGCGTATCTGAAGAGGTTCGGAAAGCTGGAATCGTCGGAGTGCTGGTACTGCGGAGACGTGGTAGACGACGCTGAACACACAATATTCCACTGTGACGCTTGGCACACGAGGAGGAGGCAAGTGGAGATGACCATGGGGATCGACTTAAACACCGGCAACCTCATCCCGACGATGCTTGCCTCAAAGGCGAATTGGGACACTCTATCCGGCATGATAGGAGAAATCATGCGAAAAAAGGAAGCTGAGGAGAGGAGAAGACAGGCAGCTCAATAAGGAGAGTACGTGATTACCAGGGCGGCTGAATAAGATCGGCCCTTGAAGTCTCAGAACGAGAAAACCAGGGCGGCGGAATAAGATCGGCCCTTGAAGACACAATAAGGAGAGTACGTGATTACCAGGGCGGCTGAATAAGATCGGCCCTTGAAAGTCTCAGAACGAGAAAACCAGGGCGGCGGAATAAGATCGGCCCTTGAAGACACAGAACTGTAAACTTCCCTCACTAACAATGTATTATGTAATGTATTATGTAAATGTAAAGAGCAATGTAAGAGGGGTAGGTAGGGAACTGTCCCACTTTACCACTTATTTTGGCCCTCGGGCCGGTGTGTATTTGATTTCAAATAAACGATGGGTCGTGGGGGTGAAATGACCTTAAGGCTGGTACCACCCCACGACCCGATACCATGTAAAAAAAAAAAAAAAGGTTTCTAAGAAAAATTTTGAAAAAATCCCATGGTAGCTAAACTGCAATTATACCTTTTATATTATTTAATTATGTATTTTAAATTTAATTGCATAAGCTTTTTTTACCATTACCACGTAGAACCGGTCACCGGACATATAATAAGCGATGGGACAATGTTTTGTTTACGGAATCAAACGATTACAGTGTTGTGCCTGTTAATGGGCTAATTTTACCACCAACATTGGAGCTAACAGCGTTAAACATTTCAGTAGTTGAATTTTGTCGATGGCCTCCATTTAATGTTACTAGCATTGAACTAACAAACGCTGATGATCCAGAAGATTTATGGGGCTTATTCAAAATTAAAATCTTGTCTAGTAAACTATATGGTAGGTACTTTATAAAAAGTTTTAAAACATAATAGGTTCGATTAATAATTAATAGGTACAAGTCAAATAAACCTGAAACCTACTTAAAATTACTTCATAATTAAATATATATATTATATTAATAATAATTTTATTTCATTTTATATTAATCTGATAAAATATAACTTTGCAAATTAACAGAATTAAATCATTCAAACCAATTATATTCTTTTGTTTGTATTATATTATCATTTATGTTATTTTTTAAATACATTTTGTAACTGTATATTAAGGTACCTATTATTTTATAATAATTTAATAAACTATACTAGGTATATATTATATTATATGTTTACACTTTTTTATATTAAGATTGATTGTTTTTTTGATTTATATATAATTTTTATTATTCAATAATTTTATTTCATTTTATATTAATCTGATATAATATAACTTTGCAAATTAACAGATTTAAATCATTCAAACAAATTTTAATCTTTTGTTTGTATTATATTATCATTTATGTTATTTTGTAAATACATTTTTAACTTAAACCTATTCAAATAAATAAATTGGAATTACTAAATTATAATGTTATTTTTTTTTTAATTTTCAATATTTAATTAGGCGGTAAATATTGATTCATAGAAATTTATTATTTATGCATAGGTTATACAGGTATTATATTATAAATAATCCATATGTATAATATTAAAAAAAAAATATCAACATTGTATATTGTTAGTTAAACAACTATACAACAATATGATCAAACATCGTAGTGAGGTTTTTAATAACATCACATTGAGATAGCTATGAAACATCGGTGGTGTTACATAGACGTTCGAATTTAATGTGGACATAACATCGTGTTTGATTGTTGTAGAGATGTTACAAAGAGATGTTCAGTATACGAGCGTCTAGAGACAGCCCAAGAGCAAATTCCTTATCAATTATAATTATATAGTATATAGTATATACTATTTTATTTCCATGTTTTGTTGAGTATTTATATTTAATGTTTATTTATTTATTTGTTTATTAATATGAACGGAGCAAGCAAGGCCAAAAAACAAGATAACATGTATACAAATTAAAAATAACAGTCATACATTAAATTAATAATACAATTTATTGTTCTATTACCTACTTTGTATAGTTTATTTTATGTATTTATGCTTTTGGAATTAAATAAAAAAAAATCTCAATTATTTAAGTTTTTTGTTTTTATCATATAATTCAATTATGTGGTATTGTATGGTGTATTGGTGTCAACAACAATGTATACTATGGTGATTTGGGTAATATTGTAAAATTGCAGTCTTGAGCAGTAAAGCCATATCAATTAATTAAGTAACATAATTCAAATTAAAAAGGGTAGATTTTTATACATTAGACATTGTAACATGAAAGAAAAGTAACTTGCCCAAGACTGTAGAAATGTATGCCTTTGCCTCTATTTTTAGTCAAAATAATTAATGAAAATTTTAGATGAACACTGTCTTTCATTTATACGAACAATAGTTAAAGAAAATAATGTAGAGGTTAAATATTGCAAAACACACAGACGGCATTATAATGAGGTAAAATTTCTTCCCATCCATAAGAAAGTTCAAGAAACTATTGCTGGTAAATAATATTTTTATTTGCAAAGGTAATTCATTTTATTTTTAATGTATTAATATTTTTGAATTTTAGACAAAGTTAAAAGTGGAGTTCCTCCAAACATTGTAATCGATCAACTGCGTGATGAGTTTGATTACACTATTCAAAAGAAAAATCTTGTGACTCCATTTATTATGTAAATGGCATATTGATAATAACTGGCGAAAGAATTTATAGAAGATTGTTGGGACACAAACGGTCAAAGCTTACATTTATAAAACTTTACGTGTTTTATTGGAGGAACCTGATGTAACACAGTTTGAACATATTCTTAACTTGTTTCTTGGAAAATTAGAAGAGGAACCAGCTTTCCATATTTTTAAAGCATATTTTGTGAGTCATTATGTACATCGAAAACAGTTAAGAGCTGCATGTTACAGACAAGAAGCTATGCTTAACACTAATATGGTATTAGAGGCATTCTATAAGACATTGAAATATGTATATTTAAAGGGAAAAAAGAATCAACGTCTTGATATACTTCCCTGGATATTATCTCTTGATATACTACTTTGCTAAAAACTTGAAGGACAAGAATTTTGAGCGTCTTGTCAAGTTGTGCAACGGTGGAAAAGTAACACATTATGTTAATGCCATTAACAGTCGTCATCGTTCTGCAGTTCAAATACATAATTCTAAAATTAATAAAACGTCAGATATTACTTGGACTGGGGTATCTGAAACGTTAAATCAAACATATTTAGTTAAAAAACTTGAATCACGTGAATGTAAAATTATTTGTGTTGCATGTAAAGTTTGTGTACATCTATTCTCATGCACATGTTACGACTACACAATCAAAAATAATATGTGTAAACATATTCATGCTGTGAAAATTGATATGTTAGATGACAATGATATAAACACTAAAAACAATTATACTAACCCAATGGATACAGATGAAATTTGTATGAAAATGTCTGATATGCAACAAACTATTGCTCCATCTGCAGTTAGCATTGCAAACAAAATTCAGCAATTTCATAGCATGTTTGTGTCACAATCAGGTAAATTCAATTGTGAACAGCTACATAAAATTAATTTATCCTTAGACTCAAATTTCAAATTGCTATATGAACAAGAATCGAATGTTCCTGTTTCATTAAATGAAAATGGAAGTCAAGAACCAGCTAATAAAAATGTCCAAAAACGGTATTTTAAACTAAAAAACTACGTTTAAAAATACCAGAAGAACAACGATTAGATAAACCAACATTAAACGTAAGAAAACAAATAATAGATGACTTGAACGAAAAAGATGGGTCTCCTTATGTCCATATTGATTCGCAGTTTGACCATGCATATGGAAAATAAGACAAATAATATTAATTTGCTCTTTACATTATGCTACCAACATTATTATTAATATTATTAAGCAAAATTATTATTATTATTTCAAAAACAATTATTTTATAACTGTATATTTTATTTTATGACAATTATTTTGAAAACAACATTATAATTCGTATTTCGAAAACAATATTATTTTATAACTGTATATTTTATTTTATGACAATTATTTTGAAAACAACATTATTATTAGTATTTCAAAAACAATATTTTTTTATAACTTTATATTTTATTTTATTATAATTATTTTGAAACAACATTTACATTATTATTTGCATTAATTTTGATAAGAAATATTATATTATAATTAATAAGGAATTTGCTCGTGGGCTGTCTCTAGACGCTCGTGTTCAGTATAATTCGACGGTGGAAAGGAAAAAGAGCGTATGCGACGTTTTTGACGAAAATTCGTTTTTTTATTTAAGGCGTAAACGACATAATTCTGCATCGATTGTGCTCAACCGATTATCGATATGTTGATTATTGACGAAGTTATAATCACAGAACAATATAGAATATACACTCGATCAGCTGTGAGGGTTTACGTATCCCTACGGTATGATGTATTGGACTATAAAAGTTGTACCGTATCCGTAATCTGATAGAACGTTAGCAACGTGTATCCCTCTTTGTTACGTAATTTTTATAAACGTATACAAAGCAATGGGCATTTAAACATTTAACAATATTATTTCAATTTTGAAATTTTAATAGTTGAATTTGTCAATTTACTATGGTTGTAAAGTGTATGGTATGTCCCAATAAATATGGGCCATTATCCCAAATCAGTTTCCATCGTTTTCGGAGGTCGGCTGAAAGGTAAGTGCCTTTAATTTTGTACAAGAACTATAACAAGGTGAACCGTCCAGTTATTGAACACCCTCCAGTAATTGAACAGCGCCGACAAATGCTTTAAAATTAAGAAAACTAGGTATCTAATCGAATAAATAATTTTTGTTTTCAATATTAGACATAGTGGTCATACTGTATAACCAAGGTTTGATAGTGAACATTTGATAACAAAAAAGTGATAAATATTCAAAATAACAGTCATCGAATTTTCGTGTGTTTGGACCAAATTTGTTTAAGTAAGTACTATGAATTACCTTTTGTGGGAACTGAATAACTTATGAAATATTTCATTATATACGGCAATTATTTGTTTTTTATGTTAAATACCTAATTTTGTATCATTTTCTTGCTTAAAAATTTGAAAAAAATGTTTATCTTAACTACTTATGTAGGTGTTCAATTACTAGTTACTAAAATTTAACAAATCCTAGTAATTGAACACATGTTCAATTACTGGTATTGCTTAAATATAATTTAATCCAGTGATTGAACAGGTATATTAATGTTAAAATTAATATAATACAAATCTTTTATTGTGTTAGTTACCTAGATACCTACCTAATAATTATATATATTAATATGTTCTTCAAATACTGACAATAATTAAGTGTGGACTTACAAAAAATATTGTAAATACAGTTTATTAAAATATTACCAGAGATAATCAAATATACCTATTACCTATATTTATGGTTTTTTCTTTCAGAATAGCCAAAAAATTTAAATACTCTGAAGAACAAATGCGATTGGCTTTGGAAGGTGTAACTTCCAAATCATTATCATTAAATAAAGCTTCAATTAAATATAACATACCCAAATCTACTTTATCTATGAAATTATCAGGAAAGACTTCTTTAGTTAGAAAAATGGGCCCTTCTTCATTTTTGAGTGATGAAGAAGAAAACCGAATAAAAGCTTGGATTTTAAATAATGCTACACTTGGTTTTCCTTTGAAGGACGAAGATGTTAAAGATTCTGTTCAAAGAGTGATCAAAGACAGGAAAAACTTAAAAAAGAAGAAGAACTTACTCAAAAACGAAAACGTAGAGAGGAAATAAAAAAAGAAAAATGTCTAAAAGTGGCCAAAAAACTCCCAAAAAGGCAAAAACAGGAACCAAGAAAATCAAAAATTACAAAAACATTTAAACCAGTATTGAGTATAAGTATGGAGTCTGAAGATGATACCACATGTTTATATTGTAAAGAACCATACACTTTGTCAAAAAGTGGTGAACCATGGATCAAATGTTGTGGATGTGCTGAATGGGCACATGAACTCTGTGCTGATTCTGAAAACACGATTGCTTACATTTGTGATTTTTGCCGTTAAGTTTTTTTATTTTACTTTCAAGTTACAATATTGTTAATTTTTAAACACTTTATATACAACTACTGTTATATTATATAGTTATAACATTGTTCCTTTCCTACAAAGTTATTTATTTTAATAGTTACCAAGTTGGTTTTCACTTATATATTTACTTAAGTCATAAATTATGTTTGTTTAAAATTTTTATTTTAATCCTGTTACTAAGTTTGTAATCAGGTATATATATATAATATATATTTAAGTTAAGTGTTATTTTTTAATAAAGAAACTACATTCTATTCATGAATTATATTAAATACAAATTGTTTTATCAAATATTTGTAGGTGTTCATACACTGGGTTTGAAGTGTTCATAGACTAGCCGAGTGTGTTCAATCACTAGGATTTCACTTATTTTTTCAAAAAAACTAATATGTTAAATACTAAATTGGTTTTATAAGGTTTTATCAATGTTAGTTCAATAATGAACAGTTATACCAATCTTAAAATCTAAAATGTGTAAATGTGATACTGAAAACCAATTTATGAATACATTTTGATTGCAAACAAATCCTTAACTGTTCAATCACTGGTCTGTTCACCAATCATTATCTGTAACAACACCTCCATCACCTATTCTCATTTTATTTTATTGATTTATTGTCATTTAAAATTTAAATCATTATGTCACATTTTAAATACAGATGCAAGCAGTGGGCTATTTTATGTCGACGAAATGATCTGGTTGACGTGGAACCAGTTATTTGTTTACAAATTGTGTTCAAGGCATTTTGATGAGTCACAGTTTGTAGGGACTCGTCTGATTCCTAATGCAGTTCTATCAAAATTTGAATGGAATGGATATTTAAATGAACAAACAGGAAATCACTGGTATGTTACTTTTACTAATTATTTTTAAATTAAAAAATAATATAATAAAAAATTCCGAATTGTATAATATTGTAATGTAAAGCTATTTCAATATTTCAGATGAATCTATCAAATCGGAACTAGTTCGTCCTCAGGTGGAAGTTACAGGTAATTTATTATATTTTATTAATTATAGGCATTTTATTAAAAATGTATATTAAATAATCTGCTAAGCACTTAATATACATGTATTATATATTAGTCCATTAGTCTATAAATTATTTTAATATTTTATTTAATTTTTTTTAGAATATTGTTCACCAATTGATTGGTCACAGATCCAATCAACCTCAACCTCTAAGTGTAAGTATACACTTGAACTAAATGTTGTATTAAATCATGCGATAATGTAATGTAATAATTAATAGTGATGGGTGAAAACTATCGAAGTACTCGATAGTTTAAACTATCTAATTACTCGGTTGTTTTATAAAACTATCGAAAATATCGAACTATCGAAAAACTATCGAACAATCGAACTATCGAACTATCGAAGAATCGATACTATCGCCTATCGAAGTTTTTTTATCATCTGATATCATCAGACAAGTGAACGCTTATCAATTATATAAATTATCAATTACTATTTAATGATTAATTTTTAGGGATGGGAAATATGAATCAGTTGAGTGAGTCGATTCAGATGATTCAATTCACTCAACCCTAGTTCATTATAGTCTACGTTCTACTTTTGTTAAGGTTCGGCGACGCCGTCATAACCCAACCGGACTTACTCAATTTTATCGAATAAATTGCCAAATTTAAAATGTTTTTACTTAACATAATATATACCATAGCATAATATAATATAATGTCCACAAAAAACATCCATTCAGAAAAATTATTTAAGAAGAAATGCAAATACTTGCCATGTTTACCTAATAATAATGTTGAAATAATTTATTATTTGATAATTAGACAGTTAGTAAGTTTTGATGAGAAAAAATATTTAAGTAAAGTTGATAAATAGTTAATAAGCAATAAATCCAATACTAAAATTTTAGTTATAAGAATATGTTTAACTCATTAAAAAAGTTAACTAAATTATGTTTAATTACCACCTTGGTCAAACTAGATAAACAATTATCTAGATAGACGTTTTATCAAATAAAAATTGATTAGGTTATTTATTACTTTATTATTCATACTACTATACTAGCCATACAGCATACTGTATAGTACTTTACAATCAAGGTGAAGAATACTAAAATAATATAACTATTTATATTGTACACTATCATAGTCAGGACTCAGGAGTATAAGCAGAGTTATAAGTTGTAATTTTACACTAAAAAAAATCTTGAACAAAGAATTAAGATTTAAAAACTAACCACTGCCCCCATCCCACTAAAATAAAAATAAATGTTTTAATAGCTACACAATGTAAAATATGAATGGTATATTGTTATTATTACACATAGGGATCTGATAAGTCAAAACAAAATCTTGTGTCATGTTAGTTATGGTTAGTTGTATAATATTTATTTTATATAAATAAAATATTCTAGTCTATAATATTCAGTTTTTACATTAAAATCATTTATTCCATAATCATGAAAAACATTACAGAGTATACATATATAATTATGTACTATAAATAATACTATAAATAACATGGATGTAACATGTCCATGCATATTAGATTTGTTTGAAAACTATTTATAATTTTGTTTGCATTCAATTTTAATAATAATCATTCACAATTCACCAGTGACAACTGAAGTTTGTTCTATTCCTTTCCTTGTTAATTTATAGTTTTGAATACATTTGGTTATTCAATTAAAATTACAGGTGTTTTAAGTACATTTATTTTTAATAAAAATGAATCGTAAGACCAGTGCAATTTGGGATTATTTTACAATAGTTGAAAACGATAAAGCTAAATGTAATTTTTGTAAAATAGTGCTTAAATTTAACCAATCGTAAACAACTAATTTATTAAGACATATTAGATCAAAACATGTAACAATTGATTTGTCTAAACGAAGAAGGCCAAATGATGACGTGGATGAAGAAAACATAGATGATCCTTCTCCGATGTCCATTCAAAATCCGTCAACTTCAAATTCTTTGGATAGAGAATGTCCCCCTCTTGTTCACCAGCCAGCACGTTGTCAACAACAACAGATTTCCAATTTTCTTAGCAAACCAGTTACAGCATCTAAAAGACAGTTGATTGATCAACAGGTAATAAGAATGATCGTTAAAGAATATTACCCTTTTAGTATAGTTGATGATAAAGAATTTAAGAAACTTATAAACATGTTGAATCCGGGCTATTCACTTCCCTCTAGAAAAACTCTTACAGGTTCATTACTTCCTGTTCTATATAACAAGATTTCTGATGAAATTAAATCAGATATAGAAGTTAACGCACAATATGTTTCTGTAACTACTGACGCATGGACATCTTTGAGAAATGAAAGTTATATGGCAGTGACTGTTCATTTTATAGATAAGTCATGTGAATTAAAATCTTATCTTCTTCAATGTGCAAAATTTCCTCAGAGACACACAAGTGAAAAAATTAAAAATTCTCTTCTAAATACTTTAAAAGATTGGGGCTTACAAAATAAAGTGGCAGCATGCACAACAGATAATGCTGCAAATGTTACTACAGCTATTCGATTGTGTAATTGGAGACACATATCATGCTTTGCTCACAGTCTTAACCTTGTTGTCCAATCATCTTTGCAGGAAATAAATGTCACAAGGGAAAAAGTGAAAAGTATTGTTGAATACTTCAAAAGAAGTACGGTTGGCTCTGAAAAATTAAATCAAATGCAACAACAGTTAGGTTATTCCCCTGTACGTTCAATGATTCAAGATGTTGTTACCAGGTGGAATTCTACTTTTTTTATGTTTCAACGATTTTTAGAATTAAAAACACCACTGCTCTCTGCGTTAGCTGATTTGAACCACGACAATAACTTGACATCTAATGATTGGGAAATAATAGCTAAGTCGTGTGATATATTAAAACGGTTCAATGAAATCACCATCGAAATGAGCAGTGAAAAAAGTGTAACCATATCCAAAACAATTCTATTTAGCCAGGCATTGTGTAACTACTGTAGTAAACTAAAATCAGAATATCAAACACTCCCTGAAATTAAAAATTTCATAACAAAATTATCTGAACAAGTTGACAATAGATTTAAACATGCAGAAAAACACATTTTGTTAGCAGAGGCGACCTTTTTGGATCCTCGATTTAAAAAATTTGGGCCAGGGGCGGACTGGGAATACTTCAGCCCAGGCGGAGAAGAATATGAGCGGCCCAACCTTTTTTTACATAGTTAATGAAAATGTTTAGTTGTCTTTATAATACCTATTTACTTAGTTTTTATGTTAATAAGTTCTAAAATTCTGAAATAATAGTAATATAAGTAAATCATGTTACAGAAGAAAAAAGTTTATTAGAACATAATGTAATTAAAATTTATGTAAACATATTTAGCATTAAAGTTGATGTACTTTTAAGGTAATTAATAATATCGGATACTTCTACATCTTCTAACATCTGTTTTTCAATTGACATAATCAGTAATGCTTCTAAATTTTCTGAGCTTAAATTAGAACGAAGACGATTTTTTGTTATTTTAAGTCTACTGAATGTCCGTTCACAATTCACTTGTGTTACAGGTAAAGTTAAAAAAAATTCATAAGCTTCACAGAGATAACTATAAGATGAAACATGTAAATTTAATGAATATAATACTTTGTACGCACAGTTTAAGCAATTTTTCGGATCATGATCGATACTTAAAGAACACTTCTTCTCCTGGTAGAAATCATTACCTACAACAATTTCAAGTATTACATGCATAAATAATTCATTAATAAAATTTAGGAAAATATTTATCAGTTATTATTAAACATACCAAATAATTCAAGAGTATTATCTTCTAATATATCAGAAAATTCATTAATTGATTCTTCATTATTATCATCATCTTCTGAAACATTATATTGCTCTTGATACATTGTCTGAGTGCGTTCTTTAATTGATGTAGATATTTTTGGAAAAACTGCAATAAAACTCTTTAACTCTGAATGAAGTTTATCTTTTGGAATGTTTGACACTTCAGATAAATATGTTAAAGCTATGTTTGGCATACTAGCAACCAAATCAAAATTTTTTGGAATAAAATACTGAATATCAGCTATTAACTGACTGTTGGCAAAAAATCTTTGATTTAAACTACTTATTATTTGGTCTTTTATTTCTTCATATGTTCCAACTCTAAACTTATTAATGGGAACAGACAAAACTTCGTCTGAACATTGTTCGTCGAAAAATGATTTTTTTTTGCTAATTCTTGAAGTTGGAAATGTATTGCTGATATTAATTTCATCAGGAAAATTTAAAGTACACAGTTTTTCATTAATTTTTTTAATGAATTCTTGGGATTCCTTATAAATAGTTTCAAATTTTAATTTAGGAATTTCTGATTTAGTCACTTCTACCATATCCCATGCAGTCAACAGATCCATGTTTTTAGTCTGCAAATATCTTGAAGTTGGTCCAATTATTTGAAAAATTTTCATAAAAATATGAGCAGTCAGTATTAATTTAAAACTACACAGTTTTTCAATCAAAGATGATGCCTCAGAACAAGTTTTTGAATCAAAATCTGGAGACTGAATTACAAAATTCAATGCACTAATGACAGTCAAAAATAAACATTGTTTTATCAATTATTTTCACAATTATGTACTTGAAGATGTTATTATTATTGTCTACATTATAATAATACTGTACGGTGACGATAACTGTGAGACAGTCTCATGACGACGAGCCACAAAAAGTGCAAATGTATAGACGCTGAATTCGTTTGTCATCCAGTCCAGCCGAATTCTTACATTATTTTTTACGTTGATTTATTATACAATTCGAAAACTCGACGCTATTTGATAACAATTTCTTAGACACTCACGTCGAAATAAACCACTTCCGCGTAGATCAGCGGGACGACCGGTCCCCATCCAATTGAATACGACCACAGATACATGCACACGAGTATGATGTGCACGTATTTGTGCCACTCGTTCGATTCGATTGGAGAACTGCAGATGTCTGTGATTGGATAGAATGACTGGTATAGCATCAGCGTCGCCAGACACGTGCCCATACTGATGGCCGACGCAATTAACATGAACTTGCGGCCCAAAAACTCAACTAGCTCGACCGTGGTGAGACACAGCAGGACCTGCGGGAAACCCGGAGGACGCGTTATTGTTACCGACTAATTTTCTCTAATGAGAACCTTTCATAATTGGAGTGGGTTTATCGTCAATCAAGATGTATTTGAAAACACGTTTTTGTAAATTTTACTACGCATTGAAAGGGATAATTAAGACACACTACTTACCTAGCAAGTTTCGGAAATGATTTAGTAATAAACATACTGTCAAACAAGCAACTTAAAAAATATATTTTAAATAAAGATCGTATTTTATTTTCATACGAGGAAATTTAGTTCAAGACATTATTAATCTTACAGATATTCTGGATCAGTGATTCAAGTATAGATATGGAATAGCTCAGTAAAGGGATTCAATTCCCACAAAAACAGGCAAAACTTAATAACACAAGTACACAACTTAATTAACTTGTTGGCCCATGCGACGGCTGATAAATGTATAGAAAAAAAATAGTTACCCCCGGCGTGATTGTCGTCACGTTAATGTTTTTATAACAGTTTTACGTTCCTACCCAGCTATATAATTTATGTAAATATTTAATTTTTTTTTTCCGAAACCGCTCACTTGGACCACGAACACTATCGTAATGATTTTTTGCGTGTCGCCGTATACGCGTTCGTCGCTGTAGCCAGCGATTTCTGTGGTCAAACCGAATCCGCCGATCACCGATTTGGCGTGAAACATCGTCGCACTCGCGCCGCAAGTCTGCTGCAGCACCACGAGTCTTGCGCCGATGTCGACGATCCTCCGTGTCAGGCGGCTTCTGTTGTCACTTGTCACCGATCATGCACTCGAACACAGATTGCGAATGATGATTACTGACCGAGACCAATACGTCCCCACAACAACTGAACAACCGTATTTACTTTTGGTTATTATTTATTAATAGCACAGTTACTATTATACAGCCGTTGCTCGCTTATCCCATCTGGGTGTGCCGATAAATTTCACGACTATTAATAAACATTTATGTACAATTTCGGTAATTGGTTAAAATAGTTTTAACGTTTCTCTTATCGGGGATATTGTTCACTATTATTGTTTTGATATACATTTTACGTTACCAACCCTGTACCAATTCTGTCATGTACTCTTGTATTATTATTTATTTTGTATACAACAGGCTGTGAAGTCTTCGACTTATAAAATCAAAAATTATTCCATCATATTATTGCAGTACAAATTATTAATAATCCTATTTTCCTATCGGCCCGTGCGCGCCGGCTGCCCGGGCGGACTTTTCCGCCTCTCCGCCCGGGCCAGTCCGCCCCTGAATTTGGCTTTAAAAACAACTTTGCTTTCCAAGATGTAAAACGATCAATTATAAACAAAGACAAATTAATTTTAAGCCAACAACAGCAAAATAATGCATTACCTGTACCAGCTTTGTCAGAACCGGTAAACGTTGAAATGAACCAGAACATAGATTCTATTTGGAACGAATTTGACACAGAAGTAAGCGATATAATTCAGTCTCAAGATCCTACCGCTGAAATCATAAATGAAGTTAATAAATATCTCCAGGAGCCACTGATTCCAAGAACTGCAGATCCGCTTAAGTGGTGGAACGAAAATAAAAACATTTATTCGACATTATTTATAATAATGAAACGGCGCTTATGTGTTCAAGCTTCATCAGTCCCGAGTGAGCGTGTATTTTCAAAGGGTGGTCAAATTGTAACAGTAAAACGTAGTAGACTGACTAGTAAAAGAGTAGAACAAATAATTTTTTTAAATTGTAATTTAAAATAAAATTTTACTAATTTTTTTTATCTACTTATAACCTCATGTAACAGTAGGTATACATTTTGTTTTTATAAAAGGTTTTTATATGTAACAGTACACATTTTTTTTTTTTGTTTTTTTAAAGTTTTTAAAGTTAATAAGTTTATATTATGTAGTCAAAATAATTAAATATGAATCACAACATTCATAAAAATGAATTCCACAATTTGGTTAATAATTAATAAAGTATATTATATTATTACTTACTTAATACTTAGTTTAAAATACTAAATAGGTATTAAATGATACGTCTTATCTAGTATCATGATTTTAACCACAGTTATAGTATTTCAAGATAGGTTTCAACCACGGTTGTAGATAAGATTTATCTATAAAAGTGCAGTACTGCAGTGATTTGAGTGATTCGAATTTCGAATGATTCGATTCAAAGATTCACGTTTGCAGTGTAGCCATTGAACCGATTCATTTTAAAACACTGAATCAATTCAATCGGTTCATCTAACTGAATCGATTCACTGAATAGATTCATTCATGAATTACCCATCCCTATTAATTTTATTTAATTATTATTAATTAAAAAATTATTTAATTATTATAAAAATTAAAAAGCAAAGGAAATAGCAATGTCAATCCCGAAGAAAAACTCTTCTATTGTTTGGAAGCACTTTAATTAATATTATGTATTATTTTATAGCAAATTCAGTTGCAAGAAGTTTTATTGGTTCTTACAATTCAACAGCCTCTACATCATCAACCAGTTCTTCTTGTCAGACTACCCAAGGCCTTTCCAGTCGTACTCCAAGGAAAGATAAGCTCCGAAAAATGTTAAGTCACCAAAAACATAAGTATAATGAACTTCAACAAAAATTTAATATTTATAAAAAAAACTATGCTAATAACCAAAAAACTATGGCTTCATTAGAACATTTTCAATTAATGTGTGATAAATTCCTTGATAAAGGGTTTTCAAATTTTGTTAAAGTTCAATTCAAACTGAGTCTAAACCAATCCAAAGGTCGTAGATATTTTTATGAGACAAAACAATTTGCTCTCATGATACATTTTTTAGGCCCTAAAGTGTATAGATTTCTTCAAAAATCAATGAATTTGCCTTCACCTAGAACTTTAAAGAGAACTACTGAAAACTGGGAAATAAATCCTGGTTGTAATCAATTTTTGTTTACAGTTTTAGCGAAAGTAAAATCCATGGAACCTAAGTATAAACAATGTGTGTTGTGTGTAGATGAAATGTCTCTTAAATCTTCTCTTTACTATGATATTAAAAAAGATGAAATCGTAGGTTTTACTAACCGTGTTCATAAACAGTCATATTTCATTGAATGGTTGATAATTTGATAATGGATAATTTTGTTTATTACAACAAGTTTTTCTATACTTATGTTAACCGAATAAAGAAAATACATTGTTATTCTATTTCTAACGTGTTTGTTCTTTAAACCTAGTATTTCATTCCAAGTCCAATTTGTCCCATTATAATATTGTATCATTATAGCACAGAACAATTAGACTAATTTGAGTTGTTACTTATAATAATTTATTTTTCATATTTTAAGTATATCAATATTACATTTTGGTAAAATGAATAAGGATTTTGTTTTAATATAAATTAAAAACTATAATGTAATTTTACATTGGTTTATTGTTAATGAAATAATATATTGTATTATTATTCTGTGGACTGATAATATTGATATGATTTATTTAAATGATAACATATGCCACGCCCCCTTAGAGACCGTGCTCAAGGCCACAGTCACCCGATTTTGCCAATACACAGAGTGTCTATACCCTGTTATAATATTCGATAATAAAATAATCGATAGTTGGAAGGCGTACCCCATCTATCAAATTAAAAGAGTAACCACCAAATAACGGGCGTAAGCGACAAAACAATATTTTTGAGAGTAAGCGCCACAGCTGTTTATAATAATTTTTAATATTTTTAAATATTTTTTATCGGTTTTAATTGGTTGGTTATTATAATTATTGATAATATCTAATAATATTATTATCTATTATAGTTGCCACACAAAATAATAATAAGTATTGTGTTAATATTATAAGTGTTTACTGTTTACTTGCACGATTTGTGTGGAACGTGTATTTAAATTATATTTTATGTAATTAGATTTCAATACATCTGGTATGTATAAATCTATTTATCAATTATAAAATAATATAGGTACCTATTAACATTATAATAATTAATATTATTAATAGGTTTATTACCACATTGACAGTCATCACCGCTATAGGGGAATAGGCGATACGGCAATTTACTTATCTGTAACATTGTCTCACCGTATGGCGTGTGGTATAGAAATGTTATCTTTATTACTGTGGTATTATCGGCGTTGCCACACTGTCGTGGCCCAAAACGTGGTTCGGGTGTGCCGATTAATACTCGTGCTTTGAACCAAAACCAGAAGGTTGTAACGAACACGAAATGTACATGACGCGCCATCTAACCAAAACACGACACAGTACAACAGCCGCTCATCAGTGTCAATAGAGTGCGCACTTCCCCGAGGGAAGACTGCGCACCAATACCAAACACCTAAGCGGCCATGCAAAAACATATCGGTTCTGCACGCGCTGTCGACCGGCAAACTACATATAAGGAAGCCCGGCCGACACCACAAATTGTCTTGTGTAGCTCCAGCAGTAACTGGCTAATATCACCACGGTCCTCGGCCACCTTTATGGAAGGCTAGAACCAAAGGAGATATTCGGCCTAGACTACTAGAGCTATTCGCCGCGCAAATACGGGTCAGAGCGCGCAGAGTAACTGCCACCGCCGTCGTCTATTCGTCTTTTTTGTTTCCTTTCCGCGCACCACGCTCTCGGCCACCCTCCGTGGGTAGGTTAGAACGTGCCGATCACTCTACCGCCGCCGTAAGTAATTCTACCGCCGCCGTATTTATACCACCGCCGTAATTGTACCGCCGCCGTATTTATACCGCCGCCGTAGTTATACCGCCGCCGTATTTATATCGCCGCTGCTGTGATTATCACTGTACTGCGACCACGACACCGGATATTGCCCGTATCTGTGTATTGCCGCCCGAATTGTTACGACGTGGTGATACCTACTCACGACATACTAAGTACTAATATTATTGATATACATAGTTACTACTTAAAACTACAGAGCCGTGAGTACATAAGAATTTATAATTGTGAATGGGAATATCATATGTAAAACCGCGAGTTATATTATATTCTTAACGTATACGTACGAAAACGTATACGTCATAATTAAATGAATATTCAGTTTATATTACTAATTATCATCTTTTTGTATTATATAATTAATATATTTGTGTTCAATAAAGATTAACATGATTACCAAAATCCATGCATTGTGATTTAATAAATATTTGTATAGGAATAGGCTCAAAAAACCTACCCGTTACAAGAGGTATGTAATAAAAGAGGTATGTAGGTAAAATGAGAAGTAACAAATTCGGCGTACGGTCTGTAGTAAACCGACAGAGTCGCTTTCCTATAATTATACATCATAAGGACTTTGCACTATATGATATATTGATCAACAACTATAACATGCCCTGAGGTGTATTACCTACTTCAAGAACACCATTGGAAATCACATAACGATTTCTAATAATACATATTGCCAAATAAACCAGTTCGCAACTCAAGGTTTATTCGACAACTTTAACATTTACGTCGGTACCTTTCAAACCGCCGGTATTCCTTTGATCCACCTCCGAGTCTCTACCGTGTACCTAATAACCAAGGGAGACTTTGTATATATATTCGAGTCTCCGTCTGTATCTAAATTAGAATTAGCGCAGTGCTAGTACGACGTAGGTACATACTTGTAAGTACTTAGTATTAACCACTAATCTCTCGGGCAGACGCTTATCGCTCTGTCCTCAAATTTCTATATTCAAATATTCAAATGTAATACCATTATATTATTATTAACTTTAAAATAAATTACTTAAATTATAACGTTGTAACTTGTAACTCTGCAACCTTTTCTCCTACTCAATCATCAACGTCGTCAAACTCAAAATATAAGCGTTAGTGAGGGATCACTACAGGTCGATGGTGTATATTTTTAGGCAAACAAATAATTCAAAAAATGTTATTCTACGAGTAAACTTTGTTGCGCGAAAATAACAGGGTGAGTCGTCGAGACGTATGGCTGCTCGAGCTGAGAGCGAAAAAGCGAGTGGCGAGAGTAGCGCGCGACGGCTGCTTCGTGCGCGTAACCGTAACGGCGAAGTCGCCGAGCGAGGCGGAAGAAAAAGTTGAGCGGCGAGTTGTCACGTGACCAAAGACGGTACAACATAAAATAATATAATTCACAGAGATGATAAATAAAACGAATACAAAATAAATCACATGACGAGTACAATATAAAAATGGTAATATAAAAAGGGCGCGCTAGCGTAAGTGGTGATAACACGTCGGAATCACCACATTACTATAAAAGTAATAAGTTGTTGTCATTATTACTACACGATAAGGTGTTAGGTGGTCACGATGGTCGGTATGGATGATCTGATAATTTTATAATTTAGTTAGTCTGCGGAAAGTGAAGTAGGTACCTGGTACACCTACCTATACGTAGTCACATATTTTGTGTAGGTATTATTTTTTTTATCATTCGTAAAAGTTAAGTAATGTCAAAAGTAAAATCAAAAAGAAACAAAAACGTGATCCCCGTGGATGGTTTTATGTTCGTATTTGATAAGCTTAGTGCGGACGAAACTAAACGGTTTTGGCGATGTCGTCGTAAAGATTTGTCTTGTCCGGCTAGAATACATTCCTACCGGTATACATATTTTCTGCTAAAAAACATTGTCATGATTCTGAAGCGGCTACAATATAAGCAGACACAGCTATAACGAGTATGCGTCAACGAGCTATTTCAACAACGGAACTTACGTCTTGTGTAATTAATGAATGTGTTAACGGGCTATCAGATACGGCAAAGGTACACACATTCAGGCGCGTACTGGCTCACCGGGATACCGGGAAAATCCCGGTAGGCCCTCTTAAAAATTATGAGACCTGGGCCCCCTACCAAATAGGTACATGTAGTTTCAGTTAAATTCAGTAATTTTATTATTTTAAAATTATTTTATTTGAAAAGAGAAAACTACATAAAGGACAAATAACGAATTTCATTGGTTAGTTATTGACAGTTGGTGTACCTCAGGGGGTGGCTATAGTTCTATTCACGTGAAGTCAGCAAAAGGTCGTGTAACATAGTAATCATTTATGACTAAACAAAAATCCCAGTATTGATTTATGTTTGTTAAACTGTAAACTGATGATACAGAAAATATTATTATCATTATTATCTTACCGGTATTATTATTACTCAATGATAAGACATCATCATTCATCAACTGAGTCCACATTTACCGAAGACTAACATTTGTCACTTATGTACTTACGTCCAGTGCCGGCAGTAGGGTCATTGGCGCCCTGGGCGAGTAAACGAATTTGCGCCCCTCCCCATATGAATAGTAGTCATTTTATTTTAAATTAAATTAAATTCAAGTGCCATCATTTGATAGTTCCTTTACTTACGTCAACAAATCATATTTAAAAACATCACTTATGCTTATTGTACTATTTATAAATAAATATAATATATACTGTATTATTTTATTAAAAAAAAACAAACAAACAAATGCATATCATATTACAATTAACAGTTCGTTATTTATTTATATATTTTAACAAAAAAAAGAAGATACCTAAGGCCTTGATAAAAACTTTTCTTGCTTTTGATTTCGCAAAATTTTTAATAATTTCTGAGAAATCCATTCTTTGAGCTATTTCATTTTCAATAGAAAGGATTGCTAGAGATGTCAATTTTTCGTCTCCCAATGTCGAACGCAGATACGTTTTAATAAGTTTTAATTTCGAAAAACTTCTCTCACCACTAGCAACAGTAACAGGAATTGTTAATAAAATTCTTAAGGGTATCCAGGTGTTTGGGAAGAGATCAGATGTATTAGATTGTAACATATATTCCAATACTGCTTTTGGAGAAGATACATCTTTTGGTAATAGAGTTTTAATATGTTCTAATTCAACACATAAATCTACTCCGTTGATATCATTTTTAAGTGTATTATGTAAATCCATACAATGTTTTACCAAAGTATCATGTTCAGGCAAATCATAAATATTATATAAGAATCCCCATGTATTTTTATGAGATTCCAACTGTTCAAAACGTGACTGTATTGATGTTATACTTGTATCTATAAGACAATAGAAAAAATCTCTTTTAAATTCCTCTTCTGGAGTAGGTTCATAATTGTCTAAGCTTTCATATTGAAATTGTATTTTAGTTAGTCTATGTCTTTTGGGTTTGAAACTTGTTTCCACATTTAAAGTTTCAGCAATTTTTTTAGCAGATGAAAAATATCCTGTATTTCGATAAGAAATAATATAATTTAAACAACCTTTAACAATTGAAGTGGCTGTGATTATGTCCATAGTGATTCCTTGCATTGATTTACTAGCTACATTGATTTGAAACAGTAAATCGTACCAAACAACAAGTGAGATAAGAAATTCAAATTCACATAGGTTATCGGCTAAACATTGAGCTTCATGACGAAGACCTGCGTCAGCATTTGGTGAATCAGAAATTTCTATTAACGCATTAACTATGTTATTTGTTTCATAACGCATTGCTTTAACGGCACTTACCCGGCTTTCCCAACGAGTTGTACATACTTGCTTAACAGTAAATCCTGATATATGCCTTTTAAGAATCTCTCAACGGTTCACAGAAGCCGAAAATAATACATATACCCGTTGAATTAATCCAAATAAAGAAATTGATCCTTTAGAAGACGATGCAGCATCAGCAACAACTAAATTCAAAGAGTGACAACTGCATGGAATATAAAATGCTCTTGGGTTTATATTTAATAATTTTGCCTGAACTCCTTGATTTTTCCTTTCATGTTGGCCCCATTATCATATCCTTGTCCTCTGCAGTCGGTAAATTCAATATTGTTATCCTTGAGTGTTTGCAACATAAGCTGTGAAAGACCTAATCCGGTAGAATCAGTAGCAGTTTTAAAACCAATGAAATGTTCTTTTATAATTATGCTATTTCCAACTTTCTCGACAAAACGAACAGTGAATGACATTTGTTCTGATTTACTTATATCTGGTGTACAATCTGTAATAATTGAATAATATTTTGCATCATGAAGATTAGCTATAATAGTATCACGAACATTATTAGCCATTAAGTTTATCAATTGATCTTGAATTTCATGACTGCAGTAATGTTTTCTATTCGATTTTTTAGATATTTGACTTAAATGTTCTGCCATTACATCATCGTACTTACCAAGAAGTTGAACTAAGCCTAAACAATTTTCATTATTTGGTTGAAATAATTTATCAGATGTACCTCTAAACGCCATATTGTGTTGAGCGAGGTACAAAATTATACTTATTAACCGATCAAAAACTTTTGTCCAGCGAAGACTTTCCTGTTCATATATATGTTGATTTTGAGCATCTATACAAGCATTTTTTTTAGACGGGTTTCAGATTCAATCCATATGCTAGTAGCAATAAAATGATGTGTAGATTTTTCATGATCACTTAATATAGACCCTATATGCTTCCAATCATTACAACCCCTGTGTCCTAACGATGTTCCACTATCTGGCTTGAATAGTTTGCAGCAAAAACAATATACTTTATCAGAAGTTTTTGAATAAATTAACCATCGTCTTTTAATTTTTTCAACATTTTCACAACTACGATATACATGAAAATTAGAAAAATGCCTTTTATGCTCATCTAGCGGATAAGATATATTTTCAAATATTTTTTTTGGACCAATCATTACTATTCTATCTATAATATTACGTTTCATATTTATTGCTAATGGCCACTCGGCTGGATTTTCCAAATAACTGACATCACAAACAGTACTTTCATTTAGAACATCTAAGTCGTCGTCAAATCTGAGTTCATCATATTGTGTTTGAATTTCATTTTTTTCTATGTCTAAACTAGGTTTTTGTTTATAGGTACCACTATCCATTAATTCGGAATCAAAAGTTTCATTTGATTTTTCAAAAGATTCTATTGGTTTGTTATCAATAGGTTTAAAGAACTTTTCCATACTATTTTGTTCCTTTTTTTTAGCAGCGATTTCCTCTGCCTTTCGTTTTCTATTCTGTGCTCCCGAAAGCTTTTTTCCCATTTTAATTAAATATTCTGTAATATTATATGAAAACTGAAAAGTTAACAATAAAAATATATATTAGAGAGGAGTAAATTGAACTGAATTATAATGAATATTTTTATATTCAAATACATACGTATAAGTTTTGACATATAACTTATATTTATATAATAATGTCAATGATTTATGCTGAATAAATAAAAACTAAATACTAAAATATTATGTATTTTGTACCTAATAAATATATAAATAAATATATAATAAACCTAATAATAAAAAAATGTTATTAAATAAGAATATAACTTAGTACGTATTAAGAGGACGTCATACCCGCATGTGTTGTCTCCGTCATATTTTCTATGTTACGCACTTGTAAGACGGAGACAACACATGCGGCTATGACGTCCTCTTAAGTATAAAATTTAATTTTTAAACATTTTCCTGTACTGGCTATCAAATACTACGTTTATATGATCGCGTTAAAACGGTTTAAAATTAAATCGGTTTTAAATTCTTAAACTACATACCTATACCGCGGTTATACATGCACAGCTAAAACCGATTTAACTCAATTCGAATTAATTAACTCCCGGAGTTAAATGCATGTAAACGATTGTTAATTCAGTTTAATACCAATTAGGTTTACCTAAAACGGTTTAGTTGATTCATATTTGAAATGCGCATTGGAAATAACTACGGGAGTACAAAATGCATGTAAACGTAGTGCGAGCGTTTTAACTTTTAAAACAGTTTACATTTTTTAAACCATTTTAACGCCATCATATAAACATTATAAACGTAGTAAATATTGTATTACCAGCGAATAGCGATAGTATAAATTATAATACAATGTTTACGTTTTGCTATATTTAACGGCAATAACATGTCGGTATACCGATGAAACTAATAAATAAACTTGAATGTACCTATTAAATCCAAATCGTAGTTGAGGTAGAGACAAATAGTAATCGTAGTCAAGGTAGAGAAACACAGTGAAACAGTAAACGTGTAAAACAAAATTGTACAGGACTTAGTAATAACAAATGGCAGTATGATACTAGTACAACACGTACACTGTACGCAATTAAATAACCAAATATGATATTATCTGTTATAATATGTTACAGAAATAATCGATAATGTTAATCGCAACGCCCAATGCATTTTGTCGCGTCAGTTGCTATCTGATGCTATTAATATCTAAATTCCAAATAAATAGCGATTACGGTCGGTCTGCCGATTTGGTCAGTCTGGCCCTGATAACGCGGTTTAATGTAAATTATGGAGTTCCCGATCGGTTGCGTTTTATCGGCAGCCGAAAAAACGCATAGTGTGATCCGGCACTAATAATCATTTATCACCGTGCCTTCCAAAACTCAGCGTTGTTCAATCAAAATGATAATATCCGTTCCAAAACTCATCAATTGAAAAATGTTTTATTGTTGGATCTTGTTCCAAAATTCAGCGTTACCAACTAGATTTCAATCGGATCCAACATAAAATTTTAATGATTTTTCTGATTGAAATTTATTATCAGTAATCAGTATTATGATAACACAGTATTTTTTTTAGTCGATCTGGAATTGGAATTCTCGATTATAATTTGTTTTATTTTTGAGTTTTGACTTATGTAGTTTCGTATAACAAGTATTAACTATAAAGTTAATATTGAGTAATAGTGAACTAAATAATTAATTTAATTAGGTATCTCATATCTGCAATGCTTCAATTCATTGGATTCGTTGAATACGAAGGTGTTGGGCGTATATGGTCTGCAGATAAACTTAATATACTGTGCAATGTAGAAAATGGCAAGTATACTTTTTCATGTTCTTACATCAATAAATATATTTATGGATTCTAATTTATATAGCTTAATATTTTATTAGATGATGGTATCCAACAAATTATGATGGATGTTAATGTTTTAATTAGCAATGGGATCGATGTTGAAGAAAGTCAACCAGTAATATGTACTGATTCCCAAAACATAGTTCAGGACGATGAACCTTCTTTTGTCGACAACACTAAAGGTTAATTAAAATCCCTAATATCACTTAGACATAAGCACTTCAAATCTCACAGTTTATTATATAATAGATTGTTTTACTCCAATATAATAATAATAGCTTTAGAATGTGATATACATAATTGATAATAAATTATAAAAATAAAAAGACTTACAGCTCCTTCATAAGCGCAATTTCAACTTTTGACTTGGTGGGGGGGGGGGGTGAATATATTAAAGACAAGCACACCCTTACAAGTTACAATATAGCATTTTTAAATTGTATGTCCTAGATTTTTGGGTTGGCTAAGCCCTCCCAAGCCCCTCCCCAATTTGCGCCAATGATAGTCTGTTATGAGGGGTTTATGTAAGTTCAGTTAAAAAACAATTTAAGAAATGAATAAATTAATGATTAAAGATACTCATTATAGTATTATATGATTAATTAAAAATTGACTGTTGTAAAATCAACATTTTTTTATATATAATTTCAGAACATTTACATTATTTATAAATTTTATAAATATGATAAATATTAATTTTAAGTTATCTACTTAGTTTTAATACTTAATCCCACTATGGCATTTATCTTAATATATATACTAAAGTTGGCGCACCATATTATTACCTCAGAAAGGTATTTTTTATTTTCAAACTTACAAAAATAAATATCCTAATTTAATTTTCAGATGCATTTATATGGAACAAAAACCTTGTGACTTTGCTCATTGAGACACGTATTGAAATGGACACTTCCTTTCAAGGAAACAAATTCAAAAAAAATGTACTATGGACAAAAGTTGCTGAAAAATTAAATACATCTTTTCCAAACCATGCACCTGTCAGTGCCGATAAATGTGATTCAAAATGGAGAAATCTCTGGGTTACGTACAAAGCTAACGTGAAAAAGTCAAATTTATCAGGAAGAGACAGTGTCACTTGGGAATATTATGATGTTCTTGATGAACAATTCGGAAACAAACCAAATGTACGGCCTCATCCAAGTACTTTAATAAGTACACTAAATTCATCTTATGCTTCTAATGAAGATGATCGCCATTTAGAATCCCCTGATCAAACACTAAATGAATCTACTGGTCAATCTGATAATATAAAAAACAATAATACTACCATTAGAGAGACCAGGCAAGAAAATTATAAAAAGATGAAGACTGGGTATGGAATGGCTGATTATATAAATTTAAAAAAAAAAGAACTAGAAAATCAAAATGAAATTCAAAAAAAACTATTGCTTCTGAAAGAAAGAGAGGTAGATGCATTGTGCTTAATGTCTCAAGCTCTCAAAACTATGGCTGATAAAGCAAGCAACATATGATTTTCTTAGTTTGAACAATTACCCAATCAGTTATGTTATGTATATTTTTATTTTTATTGACATTTTCTAAATCATAAGTCTGATTTATAAAGTAGTAAACATGTATTTTATTTTTATTTAGTTTTTAATAAATCTAAGTCTGATTTATAAAGTTGTAAACTATCTAATATTATTATGTTGATTCATACAAATGTCAATTATGTTTTTTAACACTCATAATTTTAGAAATGTTATTAATTACCATATCAGTTATATTATGTATTTTATTTTTATTTAGTTTTTAATAAATCTAAGTCTGATTTATAAAGTTGTAAACTATCTAATATTATTATGTTGATTCATACAAATGTCAATTATGTTTTTTAACACTCATAATTTTAGAAATGTTATTAATTACCATATCAGTTATATTATGTATTTTATTTTTATTTAGTTTTTAATAAATCTAAGTCTGATTTATAAAGTAGTAAACATGTATTTTATTTTTATTTAGTTTTTAATAAATCTAAGTCTGATTTATAAAGTTGTAAACTATCTAATATTATTATGTTGATTCATACAAATGTCAATTATGTTTTTTAACACTCATAATTTTAGAAATGTTATTAATTACCATATCAGTTATATTATGTATTTTATTTTTATTTAGTTTTTAATAAATCTAAGTCTGATTTATAAAGTTGTAAACTATCTAATATTATTATGTTGATTCATACAAATGTCAATTATGTTTTTTAACACTCATAATTTTAGAAATGTTATTAATTACCATATCAGTTATATTATGTATTTTATTTTTATTTAGTTTTTAATAAATCTAAGTCTGATTTATAAAGTTGTAAACTACCTAATATTATTATGTTGATTCATACAAATGTCAATTATGTTTTTTAACACTCATAATTTTAGAAATGTTATTAATTACCATATCAGTTTTATTATGTATTTTATTTTTATTTAGTTGTATTCACAAGTATAAAATAATAAAATTTACAAAAATTAAATTGTATTATATAAACTTCTACAGATATCATCACGACACGTTTCTTCTTCTATTTGATTATAATCAACAGCTTCTCGTTCATGTGAATCATAACCATCTTCGACTTCAACATATTCTTCAATATCCTCCCCTAAAAAAAACCATGATTGACCAACCAAGCTGACAGTACATATAATATTTTACCTTGTTTAACACATAAGTTGTGTAGAATACAACATGCCACTGTAGTTTTAGAAACTAATGTAATATCAGTTGATTCAATTCCTTTCAAACGTCTAAAACGTCCTTTTAAACCTCCAAATGCTTGCTCAATACAAGTTCTTGAAGAAGAAAGAACTGTATTAAAAAACTTTTGTTCTGGTGGCATTAGTATTGAACGACGATAGGGTTTCATCAAATACTTTGTAAGTGGATATGCAGAATCACCTAATATATAATGCTCGTTTGGTAAAAGTAATCTAGGGTTGTCTTCTAAAGCCTGATATAATGGACTATTTGAAAAGACATATGCATCATGACAGGATCCAGGGAATCCTACAAAAGCATCAATAAACATTCCTAGAATAGAAAAAAAAGATTATTTAAACTAAACTAAATTATATATTACCATGAATAATCATATTATTAGATTTCAAACTTGACGAGAAATGTACTGATTTTACAATCAGTCACAGGCACTGGAATTTTTTCTTAAAATATATCTTTACTTGACTTCAAATGTTTTATTCATATAATTAATTAATATTTACCTTCAAAATTACAAACTGCTTGTAGATTTACACTATGGTATCTATTCCGATTAAGATAGCTATTATCTTTTATATTACCACTGATACGAATATGAGTGCAATCAACTGCAGCAAAAGCACCAGGAAAAGGAATATTTCTCAAATTTTGAAAGCCTACGGAATTACGTACTCTTTCAGCTCCTAAAAATATTAATATTATGTAGTTTGGTGAGTTATGGGACAGTTCAATCAAAATTAGATTAGAGTGTAGTTGACATAAATTTGTATAAAATACTTTTTAAAAATATTTCAAATACATATACCGAATACTTAAAAAAAAGTATTCAGAATATGTATTTGAATACTTTATGATAATGATATTCTTAAGTATTCGGAATACTTCACAAAAAGTATTCCAAATATTTTTCTAATACTTTTTTTTATTAGATTTAGATTTCAATAACAAAAATATTAATTTTTCAATTCTGTATTTAAAAATGAACATTATTATAATTTCAATAATACACACCTATCTGGCTAACTATGAGTTATAAATTATATTCAAATTAATATAATTAATAAGTAATAATTAGTAATGTATAAGAGTACCTATATATACCTATATTATAGTACCTATATATACCTAAATGTATAAGAAAAAAAGTATTCAAAATACCATATTGAATACTTTAAAAAAAAAGTATTTAAAAAGTATTTGGAATACTACCCAAGTCTGGACATAATGTACCTTGAGGCCAAACTATGTATTTGTGACGAAGATTGTGAATAGCATCAACAGTTGAAGTGAAAATTCTGTGAGCGCTTGATTCACTTACCCCAAACCGTTCAGCTACTGATCTAAATGTCTCTTTTTCATTGGCTAAAACCCATAATGTCAAGAGCAAACGACGATCAATTGCAATAGGGGTTCGCCTACAACTGTTTCAGCTGGTGGTAATTGCATAAGCAAAAACTAATATAATAAAAATGAATAAAAAATAAGATACATCAAGTTAAAGAGAGTAAATATTAGGTAGGTACTAGGTACTTACTTCAAATGTTGATGGTAACAAGCGAAAGTGGAACTTAAATTCTGCTGGAGTCTGTCTGTAAACAGTTGCCACATAATTTTTAATTTTTTGCCTCTCCTTAAAATCACTAAGTGCTCTAGTTTTATGAAACTTTGAGAGACATTTTAGGATAAGTAGTTCATCTACTTCTGACGACTTTGTTAATATATCAGACTCAATGTTCATTCTTCTTAAACTCATAACGCATTGTATGCTCCCACAAATAATTGAGTCATTTAAACTCATACTTTAACCGTGTTCATTTATAATAGTGCAATTGTATTCTAGTATTCTACCTATATAGTATGAAATGTCAAATTAAATTGACTATTGATTCATAAAGCGAAATTCCGGTATTCGGGTATTAAAATATATTTGTCAATATTGATAAAATGATAACATGGCAAAAATGTTGCCATCACACTATCATGTTCCGTAATTCAACGCAATCTAGATATTTCGGTATCCAACAACCATCAAACAGCGTTTCTATCATTGTTGAATTTTGGAAGTACCCCTCATTTATGGACTAAATTATTATACACCAACCATAATAAATAATAATCAATAGAATGGATAGAATATTATAAGTATAACTATATTCCTATATTTTTTTCAGTTTTAACATTATATCATTGAGGCGCCCCCCTTTCAACAATCGCCCTGGGCGTAGGCCCTGGTTGCCCACCCCTAACGCCGGCCCTGCTTACGTCTTATGTGTTAAAGTTTTAAAGTTAATATTTTGTTAGGTCTGTTGTTAACTTGTATACCATTATGCCGAGTTGTTATATTTGTGGTCGTACGAGAAATTCTGGTAGCAAAGATCTTAGAATAAGTTTCCATCAGTAAGTACCTTTAAATAAGTACCTTGTAAATTATTTTGACAATTATCGCAATTAAATTTTTTATAACATTTATATATAGGGTATCCAGCAAAATAAGTGACTGAACAATCTTCTAGGGTGATCCTGTCTGTTTGAATTTCATCTATACGCTTTAACTTATTATCAGATGAACTCGAAGAAATACTTGATTCGTCATCAGAATATGTTTCTATAGTTTCTGTGTTAGATATTTTATCTACATCGATTGATATAAAATCATTTGTGTCTTGCGATGGTTCACAGTTAGTTGCTGTGGAAGCACACAAAGAAAAAATACAACTACTTCTAATGGAAGTCCTTATTGTCCTTGCAGTTGGATTTTTATTATAGCCCCCTTTCTGCCGAAAAATACTAAATAAATTTTCAAGCTTATCTTGATTGAGTAGATTTGTCATTAAAAAAAAATGTCATTACATTTTTCATCCTCAAAAAATTGTAAAATAGCATTAATAGTTTGCGTTAATCCTTTAAAGCATGGAGGTTGTGAAATTTTTCCTTTTTTGATTTTTTTCAAGTTTATAAAATATTTTGAAGCATTTATTAAAAAAGTTTTGACAATTCCAGTATGCGTTAGTGCGGAATTGTATGGATTATTACAATAAAGTGATCTACTATTTAAACAATCAAATAAATTGTTCATAAATTCAATAAAATCTGTGGTATCAATTGCGGTTTTACTGCAAAGTTGACCAGTTTCTGCACATGTATAACTGACGACATCGAATGGCTTAAGAGTTGCACAGCCAACTTCACACGCATTTTTGAAAAGACGTTGGATGGATATGTGCATCAGTGATTTTACTAAGAGCATTACTTTTTTTACTTTGTTTATCTAAATCATAAGTATCTTTAATGCCTTTGTATGAAAAAGTTTTATCGTTATTTTGAAAACAAGCTTCAATGAAATTGTTACGAACACTTTTGAGTAAATGCGGAACATCAAATAAAGAATATATTTTATGACTATTCACAATAAAAAAACGGATTTGTCTCATTAACATTTAACAATTTTAAAGCACTTTGATTTGATGTCCCTTGATCACATACTATGAGTTTCGGGCATAAGCCAATATCAAATAGTTTGTTTAAAATGTCAACAATTAAATCTTTTAAAATTTCTTTTTTTACACCAGAATTAGAAAGATAATATGCAACAGGAAATTTCCATTTAGAATATATACCACTTGCTAAAAACACTAATACGCAGCTCGCACATTTATTCATTCTACCGTAAGTTCCTAAATCTTGAAATCCTTCAATAAAATCATACTGTTTAGAATATTCTAAAAAATCTTTGATATACATTTCATCAAAACCAACGCTACATGCCTTCTCTTTATAATTCTTGTGCTCAAATTTTTTTTTGAACATGATCAAAAAAGTAACCATTGAAACCAGGTAAAAATTTTGATTCTCCAATCCAGCGTCTAATGGTTGACGGAGCAGGTAAATTAATTTTTTGTAGGAGTAAAAAATTATATGCAGTTGGGGATTTGTAAAAAAAAGTAAAAGCTAAATTCCTCTCCGCAGTTGTCCATGTACGACGTTTGTTTTTTATCTGCATAGTTACTAATGCCCTAGAGTTACTGGATGGAAATTGATATGCATTTGTAAGATTATTTAAATTATTTCGAATTTTAAATTTAGAAGCATAATTTTTTAATTTACAAATTTGGCTATTTTTATTTTTGATGTCTTTCGATTTTTTTTTTAATTTGTTGCTTTAATTTTATTTTTCTGGGCGTATCGGGATCTTTATCATATGAATGTTTTCTTTTAAAACTTGGACTAGGCATATCAATTAAATCGGAAATATTTTCTTTTTGTGGTGTAGATATAATTGAATTAGGACTAGCAAATATTAACTATACTTCAGCACTGGTTTTTTATTTATAATTTATTATAAGTTTTGGTTGGAGTCAATAATGTTAAATCTTCTTCATCTTCTGTTTGATGTGACGTTAAAAAACCTTGAAAAATAATTTTAATACATTTTTCAGTAATAATGTCTACTTGCTATTAAATAATATGTGCAGTGTCATAAAGGAGCACAGGTTAAGCTAAGTACATGACAATTTACCAATTTCAAAAAGGTGGACAAGTGGATGTCACTCTACTGTACAGTAGGTAGGCAAGTGGGTGTTGCTCTGCTGTACAGTAGGCTACAAGTGGGTTACTGCATAATGGATGGTATAAATTTTAATTCGATGATAAAATATATATATTATTGTATAAGAAAAACGATTCAGAGCGAAGACGGTCAGTCAGCCTATGATATACTTATATTACTAAGTACCTATACGGGCTATATTTGATAATATTATTGTGAATAAAGTGATTTATATAAAATCGATTACGTGGAACCTGTTGTTTTACATTTTTAATCCTTAGCTATAAAAGTTGAACGTTTTATACATTTTTAACTACTAAATAATTAATTGTAAATACTCAATTTGATAAATTTCATCTAAATTCGATCTTTAAATGCTTATAAAAAAAAATTGTGCGTATGTATTTTTAAAATTGTTCAATTGTTATTGTAACAATATATCAGGACCCTTGTATTACATTTTTACACTTTTTGGCCCAACAGGTAAAACTTTATTGATATTCATTAAAAAAAAAACTAAAAAAATTTAAAACTGACAATGTCCGTAAACCGCTCATACAGAGTAATACTATTTTTAAAATTTAATGGTGTATAGAAAGTGAAAATATAAACATTCAGTAAAATTTTCAAGTATCTAAGGTAATTTATTTTTGAATTACAACAAAATAACAAAATCGCTACATGCGAAATCGATTGAATATCCAATCTTGTAAAAATATGAACTTCAAACGCTCATAAAAATTTAATTTGATTTGCTTGTAGCCTTTTTTTTTGATAAAGGTAGACAAACCTATGAGGAATCTTGTATTACATTATCAAATCTTAGATTTAAAAAGAAAAATTTTTATGAATTTCTAACTCAAAATTTTCGTCGTTCTTATGTATTTTGTCAATATTTGAACTTTAAATGCTTATAAAAAAAAATTGTGACTAGGGATTTTTAATTTTTTTCATCTGCCTTTGAAACAATATACTAATTACTAGGAGCCTTCTATTAAATTGTCAAGCTTTTTTAACCAACAAATAAAATTTAATTGATAATTTTAGAAAAAAAACTAAAACAAGTGGAAACTGAAAATGTCCGTAAACAGCTCAAAATAAGTCAAAATATTTGGAAAATTTTATGGTGCATAGAAATTGCTAATATTAACATTCAGTCAAAGTTTCATGTACCTACTACGGTTATTTGTTTTAGAATTACATCAAAAACCAAAATCGATTTTTTCGAAAATAGATTTTGCGTAAAAATTCCCGTTTTCCATAATTTTCCTTTTGTTTTTCACGGCGCTTTTGAAAACTACTGGGAAATTTTTACTTTTGACCTCCAACTAGATTCACTTTCCTATCAGAAACAATACTGTTGAAGAAAATCTAAGCATTTTTACTGTCCTAAAAGGTACAGACACAAAAATAAAAATAAAATAAAAAACACACATCATTGTAAAATCAATACATTCACCGTTTCACTCAGAATCTTAAATTAAAAATCATAAAAATTTGTGAACTCTAAAATATGCCTCACTTGATCCCGGTCCTTTCCTACATATTAAAATGATTATTTCTTACCAAATGACGTAGACGGTTGATTTTCAACTAAAGAATTAAATTTAAACGGAACTGCCGTTGGTTTTAGTTTTTTTTTTATCGTACATAAAAATAAAATCATCCGGGCTAAAATGTTCTTGGCAAAGGTATCTACTGTGTAGCTTTCCACATCCAGTGAAAGTAAACTAACATTTCCTATTAAATAATTGGTGATAATTAATCAAATTAGTAACTATTTTTTTTATAGTTTAATATTTTAAAATGAATTTAAAATACATAATTAATAATAACTTGTAAGTATATTATTTACCAGAATTTATTGCCCAGATTTCCGATATTATTCTGTCTTTTGGAAACCGAAACATGCTTAGTCCAGGATACTTAACAGTATTTTTAAAGTAATTAAAATACTGGCATTCATTACCAGGCATTATTAAAACAATATAAAATATAAATCTCAAATTTTAAATAATAAAATAGTATGGTACATGGAAACAATATAATATTATTTTGTTTGAGACGTTATACTACGAATGTCTATTTGTGATATTGTGAACTCTTCAACTGTAAACTGTATACAATTGTCATTATAATAATTATGGGCATTATAATATTGTGACCTCAAATTTATTAATAAATATCATGAATATTGAATAACAATGTCGTTGGCCGTCACCGGTTGCCCGCCGCCGCCCGCCAAAACCGATACTATGGCAAGGTAAGTTCCCCACCGAGCTGACAGCAACGACAACAGCGCTCTGTAGCACGGAATCGGTTGCCACTATTTAATACAACATGGCTTATCTGTATATTATAAAATCAATGCTACTACTGTACTAGATTTGATCATATTATACTATTATACTAATACCATTGATTATACATATAAGTATTTATAATCAATGCTAATACCTACGTATAACGTATATTCGTCGAAAAACAAATAATTTTTATTTAGAATTTTAGTCAAGACAGAGCGGCATACACGGTATACTCTATCTTACCGTCTGTTTCTGCTTGTAATAAACCGTACAAAGAGCAGCTGAGTGTGATGTCCACCGGGTAGTATCTACTCTTTTTAGTCTTTGCAGTGGCTTTCCAGGATATATTTTTCTTTGGGATGCCGAGTAAAGTCCTACTCGCTTCTTACTACTGCCTATATAATCATAAAGGGTTTCCAATATACCAAATAAGTATCTAGCTTGTGAACAGGAACTTACAGCATCGACTATAACCAAATTAAATTTGTGTGCCCAACACCAAACGTAAGTAGCTGATGAATTATGCTCTTTTACAATAGTTTGTAAGCCGTTGTATGCACCTCTCATTGAGGCAGCACCATCATAAGATCGCCCAATTAGATAAGTTTTCCAATCTAAACATCTTTACGTATATCATCAAGAACTGTAAATAAATGTTGACCGGTAGTCATTAATGTTTCTCTAACAGCTATCAACCATTCACAGACTACACCGTTACTTTTATTTATATACCGAATAACCAGTGACAATTGCTCTTTTCTTGACACGTCAAATGTGGTATCTAAAGATAAACAAAAAATTTAGCATTCAAAATTTCATTTTTTTTGTATTACAAATATTAGTTGCAATAGCTAATATCAACTGATTTTTCCGATTCCATGATCCAAAATTGTGTGGATGTTTTCCCCTAATTTGGACTTCAGTTAAATGACATGATAATGGAGGTGAATACTTTGCCAATAAGATAGCTAAATCTTTAAAATTTCCACGAACATCATCTTTCCAACCCTCTCTATGACCTCTAAAAGGTAAATAGTGTCTCCCCAAATACAACACTATGTCAATTAAATGTCTGATAACCTCCTTGTTCTGTACTATTTTTTTCATTTAATTTCTTTTAATGAAGGAATAACTGGAAAGCATCTTCCTTATATGATGCTTTAATTGAAGCAAATACATGATTTTCAGTTATTTCATGTCTCATAATTTTAATAGGGCCACTTTTCCATTCTGAAAACCCATCACACACCCAATGACATTTTCTATTTCTTCCAAATAGCGCACAATTAAGACAATACAGTCGATTTTGAATTTTTGAATATCACATCCACTTTCTTCAAATTAGGTTTCCAATTTCTTCCAGTAATTTTGGTAATTTTGGTAATTTTTCCAAAACCAGTTATCGTGGAACGATCTCCCATGAGAATCTTTTGGAAAACAGTTTTTGGGTATGTCAAAATATTTCTCAAAACAATTTAAACATCATTTAAATTCCTAAATTTTTTTATTTTGAAACCGAATTCTTAGTCAAATAATGATAAAATATATAACCGACGTCCGACAAGTTAAACCTCAAAAATATTGCCCTCTATGATTTTAGCAATAGGTGATTTTACTCTTTATATTAGTGGGTTTGAGAGAGAAAACGAATATTGCTCATAAAATAAAACATTTCTCTTAAAAGTAAAATTTAAATACTATAATAATATATACTTACCGTTTTTATTTGTTTTGATAAAATAGTTTAACCCGTCTAAACTTCAGGACCCTCCATTATGTTTTATTTTTCCAATATTGATTCAACACATTGTTTGAATTCTCCTTCTACATCTATTTCAACTGATTTAAACATTTCTATAGACTCCGGAAATATAATACCTGAGATTTGTAAACAAACAGAATTATTAAGTCAATAGATACGCTCATTATCAACAACGACTTTATACCAGTATAGTGAACCATCAAAGACTTTTGAACATTCTGATCCGCCACACATAGATATTGTCGATCAAATTAATTTGAACTATTTTATAAAGCCTAGCGGAAAACAAAATATTCAAAGATTTCTTTCATTTCATCCACACCATCCAGAAAAAAAAAAAGATGGCACCCAATTACCGTTTAATACTTCCAAAGCATATTATGTAGTAATTCCAGGGTCACAGAAAAAAGTAAAAAGAAATTGGTTAACTTTTAGTTACGAACAGAATTCTTTTTTTTGTTCTATATGTTTGGTTTATTCTTCTAAAAAGTCGGTTTTTACAAGTGTTGAGGGTTTTGTTGACTGGATCTATGTATATGAAAGCATAAAAGATCACGAAGAGTAAAAAAACAACAGAGAAGCATCAAAATGTTATATGAGTGATAGTCGGGGACAAAGTGTAGATGGATTATTTGACAGAGTCCAGTGGAGTCAAAGAGAACATGAAGTAATCAAGAGAAGAATAGTAGCTGAAACTATAGTTAAAATAGTAAAAGTAATCGGAAAATAAGGATTGCCATTTAGAGGATTTATGTATGAGGCAGCTTATAATTTAAATAATACAGCAGTTAACCATGGAAACTTTTTGGAAATTGTTATTAATAGCCAAGTCTTATATTGATTTAAATGAACACATTACTAAGGCAATCGTAGAAAGTTGAAAAAAACGAGCAAAAAGTGGAAAAAACGGGTAGAGGAAATTTTGTTTACTTTTTTAAGTCCTACAACTGTAACAAACATTATTCAAACTATTTGTAAATTATAATTATTAATAATATCTGAAGAAGTAAATTCAGCTGGTATTTATTCAATTACTATGGATACAACTATGGATATATCTACACATGATAAATGTGTATTTGTTTTGCGGTATATTAAAGATAGAACTGAAGGCACCAGGTCTATAGTTGAAGTTAAGGAACGAGTTGTAGCTTTAAAAAAACGTGATTTCATCTTCAGGGCAGGGTTTATTTGATTTATTGATATTAACTTTAGATTCTATGAACATTGGCTTAGATAATTGTGTTGCAGATGCTTTTGATTATGCTGCCAATATGAATGGCCAATATAAAGGAGTTCAAGCTAAACTCAAGGAAGTACTCCCAAGGCATATTCATACATGGTGCCACGCGCATGTGTTAAATCTAGTATTACAACAAACTACTTCTTGTTCAGTTACAGTTATTTCTTTTTTTGGACTTCTTCCTTGTCGTCAAAGGAAACTGTTCAGTAAACTGCTGTACTCAGAGCAGTACAATCTTCTTTTAACGAACTCAGGTTTGTTTGTGAACCGTCTAAGATCATGACTGACTTTGAAAAAGCCATAATCAACGCATGTGAAGAAGTGTATCCAAATTCTCCTCTTAGTTGTTGCTTTTTTCATTTCGGCCAATCAATTTATCGACAAATTCAGTCTGCTGGTTTTCAAGCCACATACAATGATCTCGAAGATCGTTCATTGAAAGTTTACACTCATATGATGCTAGCGTTGGCATTCGTACCTTTGGCTGAAGTTCCTCGCATTTTCTCGCTCTTGGAAAATGATGCGCCTGAAGATCTATTACCAATTTTTGAATATTTTGAAAAAAATTATGTTCTTGGTGTAATAGCTCGAGGAAGAAGACGAGGGTATTTTCCACGGTATCCACCAGAAATTTGGAATCAACACCAAGCAGCTCTGACTGGTTCACATAAAACAAACAATGTAAGTGAGGGGTGGCACAATCGCTTCCAGCTCGTTATTGGAAAACATCATCCCGACCTTTATTCTGCTCTCAGTGAGTTCCAAAAAGAACAAGCCGATGTAGAGATAATGATCTCGGAACTCAGTCTAGGACGAAAAGTCAGATCTCAGCCAAAAAGAAAATGGCGGGATTTTCAAACGTGAATTATGTCCATTACTGCTGATTTTAATACATACCAGGACCTACAATTTTTGAGGACGATTGCGCATAATATTGTTTTGTAAGTAATAATTATTAATATTGTTTATTTTATTTTTTATATGTATTTATTTTTACTATACAACATAGGCGGATTGGCCGCTTTATACTTACTTATTATAAAATATGATCGATTTTTAAATATTTAATTATCATACTATCACTATATGTTTTAAATTATTATTACTTTTATTTTTTATATGTAATGATTTTTAATATACAACATAGGCGGCTTGGACACTTTATACTTACTTATTGTAAAATATAAATTATAATATTGTTAGCACCCACTTTAACAACTAAGGATCGGTAGCGGTTAAAGGAGAGCTCGGGTCAGGATATCGGGTAAAGGTATACTATTTAATACGAAGTGTGGTATTCGGTGTTTATTCATACATACGGGTTAACTGAAAGAACATAATACGGTATTTAACTTATTAACTTGGATTTAACGGTCGCCGGGGACGCGGGACAAAACGGTGTACCCGGTCGCTACGAATAACAAGAACGTGACTGTCTGGACAGGCCGCATATTAACAAAACGTACATGATTTCGGCACCAGCATAATTCTCATTGGTCGGTTCAAATCGACTTGTTTTCCCGCGCTAATAGTTATCACATAGTTATATATCTGTTATCAACAAAATATAACAAAAACTTGCAATAATAGTTTTCAACTTTTAAGTTTCTTTCTTGCATATATTATTAATTGTATAACATACTAGGTAATTAAAATGATTAATTACAAACATCTTCTTACGTCATATACTAAAAGGGAAGGACAACGTTTTGTCTGCAAGTAAGTGGATATTGGTAAAATATAACATGATGTAACGTTTTATGTCAAATTTGATTTTCTAATACTACCTAGTAGTTACCTATTTATCCTTGATTGTTGGATTGTGAGTAAGTAATAAATAATAATATAATAATTTGTAATTGGCCCAGCCCCCCACATCAACATTTGACAACTACCACATATTTATAATTGTTTAGTAATGATTATTAATTTTCAATCAAAATTACAGATTATTGTTTGGTAACTGCAAAGCAATTTTTATTTTACAAACTATATAATGCCTTTTATTGTTAGAAATCCTTTTTATAACAACTAGATAAAGATGATAATTGTAAATATGAAACACATTTAATTTAACATAAAGTTACTAGGTACCTAATTATAAGTCTTGTAAATACTTTTTTTATTTTACTTATTGTAAGTCGATTTCCTTAAATTATTTAATCTCCATATATTTATCACAATTTTTGTCGTACGTTTAACTCGCATCTGTCTGTTACACTGTATAATTACATAATTCACAAAATAATTATTTATTAAATCTAAAAACTAAAAAATATAAAATAAATTAATAGGTAAATTATAATTAGGTACATGCCTATTTAAAATCATTAATTGTTATATTTAATATTTAGTAATTATCCTAGTTTAACCTAACAAAATAGGGCGATCTAACTTTTCAATGTTATTTTCACTACCCCATAACCACCTCCAAACAGATTGACATATGTGGAAACGACACAGTAATTGCTTTGACTGTGGCCATACAGATTGTAATGCCTGTCTTTCTGCTTCACTGTCATCTGTTATGAATAATTTTAGAAAACATTCACCACCAAATCCATCAGGACCAACACAATTCTTAACTAATTCAAATCCAATTTTATAATCATTCATTGACTGGCCTTTAGTGATAATTACAGCTAATGGAACAGCACCAATAGCACATGGGGTAAGCATGAATGTGATAGAATGATTATGTGCATCACATGACGCTGTACTATCAGAGAATACTATGTCTTTTGAGTAAGGTAATTTATGTGCACGTTGCATCAGTGGTGTACAAATAACAACAGCAAATGGTTCTTCATTAATTAAAATCTTAACTCCTTTTTCTTCATATGAGGCTTTTTTTGACTGAAGTTTCTTCAATAAAAATAAAAATATTAGTCAAATCAAAATAATTGATAGTAACTAATGGATAATTGTAAATAGGTACCTATTAAATAATAATAAATACCTACCTCTATTACGCCCTCCCCAATTCTTGGGCCTAGATTAAATTCTCTCCATACATTATGCCAATGCTGAACTGTTCTGTACTTTGGGTTTAGAGATGCATCAGCAATAACATATTCATCACCTTCTAACTCCAGCTTACCTTCATGAAATGTCATTGAGTCAGTTTTTCCTAAATAATAAACAATGATATAAATTATACATAGGTAGTTAAGTACAATTTGAAACTTTAAATTAAAAAATAAAATTATTAATTTTGTAACAACTAATACTTAACTAACCGAGTCCATCATTAAAGTAAGTTTCAAATAACTGCCTTGTATCAGGAATACTTCTTAAGTTACCTAACGCATCAGCTGTGTCTAGTGTATGAGAATGATTCATATTAATATAAATTTCAGCAATCAAATCCTTCTAAATATTGAACAAACAATAATAACAATCAGAATTATTCAAAAAATAAAATGTATTTTTGCATTATTTATTATCTTATTTATTTTCTTACCTTAATATATTTATCTTTTTTTTAGTGTTTCTGTACACTTTTTAACTTTTATGGATATATTTGCTAGACAGTTTAAGTTTTTTGATTTTCCTCTCTTATTTAGAACAGACACAACTTTTTTAAAACTACTATGATGACATACATAATCTTTTCTGAAAATCAATACAAATATATTATGTTAAATTGTTATATATATATTAAATTTACCTACATATTCAACTTACTTGCAAACAAAACGTTGTAACCGATACCAATAAGTCGACAAAGAGGTAACAGGTTTGAGGTTAATGGTAGGATGAGCAGCAACAAATGAAAATTGAATTACAATTTTATACAAAAAATTATGTAAAAAAAATTCACAACAACAATAAAAATCACATTAACTTGTACTGTTAAAAGTACTTAAACGATTATATATACATATAACAACTTAATGACTCATTACTTATGTTTATTACTTGATAACCATACATTATGCAAATTAACAATCAACAATTACTAATTAGGACAAATAGTAATAACACAAATAGTATAAGAAAATCAAATCAGACACACAATGTTACATTGTAACAAATACTTTGCCTACCAACATAATTAACTTGCTTATTAAAAAAAATTGGTCTTCCCTTTTGGTATATTAAATAACCTAACTTAAAGACCTAACTAAAAAGAAAAATCACAAAAAATAACAGTGGAATGAGTGTTTTCCAGGAAGCAAGTCTAAGTTTATGGGGAATCCAATACCTATATCATAATGGAATCAAATGTTAATAGTGTAATTTGTTTTTATATTTATATTTTATGAGCATATTATTTTCTTGAGTTTGTGAAATAAAAATTGCTTTGCAGTTACCAAACAATAATCTGTAATTTTGATTGAAAATTAATAATCATTACTAAACAATTATAAATATGTGGTAGTTGTCAAATGTTGATGTGGAGGGCTGGGCCAATTACAAATTATTATATTATTATTTATTACTTATTCACAATCCAACAATCAAGGATAAATAGGTAAGTACTAGGTAGTATTAGAAAATCAAATTTGACATAAAACGTTACATCATGTTATATTTTACCAATATCCACTTACTTGTAGACAAAACGTTGTCCTTCCCTTTTAGTATTTCTAACCACCCAACTTGTTTTTGTTTTTTCTGAAAACTCGTCTACCCATTCTTGGCAGGAATTAAAATCTTTTATATTAGATCGAATCTCATATTCCTCATTTTTGCAGCTTACAATTTCATTAATAAATGACGTAGGAAGATGTTTGTAATTAATCATTTTAATTACCTAATATGTTATACAATTAATAATATATTATGCAAGAAAGAAACTTAAAAGTTAAAAACTATTATTGCAAGTTTTTGTTGTATTTTGTTGATAACAGATATATAACTATGTGATAACTATTAGCGCGGGAAAACAAGTCGATTTGAACCGACCAATGAGAATTATGCTGGTGCCGAAATCATGTACGTTTTGTTAATATGCGGACGGGCCGCCGTCGCGGTCCGCGCCGGTACAGCGGGCTCGAGGCGCAGTGTGACCAATCTAGGGCACACAGTGCCTCGGCCCTTACAATACATAGTTTAAAAAATTACTGGGTGCTATCAATATTATTATTCGATTCGGGTAAAAAGTGTTCGGGAAAAAAGATTTAGGGTATACTGACTTTCGGAATAAAATAAATACCATGCGGGAAAAAGTTTATTCGGGAATTTAGATTCAGGAAAAAGGGGTTCGGGAAAAAAAGTTTTGGGTTTTTGGGTTTTCGGACAAAATACGATTCGGGAAAAAGTTCATTCGGGAATTATGATTCGGGAAAAATACCGGTAACCCAATTTACATGCATATTTATATTAACATTTTATATACATTATTATATTATTGATTTTAGATTATATGGTACATTAGGTAACTTATGGTAACTAGTATAAAGTAGAGTCAAATATAAATTATGTAAAACCTTATATCGTTGATCAATACTTGTGGCTTATGGGGGTCATTTCTGTCATTGTATTGTATAATTACTGGTCATTGTAGTTTATTTATTATTACTCATATGAAATTCATTCGTGCCTTAAATGTACTATTTTTTTCAACTTTTTCTTTATTGGAAGTTTGTCATTCATTTTCCTGGTTTCATGAAATAACCTTATTTGAATGTATTTCTGTATGATATTATCAATTAGTATAATGTTATGTCAGCTTATTTGACTACAACTTAAATTTTCAAATAAATTATATTCAGTTAGAATGTGTTTGACTTGATTCATCGTTAATTTAAATTTTTGTCTCGTTTTTAATATACATAAGGTGTGATTTTGTCTGAATATATCTTCTGTAACCTTACATATTGTGACCACTATAAATCTGTAAATCTGTGTTTGGTTTTTTTAGATGGCCTCTATCTTTGATAATTGCTAAACTATTACAATGGTAGTTGCCCTGCAACTTCATTATACAAGACCCACAATTCAATTTTTTTTTTTTTTTTTTTTGAAGACTTCGGAGCACAACCCCTGCAATGTATGAATTAACATCTTTAACATATAGAGTCATTGTATTTAAATTGGTTAACTTTGCATTATCTATGTTTGTAATGTTTTCTTTTAATTGATTATCTTCATTTATGATTTCCACAGCTGAAGGGTTTTTCATAGTATTGTCCTGAGCTTGACAATTACCGTACATAGAACTACATATTTGGTTGTGAACTAATAGACTTTTGTATGCTGTTTGGAACTGATGACAAGTTGGATTGTCACTATAACCACATCTGCCCCGAATGACACTAAAAAAAGTTTCAAGGTGGTCTTGACTTAGCTTGTAAGTTAGTAAATAAGACATATCACCCTTTTCATTTAAAATTGTATAATAATCCAAAGCATTTTATATGGCTAAAATCCTTCCGATAAAACCTGTTTTGCGTTGAGAACAAATTACTTTTGTACCATCTTCAAAAGTAAGTGCTTCAACATACGTAGAAAAATTGTTCAAAAAGTCTTTATATTTTTGGTATGTGATTTGACTTATGGAACTATTATACGGTTTATTTGATAAATGTTTTCTTGAATTTAAAATGTCAAAAGCATTGTTAAAAATTTTACAAAACTCTGCAGTAGCTAAACATCCTTGAAAATTAGGATCTGTGCCGTTTAAATATAATAACGCATCACATACCTACACTATCACTTAAAACTTGTGCTGCTAGACGGACATTCATTTTTTCATTAAAATAATTAATGTGTCGATTAGTTAGTTTTGTTGCTACCCTTAATCCTTCTGAATTTTCTTTGTTATAAAGTTGTTTAACGAAATCCCATTTTATTTTTTGACCATTACCATTGGTGATAACTTTTTTGTCTCCAAAAGCATACCTTATAAGTTTGATCATGTGTGACGGATCATAAAAACTAAAAACTTCTTCATTAGGTATTTGAATTTAAAATATATGGACTATTATTGTTTTCCAAATCAAATTTTGCTCCGAGAGAAGTGCACATAGTGGTGTTCACATTTGCTCCATCGTATGTTACTGAATTTAAGTTTGCTCCAGTTTCACTAATTAAGTCTATAGCTGTTTTCAACAAATTACTTCGCTCTTTACCACTCAGAGAATTAATAAGAAAATATCCAATAGGTAATTTCCAGTAGCCATTTATTCCGACAACAAGAAACACTCAAGCATTTCTTGCTTCTGGAATTTCGTCATTGTCTAGCTCATAGTCTGTGCCCATATTCACATAGCCATAAACATTTTGACAAGTGTCAATTTCTACATGTTTTTTTATGCATATTTCATCAAAAGTTAAATTACAAAACACTGGTCCTCGTTTTGATTTAATACTAATAGCATCTAATGATTTTTGTGTAAAACCCGGCTTTCCATCAACTACTGTGTACCAACGACGCAGTGTTCAGGTATGTGGTAGAACATTTGAAAAGGAATTGCTCACAAAATCATATGCCTTGGGTGAATAGTAATGAAGAGTTAATGCAAACCTCCTAATTTCATTACTATATAATTTCTTACTCTCCAAATTGTTGGCTATTAAACTGTTTAAAACATCTGAACCCAAAGCCTAGGAAAAATAATTATATAAAATAAATAATAATAATATTATTCGTATTTGCCGTTAACACTCGACCAACCACCATAATCAATTAAATATGACTGTAACAATTATAGTTTAGATTACATTTAAATCCAAGGCCTAAGCAGGGCTGCCACTGGCTGACTATTTTCACTATCTTAGACTTTTTTTAGAAATTCACTATTTATTTACTTTTTTACAAGTATCTGTACTATTTTCACCTTTTCGATGGTTCTAACCATAATATTTATATCACATATTCACATAATGGAATTTTGATATTTTTTATTCAAACTTAAGAATTAAAAAAAAAATTAAATTGCTTTGTTAAATTAAATAAATAAAAATATTGATAACATAAATACTAAATAGTAATATAGTATAATATCCCTCGACTTGCAAGGGCTATGCAATCCCAATGTTTTGAGGTAGTTGTCGCCATTTGCCTCAACGGCAATGTTTACATTTTATCGTAATATTTAAAATATATAATAGTCAAAGATATCTATGTATATAATATGTATTTATCATTGTTTGTTATCGTATAAAAGTGTAAACATTGCATAGAGCAGCATTGTAGACTGAGTGGGAACGTGACTTCAATAACAAATTATAGTCAGCTATCATAATAATTTTATGTTGGCAATAGATTTTATGCTTATCTTATTATCTTTATCGTTTTTCGGATAACTAACTGCTTGTTTATATTATATCAGATTAGGTTTTATAAATCTATTTATGGATACTAAACAGTATATTACTTACACTGCCTATAATAGTACCCCATTCATCAATCCAGTGTTAAATATTCGATCAACAGTCAGTCATATTTTACTATTTAGTTTCGTGTTTTCGTCACAATTCGCAGAGTTTATTAATTAATTATTTAAAAATATAACTAAAAGTGAATGAATAAATAATGAATAAAACCAAAGTGCAATTCAATTATTCTTGGCTTGATAGAACTGATAGTTTAGGTTTCAAGATATCAAAATGGGCAAGCAAAAGTAGTGATTCAGAAATATTTTGTAAAGTATGTGTGAACACCATAAAAATTGATAAAAAAGGATTCCAAGCCATTGTTCAACACGTTTCAACTAAAATACATAAAAGTAATTGTAGTTTAAAACTAGGTAGTAACCAGCTACATTTGTCTTCTTTGCCAGTCTCGGAATTTGAATCAAATGTGTCAACGAAAACGTTGATATTAGATACTTTTTGTGCTAAAGACCTATCAACTAAAGCAGAACTAATTTGGTCAATGAAAACAGTTCTGTGTAACTATTCTGCTGCTTCGTGCAATGATTTATTTGATGTTTTCAAAGCAATGTTTGGCGATGGAGTTCCTTCATGTTTCTCACTTGGTCGTACAAAATTATCATATATAATTACAGAAGCTTTAGGACCATATCTCAGAAATATACTACTTGAAGAATGTAACAAAGTTTATTATACCCTCATTTATGATGAAACAACAAATGTTGAAGGAAAAAAAGAACTACAAATTGCATTGCGTTATTGGAGTGATCAAGAAAATGAAATAGTTACTTGTCATTTAGAAACATTTTTTATTCAATCTGCAACTGGTGAAAAATTGGAAGAATATATAATGCAGTCTTTACACAACTCTAATATGTCACATTTGAAAATGCTCATGCTTGGAAGTGACGGACCCAAATGTCAATAAAAAAGTATTTCGACTAATCAATGAAAATATTTTAAGTAGCAGAGGCTGTGGACTAATCGATATGGGCACATGTAATATACATATTATGCATAATGCTTTCTTAAAGGGATTAGATGTGATTAGAATGTCTGTTTCTGAATTTATTGTTAATGTGTACTATTTTTTCAACGGATGGCCTAAACGCTGTGAAGAATTTACAAATATTCAAATAAAACTTGCAGTTACTCAACACAAATTTATTAAACATTGTTCTTCAAGATGGCTGACTTTAGGTAAAGCAGCTTTAAGAATTATTGAACAATGGGATTGTCTCATTGAGTATTTTACCATTTTTATTCCTAAGAAATGTTCCAATCTCATGACTGCCTCAAAGTATCAAGGTATTGTTAAGCAATTAAGAAATTCTTTGTTTAAAGCTGAAATATATTTTGTAATTAATAGTGCTTCAATATATGAAAATTTCAGTATTTTATTTCAAAGACAAGAACCTTTGATTCATGTGTTACATGATGAACTTAAAAAGCTAATTCTCATTATTTCTGGACGTATATGCAAACAAAATGTTTTAATTAAATGGTCTGGTGATGAATCTGTGTTTGATAGTAACAATTTGTTGACAATACCTCAACTGCCTTCAGAAGTTTCAGATTTATTAAATAATAGTAATACCAAAGAAATTGAAAAAAAAATATTCATAGAAAATGTCAAAAAGCATTATATAAATGGAGCTCTACATATTTTGAATAAAAGTTCTTATGGTGTTTCACCAAAAATTAAGTATTTCAGATGTTTACAGCCACCGGAATTAAAAAAGAACGAAGTTGCTATGATATTGGCAAAGTGGCTCATTTTCTTCCTGTGAAGGTAGATATAACCATGTTATCTGACGAATGGAAACTTTTAAGATTAGAAAATCTTACATATGTTAGTGGACAAAGAATTGATCATTTTTGGAGACAAGTATTTAATATGAAAAATTCTATGGATGGACCAAAATTTCCTTTAATAACTACTATTGTAAAATGTGCTTTGTCTTTATCTCATGGAAGCGCAGATGTAGAAAGAGGGGTTTCAATTTCTGGTAAAGTATTAACAGAAGACAAATCTGCTATGTCATGTAAGATGTTGAATGCACGTCTTTACATCAAAGATGGTTTGCTTAGATTTAAAAATAAACCAGATTTTTGTTCCAATTACAAAAGATTTAATATGTTCTGCTAGAAATGCTCACCAGAAATATCTATTGTACCTTGAAGAACAAAAACAAATAGAATCTACAAAGAATAAAAAAAAGAACAAGAAAAAGAAGAAGTTGAGAAAAAACTAAGAGAACAAGAAGACGTTTTGAAGAAAGAAGAGATATTTTTGATCTTGAACAGCAATTGAAAAATGATAAGGTAACAGTTCAAAGTAAAAAAAGCATCAGATAAATTTTTAAAAGAAGCTAATGAAAGACTGAAGAACGCTCTTCAGAAAGGAGATCTAGTTGAGGTACAAATCGCTCAAAGTATGTTAGAAGCCGCAAATAATCTGAGAATTGAAGAACGTGATAATGAAATAAAAACTGTTAAAATCCAAAATAATATAAATAAGAGAAAATCAAAAATAATAAATGAGTACATCACAAAACAAACAAAGTTAATTTAATATATTATATTATGTGATTTTTTTTTTTTCTAATTTCTTTGTCAATTGTTTGATTAATACATTTATTTTATGTTATTTTTATACAGAATTACACAAGATCTGTGTAAACAATACTTTTTTTTGGTTGAATATTTAAGAAGAGGACGTTATGATTTTTTTTAAGATTTGTTTTTATACTTAGTATAAATAAATGTTTTTATTAACATTGTTTACCTACCTATTTATTTTTCAATATTTTAACTATAAAAACTACATATTCAACATATACCTTATGTATGCTAGTTGATTTAATATGTATTTTTTGTTTGTTATGAATTTTAAGGTATTTATTTTATGTTGATGTTCGTAAAATTCTGTTTTACATGTCAGACTATTTTTTCACTATATCCTTCTTGTATTCCTACTATTTTTACTTTTTTTGAACGAAATGTGAGTGGCAGCCCTGCGGCTAAGTAAAAAACAAAAAATATATATTGCGTATTTGCAGTTATCGCTCTCAGCCAACCACCAAAATTGTTGCATACTTTCTTATTCTTCAAACTGTTTTCCCGTGTTTTTAAAATATCCAAAACCAAAGATTAAATAAAACAGTTTATTTATTAAAAAATAATAATTTTTTTGGGTATTCCAAGACAATACTATGATACACACACACTCAACTATACTCTATTCAGAATAACCTTGCCCACCCGATCGACGAAAACTCGTCGAGTTCGCGCATGTCTGTTGCCACCGTCGGCGCTGATGTAAACGTACGGGTAGCGTAAGGGTTACCAACCACAGGGAAATTTCCCTAGATTTGGGGAAATTGAGTACTGTTCAGGGAAAAAGGGAAATTTTAATGAAAAACCAAGATATCTAGGGAAATTTTTGGATTATCATGTTTGATACTTGGATAGTTAGATAAAAACCACGGACTAAGCTGATATATCTTAGTCCGTGATAAAAACTAAAAGAACATTTCTATAAAAAATCGTGTGATACATGATGTGATACTGTGATTAGTAAAATGCTCCCTTATCAGTTATCACAGTACCATTATCACGGTTACAAAGTTTAATACCATTTCTATGGTTAAATTAATACGTTATAAGTAACCGCCAAATCAAATTTAAACATTAAATCATTTGAAAAATATACATTATTTAATATTTTTGTAAATGTTATTATGTTAAGAATATTGTATTTAAATAATTATTCAATTATTAATCTATAGCAATAATAATCTAAGAGGAAAATTGTAAATCTGTTACTGGTACAATGCAGTAACTAGTAAGCACACTAAATTATGATTTACTATTTAATTTTATTGTATAAATGTTCTTGTATTCTATATATATCATATTACATATAATTTATATGAAAGAAATATATTTATTTCATTTTTCCTATTATTACCTAAAATTGTTATGTACTGTATTGTCTGGATTGACATACACACAGCATTTATCTATACAGGTAAAACCCTTTACAACTGTTATCTGTATTACTTTTTATTTCCTGTGGAAACTTTCATACCTATTAATGTAACATTTTCTATATGAACACTTAGTTGCTTGTCTGAATATTGATACTGGTCTTTAAATATTTTAGCACATTTTATAATTTATATTTTAAACACCAGTATGTCTACTTCACCAACTAAACAACAAATAAAAAAACCCTATTACCGACAAAAGTATAATGCTTCCTGGGAAAATGACGAACAATTTAAAGGATTGTTAGCAAGAAGTAAAAAAGGTATGAATCTTATTTAATTTACTTTTTCATTTTTGTTTGAATATTTCTGAAAACAATAATTAATTGTTTGTTTAATAGGTCTGTACTTTTTCCATTGTACATCATGTCAATTTGATGGAACTGCGGGTAAATCCGAAATTGAAAAACACGCCAAGGGACAAAAACACTTAAAACTGGTGGAAGGATGTAAAAGTCAACAAACCATAACTGAACTTCTCAACAATTCTGTTCATGCAAAACTTGAAAATACTGTAAATATAATAATTTTAATATTAATGTAATGTAATAATAATAATTAATATGACTTTCAGGTTAAACATAGTGAAATGCATTTGGCAGCATTTATTGCCGAACATAATTGAGGGGTTTCAATTCAAAACGTACTTTTACCATTTTTGACAAAATCGAGTTAGATATTGATTCTAGTAGAAATAATGGCGGGAAATCGAATGGTGAGGTCAGTTTTTGGCTAACCTCACTTATTCCCTATGAAATAGTCGATCAAAAATCGCCTTTTCTGCAAAACGTTCCTTTTCCAGGTGTACTTTTAAATCAAAATGAACTATTTCCAATTTCCTGCAAAATGCACTTTTTCCTCATATGTTAGCATAGGAGAAACAAATGGTTCATAGCAAAATGTGCCATTTCCTTAATTTCTGAGCAAAACGTACTTTTTCCATTTCTTATCAAAAAGTACTTTTTCCTTTGCAATTGTAATACAAATTTAATATTTTGACTATAATTTTTTTCCAAAACGCACTTATTTTATATTATCATAACCTCATTAACAAAAAAAAAGTTATTATATTTTTAATAATTAAAATATAAATTTGTACTCAGGGAAATGAAATTATATTTATTTATATTTATTTTATATTCAAAAAAATATTTACATATCGTTCCTAACTTCAATAGAACCATAGAAATCATAGATGACAAGATACGTTTTGGAGCGAAATCGTGCTAGCCTACTTATCTCTATTGTTATTCATGATAAAATCATTAAAATATAAAAAAAATGTGTGAACTTTTTTAATTTACCTTAAAATAAAAAGTTTTGTACCTATTAGTAATTTATTATATTGTAAATTAACTATATTATTATGAAAAGAGCACGGGCCATAAAATTATTGGAGGCAGCAAAATCAGTAAGTTGCTTTTATCTACCTAGCTCAACATATTATTATAATTTTTTTTTTTAATAAAGTACTTAAAGGTTTTTGTTTGTTATGTTAGGGACTACAGCCTAAAAGATTATTCAGCTATGACGGATCTATTAAAGGAAACCTCTCTAATGACCATGCTGATAAAGGAGAGCATACCATAACAAAGGTTGTTCATCCAAGTAATGTATGTTATATTTTGTGAATAATATTATAAAGACATATTTTTTAAGTAAATCACTAAGTTATACAAAACTGTTGTTAGTCATTTGTTATAAACTATTTATTTTATAAAAAACTACCATCAACATACATAATGCATAATCTTATATCATGTTATCATATAATGTTAGGTTAAAAATAATAAATTAGGTAGGTAGGCAGTTAGATATGTTATCATAATAAGGTACCTACCTACCTACCTAATTTATTATTTTTAGCATAAAATGTCCATTCTTATCAATTTAATTTATTTAGGATAAAGTATACACTTGGTTACAGTCAGTTGATTTCAACAGTTTACCAGAAGAAAATATTTCTGATGTCCATGTTAATACAACAGAGGTTGTTTATCCAAATAATGTGAGTTGTTCTTGGATATAATAAAGTCATAGTATTTAAGTACATTTTACTATTCTGCAAAACTGTTGTTTTATCAAATATATATATTTTGTGTTATAAAAAGTAAATTAAGATTAGCTACTCATCTAACAATATATTTTTAAAGAGTGTTAAAATATAAAAGTAAACCTATTTTATCACATAACTAAATAGGATATTATATTGATGCTGACAGATTTTTTTCATTTATTTGTTTTTTATTCTTCATAATTTATTATTAATAATTCTATATTTTGTTTCTAAAGGATTTACTGGATATTGATTCTATGGAAATGATTATTATTGACAATGATGTACTTCCTTTTCATTCCAATGAAGTAGTTTTTCCTCCTAGTAATGATGAGTCAATAACACCAATTAGTACCAATGAAACAGAAGTAATGATTCCACCTACTTATAACGAATCCACAATATTAAATGTTGACAGTTTATTATGTAATGACCCTGAATGCACAGAAAATATCGAAGTTACTGAAGGGGGCAGAAGAGCTAAGAAACTTAATAAAAGGAAAATTTCACAAAAGGAAAAAAATAAACTACATTCAACTTTCACTATAGATTGTAACCACAAGAATATTAGTAAACCTTTTTGTAAAATTTCAGAAATTAATTATCGCTGTATTGAACTTTTTAAAACAAACTTGTGTAATTTAGAGTCAAAAATTGATCAAGATAACTTTTTGATTTCAATGATGTTTATAAATAAACCTTTGAGAACTGATCGTCGCAAAACTCAGTCTACAAAAGAAAGAAACTCTGTTAAATACTTTATACCTACTGTTGATGGAAAAATACCTGTATGTGCTGAAGTTTTTAAATCTATTACACTAATTTCTAGAAGGCGCTTAAACCTCCTTGTAGAACATTTTATACATAACTTAGCTAGTCCAAAAGAAAGACGTGGAGGAAATCGTTCAAATCATGAAGATGAAGATATTGCACTATCAATTACTGAACATATTCAAAAATATAAAGCAAAAAAAAGTCATTACTCAAGAGCTGACACAGGGCGTTATTACCTTCAGCCTGGCTTGAGTATAAAATTAATGTATAATCATTGGAAAAATGAAATGATAAATAATAATAAGAAAACTGCATCATACAGCAAATATTATTTTATATTTACCAACAAATTTAATCTTGGATTTGGACATCCACGCCAAGACATTTGTAGTTACTGTGTTGAACAAGAAAATCAAATTCAAAATTCAAAAGATGAAACAATCCTAGGCAACCTTAAAGAAAATTTAAGCAATCATAAACAAACAAGTAAGAAATTCCATAAACTTATGAAAGAAACCAATGATAAATCTTTAAATATATCGTTTGACATGATGCAAAACCAGCCCCTGCCAAAAGTGAGTATAACAGAAGCTTTCTATAGTAGACAGGTATGGCTCTATAATCTTACTTTTGTAATAAATTGTGAAAAACAAAACCCTGAAAGTTGTTTTTTATACACATGGTTGGAGACAGAAAGTGGAAAAGGGCCTAATGAAGTGGCTTCTGCGTTAATAAACTTTTTAGAAATGATCGATGAACAACTTTTAACCCAAGAAAATCCTCCAACTATAGTTAATTTATTTTCTGATTCGTGTTCAGGGCAAAATAAAAATCAGTTTGTAATGATTGCCCTGTTACATTTTATAAATTACAAAGCCAAGATGATCAAGGAAATTAACCATTATTTTCCAATACGTGGCCATAGTTATATGCCACCAGATCAAGTGTTTGGTCGCATTGAAAAACAAATAAGACAACGGGAAACAATAATACTATGGAATATTTAAACAGTATACGACAGTAAAGATTTATGGAAATGATTTTACTGCTCTTGATTATAAATCAGTAACAAAACAAATTGTAAAAAAAATTGACTTCAAAAGCACTCAGCAAAAAAGGTATTCTTACATAAAAGGTAAAACCAGTGTTGGTGTGTCACAAACTTATGAAGGGGAGCCAATTCGTGTTAATATTCTAAAGAGAAATGGAAAACTAGAAAATATTGGTTTAGCCCAAAAACTACAAAAAAAAAAAAAATCATGTAAAAAAGGCTAAACAAGATGATGTATCAAAATTAGTCAAATTCATTAGTATACCACCAGATGCACAATCATTTTATAATGATAGTTTTATTAATAATAATGACTTAGAAGAAACTGCAGATTGTCAAGAATATGATGATGATGAGTGAATAAAAGTTCCTAAAACTAATCTCAATTAAATATTTTATTTTGTATAACTTTTTTTATTTAGTTACTAAAAAGTAAAAAGGCTTTTATATTAATTTATTTGTATCTAGTTTTATCATAACATTTGATGTTATTTTCTTAATAGGTATGTTTTTATTTTGTTTTATTTTATTTTATTTTATTCAAGTATTAGTGAGTTACTAACAAGGGATGTTATTTCATTTTATTTTGTTTGTTATACAATAATATATTATTCTAAAAATGTTAACGTTTGAACACATTTTTAAACTGTCTAAGTTTATGTTTATTATTTTTCACATTATGTGAGTTTAGTACCTACCTACAAATTATATCAATAAATTAATATGATTTATGTCTTCAGTGATTTTTAGCAAAAGAGAAAACTAGGTAGTTGTGGAAATGGTGCATTTTGATAAAAATAGATTTGTTTTTTTCCAAAAAGTGCTTATTCCAGTGTTTTATTCAAAAGGAACTTATTTCTGGAAAAGGTACCTTTTGTTCAAAATCACTTTCTTTAAATTTAAAAATATACTAAAAAAAAATTAATGAGATAACTTTCGATATCAGAAATTGATTTATCATTTTTTTTACCTATTTTTCAATATATCACATTTCATCTAAATCGTTTAAAAATCAGAGAAACAAAAAATGAGCTGTCCTGAAAAATTAGAAAAATGGAAAAGGTACGTTTTGAATTGAAACCCCTCAGTTTGCCTTATACAGTTATGGAACACTTACCCAAATTGGTTCAAAAAGTATGTCCTGATTCAAAAGTAGCTTTGAAGTTAAAATGCGGCAGAACAAAAACTGAAAGCATCGTTACCAATGTCATCGGAGCAGTAGGTAAGATCAGTGTTATTGATTTGACGCAGAAAAACAAGTTTGCCATTATAATAGACGAAAGCACGGATACATCTACAATAAAACACATGGCAGTAATCTCTAGAATAGTAGACAATAATCTGTTGGTGCGGGATGAATTTGTTACTCTCATAGAAGTAGAAAAAGCCACTGCTGACGCTTTATATGATTTAATTATACATTTCTTTATACAAAATAAAATTCTATATAAAGAGAATATGAAAGGTTATGCAGGAGATGGTGCCAACAATATAATGGGCAAACACCATTCATTAGCTACTAATTTATTGAAAGATGTGCCAGATTTATTTATTATGAAATGTATATGCCATTCTTTTCATCTATGCGCTTCATATGCTTGCTTAAAATTACCACGATTTGTTGAAGATTTTGCAAGAAATGTACATAACTATTTAAATAATAGCTCTAAAAGACTCTTAGAATTTAAAGAATTCCAAGTTTTCTGTAATATAAAACCACATAAGATTTTATACCCAGGACAAACGAGATGGCTATCACTATTGTCGGTAGTTAATCGCCTTATTGAACAATATAATGCTTTAAAACTCTATTTTACTAGTGCAGTGTTAAAAGATAAAATTTTAAATGCACAAACAGTATTAGATTCGTTATCAAATCCATTTAATCTTTTGTACCTGCAATTCCTAGCATTTGTTTTGCCATTTTTTGTAGATCTAAATATTGAAATGCAATCAGAAGGAATAAAAATACATCTGTTCTATGACCGTATAGGAACACTGTACAGAGAAATCTTAGAATGCTACATTAAAAAGGATTATATTAGAAATAAGAAATTATATGAAATTCAATACAAGAACCCAAGTTACTATTTGCATGAAAATAATTTGTTTTGTGGTGGTACTGTTTCTGCATCTATTTGCTCTCGTTAAAAGAGAAAAAAGTCACAGCTTTGCAAATATCGGAGTTCAAAAATCGCTGCCTCAGCTTTTATGTAGAAGCAACGCAACAAATTAATGTTCGATTCCCATTTCAAAATATGGAAATGTTAAAACATTTAAAAATCCTAGAACCGAAAATTATTTTTAATTCTGAAATTTGTTCACTTGGTCCACTGGCATCACACCTTCCAATACTTACCAAAAACATCAACTTGGATGATCTCGATCGGGAATGGAGGAAACTATCCAACATGGAAGGCGTTGAAGACTTGACTGCAGATATGGATATTTTAACATTTTGGATAAAAGTGATTAATATTACAAAAGGGGATAATACTAAAATGTTTCCATTGTTAAAAGTCGTAATCAAAAACATAATGACTCTTCCTCATTCGAGTGCATGTGTTGAACGAATATTTTCATGTGTTAATCTTATCAAAACAAAATACCGTAACCGATTAAACACACACAATTTAATAGGATTATTACATACAAAACGTGTGATAAAAGACTCAAACTGTTTTTCATATGATTTTGATAATAAATTTATGGATTTGTTTAACCAACAAATGTATGAATTTAAAAAAATGTAATTTGTTAATAACTGAGATTTATGTTTAGTTTTAGATGATTTATTATTTATGCTTATGAGTTACATAAGTTATGAGTTTTACATTTTAAACTGTGGTTGGGGGGGTGTGGGGGGGCAAATCCCCCCACGATAATCTGCTACCACAAGATTACAGGGAAATAATAGGGAAATATTGATATAAAATCTAGGGCATTTATGAAAAATCAGCTGGTAACCCTATAATACGTAGTTGAACTATAGTATCCACGTTACTTGCCACAAGTGGTTTACGCTTTCATTCCGTAACACATAAAAACACCGCCCGCCTTCCGATATTTGTTCTCGTTTTTTTTAATACTATTTTGTGAATTATTCATCCAAAATGGCAAGCAGTTCTGACGAGGATAATGCTGAATATGGCCTATCACCAATTAAAAAGTGGAAAAGTGAGTATTATATGTATAATATAAAAATTCCGAGTTTATAAAAAGCATGTTTTTTTCAACAAAAAAAATGGTTTTAATCGATTAAAACATGTTTTTTGTTTGAAATGTCTTTCAAGACAGCATTTTTATTAAGACTTATTTTTTAAATATTTTTATTTCAGGCTATAAGTGAGGATTTAAGAATTTGTATTGTAAATATGTACAAGAGTATAATAATGGATGAACCTAACATTTCCATGAGGCAAATTCGTAAACAAATTTCAGAACTATTGTCTATTGGCGATCCACACGATCATGAAACGAGCGTCTAGAGACAGCGCCTCTTATCTGAACAATTATTATCAATATTATCAGTATCACACTATCACGATGGTTGCCTTATCACATAATCAAATTTTCGTACTCTTGGTAATTATAACGGAAAACGATACACAAATAATTAAATAACACAAAACAAAACTGGTTTCAAGTAGTTATATTATAATATTTAATAAAAATGTCTTCATCTTTAAATGAACAATTGGAAACTGTGCAGTTGAAGTTTGGTTCTCTTCAAGGTAAAGATTTAAAAATGCATATGCAAAACAGCCTTGTTTGTAAAGTATTTGTATAAAAATATAGAAAAGTACCCAATGTTAATTAATATTTTATTTTTGTTTAATATTTATTTTGATTAAATTAAATACCTTACAAATAACAAAATAATCAGATAATCTAATTTTCAATGGAGATTTCTATATTCTTGAATTAAACTTTTTCTGCCAATACATTTTCTATGAATACATATACCTACATAAAAATACAAGACAGTACAAAAGTGTATAAAATTTCTATATTTGGTTTAAATTTACTGTAGAGTTTAATGATTGGAAAGAGAAGGAGGAATTGGCCACTTCGACACGCTATGTCCGACATAGGGGGTCTAAGGCTAATATGGACAAAACGGTCACAACAAAGTATCACTGTCATCGGTCTGGAGTTTTTAAATCCAAAGGAAAAGGAGAACGTGCATTAAAGATTACTGGATCTTGTAAAATTGGTAAAAAGTTAATGTTATAAGTTTATACAACAAATAATTTTATAATTTTTATTTTTTAATGATTTAAATCAATGCTGTCCTTCTTCCATAAGAACTGTTGCTGGACTGAACAATATAGACGTCACTTATTGCAAAACTCACCTTGGACACCAAAATGAAATAAGATTTCTTCCCATCCCAACTACTGTTCAAGAAACAATCGCTGGTATACTTATATTTATATTTGAGATGTACTCTTACTAGGTGGAGTTGAATATGGTCTAATATTTCTGTATTAATAATAGTATTTATAGTTGAAGGTCTTCAGAGTAGTTACCAAAATGTACTTAAATAATATACTTAACTAACAGTTATGTGTCAGTATTCAGTACCAATATTCTTGTATAAAATAATACAAGTTTTTCCAAACCAATCCAATGGAAAAACTGTACTTAAATGTTATACTATTATTTATTTATGTATTAAGATATTATCCCAATTAATTCAGTCAAAGTGAGTCTTGTGAGTATTATATTATACAATTACTTAAAAACTTAAGTATGTGAATGGGTTAGGTTAAATATATTATTAATGTTTGTTAGTTTGTTATATTTAATATCATATACATGTTTATATAATATGTATTAGGATATTATCCCAATTAATTCAGTCAAAGTGAATCTTGTGAGTATTATATTATACAATTACTTAAAAAATTAAGTATGTGAATGGGTTTGGTTAAATATATTATTAATGTTTGTTAGTTTGTTATATTTAATGTCATATAAATGTTTTTATAATATGTATTAGGATATTATACCAATTAATTCAGTCAAAGTGAATCTTGTGAGTATTATATTATACAATTACTTAAAAAATTAAGTATGTGAATGGGTTTGGTTAAATATATTATTAATGTTTGTTAGTTTGTTATATTTAATGTCATATAAATGTTTTTATAATATGTATTAGGATATTATACCAATTAATTCAGTCAAAGTGAATCTTGTGAGTATTATATTCAATTACTTAAATATTAAAGTACTAAATTATATATATGTACTTATTATTATACTTATAGGTAAAATTGAAAGTGGAATCCCGCCAAATGTTATAATTGATCAATTACGCAATGAAACTGATTTTAATATCGAAAAAAAAAATATAATAACAAGGAAGGACATTTATAACATTTCTGCTAAATTTGGTTTACTCCACAAATACAAGCTACATGATGTCGATGCAGTAAGTGTGGATCTTCAGGTAAAGCGATTTGCTCAGAATCCTAATAAATCATTAAATCCTATAATTTTATACAAAACACAAGGAACTGAGTATTTCCCATTAGGAAAAGATGATTTCATGCTGATCATCTTAACTGAAACACAAAAGGCTGTTCTTGAGAAGTTCAGTAGTGAAAAACTATGTATAGACTCTACTCATGGCACAAACCAATATAGTTTTAACTTAACTACTATTATTGTGATTGACGAATTCGGTGAAGGATATCCTGCTGCTTTTTGTATTAGTTCAAAGATTGATGAAGTGCACATGACTGTTTTTTTTTCAAAAATCAAAGAAGCTACTGGTTCTCTTACTCCTAACGTATTTATGAGTGATGATGCTCCTGCATTCTGGAATGCATGGATAAAAATTATGTCCCCTATTCCTAAATTCCATCTTTTATGTAAATGGCACATTGACAACAATTGGCGTAAAAATTTAAAAAAAATTGATGGATCACTGACTACTAAAGCGTACGTTTATAAAACCCTCCGTGTCTTATTAGACGAATCTAATATAACAGAGTTCGAAAATTTATTAAGTTCTTTTCTATGCAAATTAGAAGAAGAGCCTGCAATGCACAACTTCAAGGCATACTTTGTAAGTACTTATGTTCCACGGAAAAAGTTGTGGGCTGCATGTTACCGATGTCAGGCTATGCTCAATACGAATATGGTTTTAGAAGCTTTTCATAAGACTTTAAAGCATGTTTATTTAAAAGGAAAAAAAAGTCAACGGCTTGATGCTCTATTGTGGCATTTACTCAAGGTAGTGAGAGATAAAAATTTTGAGCGACTTATTAAATTATGTAATGGTGGGAAAGTTACTCATTTTGTAAATGCAATTAACAGTCGACATCGTTCTGCTCTACAAACTAATTACAAAGTTACTAAAATATCAGATAATACTTGGTCGGTTGCATCTAATTCATTAGAATTAGATTATTTAATTAAACAAAATGAACCATGCTCATGCAAGGTAATTTGTATTATGTGCAAATGTTGCGTTCATTTGTATTCTTGCACTTGTTATGACTACACTATTAAAAATAACATGTGTAAGCATATGCATGCCATTAGAATGAATTCGATGGAATATAATGAAAATGAAAGGATGGATGTAATATGCAATCCCATAGAAAACGATGAAGTGTGTATGAAAATGCCTTCTGCACAACAGCTCACTTTAACATCCACTGAGTCCATTGCTAATAAAATTCAGCAATTATATAGTATGTTTGTGTCACAAGCTGGTACACTTGATGATGAACAACTAAAAAAAATAAATACAACAGTCGATTCAAGTTTAAAAGTTTTATATCAACAAGAAGGCAACTCCATAACAGATGTACCGAATCGAGAACCATCTAACAAAAATGTAGACAAACAGCTAAGGTTTTATTCTACAAAAAAACCAAGGACAAAAGCACCAGAGGAACAAAGACTAAATAAGCCAACAATCCAAGTAATAAACCAAATAAAAAATGATCTTAAAGGCAACGATACCCCATACATTAATATTGACCCACATTTTGAACATTCATATGGACAGTTAGATCAGAAGAAGAAATGAATTTTACCTATTATTATTATATTTTATTTATGTGTACCTACCTATTTATATTTATATTTTGATTTATTTATATTTTTATAACCAACAAGTTTATTTGACACTTGGATTTTAAACACTCATATGCTCATATGGACAATTGAAGAAGAAATGAATTATATTATTATTAATGTGTATTTTTATAAGTTATAACAAACAAGTTTATTTGACACTTAGATTTTGAAAACTAAAACGGACAATTATGAATTAGATCAGAAGAAGAAATGAATTATATTATTACTATTGTATTTTATTAATGTGTATTTATATTTTTATAACAAACAAGTTACTTTCTTAATGTTTTAGTATAGCTTTAAATGTTTGATTTTTATGTAGGTATATGTATTCATAGAAAATGTATTGGCAGAAAAAGTTTAATTCAAGAATATAGAAATCTCTATTGAAAATTCTTTTTAATGGCTCATAAAGGGTTGTATGTATGGACATATAATTAAAAATATACCTTTAGAATCATTAAATTGTTTTTGATGTAGAGATATTAACTTCAACAGTTGTATAAAAATGTTAATTAATAATGATTGTATAGATTTATGTGAATTTCCCTACTCAAATTAAATTTCTTCTTCATCCTAATTTTTTTAAAATGAAATAAATAAAATTTATACAAATACTTTGCAAACAAGACTGGTTTTGCATATGCATTTTTAAATCCTTACCTTGAAGAGAACCAAAATGAAGATGAAGACATTATTGAAGACACAATTCAATCAATTTAATAATAACTGTTTATGGCTTTTAAATTTTACATTATACAACTTTTGCGTTTATACTTTATAGTTATTCAGAAATTAAATTTTAAACGCTTTTAAGTAATTGACAATTGTTTGAAAGCAACAGATTACAGAACTGAGGGGCGAGGGCATCGGTCCGCATCACTATTAGATATTGGCAATACAATTATTATTCTATTAATACCACTAAATAAGATACTATCTTTAATCGTGATTAATACCTACATATTTCATTTTATTTGTGTTTATTTTGAAAATTTGATTATGTGATAAGGCAACCATCGTGATAGTGTGATACTGATAATATTGATAATAATTGTGCAGATAAGAGGCGCTGTCTCTAGACGCTCGTGATCATGAAGGCTTACAATGAGACAAAGACGGTGCCAGTCGCAAAAACAACACGTAAGAAAAAATCATTTCTCGATCTTTTTGACGATTTTTCAAAAAACGCAGTACGTAGGCACGGTATAGCACGTATAGCATCTGGTTTCGCCGTGAAATTCCTACGATTGATAAAATCCACTAAGCCATATCAGCCGACGACAGTTTGCCAACAATATTCGATCTCCAAAAAGTACTTAATACTCCGTATGCACCAAATTTAATGAACTTATACTACAGCCGCAAATATAGTTTTTATAACTGTACACTTTATGAATCTGGATCTCAAAATGCGTTTGCGTATCTATGGGGAGAAATGGATGGTCAGCGTGGTGTTGTAATGAGATAGTGACAAGTATTTTTAAATATTTAAACCAAGTCGACATAAAAAATAAAATAACATCTATTGCTTTATACAGTGATTCTTGTACAGGACAGAATAAAAATCGAGCAATGATTTATATGATATACTATGGTTTTAAAACAAATTTAATTCGTTAAATGAAATAAAAATAAGTTTTTTAATCCCCGGGCATACATACATGCCTGTTGATTCGATACATGCAACAATTGAACGCTTTGTTAAAAATAAAAGTGTTTGGGGTCCAAGTAAGTGGCCCACTATTATACAAAATGCAAGAATAAATCCGAGACCTATTGAAGTGGAAAATGATTTGACAGAAGACTTTTTACATTGGAAAGATTGAGCAGGTAAAGCATATCCGAAGATTCTTAAAGAAACAATAAATGTAACTGTTAAAATTTCAAAAATTAAGTACTTCATTTTTAAAAAGGAAACAGATGGTGACGTTTCTATTCAGTTTTTTTATTGTTATTGTGCAGATGAACAACCAAAAATACTACAGAATCCAATTTCCACGTTTGCCCCTACAAAAGCGTATAAAACAAAATTATCTATATCACAACAAAAATTTAACGATTTAACAAAGCTATGCCATGATAGTAAATACCACCAGGAGTATTTAAACATGAACCGAAATGAACACGTAATCGATTATTTAGAAGATAATATTATCGATGAAGAAAGTGATGAAGAAACTCCGGAACACTAACTACTTTACTTTAAACAGAGTAAATCAAAATTATAATATTATTAATATGCTCGTTGTAATCAACAAACATTTTTTTTTATTAAATTAATTGTAAGACATCTTATTTCATTTTTTAAGCATATAATATGAAATTTACGATTCCGAATGGAACGATTGCGAACGTTTTTACCTGCTTTTAATCGTGCGGTGTTGTCAGATTTGGTGTTAGTCAATAACAAATTTTTAAATAATAATTTTAAAAATAGGTAATCAAATAGTAATAATATAAGGGTTTTCTGCTATTACGCCGGAAAATTTAAAATTTATGACAACACAAAATGAGCTTTTTGGAGATGGTACATTCGATTACGCACCAAAATTTTTTTTACAACTTTATACCATACATTCTTACACAAATGGTTTTGATGTGCCTATTGTATATTTTTTTCTTGCAAATAAAACAAAAGATACGTATTTGAATATGTGGAAATATCTTTTGGAACTATGTCAACAATTTTTTACTTCAACTTTCGATGTTCAAAAACTTCATTTGGATTTTGAATCGGGAGCTGCAAAGCTCATGTAACACACTAGGCGAATAGTTCGCGCGCGGTCGCGGTTTTTATCCGCGGCGAACATTCGTTTGAAATTAAACAACCTATTTTAGATTAGAGCATTCACAAAATGCAAACCTAGTGGATAAAATCCGCCAACGTCCGCGATCGATCGCGCATGTTTAATTTTAGGCGAACATTCGCCTCAGACGGCTAAAAATAATCACGTTGTTTTGACTGGGTCTATGCACACCGGGCGAACGTTCGCGCGCGATTCCTCGGAAATTTTCATTTTAATATCATAGTTGTAGGGAAACGGTCTGTTCCTACGTCATTTGAATATTATTATTATAATATTTAATACACATTTTAAATTTGAATACAAATATGAGTTCCTCTTTTGATTTGGAACATTTTATTATCGAGATATCTCAAGAAGAGTCCATTTGGAATTTAGGTAAGTATAATTTTAACCACTCAATATGACGCGGACACGATGATTGCTTCAAGGTTGATCGTGGTCCGATCGAAGTGTTTGGTTAGGATTGAGGTGATGAAAAAAACACAACACAAACACTTTAAGAATGTCACAAATTATGTATTATAATATTGCGACCAAAATATAATAATACATGACGTGCCGCTCAGGCAGATGAGTTTAACGTCGGACGATATGTTATCGGTCCGATGGTGGATGTCGAATCGCCTTTTCTGCCGACCATTGTACGTCTTACGCGACAGTCCCCCCGTCCCGCCTTGCCGTTACCGGCTCGGTGGGAGAGTCAACCTGGTCGCTCTGCTTGCATCCCGTGGTGGTGGTTGGAGATAAGATAGACTGGTCGCTATAGTGCTTGTACATTGTACTTGCTACTAACGCGGGCCGCGTCAAATACTGATTATGCACATTTATTTGGATTTCCATTACATTTTTATGTGTTTTTGCATAGTTTTTACTGTTTTTAGTATTTAAATTAACTTTTTGTTAAGTAGCTTATAGACCACTTCATAAATTATCTAAATTATTTATCTATACATAATACTTAATTAAAATGACGTGTACAATGGAATCTACATGCTAAATTTAGAATCAAAAGATTATCACGACAAGATTATAAAATATAAAAGTTGGTCCAGGGTTGCAAAGGCTACTTTAAATGATTTTGACAGTCTCAACGAAACTGGGAAGAGAGAAAAAAGTAAGTATAGTCATCCTAAAATCTATTAATTTATTTTAAAATTTATATTACAACTTTCAAGAACTAATGAAATAATATTACTATAAATATTTGTATTAATGTAGATATTGAAAAAATTATAATAATATTTAATCTTATACAAGTAATGATATTAATAATAATAATAAAAAATTAATAATAAATACAATATAATATATTGCATAATAATATAATAATATATCTAATATATGTAACAAATAGGTACAATTTGAATAATGAATGTAAGCACTTATTAGTATATTGTAGATGTCATCCAACTTATTAATGTTAAATATTATATAATATAAGTGAATACAACATATGTTTAACATCCAAATGAATTTTGTTAAATTAACATACTTTATAGTATAACAATAAAAACTGTGGAACCCACCGTACTTCCTCAACAGACGCCAGGAAGTTGCCATCACAAGATGCAGAATCGGACATTCCTTCACAACCCACGCTTTTCTCATCAACAAAAACCCACCTCCCACCTGCGACGAATGCCACGCCGACCTCTCAATACAACATATCATCCAGGATTGCTCAAAGTACAGGGACGCAAGAAACAATCTAGCTATACCACCGAATATGGATGAAGCACTAAACGAAAATAATATTATTAAAATTATCTCTATATAGCGCTGCTTGCATCCCGTGGTGGTGGTTGGAGATAAGATAGACTGGTCGCTACAGTGCTTGTACATTGTACTTGCTACTAACGCGGGCCGCGTCATACTCCCCCCCCCCAAACCACCATACGGGGTGGCATAGCGTACTGCTGTCGGTGGATAAGTGGTTCAGCTCGCGGTACCCCTTGCCATGTAATTTGAAGTAAGCTTGCCTTGCTGACACCCTCCTAGTCCCTCTCTGGTAGGTGGTGTTGGTTGTTGGCCTCGTGCTTTGGTGCCTCGTTGTCGTTGGTATGGCTGCGACGTGACGTTGGTTATCCATGTGGTACTGCTCTGTTTGTTGCATGTGTCCGTCTGCCATCCGGACCGTGTTTGTTGGTCCGTGGAGGGGTTTGCCGTATTTACAGGCTATGGTCGGGTTTACGTACGATTTGGGCCTGTGGATCTAATAGCGCCGTTACGAAGCCTGACGGAAATTCGTGTTCGACCTCGGTGGGTCGGAATTTTGTCCGGGCGTGTTCGTGTGACGTTATTAGACGTATTGCAATCGGTCGAGCGGGGCAACTGGTTCTGAACCGCGACAGAGACTGATTGGTGGTCGGTGTTGACCACGAACATATAATAGTAAGGACTGGCTACTGCTCGACCAGTGTGATTCGCTTATTGTCGCCATTTCAATAATAATCCGCTAGGGTCGCTACTATGCGTTCGCCCTACTGCCGCCAATGTAGAAGCGTAATAATTAGCGTATACAAACAAGTAATGCTTCAAATTTACCAACTTCAAGTTGATCTGCAATTAATTATACCATGTTGTACAATATATTATAGTATACAATATCAGGGTTGGTAATATGCGTGTATAAAACGTTTTATACGTTACACGTATTATACCCCACGTATAAAACGTATAATACGTATAAAACGTATAAAACTAATTAACGCCTAAGACATACTAAATTTCCTTAAATTTAGAATAAAATTAAAAACTAAAATTTAAAGTATTAAATCTTAATAGTTAATATTTAATAATCATTTGATTGGTTGTCTTTTTCTTCTATTTTGAGCGAATAGTATACTGCTAACAACTTTTTTGAATGTTCAGGAGATGATCTGTTTCGCAAATTATTATGTATATAAGACCAATTTGAAAAAACTCTCTCCAACTGGGCTGTCGATGCTGGTATGCTTAATAGTTTGTTTGCAAAATCTGCTAATTCAGGATGTTTTTGTTTAGCAAAAGACCAAAATGAATTTGTTGTTAAAGTATCTTTTTCAAATAAAATGCCAAATAAATTTTTTTTCTTTAAACTCAATAAAGCTATTGAAGCCATTTGTACCAATATCAGTTGAGTTTAAAATGAAATTTTCAACAATGTCTTTCTGCTCAGGTGACATTTTATTGTGTTTTTGGTAAATTGGATGTATATAATTGGCGGTTAATGAATATTCATTTAAAGCATACTTTTGTCGCTTTGCAATATAATTATTAAAACTTTCAAATCCACTAGGTATTTTGCTAGGTAGATTTAACCATAATTCTGCTGCATCATCAATTGATGTTTTGCTTTGTTGACAAATATTAATAAGTTCACATACGGGATCAAACAGGTCAATTAAATTGGATAAATTTTTAATAAAATTACTGTCGAATAATCAAACTTATGTTCACTAGATGCCAAAACGTTTTTTTCATAGCTGGAATGTTGCTCTGAAGGTTTCTGAATGATAATAGCTGTTCGATGCAGCAAAAAAAAAAAAAAAAAACTTTTATACAGTATAAAACGTATAAAACTAAGTAGTTTTATACTGTACGTTTTATACGTCTTATACACACGTATAATACGTGTTTTATACTGTACTGTATTATACGTTCCAACCCTGTAAAATATAATATATTTTCATTTTTCATCGATTAAAAATAAAATAGGAGTTATTATAATAATTAATAATAATGATTGAAATTCGGGAATAGGATTATGCAAACATTTTGATGATTATTGTCTTACTTTTATTTTTTTTATTTTTTTTTTATTTAATAATAATAATTTATTATCGAAACAACGAAATTACATACAGTGTAACAATTTAACATATTTATTTTATAAATCATAATATTGAATACATCAGTAGTCTGATGCAGTTATTTTGTTAAGGCTAAGTAATAATGATTTATAATATTTATTACAAATTTTCATTATAGGTAGGTTCATCAGAAAATATAGTTTAACATATTGCAATTATAATATATTGTACCTAATGCATACTTGTTAAAACTAAATGAAATGAAAAATTAAAAAAACAATTCTTTCTTAAATATAAAAAAAGCCGTCTATATTTTTAGTACCTATATAGCAAAATCAAAATATGTTGTACCTAATAATTAGTTGAATATGTAATTTATTAATATCTAAAATAATTTGTTCAGACCAGGATAAAGTTAACTATTTTACTAATGTAGCCATAATATGATAAAATAAAGGTAGGTATTTCATAAATCAGAAAATAAAAGTAGTAGGTAATAGTCAATTGAAAAAATGTCTACAAAACACAAACTATTGTAATGAAGCATTAATTAATTTTTTTATTTAAATAATTGGTACTATGTACAAATTAAGTTAAGTAATGCCTCACTTAAAGTAAAACATTTAAAATTTAACAATAAAGTATAAACTAAATACTATAATAGTAAAAAGTAAATTTTCACATATTTTTACGTATTGTTGTTATCGGTTGTTGCGATTTTGTTGGGCGAACGCATATGTGGCGCTCATAGCGGAATTTCTCTATTATGGCGACGATAACCGAATCATAATTTTGTATGGACGGGATAGCAGAGAGCAGCCCCGTGGTGTTGACCGCCATGACCAAACTGTCCCTGTCGGTTGTCTCGGTGCTCGCCTGATGCTTTACGTATACAGAATGACCTATAATGCGGGGGTGTGCGAAGTTGGTGTGCTTGCGCCCCCATCACCTTTGCAGGTGAACACCCGTGGCTCTGTTACCTTTGGCCCTACACATGCGGCTGCCCCATAAGCCGTTGATGTTGACCACACTTGTCACCGGTGAGGTGAGTGTGGTGGGTGGTGGGGTGGTGTAGGTTTGGGATTTAAGAGTGGGTGCCGATAGGTGGTGAGGTGATGAAAAAAACACAACACAAACACTTTAAGAATGTCACAAATTATGTATTATAATATTGCGACCAAAATATAATAATACATGACGTGCCGCTCGGGCAGATGAGTTTAACGTCGGACGATATGTTATCGGTCCGACGGTCCGATGGTGGATGTCGAATCGCCTTTTCCGCCGACCGTTGTACGTCTTCCGCGACACAGTCCCCCGTCCCGCCTTGCCGTTACCGGCTCGGTGGGAGAGTCAACCTGGTCGCTCTGCTTGCATCCCGTGGTGGTGGTTGGAGATAAGATAGACTGGTCGCTATAGTGCTTGTACATTGTACTTGCTACTAACGCGGGCCGCGTCAAATACTGATTATGCACATTTATTTGGATTTCCATTACATTTTTATGTGTTTTTGCATAGTTTTTACTGTTTTTAGTATTTAAATTAACTTTTTGTTAAGTAGCTTATAGACCACTTCATAAATTATCTAAATTATTTATCTATACATAATACTTAATTAAAATGACGTGTACAATGGAATCTACATGCTAAATTTAGAATCAAAAGATTATCACGACAAGATTATAAAATATAAAAGTTGGTCCAGGGTTGCAAAGGCTACTTTAAATGATTTTGACAGTCTCAACGAAACTGGGAAGAGAGAAAAAAGTAAGTATAGTCATCCTAAAATCTATTAATTTATTTTAAAATTTATATTACAACTTTCAAGAACTAATGAAATAATATTACTATAAATATTTGTATTAATGTAGATATTGAAAAAATTATAATAATATTTAATCTTATACAAGTAATGATATTAATAATAATAATAAAAAATTAATAATAAATACAATATAATATATTGCATAATAATATAATAATATATCTAATATATGTAACAAATAGGTACAATTTGAATAATGAATGTAAGCACTTATTAGTATATTGTAGATGTCATCCAACTTATTAATGTTAAATATTATATAATATAAGTGAATACAACATATGTTTAACATCCAAATGAATTTTGTTAAATTAACATACTTTATAGTATAACAATAAAAACTGTGGAACCCACCGTACTTCCTCAACAGACGCCAGGAAGTTGCCATCACAAGATGCAGAATCGGACATTCCTTCACAACCCACGCTTTTCTCATCAACAAAAACCCACCTCCCACCTGCGACGAATGCCACGCCGACCTCTCAATACAACATATCATCCAGGATTGCTCAAAGTACAGGGACGCAAGAAACAATCTAGCTATACCACCGAATATGGATGAAGCACTAAACGAAAATAATATTATTAAAATTATCTCTTTTTTTACTCAAATCCACCTCATAAACAAACTTTAACAATGTAAAAACCCTTTCCGTAGTCATTAAGCTATAATATTTTTTGTCTTGTACTCTTAATTCAAGCTAGGCTTTACAGGTCATTACCTGTGATGTTGAAGCCTTATTTTCTAATAAAAAAAAAAATAAAAATAAAAACTTAGACCGTTAACATTTAAAATTATGACGTGATATTACTTTATTACCCACCTACTGAATGCATGAAGAGTAGCGCAATAAATAACTATTAGCAGCCGCCCTGCTGTGGTTTCGTTGCCCGACGACGGTCGGTACAGATTGCGTCCACGGGTTGCGGATAGTGGAACGCCCGGTTCCCCCGGGATTCGTCTCGGGTCGGGTAGCGCGTTAATAACTAACGACGCGCTGCAGACAGCTCCGATCAAATGACCCGTAGTCCCGGACGGTGTGCCCACCGGGTCGGTTCACGGTCGTTGCTGGGGCAACCGACCCCAGCAGCGGTGTTTCCAGCGTGTGCAGGTAACACGGGTGCCGGAGCTTGCTCCGACTTTCAGCCGAGCGTCTCAGTATCAGTCAAGCTCGTGAAGTCCATGACTAAATAGATAGGTATGATCACAACAAACTGAATTTTCTTCAGTCTGCGAAGAGAAGGGTGGGAGTCTTCCGCGTCTCTTGATTGGCTTATACTGTATGGCGCCTTTTTTGTATTTTCGATTGTAATTGCATTGTTCTATACTTTTATGCATATTTGGTTTTCGTCTTTTGTCATTTGATATTAATCATAAGCAATTACCACTGATGAGTTGCGTTATTAATTTGTAAGAATTTTAATTTTGTAATTTTTGTTTGTACATAGTTATTTGTTACAGGTTTAATTGTGGTAAAGTTATCAATATGCCAGTTTGTATAATCGAAAATTGATTTAGTGGCAGTAAACGGAAAGGGTTATTTTGTGACCCAAAGATACATATACATAGATTTCCTAGAGATGTCGGAATGAGAGCTTTGTGGATGGAAAAAATTCGAAATGCTTCAAATGTGATCAAAGAGATTAACTGTGATACTGGTAAATTATTTTTGTATAATTTGAATAAAATGGTTTTTATTAAGACCTGGCGTTAAATGATAAACTATTGAAGGATCGGCGGTATGATTACATATTAATTAATTTAACTGATTTTATTTTAGCTGCCGTATGTTCTTTACATTTTTTTCTAAATTCATACGAAGAAAGAACAAATGTGCAAAATATGTTGGATTATTCTCCAAAATGTGGGAGAAAACTAAAACCTACTGCTATCCCTTTTAGGTTGATTTCAATTTAATTTTGTGATTTTTGTATAAAGTTAAACAATTTTCAAATATGAATTAATGTTATTTTGTTAATTTAGTGATGGAAATCAATCTTCTTCAATAAAAACTCCAGCTGGATTATTTTCTGTGACCAGTTCAGCTGATGAATCTAAAAGGTATATATATTTAATAAGCTATATTTTTATTATGCTATGTATATTGCATTATAACCACAGATAATATTATAATGTGGTATAACTTACATTCAAAAACTAATCATTTAAAATATTGATATATATTTTGTTAGTGTTGAATCTGTGTTCAGGCGAATTATATCATGCCAAGTTGATTTGTTTGGTGTATCGGACACTATACCTGGTGTCAAATGCCTTGAAAATAATGAGCCAGACTTATTTCAAAAGTATATTTTTACGATATTTGTGTTTTGTCTTCTATGATATTTTTAATCTTTAATGCTTTTGTATTTGCATGAGGTATAAACAACAACAAAATAAATGAATATCCGTTATGACAAATACTACTAGAACGGCAGAACACTGAAACTTACTCATTCTCAATAAAAAATACTTGTTCTTGGTCGTTCAGGGATAGTTTATTTTAAATAACCTGTTTGATTAAGAATTTGTGTTTGATATTGAGATATCTACTTGAATGATAATTAATAATTAGTTTTTACATTTTGTAATTGATATTATATCTTTTTTTATTGTTCTTATACTATTGTTATATATATTTTTGAATATAATATGTAGACACTTATTACCTAACTTATTTTTTATAATTATATTTTGATGTTTAATATCTATTGTAGAGTAGCAGAAACCATTTAATTAATTAAAATTTAGTGAACCAATCAAATAACCTAACCAATCAGAGAACATTAAATTATATTTTGTTATATATAATGTTATATTTAATTATATTTATTGAAATGCAACTCAGCATAAGTTTAATATAAATGTATGGTATTGTATTCTTTAAATTACTTTTATGCTATATATTAATCAATCCATATTATTTTAAAACGCCTATACAAAATGTAAAGTAATATCAGTGGCGTGGCGTGGGTATTAAAAAGATGTAAGCAGTGAAATTTTTTTTCAAAAGTGATTAGAATATAGGTACTATACCTAAATACCTAATTATAAATTATGTATAAAAAAATGTTATCCTTTTAAAATTTTTAATATTTTTAAAAATATACTAGTTGTACAAATCAAATTGGAGAAAATAAAGAAATTGAAGTATAAATACTTCAAAAGTCTATTAGGCGAATGACAGTGACAGTGTACCTAAAAACGACTTCAGTCTACAACGCGTCGGGCTACGACGCTACGTACTGCCGTACTGGTCGCTTCTTGTTTCTCGCGTAAGCAAAATCAAATGTGCTTACAAACGCTAGTTAAATACGTGACCCCCACTATGGCATTATAGACTATTCGAAAACAACAGTTGCGCGTAAGCAATTTCAGAATGTGTTACACTGTATATCGTATTATGATTATGCAGTTAACATAATACAGAATGGATTAAAAATAGACCTACAATCGATGATTTTCTTAAAATAGTTGGTAATCAGTAGACAGCGTACGACACAAATAAACAATAACAAAAACCACTACCAGCTATAACTTAAATATTTTATAAATAAAATTAAAATTTTAAAAATCATTTATTATGTACCTATTAGTCGTGTTTGATCAAATTTATTTTTTCTTTCATTTAAAGTGTAAGCAGTGCTTACAGTGCTTACATGCACGCTACGCCCCTGAGTAATATAATAAATGTTTGTTTATTTTATGCATTAAACAATTACATTTGTATGTACCTAGTTTTTATGTTTTAGTTATACATGTGTATATTTACAATTTTTAAATTGTTTAATTAGTTATCTTTAATAAATTATCTTTAGAATGAATAATGATTTTGAAAAATATAAGAAAGAGAAAGATGAACTTATGGCAGAAAATGTAAAATGTAAAAATATAATTCAGATGCAAAATGAAAAAATTGAGTACTATAAACAATTTGTTAATTTGGAAAATCAAAGATTCGAATCCCGTTTTAGTGACATTTTGTCTAAATTATTTACTAGTACTCAAATTAGTCAAATACTCCGACCGAGTAAAAAAGTTTCGAAATGGTTACCAGAAGACATATCTTCTGCGATTACATTACGTAGTATTTCGCCAAAAGCCTACAGATATTTAAGGAATAAAAAACAGTACCCATTACCAGGTGAGTTATAACATGAATCGATTTATACGTGATGAAAACTATATAAACGAAATCTTTTAAAAAAAAAAAAAAATAATAATAATATAAAGTAAAAAAAGTTGCATTACTATATACACTTTTAAAAAACGGAACAAATAAATAATAATCATTCATAAAATCAAATTTAAGGTTTGTCTACATTAAGAAGATGGGCTTCAACTTTTGAAGTTGAACCAGGAATACTTGAAAGTGTATTAACTCTTATGAAAGCCAAAGGTTATTTAATAATAATAATTTTTTATTTCACATTGATATTATACAACATAATTTGTAGCCTACTATTTTAAAATAACTAATTTACTTATTCAGGAACTTTAATGACTGACAATGAAAAGCTTACTGTTATTGCTTTTGATGAAACATATATATCCAATAGAATATGTTACGATAAAAAAAATGAACAGGTGATTGGTGCACATAGATGTGTGCAGACTGTTGTTGTACGAGGTATATTCTTAAATATTAAATACAGTACTATAATATATTATACGATTAACGAAATATTTACATTAAATTACTATTTAGGCCTTGTAAGTAATTGGAAACAACCAATTTTTTATAATTATGATACCCATATGACTAAAGATCTACTATTTAATATCATTGAAGAATTACATAAGATTGGTTTTAATGTAATTTCGATGGTAAATGATATGGGCCCTTCCAACATGGCTTTATGGCGGTCTTTAAACATTTCAAATGAAAATACGTCATTTATACATCCAAATACAGGAAAAAGTGTTCACGTTTTTGCAGATGTCCCACATCTCTTAAAATTGGCCAGGAATTTACTTGACAAGTTGTTTATCTAGCAATGTACAATAATAAGAACAATTAAATATTATATAATCTTTTTTTTAGTGGGTTTGTACTTCCTAATGAAAAGTATGTTGGTAAAGCAATTTTCCAAAAGCTTCTATCAATTGATTCTGAGAGATCAGATTATAAGTTGGCACCTAAATTGACTGAACGGCATATTGAAGTTCAAGGAACTGGAAGGATGAATGTCAAACTAGCTGCTAATGTGTTTTCCGATACAGTTTCTAAGGCTCTTGCATATCTTGGCACAAAGAATTATATTGATACATTGAACTGGAAAGATGCAAGTATTTTAAAAATATTTATTATTTAACTAATACAATAATTCACAAATTTATTTTTACTTGAAAAGGCTTCGGAATTGATTTTGTTATTTAATAACTGGTTTGATCTTTTCAACACACAACACAAATTTGATGGAGGTGTTCCGAGTTTTGGACTCGATGAGGTCAATCAATATGAATTATTGAATACAATGACCAGCTTTATTCAGGAAATGCGAGTACATGGGAAAAAAAACACTGCTCCCTTTTCAAAAAGGTCAATACATTAAATATTTTATGTTTTTGAAAATGAGTACCTAATAAAATAATGTTATTATTATACAGGTATATTAGTATGTAATAATTCATTAAAAAACTTACTAGAAGACTTAAAAAGCAATTATGCTTTGCAATACATTATCACTAAAAGATTGAATCAAGATGATGTTGAGAACTTGTTTAGTTTTTTAAAAGGCATGGCAGGTTCTGCTAGTAACAATATAACTGCTCTTGACTTCAAATACAGGCAAGTCTAATTTTCATCTGTAAATATATTTTCACTAAACATTACCAAAAAAATTAAAATTGTATATTGTAATAAATGTTATAATATTTGGCTATACCTAATAATTTAGTTTAAGGTGGTTCATTTTGGGGAAGCACTCAGACTTTGTTTTCACCGAAAATACAAATTCTGAAGGAGATTCAGAAAAGAGTCTGTTAAATGAAAGTGACTGTTTAACTAGCTTAATGTTTAACTCAAATGTGTTTGATGAAGTGGATGATTCCAACGAACATGATAATGAAATGGCCAATATAGAATCGAGTTCATGTATATCAAAGTCTTCAGTTCCAAAAGAATGTTTTGACCTACTGACCGAATTTGAAGTATACAAACTAGTTATTCATTAAGTAAATTAAAACTAATTGTAGAGTTGAGACACTTATTACTTAATAAGTGTCATTTATATACAATACTATTAACTATGTTATAATTAAAAAATTAAATAAATTTTAAAACTAATTTGACAAATATTTATTCTTACCTTATAGATGGAAAACAGTGAGCCTTTCAATGAACTCGAACTAGATTGTGCCCAATATGTAGCTGAATATGTTGCTAACCGTTTTGCTAACAAACATCCAGAACTTATCAAACAAATTGATGATAAAACTGTTAGTTGTTGGACTAGTTTTAAATCAAAGGGTGGTTTGAAATTGCCCTCTGACAACCTGATGGTGGCAGTCAGAAAATTAGAAATCGAATTTCAAAAACTTCATCAAGATAACATTAGTAAAAATAAAAATATAATGAAAAATATGACCAACTTACTGATGCCTCACATTGAAGATTTGTGTATTCCAAAAGATGCTATTGAATGCCTTGTAAGAACAAGGACATTCATCAGGCTCAATGATCTCAACAACAGGACCACAGAGAAAAACTACGCTAAGAGACAAGAAAAGACAAAAAAACAAAAATGTATAAATTAATATTCTTGTTATAATATATACTAACACATTAAACTCATACAGAACTTATTAAACACACTATAAATTAAATATAATATTATGAATACCTCGGTACAGTTTGAAAAACTCAATGTTTCTTATTAACCAACTGTCTGTCGTTTGACTTAAATTACTATAATAAATTAATAAATGATTATTTTATATATGATATATTTTATTTTCGTGGATATGACTCAATATGTAAATTCACGATTTAAATTTTAAGTACAATCATAATAATATTATTTATTTATTTATTTATTATTAAGTTTAACGGGACAAGCCCTTTTACATAGGATATAATACATAATAAACAAGAACAACCATACATATACAAAATAATTAATACAGTTTGAAAGGTGAATTATAACAAAAATTTACAAATATATAAAAAATTAAATTTCAATTAGATAGTAGGTCTACAGCTTTTGCTTTGAAAGATTCACGAGACATAAAAAAGAAATCGACTTCATTACAAATTGAATTACATAGTGATAGAGCTCTAGGAAAAAATGAATCTGAACGTATTTTTTTTTTATAAAAAGGTACGTGAAATAAACAAGGGTTTCTAGTCGAATAACTATGAGTACAAAAACTAATTTTACTTAATAAATCAGGACAATCAATATAATTATTAACAAGATCATAAATAAACATGACGTCAGATAACTTACGCCTAACCTCACAAGGCTGAATATAAATAGAATTAGCTACTAATGAAAATGAATCTCTAGAAATGGGTAGGTTTAAACGAAACGCTATAGACTTAAGGAATTTATACTGAACATTCTCAACTAATTTATCAGTAGAATTTTGAGCCCAGATTATTGAACCGAACTCAGTATGAGACCTAACAAGAGAACAATAGAGCATTTTTAATGTAAATACATTTTTAAATTCTTTAGTATTTCGTAAAATAAAACCCAGCATTTTAAAACATTTATTTATAACCATATTTGTATTAATAGAGAAATATAAATTATTATTAAAGAGAACACCCAAATCTTTGACCATTTCAACTCTGTTAATATTAATATTATTAATTTGATAGTTAAAAATTATAGGATCTATTTTTTTAGTGAAAGAGATAGAATTGCATTTATCAATATTAATTGGTAATTTGTTTTGTTCACACCAAATACTAAACTTATTTAAATTATCTTGAAGATTAAGTGCATCATCTTGGTTTTTAATAGTAGAATAAAATTTTGTGTCATCGGCAAACATTAACACATTGACTGAAGAATCGAAAACAGATGGTAAATCGTTTATAAACAGATTAAACAGTAATGGCCCTAGGTGCGAGCCCTGGGGTACTCCAGAACTTACAAAAATAACCTTAGATAGTGAATTAAACAACTTAACTAACTGACATCTATCCGTTAGGTAGGATGTCAACCAATTAAGAAAATTACCATGAAGACCAAATCTTTGTAGCTTAATTATTAGTAAATAATGGTTTACTTTATCGAAGGCTTTACTGAAATCTGTGTAAACTGAATCAATTTGTACGCCATTTTCAACGGAGTTAATTAAATCGGTATGGTAAGTCAACAAATTCGTAGACACAGATTTTTTAAGCCGAAATCCATGTTGATTAGGACAAATGTAATTAGATAGTAAATTAAATAATTTTTTTGTAATTAAAGACTCAAACAGTTTAGGTATTAAAGATAATTTAGAAATTGGTCTATAGTTAATAACATTACATTTATCGCCACTTTTAAAAATAGGGACTAAAAATGATTTTTTCCAAACAGTTGGAAAAGACCCAGATGACAAGGATAAGTTAAAAAGGTTATGTAAAGGTTCAGTAAGAACATTTTTGCATTCGATTAAGATACTAGGTGGTATACCGTCAGGACCCGCACTACTAAAAACATTTAGTGAGCTTAAAGCTTCAAAAATTTCATTCTCACTTATATACCAAGAGGATAAATTTAAATTAGAAATAATATTATCAGCGTCATGGTTGGTAAATACATTACTAAGTGAATCAGACGTTGAGTATACGCTTGAGAAATATTGCGCAAATAATTGAGCAGACTCTTCATAACTACTGGCCGTAATATTATTATATGACATATTTTCGGGAATGGAAGATTTATTAGATTTTAGCTGTTTAATGTATTTCCAAAATGGTTTTACATCTGATAATATTTTATTTTCTAAATTAAGAATAAAATTTGAGCTACAATGCAATGACATAATCTTACATTCTTTACGTAGTTTGGAAAACTCAAGGTAATCAGATTGTAAAGCACTTATTTTGAATTTTTTATGAGCCAATTTTTTTAATTTTACAAGTTTACGTAAATCCGAATTAAACCAAGAGGGACACTGGTTATTAAATATTTTACTTTTAGGAACAAACAATTCAATAAAATGATTTAAAATTTCATAAAATTTATTAACAGCAGAGTCAATATTCAAATCCTTAAATGAGTGATTGAAATCAATACTAGACAAACATTTAGAAAAATTAGAAAAATCGGATTTAAGAAAGTTATAAAAAGTTAATTGATAAGTACCATCATTCACAAATGAGTGATCGAAATTACATAATAAGTCTAAAGGAGGATGGTGTTCATCAGCTAAGGGGACAAAAGAACACCCTTTATTGACCATTATTTTATCGATATCACTAAAAATAAGATCTAGAGTTCTACCATTTTTATTTTTTATAAAATTGAATTGCTTTAGGTTTAAATATTGAATAAACGAATTAACTACAACGAATGCAGTAGGATGGGTTACTAGAGAGTAATCCAAGGTCCAATCAAAATTATTTAAATTATAATCCCCAAAAATAAGTATTTTATGGTCAGGGTTACTTGAAGTAATGTTCTCAACCAAATCGCAATGTTCATAATAAATGTCTCTACTGATATTAGGAGGAATAAAAACACAGATTACTAAAATTTTAATTGACCTAAAAATAATTTTAAAAAATATTTGTTCGATTCCAATGATAATCGGAACATCAATTCGATTACATTTTATACCAGATCGTATACCAATTAATACACCACCACCTCTAGATTCTTGTTCATTTTCTCTGTCCATACGAAAAATATGAAAATTATTGAGACCTAATTCTGCATTACTAACTTTATTATTCAGCCAAGTTTCGGTCAGGAGTAATAAATCACAATCAATAACACTTGTACAATTACGAAAATAAAACAATTTGGTCAAAAGACCTCTAACATTCTGGTAATTAGCATGTAAACTTAAACATTTTGAGAATTATTGCGTCTGATATATTGGGCATTTCACAACTAACAGTGTCCTCAAAATTAAAACCATCCCTACGACCTACAAAATTATGCAATACGCATGCTGCCTTAGTAATAGACACAGCAACATCTGGTATTACTAGTAGAGTAGAATGGAAAACTATCCATTTGTTGGACAAAATTCCAAAAGTGCATTCTATCTTTTGCCTTGCTCTGGAAAGACGATAGTTAAATATTCTCCTGTTATCGCTCAAAGTTCTACCAGGAAAAGGTCGTAATAAATGTTTGTTCAACGCAAATGCTTCATCTGCTATAAGTACGAATGGCTGAGCAACACCATCTTCATCACCAGGTACACTCAGAAAAATAACGTTCTTCGTTCTTATAACAATGCATCATTAATTTAATGATTTACTAATAACTTAAAGTTAATGTTAAATATACTTAAATTAAAGAAAATATCTTTAATAATAATTCAATTTCTATAAATGCGGCTTCTTAATTGTATGTCAACATCTTACAAATAATGAACAAAATGTATTTAATTTTATTAATTTTATTTCTTATTATGCATGCCAATTTTAATTAATCTTATAATAATAGTTTTTATTTTAATGATATTATTTCTTTAATTTATTGTTTATAATCTATTATATAAAAATAAGTCCGGTTTTCCTCCCTGACGCTATAACTCGAGAACGCACGAACCGATTTCCACGGTTTTGCATTCGTTGGAAAGGTCTTGGGCTCCGTGAGGTTTATAGCAAAGAAAATTCTGGAAAATTCAGGAAAAATTCAACAGAAAAGTGGGAAAATCGTTTTTCACATACAGCGCCATCTATTATACATAGCATGTACTTCAAACCAATAGCAACGGTGCGTGATAAAGTGTTTGACGGATAGTTGTTTATTATATAGTTGACGGATAGTTGTTTACATTATTCTCTGCTCAGTTAATTTCATTTAAGCTAAAATAAATTATGTAAATTATGTGGATCGTGCATTTGAAGTTAAATTCAACAGTCTGTCCATAGTCCAAAATGCCTAGAGAACGACGTGCGAACATCGGCCGCCGCACAAGACATGCAAGCCAGCAACAAGTATATTCAAGGAACTTAAGAGAAGAAAGACAAAATATAATAAGAGAAAATGACCGATTGAGACATCGCGTGAGCACACGAAGATCATTGGCATCATACAATCGCTTGGCATTCCAATATGATCCCACTGCGAACTACAGTGATGATGAAAATTTTGATATTGGACGAATGACGACTATATGCCGATATTGCAATGCGTTAAAGTTCAAAAGAGAAACGGTTGGATTGTGCTGCGCAAGTGGAAAAGTCAAACTGGATCCATTACTTACACCACCACATCCACTGAAAACATTGTTTGATGGAAGTGATCCCGATTCCAGCCATTTTCTTCAACACATTCTTGAATACAATAACTGCTTTCGCATGACTTCCTTTGGAGCTAATATCATTGTTTAAGCTCATTGTTTGGTATGAGTGCACAATGGCACATAAGAAATCACTTGAAGCACTTAACTTCACACTGAAGGATCTTCGGAGAAATAACAACATCTTTGGCGGCTTGATGATATTGTTGGCAGGCGATTTCAGGCAGACGTTGCCAGTAGTTCCCCGTGGAACGCCTGCAGATGAATTGAATGCTTGCCTAAAGGCATCACCTTTATGGAATAACGTAAAAACATTATCGCTAACCACTAATATGAGAGTTCAACTTCAAAATGATCAAAGTGCTGCACAATTTTCCAAACAATTGTTAGATCTTGGAAATGGAAAAGTCCCAGTTGATGCGACATCTGGATTAATTACTCTTACCAACGACTTTTGCCGATTTGTAGACACTCAATTAGTTCTTATTGAAAATGTTTTCCCAAACATTAGTGAGAATTATAAGAATTATGCTTGGTTAAGTCAACGAGCAATTCTTGCAGCAAAGAATAATGATGTCCACGCACTGAATTTCACCATTCAATCAAAAATTGCTGGCGATTTGGTGACATACAAATCCGTTGATTCAATAACAAATCCCGATGATGTAGTAAATTATCCAACGGAGTTTTTGAACTCTCTGGAGATACCAGGATTTCCACCACATAACTTGCAACTGAAAGTTGGTACAGTTATTTTGATACTGCGTAATTTGAATCCACCGCGACTTTGCAACGGTACTCGACTTTCGGTAAAGAGACTTATGCCGAATTTAATTGAGGCAACCATTATTAACGGAAAGTACGCAGGTGAAAATGTATGTATTCCTCGAATACCAATGATTCCGACTGATCTTCCGTTTGACTTCAAACGATTGCAATTCCCAGTTCGCCTTGCGTTCGCAATGACAATTAATAAGTCGCAAGGCCAATCGCTTAGTGTTTGCGGGATAAATTTGGAAAATCATTGTTTTTCACATGGACAGTTATACGTTGCGTGTTCACGAGTTGGGAAACCATCCGCTTTGTTTGTGTTAACGTCAAACCAAAAAAACAAAAAATGTGGTTTACCAAAGAGCACTACAATGAAACAATTAAATAACACTTCATTTTAGTAGGTAATTGAAATGAATTTATTACTGTTGTGAAATGAAATAAATATTTTCCTTTTCAAATATATAACAAAAAAAATTTTTTTTCTTTATATTTTAATCACCAAACGAAAAAAAACATAAAACGAATCTGGTGGCGAAACGGAGTTCGCCGGGTCTGCTAGTAGTTTATAGATTTAATGGTAACATACGTTATATTGAAGACTATAGTTTAAATTCAATATTTGTTGCTGCTCTTTTCAATACCAAAGATGTCAAAAGTATTGGTAATGATAAGACATTTTTTAAGTTGGTTGAAGAGATAAATGAATTAGAAAATATTGGTATAAACATAAATTTGTCAGGAAAAACCATTAACATTAAATTTGTATTGGGTTTAGTTGTTGGAGATAATCTTGGTGTAAATTCAGTTTTAGGGTTTTCGAGGTCATTTTCATCCAAATATTTTTGTCGATTTTGTGTTAATGATAAAAAAAAAACTCAAACAATGGCTACTGAAGATCATAATTCACATCGAAATAGAGTAAATTATAATGAGCACGTAAATACAAAAGATTCGAAACAAACTGGAATCTCTGAAAATTCAATATTTAATTCAATTAAATCTTTTCACGTCGTTGAAAATTTTTCCGTCGATATTATGCACGATATATTTGAAGGACTTGCTGTTTATAATATGTGTCATTTAATTACTAATTTTATAAGATTAAAGTATTTTACTTTAGAAACATTAAATATCAGAAAAAAAAGTTTCAATTATGGAGAATCTGAAATAGGCAATATGTCTCCTTCTCTGAAGTTTATTAAATCAAACCAGTTGAAAATTAAGATGTCTTCTAGAGAAATGCAGTCTTTTGTATACTTCTTTCCGCTTTTGGTAGGACATTTAGTTCCAGAAAATGATCAATATTGGTTATTTTTAATTAATTTTGTTGAGCTAATTGACTTATTGTTACTATCTATGTTTAATGATTCAGATCTTTCAAAATTAAACACATGTATTGCATATCATAATTATAAATATGTAGAACTATTTAATGATACATTAAAGCCTAAGCACCATTTATTAACCCATTACTGTAATACTATAAGAAAATCTGGACCATTAAAATTTTTGTGGTCTTATCGATTTGAATCGAAACATAAGCAACTTAAATCTTACTGTAAGAATATAACTTCACGTGTAAATATTCCAGTTTCTTTATCAATTAAATACCTATTTAATTAATTTTGCTGAATTAATTTTAAATTTTAAAAGAATAAAATGGTATCCTTTGAATGCTGAAACTCCAATTTCTTTGTCTAAATATTTTTCTAAGATTGAACTTTTATTTTCATCAAATGATTTGATTTCACTCAATAACTATACTTGCTATAGTTCAGTTTCTTATTATAATACGATTTATAAAACTAATTATATCCTTACATCTTTTACACAAAATAATACTATATTAGCTTATAAATTAAAAGAAGTGTTATGTTTAAACTATAATATTTTTTTTCTGTGTGAAACGTTAAATATTGTTTCATACAAAAAACATTTCATGAGTTATGTTGTTAGCCATTTTTTACCACAAATTTATGTTTTAAAAAATATTAAGGAATTTATGGGGCCTCCTATTCATTTGTATGAATTACCTACAAATGAAACAGTTATTCGATTAAAACATTATTTCTAAGATAGGTACTGTGGTTTTGTAATTTTAAATATTATATAATATTAAAATATAAGTGTAAATAAATATAAAAAATTAATATCATTATTATAAATAATGAAATTGTATATTTTATATTAATATAATATGTATTATATATGTATTATATATGTATTATTTTATGCTGTATGTAATTTTTTTGTCTATAATTTTATATAATATCTTTGGCGTATGGTATAAATGTCTTAAGTCAAAAATTGACATTTTTTGATTATGGTATCATTAGAATCAAATAATTTTATATTTTTATATTTTGTTGGTACAGATAACGTAAGTCAAAACTATAACCCACTATCAGTGAAATTTGTTTTGGTTTAAACATTTTAAGTCACTTTATATTAGGTACAAAACACGTATGTCTAGTTAAGAGTTTTGGATCAGACAAGATCGATAATTTAAAATGGTCTTATAATCTTAAGTCAAGTTAAGATTTTTATACCATAAATTTCAATAATTTATCATTGATCAAAACAGCACAAGTCGTCTTATGCTTTTTGTACCTATCGATTTTCAAATGTTTCAGTTAGTTATTTAAGTTATTATAATATAAACAATAATAATAATGATGACTCTTGACTTTTATTTTTATGTAGATTACTGATTAATGATTATAACAATAATATTGTCTTATCAGTTAGATATCAACAACAATACAGCTGGTGTTTAGTAATAATTAACACAGTAACCAAATTGTTTATTATAATCATAATATAATATTATTATTATCTCCTATTAGCCAAAATATAAAAACAAACCTAATGATTTTCATTATTATTAAGTTTTATTATTTAAATGTTGTTTAAAATACCTTTTAATTTAAAATGTTGTCAGCACGGTCACAAAGATGTAAAAAAATGGTTAGCGTTGCTGTCAGTAGTAATAAGTGTAATAATATTATTTATAATAGTAAGTAAAAATACAATGTTAATGTTCATCTTTATTTATACAATTATAATAAGTAATGTTATACAAATTAATACAATTATTAAGCTAGATGCATTATAAATAATATAATAAAATTTCTTTTATAATGTATATAGAGCTATTTTATACTTATTTTGATTTAAATATTGTATAATATTATTACTACATAGTAAAAGAAAATATTCAAATAATTAATTCTATTTGTCAGAACCTGAACAAGTTTTATCCAGAACGATCAATTCAAATATTGTACCATTACTTGATTTTCCTGAGCTACCACTGGAACCAGAATTAGCAATATTACTGGAAAATGATTTTGAAGGTATTGAAGATTTGGTTTATACAGAAGATGCAGTGTCAACGAACATAATAAAAACTAATACAAGTAAGAAACGCACTCTTTCATTTTCTGAGGATGACTCTATTGATGATGATTTATTCAAAGATAAATCATACTGTCCCAACTCTGAGACTGAAAGTGTAACCAATTCAGAGCCTATAAATAATAATGTACAACAATTTGATATTCAACCGACACAAGATGAGACAGATAAGTCCAATAAAAAAAAGTGGTCTCGGGCTGTTCGAAAAGAAAGAACACTCAAATTACACAGAGGGCTACCTTATGTGAATTCAAGTGGTAATGAAGTGACTGGAAGACAAATGCAACCTTTAAAATCTTGCAGAAAAAAGTGCATTGAGATTCTTACTGATGACATAAGAAGTTCTATATTTAATGAATACTGGAGTTTAGGGGATCATGAAAAAAGAGTTAATTTTATATCTTCCTTAATTAATTCTGCTGATAAAAAAACTTCTCGTGTTAGGTGCATTAATAGCAATAAAACCAGAGACTTAATATTAAATTATTTTTTTGAAATAAATGGAAAACGTCATTCAGTATGCAAAGATTGTTTTTGTAAAACATTGGACGAAAAAGAAGGATTCATAAGGTCTGTAATCAAAAACAAGTTAGAGAGTGTTTCTGGTATTTCAGCTCCAGATAAGCGTGGAAGACAATCATCAGCAAATAAAACTACAGAAAATACTTTAGCAGAAGTAATTGCACACATTAACTCTTTTCCTGCCCATGAAAGTCACTATACTAGAAAAAAAAATGACAAAAAATATTTACAGAGTCATTTAAATTTAAACATTATGTACCAAATGTACAAGGATAATCATATTCATAATAGTACTGTGTCCAGATTTATATATGAAAGAGAATTTCATAAGTTAAAGTTAAGTTTTAAAAAGCCTAAGGTAGATACTTGTCATAAATGTGATACTCTTCAAATGCAAATTAAGACTGCAGAAGAATCCAAAAATGAAGATATGCTGATAACTTATAAAAATACTTTAAATGTTCATCAATCTAATGCAGATCTTGGTTATAGCAGTAAAGCTATTGATAAAGAAATCTCCAAGAATAATCCTGAAAAGGAATGTTTTTCATTTGATTTGCAGCAATGCTTGCCTACGCCATATCTGCAGTCTTCGGTAGCATTTTATAAAAGACAGCTATGGACATTCAATTTAACTATCCATAATAACGCTGATGGCCAATCATTTAACTACATGTGGCATGAAGCAGTTGCTGGCAGAGGTGCTAATGAAATCGCTTCTTGTTTATTTAAACACTTAATTAATAATACACCAAACAATGTAACTGAAGTTACATTTTACTCTGACACTTGTGGTGGACAGAATAAAAATTCTCATGTATCGGCCATGTTCCTCAAAATCATTCATATGTTGCCTAATGTAAATATTATAAATCATAAATTTTTAGTTCCAGGGCATACTCACATGGAATGTGATGTTGACCATTCTCTAATAGAAAAACAGAAAAAAAAAATTCAAGTTCCTATATTCCACCCACATGATTGGTATCAACTTGTTAGAAGTACTGGGAAAAAAAATAAGTTTAAAGTTATAGAAATGGCACAAGATGATTTCTTTGATTTTGCTAAGCTATTGAAGGGTCCTTTAGTTGCTCATAAAATAAATACAGATCGTGAACCATTTAAATGGCATGATGTGCAGTGGCTACAATACAGAAAATCTGATAAAGGCATAATTAATTATAAAAATACACTTGAAGAGGATGCCTCATTCAAATCATTAAGTTTCAGGCGTCGTGGAAAATTTGGTGATTTGAATGTTGAGAAAAGATATTCTGAGGCAGTTTTAATTTCAAAGGAGAAGAAAAAAGATTTATTAGATCTCCTTCCATTAATACCACCTACATTCCATAGTTTTTATTCAGAATTAAAAGCAACAAATGACATTTTTGACAATGATCCAGATCTTGATGAGGTAAACTTTGATGACTGATTACTAATTATATGACTATACCTATTGTGATAAAAATGTGATTTATTATTATTAAATATTTTGTTTTTTTTTTTTATTTTACTAAACAGGTTATAAGTTTATTTTTATTTTATATTCTATTTTGTTTTGTTTTATTGAAAAGTAATTAGCTGTTAAATAATTTATTTTATTTTGTCAAACAGCATGTTGTTATTTTATTAATTTAAAATATTATTTTTGTTGTTTTATTTTATTTAACAGGTTATACGTTTATTTTGTTTTATTCTATTGTATTGCAATGTTATTTTACAGTTTTCAAGTTATTTTTATTATATATTTTGCTAAAATAAAAAAAAAATAAAGTTATCATTTTAAATGCATACCTTGTTGAAACTTAATGATACATATAGCGTAAGTCATATAAAATAAAAATCCAAATATCTTAAGTCACTTAAAAACAATGAAAAATTGATTTTAAAGTTCTACTTAATAGTTAATACAAAAGTTGGTACATTGAATACTAAATTAAATTAATTATCAGCCCAGACATTATTGTCAATGATTTTGAATGATTTTTCAATGTTTTGTGTAATCTTCCTGAAAACTAGTTGTTTTTGACTTAAGACATTTATACCATACACCAAAGATATATTATTGTAAGTGAAAATAATATACCCCAAAATTATATAATATCATATATAAGATTATTTATTAATTTTATAATGTCATACCTAAACTTATAATAATTTTTTTTTAAAACTTGTTTTTTATTCTGTGACTTAGTTTGTATTATTTGTATTGTTCAGTTGTACTATTGTTATACTATTGTTCAGTTGTACTATCTTATTTATTTTTTAATAAACATTTAATTTCTATAGTTTATTATATTAAGCTGTATTTATTTATTATAGATTTAAATATTTTCATAATCAATGAAAACACCTGCATTATTCTACAAAAAAAAAAATATTATTAATTTTTACAATGTTTTATTAATTTTAAGAAAGGTATAAAGAAAATGCCTTTAAATTATGACAATATTTGTGAACTGATTTAAAGGAAATTATTCATAAAATGTATGAGGAATAATTAGATATAAAGAATAATAGTTCTTTAGTCTTAAGTAAATATTATAAAAACAATGGAAGTACTAGGATGACATCAATGATACAACTTTCATTATTTTAAATCAATTTATCTTCTAATTAAGGGATCATTTTTTTAAATTCAATAACACCATATCATTAATTCTATTCAATAATTTCTATAATTCTAGTAAAATAGAAATACAATTAATGCAATTTTGATTTAATTAAATGAAATTGTAAAACATAGGTTTAATGAAAAGTTGGTACTTATTTTAATGAATAAATATCATAGGCTCGAAATCATGCCCAATTTTCTTTAATTTAATATACCTACATTTTTACTTAAATATATGAAATATTTCTCTGAGTGTAGACATTTATCTTGAGGGAAATTTATTTTGTCAGTGTTTAATTTTTTTCCAAAAGGGCACTGTTTTAAAATATTGCAATCGCTCTCTTTCCCAAAAGAGCCTACATCGATTATTGTGAAACAATAATTTGAATCACAGATTTCCATTAAAACCAAAGAAAAAAAATTCTTATAGTTGTAATACTGAGTACCACTGTTTTTTGGACATTGCAACCGGATGTGTTTACCATCGACAGCTCCAACGCAATTAGGAAATTGAGTTATATTGTAGAAACCATCCGCTATTTCCAACCAATTTTCTTGAGTGGGTGGTGCCATTTCAGTGGGTTGTAACTCATCCCAAACCACCATACACGTTTCATTAACTACTTTGGCTATGGTCGATACTCCCATCAAAAAGTCGAAATGTAAAGACAAAAAATTTGTCCCAGTAGCCAAGTATCTAAATAAAAAAAACAACATATTAAACTTGTATAAGTTGTGTCTAATGGATTTATTAAATTTGAACTCGATTAAAAATCATTGTTTAATAAAAATGTATAATATAAAATGTATAACAATTATTTTATTTATTTAGTGTATTAATTTGATTTTATTCAAAACTGTTGTTGCGTAAATATTCATGTAAATATTTTAGATTCTATAAGTACATTGGAAAAACAATTCTGAGCGAAGACAGTCAGTCAGTCTATAATATCACACTAAGTGTATTTGATGATATTATTGTGAATAAATTAATTTTATTAATTTTAGTATTAGGCATGAGTATTAACTACAGTTGGTTAAATTCATTTTTCCTAAAAAATAATAATAATGAATTACTTTTAATCAAATCCAAGTTACGTTAATTTATAAATAATTAAATAATAAATATTATAAAATTATTATTGACAATGCATAGGTATAGGACATTAACTTTATATTAATCTATGTATTTTCACATTGTAGTCATTGAATTGCAAAAAAAGTGGAAAAACTTGCGAGACACATACAAAAAAAATGTATTACAAAGTCTGGCCAGGCAGCTAATAAAAAAAAAAAAAATACGTATTCTCTGAAATTTTAGAGTTCTTGCGACCAACAATGGAAAATAGAAAGTAAATATAAACTTCGATTTTACATAAATAGTTAACCTTATATACTATTTATAATCATACCATTATTGCATATAAGAATTTACTAATTTATAACTAATTGTATGCATATCAGAACAGAAGGAAATTTTAACCACGAAAGTGACGAAGAGGAAACTGAGGACGAACAAGACAAAGACAATTTGCAAACAGTGGAGGAGGATTTAATTGAAGGGAATTGTGTCAATGATGAAATCACTAATTCAAATCCTGTTTTGGAAACATCCATGACATCTGCAACAGTAAACAAAAATGTAAAACCTATGCCGAAACGTACGAAACCATAAAAAAAAATTAACTTTGAGGATGAGTTACTAAAGTCTCTTAGGAGTGAAAATGAAGCCACTGACCCAGACAAATCATTTCTAATGTCCCTTTTGCCTCAAATGAAATCTATCAGTGAGGATAAAAAGCCAATGCTCTACATTGAATTAATAAATGCTATACAAAGGGTAAAAAATCATACTCTTGATAATACATCAATGTATCGTCAAGTATATAATCAGAGCAATTTTCCACTCGGAGGATATTCGCAGACAGTATCTGGACCAACAATGTACTCTCAACCTGCAGTAATACATTCTAGTCTTCCTACGTCTTATAATCATGAGTCACTGCAGTCATCTTTTTCAGATAGTTCTATTATTTTACATTAAGTAGGTAACTAAATGTATCAGAAGTTTTATAATTTAGAACATATTTCACAGGACGTGCACTTACTTTTAATAATTTTTTTTTTTTGAATTTAATTAAGACTATTTTAATCTATTATTTATAATCTAAAACACCAGCGTATTTTTTTTTATTTCACAACTATTTCTCCTAAGTATAGTTTAACTGGAAAATATTTTTTTCAGTATATGGAATTATATAATTTTTATAGCTTTTTGACACAGGTTTTTTAATATTACCTATATTAATGATATAATAATTTGTGTTATTTTTATTATAAATATTTTGAGAACTAAGGCTGCTACATAAAATTATTTTTATTTTATAGAGAAAATATATATAAAATTAATTTTGCGGTTTCATTAAATATTATCATTTATGGTTTTGCTTATATAGTATACTTTGCGAGGTATAACTGTTTTACCTTAATGTCACTGACAATCTTTCTTCAGGTGGTATTGAATCTCGAAGAATTGTATTTTGTTTTTGTAATCTATGCTTTACTCGTAATAACTAAAAATTAAAATCATAATTTTTATTAGAATACAATTATTTTTAAGACAGAACAATCATTAATGTTATAACAATAATGATTTTACTTACCAGTTCATCAAATGATGAAATTGACATACGGTAGTACTTTAAGAACTCGTCTGGATGGAATCTTAAAGTCATAAACGTAACTTGAAATTGGCTTTCCCGAGGCCTTTTCAAGTTTAGAGGATGAACCCAAAAACGCCTATTTTTTCGTTTTTCCTGTTTTTTTTATGCAAATATAAGCAAGACAAACGGTCTGAGTACGACTCAAAAAAACCATTTTTAATTCGATAAAATTATTTAACTAAGCTAAAAAACTGTGAGCACGAGAATAAAAGACCATACACGAACGAGTAACCACGAGGTAATGATATTTGGCGCAATTTTGGTGCGATTAACCGCGTAAAATGTTACAATGTGTAAGCTTTGTGTCGAAAGCGAATTTAAATCTCCGCGGATAAAAACCGCGACCGCGCGCGAACTATTCGCCTAGTGTGTAACCAGCTCAAAAGAAATATTTCCGAACGTGATGATTGTAACATGCCGTTTTCATTTAGGCCAAGCTTGGTGGAGAAAGGTAATATTTAAAATATAATCTTATCTATAAATTAATACTCTTTGCGACTTTGAAGCATTTTTGTAATAAAATAAAATGTCTACAGATTAACGGAGATTCAAGTTTGAGAAATGCATATAAAAATTATAACAAAGAATTAGGTCAATGTCCAAAATTATTTTTCCGCTTACCGTTTTTACCCAGTGACGAAATTGAAGATGTGTTTTTAGCATTAATAGCCGAATAATTATTAGCCCCAGCCTTGAAGAAGGTCATGTATTTACAGACTATTGAGTATAGACATATATTGCACCTGATGCATTATTTCCACCATATATTTGGGCACAAGAACCTTCAGTAAATCCAAGGTATGATTAAAAAAAAAATTTAACTTAAATTCTTGTTCCATCCCACTTAAGTTTTACCATTAAATACAAGATCTTTAAGTTTTTATAATTATTTTTTAGAACTACCAATGGCCCAGAGAGCTTTCATAGGAAGTACAATGGTTAGTTTTATAACCCCCATCCTCCAACACACGTCGTGATATCAGTTTAAAAAGAAACACAAGCTCAAACTTGACAATAATAAATTCAATTGAAAACAGCGTACATAATCCTATGGCCAAAAAAGATAAATGGCGTACGCAGGGATAGGGTTCTAGGGTTCTGACCTAGGGTTTTAAAAATTATCATTAACTATGACTAAGGTTCAAATCATCTATGATGGTAAGATAAGCATGGCTGCATGGGTTTTTAAAATATTTTATAAAATTAAAATTAACTAAGTAAATAAATAACCTGCTTTGTAATGTAATTTAAGTATATAGCTATTTAATGCTTGCTTTTCAAAACTTTTGCAAATACTGAAAAAGTATTTTTATAGTTTTGGTTTTAATAATTCAAGTAATGGATCGTCTGGATCTATTGAAGAATGTTCTTGGATTTTTAGTAATATATCATCTCAGGCAGATCAATTATTATGTGCAATTAAAAAATTACAATTTCAAGTTTCTCTTTACTCTTTACGTTTTAACCATAGAGTATATAGAGGAGCCCTAATTGAAATAATATGAAGCGGAAATGGAAACAAAACAGTGTAGGCAAACTATAGAAAATATTTTATTGTATATGAACTATAATACAATATTTATTGTAATTTAATTCTATTACTCATTATTATTACTCAATTATATCATATTGTTCTATGGTTATATTAACCTTTATTTATAACTATCAATATAATATTAATTATTATAATATTACTGAACTGAACTTGATTTGCACAAATACGTAAATACCTACTATTATAATATGTTATGGGAGGGTAGTAACTTTTTGGTGAGGAAATTATCAGTACTATCAATACTTAAATTATTGTAACACACCAGCATCTTAGGTTTGTTCTTAAAATAGTTCCTGAGTAAAAAGTATTATAACATATTCAAAATATTACATTGCTGGGATTTACGAAAAGTTGAAAATTAGCGCTATCTATCAGTTGCGTTGTTAGTTATTGGAAACCAAATCCGACATGTTTTGCTTCACATAATTCATAATACTTATTCTGATAGGGCATCTCTATATACTCTATGGTTTTAACTAAAGTCCTATCTATTAGTGTTGGTTTGAGCAGTAGTTTGAAACTTGAAAATTCAGATTTAAAAACTGCATTAGATGCTGCTTCATGTGTCGAGAATTTAATTGAACAACTTCGTATTAACAATGAAAATGAATTTATGAAATTATTTGAAACTGTTAAGAAAACTTGTGAAGAAATTGGTATTTCTGATTTTTCACTTCCAAGAAAAATTAATCGCCAAAAACCTAGGAATAATGTTCCAGCTGAAACTGTCGAGCAGCACTTTTTACGGTCAATTTTTATACCATTTCTCGACACATTTTTGCTCCAGCTTCGTGAAAGACTCACATCACATAATACTATTCTAAAAAAATTTCCTGTTTGATTCCTAAAACAAAAAACCCATCAAAAGAACAAGAAAAAAGTTTTGCCGATCTTCATGAAACGTATTCATCTTTTTTTAATAAAAGTAAATTAATGACTGCTGAAAAGTTCAAATTATGGTATACATTTATGGAAAAAAATGAAATGAATCAAAAAAGTCCTATAGATGCTCTTATTACATGTGATAAAATATTATTTCCAACTATTTACTTATTGTTAAAAATATTAGTAACATTGACCATTACTACATCATCTGCAGAAAGATCTTTCTCTACATTACGTCGCTTAAAAACATATCTTCGTAATACAATAAGTGAGTCGCGATTGAATGGGTTAGCATTACTAAACATCCATACAGATATAAGTGTACTACCTGAAGAGGTTCTAAATCACTTGGTTAAATTTTCTAATCGTAGATTAAATTTAAGACTAAATCTATAATTTTAATAAATTACATAATTATAAAAGTATAAATAAATATAATTCATGAATATTGTTCACTTATTTTATTTTTTTGTGTATATTATACGAGTACCTAATATTTTATAAATACTGATTAATAATTATTATCGAAGGTTTTATATTATCTTAAGAACTAAGATGATTAAATACATAAATAGGAATTTATTTTGAAAGAATTATTTTGTGTTATTTAATGTTAGTGATATTTACTAGTTCACCTATATAGCTGTGTGGGGGGGGGGCGAAGCCCTTCACGAGTTACTGATCAATATTGAATACCCTAACCGAATTAAAATCCTGCGTACGCCACTGGACCAAAATTCGGGTTAATAACAAAAATAAGCACCAAAAAGCGTAAGCGACATACTTTCAAAAATATTTGGCGTAAGCACCAAAAAAGTAAATGAATTAACATTACAGGTAAAAAAAATAACAATTCTTAATTTATTATGTTTGCAACTAATTTGGAATATAATTATCTAAAAAAATTGTTTAGGTGAAAATTCTATGAAATTATTTTAAACGACTTAAAAATTTAAAAAAAGCAGAAAAAAAACAGTTATTTGGCTCTCCTGTAAAATTTATAAAATGTCGCTTTTTTAAGTAACAGATCCGTTAAAACATTTATAGACTTTTCTTTATGCAACCGAGAGTCGAGACTACTAGACTAGTAGGTATCGATAAGATAATTTTAGAATCATAATAATAATAATGAAACAATATTATCATTTACGATTTACCTTCTATGGTCACCCGCTATTACGTATTGTAATTTTATTGTATAATAAAAATACTATAACTAGTATCAAGGCCCCCTCACACTAGAGCGGTAGCGGTGGCGATATAATTGAGACCATGTATTGTAATGTAAGTGCCCACATCGGAGAGAAAATCGCCGGCGATAATGCAGCGGTAAAATACCGCTGCGGGAAATTGCTGCATGCTACAATTTTACCGCCACTGCGGAGCGATATAGGTATAGGTTATACGGCTATACTACAATAGTATACATAAATGTATTATATTTCCTATAATATATTATATTATTATCTTTATATATTACTAGCTGATCCCGTGCACTTCGTTGCCCGTTCAATGTACCAACTCTATATGCCTCAAACTGTGTTCAATTCGTTATTTATAATATTCTTTGTATGGTGTTCAAAATGTATCTTAACTTTTTCGTTGCCCGGAATAAAAATTCTGATTTGCAGCAGTATATTATCAGGTAGGCAATCTAGGTAGATTACCTGCGGTAGATCGCGGACCCCGTGCTGTTTGTACGTAACTGTATGATTTAACTCTTATGTATCAAAGTTATAGCAAGTTTATCGTGTTCCACCTATAATGGATTAATATAATCTATTAATACAAAATCCTAACCTAAAATAACCGTACCAATATCAGATGAATAATAAAAACCAAATTTAACCAAATGTACCAACTTTATATGACTCAAACGATGTTCAATTCGTTATTTAATATTCGGTGTATAGTGTTAAAAATTTATCTTAAATTTTCTGTCACCCTGAATAAAAATTCTGATTCGCAGCAGTACATTATCATGGTAGGCAATCTACCTAGGTAACAAACATGGCAGATTAACCAATAGCAACCAATATATTATACACCGGTAGATTTTCCTAAAATTTTCTTTCATATAAACCTTCTTCGTGAAATACTCTTTCGTTTAAAAAAAAAATCAAGAAGATCTGATAAGTAGTTCCAGAGTTCACCCGTACAGGGATTTTCATTTCACATTTTTATAGTTGGATAGTATAATATTATAATTTATATTTAAAAAGTAAACAAATAGTTTTTTATTATTATTATTATTACTAATATATGGCTTATAAACCCATCATTTCTATAGACGCATAATAATAATAGATACTGATTGAATAATGTTCAATAACAAATAGTCGATGTATTATATTATAATAAATGGTTTGTTTGTGCTCGTGGCAACGACTTAAAACGATTAACTATAATTCTGTATTAAAATTTCTACAACGAATCATTTTATAAAGGTACGGTTTCCCTTGCGCGATCGCGAACGCGATCCGATCCAAGATCGCGCATCATTATCGCGTGACTACTGATGCAATGAAAATTAAATATAGTTGGGTTTCCTTGCGCGATCGCGGTCGGCGATCTAAATTCGATCGCGGCGCGAACGCGAACTGACCGCTTCAAGAGCAGTCAAATTGCGTTCGCTCCGCAATTAATTTGTTATTTTGAAAAGAAATTATGATATGACATTCATTTATAATTGACTGCTGGTTGACGTTGGTCGTGTCTTTTAACAATGAGTGCTCCAATGACCAAATTTAGCAAAGTAGAAGATGAAGCTCTGATTGAATGTGTCAGTAAAAATTCGCCAATTTATAATCCTCAAAACAAGGATTACAAAGATTTAAATATTAGAGATGCCATTTGGAAGATTATTAGTGAAACCGTTGGACGTAGTAGTAAGTAAAATATAATAAATAATAAATAGTGTGTATAAAATATAAATACTACCTAGTAATAAATACTCATTGTAGGAATATAAAAAATATATATTAGGGGCTTTCATATTATAATATTACGAGTAGTACAACAGAGGTTTTCTTTAAGCTTAAAATAAATAATTATTTTAAAATTATACAGTCTATTTTTAAAAATAAGTATTTTAGAAGTACATTCCAATAAATGTATGTTTACAATAAGCTAAAAATAAATTATAATATTACGAGTAGTACAACAGAGGTTTTCCTTAAGCTTAAAATAAATTATAATATTAAAACTAGTATTATTAATATTTTATCATTTAATATCTGTGATATATTAGGACATTAGATATATTAGTATACTAGTACAATGAATTGTTTTTAAATAGCCAAATAATTGTATAGCATTATGTAGGTTTTTTATTGTATGAAGAATTTCCTTGTAATATACATTAAACTTAAAAACACTCATATATTTATATATTTATTTTAAAATATAGCAAAGTATATTTTTAGAAAGTATCAAATAATTAAATTTGATTGTTGATAAAAACAGTATTGGTTGACGATGTTCAAGAAATTTGTTGATTTTGCCACGGGACAGTTCCTTCTAGAATAAAAAATTGTTTAAACTTTTCCCTCACATCAAAACCATCTGCACTTGCAAAGCCACCTCTACTACTTAAGCTACCCATCTCAAAAGTTTGTCCTTCATCATATTCGTAGTAAATTTTATTGCCTTTTTCTAAAAACGCATCTCTCAATAAATTGTGCAAACAGCATACAACAATTATTAAATCGTCACATACTTCGACATCAATTGCTATTGCAGTATTAAATACTCGAAAAACTTGTGCTAGTAACCCAAATGCATTTTCTGTCACTCTTCGACAACGACTCAGCCTATAGTTAAAAATAGTTTTAGCTGTATCTTGTCTAGCTGAAGCTCTAGTGTAGGGTTTCATAATATTTTTATGTAGTCTGAATGCTTCATCACCAACAATTACATATGGCGTCGAAATATCAGTGCCTGGTAGTTTTTCATCTTCTGGGAAATTAAAATCTCCAGAATAAATTTGTTGTCCCATTTTCGATTTTCCAAATATGCCACTGTCTCCTTCTTTACCATAGGACCCAACATCAATTACTAAAAATTTACAATTTGCATCAACTAGAGCCAATAAGACTAGAGAAAAATATTCCTTGTAGTTAAAATACAATGAACCGGTATTTTTTGGGCACTTCATTCTAACATGTTTACCGTCGATAGCGCCTATGCAATTTGGAAAATTCCATCTTGTCCAAAATTCATTAGCTTTATCTTTCATGTTTAATTTACTTGGATTAGGTATAAAAATTGGTAACAGATGCATTTTCATAGATTTCAATGTATTTTTAATAATTATACTAATATAGCTATGTGATATGCGAAAAGCAAAAGACAGCGAACGGTACGTTTCTCCAGAAGCTAAATATCTAAAAAAAGTCATATATATTATATTATTATTTAATAAATATATCAACATATATTTAAAGCATCCATATACATAAATAGACAATGTAGGAAATGTAGGATTTATTTTATAATGAGTCATGTTTTATTTTGTTTAGTACCCGATAGTTATGTGTACTTATGTATAACATCAAAATCATTTATGGTTACATACAATATTAATACTTGATCAGGCTAAATTTTTTATAGCAGCTAATTCAACTAAAGACTTAGATTTATTTAACACTACCTTATTTAATTTGTCTAATATTTGATCTAATCTTCTCTTGTCCTCTTCTATTTCTATGCTTTCTATATCATATTTTCCCCCTTTTTATTTCTTCTACATACATTTAAACCACTAAACTCTCAATATAATTATTTATTCATATTATGCTGCTTTTATATAATACCTATCTTTAAATTTAAATCGTTATTTAATATTTAATATTTGTATACATAAACTTTTTTTTTTCTTTTTTCTTTTGTTCTTTTCTCTATTTTGTTCTGTTCTATGTTATTTGTATTGTATTCACATTACCTACTTTTAAGTTGTAACCCATATTATGTGCACTTAAAACAAACTGTCACTACAATATTTTTGTAATTGGAATTTATTTCCGTAAATAAATTATTATTATTATTATTATTATTAAAAGCCATAAACCTTCTCCGCAATGAGCTCTTCAATTAAAAAAAAAAAATCATAACGATCGGTTCAGTAGTTTCCGAGAACATATCACTCAAAGGTTTTCATTTTCACATTTATATATTAGATACATAATTTTACTGCACGTGTGTTGTGACTGAATACTCCTTCTGAACGGCTGGACCGATTTGAATGAATTTTTTTGTATGCGTTTGGTTGACGCCCCGGATAGTTTAGATTCACAAATCATCCCTCTAGGTCCAACCAGGGAATGTGCTCAAACGGGGATTTTGAGATTTACGATGGAAATTGTTGTTTATAAATGGTTGCCATGGGTTTTAAAGCTATTATAATAATAATTATTGGTGGCCGTGGAATCAGTGTATCATTCAATGCATTCTATTTTGATTACCAAAATATTCACTAGAAAAAATTTATTCTGCAAAACAACGTTTGCCGGGACAGGTAGTATAATATATATTATTTCTGCTAAAACAAATTTGAATGTTTGATAAGTTATTAATAAGTTAATACTAGAGGTCTTTGTAGTTAATAGTGTTTAATTAACTATAACAATTCAAATAAATTTCAGCTTATTCGTATGTTGTATATATATTTTATTTTTAAGTTATGTTTATAGGTACCTACTTTATCAAATATTTCCAGAAATTCTACACAATATCTATAGTGACTTTTAATTTGGGATTTTTGATATCAATTACATTTAAACTTTTAAAGGAGAACTTTTAAAAACTAAATGGAAGAACTTGAGGGATTCTTACCAGAAATATTTAACTATTTCCGGCACGGTGGGATATACACAATCCCACCAAAAAAATAACCTTTCCGACTAATAGTATACCACCTATAAAATATTGTTTTTCTATTTTTAGTAGTTTGTTGGTTTAATTTAAGATATTTAATATGTTTTCCATTATATATGGCTCATGTGTGTACATTTCTAGAAGTGTACGATTATTAAATATCAGTTAATTTTTTTTTTCAAATTATTATATTTAAAAATTTATAAAACTTAATGTTTAATTTTCTCCTTATCGAATCTACCGATTTGTATGATTTTTTTTTTAATTTAGTTCTAAATATAATATAGTTTAATTTAATATTGGTTTTGATTAGCTGCTCTAAATATATGGCCCAATATTTCTGCAATAATGAGCGTCCATTATATGTCCCACCGTTAAAAGAAAGTGAAATAAATGACATAATTTTTGAAGATTTACCATCTGATGACGACAGTATTTCATCAGTAGACAACTCGGACGATGATGAAACATATTTCCCAAAGCTTTCTGTTCCAACCTGTCCACAATTTGTTGTAGTTGAATCGTCTAGTTCTTCAGATAATGAAGAAGAAAATGTTGACATTTTTGACATTGAAGAAAATAAATCATATATTTTACCAAGTCCGAAAAAAACACGATCCAGTCGTAGAATAAATCAAAATTAAATAACAAATCATAAATATGTTACCAATAACCACCGTACACTTTTTCCTCCTATTCAACAAAATATTGAAATAAGAGAAAATGAAGAACTTGCTGTGCCTTTACCTTATGAAAATGTTATACCTGAAAATAGTACATTTCAATTTTCAACAAACCGAGTTTATTGAACCTATTTGGTCGAAGAAAAATAATATAAATATTGAAATTGTTCCATTTGACTGTTCACAAGGGCCAACTAATATTTTAGATACAATAACTGAAGTTACTCCGCTGTCTGTATTTAAACTTTTAATCACAGATAAAATAATTAACTATATTACATTTCAAACAAATTTATATGCTAATCAAATTTACTTAAAAAATGGAAAACCTTACTCAGAAACAAATACTAATGAAATAAATGATTTTATTGGTTTTAATTTACTAATGGGTATAAAAAAAACAATGCAGCTATCGGGATTACTGGTCTTCTGCTCCAGATTTACACGACGATTATGTAAGTAATATTATGCCAGTGAATAGGTTTAGTTGGTTGTTATCACATTTACATCTGAACGACAATTCTGTAATTCCAAAAAAAGGAGACGCCAACTACGATAAATTGTACAAGGTAAGGCCATTTCTCAATTTAGTTTTAAAAAATAGTCAGGCAGTATACAATCCAAATAGAATAGTAGCTATAGATGAATCAATGATAAAATTTAAAGGCCGTCATTCATCAAAACAATATATGCCTAAAAAACCCATAAAAAGAGGATATAAAGTATGGGCTTTGGCAGACAAGTACGGGTACCTTTGGAATTTTGATGTCTATACAGGAAAGTCTGGTGATAGGTACGGTAGAAAAAAATTTGGGAGCACGTGTAATGAAAAACTTATCTGCACCACTTAAAAATAAAACTATTTTTTATACTTTGACAACTATTTCACTAGTTATCCGCTTATGTCGTACTTGAAATCAAATGGGATTTATGCTTGTGAAACAGTAAACATGACAAGAAAACATTTACCACAGCAAAAAGATGACAAGTCCTTAAAACAAGGAAAATATGATTGGAATACCGATCAATTTTCAATATCAATTATTAAATGGAAAGATAAACGATCAGTTAGTCTTTTATCTAATTTCCATAATCCAACTGACACTGATATTCTACCTAGGAGAGCTAAAGACTGAACTTTGACAATGATACCTTGCCCGAAAGTTTTAAAAGACTATAATGAAAACATGAATTGCGTCGATAAATTAAATCAAAACAAAAAGTCCAGCCAAATTGACCGCAAAAGCCAAAAATGGTGGCACCGTATATTTTTTCATTTCATCGATATAGCAGTTGTAAATTCACATGTTATGTATACATAATCCACTGGAACAACAATAACTATGAAAAACTTCCAACGTGATATTTCAAGGGAGCTACTAAACAAAACAATTGTTTGTAAACGTCAATCTAAAAGCACTAAAAAATCACCAGCGGAAATTAAAAAACAAGTCTTTTGTACCTGACTCTCTTCGTTTGGAAAAATCAGCTCATCAACCGAAAATATCGACAAGAAGATGTGCAAAATGCTGCACAAGAGAAAAAGAAGTTAGAACTGAGTGGATGTGTGCAGTATGTAACGTTCCACTTTGCATTACAAAAAACCGAAACTGTTTTGCTGATCATCATAAGTAAAACTGGTAATTTTATTTTTTCAGTTTGAAGTCAGTGCAAGCCAATAATGAAACATATAAACATATAAGCAAATATAATAGTAGTAGTAGTAGTAGTTTTTTTTAAATTAAATACTTTATGCAATTTTAATTTATTATTATTTACGATAAATCTGATAAAAAGTCTTGGAAGTATGATTTGATATAAGTTTTAATGTATTGATAGGTACATATTTTTTTAAATTTTAATATGATGTAGTTATATATTTATATATAATATGAAGGTATTTGATTTTTTTATACAAATATAATATGTAAAAGAGTAATAATATTTTTTTTTTTAAATTTATTTTACTAGGTAAGGTGTTCAATCAATGTGTATAAGCCCGTATTCTATATTATTTGATTTTATCGTAGTTAATAGTAGGAATGTATAGATACCAATGATCAGGGGCGCATTAAGGGGGGGGCAAAAGGGGCATTTGCCCCGGGCGGAAGTTTTTTGGGGGCGGTACATTTTTGTAATTTTTTTTTTTTTTTGTATCTCAGAGTCAAAAAGAAAACATACAAATTGTATGACATAATGGAAAACTCGGGTTTAAGAAACAACTAATAATAATTAGAACTATCATACTAATGTACTATTAAACGTTATAAATTATGTATATACAATTATGTCATAGTATGAGATGGGCATTTATATGCAAGCTTCAAACTAGCACCCTCAGTTTATTTCAGTATTTCACCAATCATTTATAAACTATCGTGGTTTATTGGTTCGGAAATTTTCTTTTCATTACAAATATTGACAACTGTTTACGAATTCACGAATTCATTTTTTTTTTTGTCCGTCATCATCTTTTAGGGCAGTAAAAGTGCTTGGATTTTCTTCAACAGTATCTTTTCTGATAGGAAAGTGAATCTAGTTGGTACTTTGGGGGGGTCAAATTGTTATAAGCATTTAAATTCCAAATATTGACAAAATACGTGAAAATGACGAAAATTTACAAATTATTTCGAGTTAGAAATTCATAAAAATTTTCTTTTTAAATCTAAGATATGAAAATGTAATGCAAGATTCCTCATAAGTTTGTCTACCTTTATCAAAAAAAAAATGTCTACAAGAATCTCAAATTAAATTTTTATGAACGTTTGAAATTCATATTTTTACAACATTTGATATTATTCACTCGATTTCTCATGTAACGATTTTCTAATTTTGTTGTAATTAAAAAACGAATGACTGTAGATACTTGAAAATTTTACTAAATTTTTATATTAGCATTTCCTATACACCATATAGTTTTGAAAATATTTTGATTCTTTTTGAGCTATTTACGGACATTTTCAGTTTTCAATATTTTAATTTTTTTTCTATTCATATCAATAAAATTTTATTTGTATGGTAAAAAGCTTGAAAATTTAATGCAAAGCTCCTGATATATTGTTACAATAACACTTGAAAAATATTAAAAATACATAGGCATAATTTTTTTTAATAATTATTTAAAATTCAAATTTTGACAAAATTTATCACATTTAAAATTTAATAATAATTTTATAGTTAAAAATTTATAAAATGTTCAACTTTTATAGCTAATGATTGAAAATTGAAAACAAGATTCTACGTAAATAGGTTATATATAAATTGCTTTATTCACCTTAGTATCATCAAATATACTTAGTAATAACATAGGCTGACTAACCGTCTTCGCTCAGAATCGTTTTTCTTATACAATGATGTTAGTATATCATTGAATTCAAATTTAATACCATCGATTATACAGTGACCCACTTGTACCCTACTGTACAGCAGAGCACCTTTTTTTGTTTATCAAACTTAAATAACTTTTATTTTGGTTTTGATATCGGAAATATAAAAACAAAGTTACAGAGTAAATTTTCTCATTTTTATAGTGTGAACATTTAGTTTCTTAGCTTAGAGTAGAGCCTGAATGTTTTTTATACCCGTGCAAAACAGTTTTGCCTATGTTGTACCTACGTCTGTAATACGGAGACAACACATTTGGGTGTACCTAGCGTCTTCTTTACAATCATACAGACTATTTGATACATTGCACTTTAGAAATTATTGTATACACTATACAAATTAAATCTAATGCAATGCAGAAATATTAGGATTAGGAGGTGTGAACTATAAATTATCCCAGCACCCCCTGAATTCACACCCAATGTGCGCCTATGGCTGTCAATAGAAAATGAGGTGATTAGAAGTATTGATTGGTCAAGTATTATAAAAGAGTTTGTGAACAAAAAAATAAGAAAATATTTTAATTAGTATTGTTCCATATTTGTCATTTAAATAGTTTTATAATATGTAATAATATTTTATTGTTAATAAATAATAAAGATATATTTATTATTATAAGTCAATGCTTAATACATAGGTACTCCATAAATAACTAAAAATATAGGAGTTGCTTACTATGAGGTATTTATTAGTTAATGAAATATAAACATTTTACATAATAAATATTCCAATTACCAGTACTATTTTAAAAGAAAGGATTATTATTCCAAGTTCCAAATAGATATTTAGTAATTAATTTAATAAGATATCTATATAGGTATAATAACTGTATGAAATGTAAGGTACTAACTTAATTTTTCGAGCGCAGCGAGGAAATTTTTTTAAGTTTTTTATACTTTCATTAATAATCATAAAATACACCAGGGGCGCAAAATAATTTTGCCCCCCATATGTGAACCCTTAATGCGCCCCTGCCAATGATTCAATGTAGACAAAGAAAAAAAAAAATGATAGAATCCTTAAATTTATTTTACGAACAGGCACAGTGTGTGAGTAAATAATATGAGCTCAGTATGTACGGTGGGATATACGTAATCCAACATATTGTAACTCCTGAGTTTCATAACTAAATTTTTTTTTTTTTTTTGATAATTGTTTCAAACATATTTTTAAATATGTATATCAAAAAAAAAAAAAAAATTAAATACACATGCAACTAAGGTCTGAAAAACATACAAAAACCTGTGCATGAAAGAGTTAAAAGCAAATAGTACAACTACGGGACAGGCTGCAGGAGCTTCTAAAGGAAAGCACTTGGATCCTTATAAAAAGTGGACTTGGGCTAAGCTTCTAAAATTTCTAAGGCCACATATGAAATTTGCTGCGTAAGTGTGTAATATATGTTTAATATGAGGTATTTATTTTGAAAAAAAATATTAATTTATTCTATTATTAACATTTTATTTTTTTTTCCAGTACTTTATCTAATATTTTACCTGTAGAAGGTATAAGTAATGAATCAAACATTTGTTATGATAATGAAACTTCCAATGACGAACAACTAGACGTCGAGAACTGTACTGAAGAGTTGCAATTATCCAACCTACCTCCAGTTTCAGCTTCGAAAATAAATGAAAATGAAAAAAATAAACAACTTGCAGCAGCATCTAATATTGATAAGGTTTTGGAGAATTTAAACAAAATATCACTCATACTGCACTCGATCCAGTTGAAATGTTAATGCTTAGTTACGCTAAAACTATAAAAACATTTTCACCTATACGTAAAGCCATTGCAAAAAAAAAAAATCAGAAATAATTACTGATTTAGAAATCTAAGAAATTGCTGAAAACGAACAAAATTACGATGATTACCGTACTGAAAATGACCACAGAATTCCTTCACATTCTCAAAACCATGACCCATATTTATATCCTGCAACTCAAGATACCGAACAAAATTCAATAAATTTAACAGTTGAATAAAGTCATTATGGAGACAAATACACTGGCAGTAGTATTGAAAATAGTTACACGAACTTATAATTTTTTTTTTATTATTAATAACTAATAAGTATGGATTAACATTAACTATACCTACCTAATTAATATTAATTTTTTTTTTTTAATAATATAAAATTAGAAAACAACACCTATTATAGATTTATCTTAAGGCATTTAATTTTAATTTTAATTTAATTTGCTGTATATACATAGGTGTTTATATTTAGGTATATATTAGTTTATCAAAAAACTTAACTTGTTAGAAATTAAATATAAATTATAGGTTATAGGTTCCACCTATATTCAATGGTAAAAATGGTTAAAAATAAAAATGAATGTTCTAGTAATTTTTATTTATACCTATATCATATTATTATGAAATTTAATAAACTATGTAGGTATTTTGAAAAAAAAATTATGTTTAAACACAAGTCGCCCACTCGCAATACATAGGTACCTATATTTTAATTTAAATAAATATATTTATTTATATTTTTAATATTTGAATTTATATTTCTAATTTATTAAAAAAGAGTTTTAAGACTATTAGTGTTAAATATAATCCTTGGTATTAGTGTATTACAGTATGCCTACTATATCTAATACCTTAAGCATATCGCAAGTCGTTCCGTTGATGAAATTGGAAGGCGAAAATGTGTTGTAATTTTACGGATTTAATTTTCAATCAAACTTAAAACTTCGTCATAACATTCAGGAGTCATTCTGAAGTACATATAAAATCTTGTTGGATCCATTCGTAGTTGTGGCATTACAGTATTGCACTGGCCAAATAATTCACGTTCTTTATTAATATTGTATTAAAATTAGAATATAATATAATATAGATATAATATAGATCTGAACAATATGGATAATGAAATTTTTAAAAAATTCTCTGAAGTACCTAATTAGTGACAAATTAGGTTTGTATAAAGGTGAAGAAATTGAGCTAGTATTAATGGACGATGCAAAGCCCAAATTTTTTCAACCCAGAATAATATCACTTGTATTAAAGTCTAAAGAAAAAACATAAGTAGACAGATTAGAAAAAGAAGGTATAACATGCAAAGTAAACTATAGCATGTGGGTTACACCCATAGTTCTAATTATTAAACCTTCAGGAGATTAACCCATATTTAAAGTTGGAGATAGCAATTGTTCTATGAATTGAAGAATTATTAGTAGAAATTAAAACCAAGGGTAAATTCTTCATTATAGATTTGAGCCAAGCCTACCTTCATCTATCACTAGATCAAAATCAAAGGAACTGACAGCAGTAAGCTCACATAAAGAAGTGGATGTTTACAATAGAATACCATTCGATATAAATGTATTCGTGGGAATATTTTTAAACAGATTTGGTGAGAGGTTGAAACACATATCAAATATTATAGTCTATTTTGATGAAATACTTATTTTTGGTAATAGTGAAAAAGAACATACGGAACGAAAAATGTTTATTTTTTATTTGTAGATAATGAACTTAAATGTTATAAAAAAATATTTTTATCAAACATTAAAAACAAATATGTATAGAACAATTCATCAAAATGTATACATACATAATATATTATGTTCATATTACTACCACAGTACCATTATTATATATTTATGCATATGACACTTTCGGCTTATCAATAAATTCAAGAAGTAGCTTTAATTACAATATAAAATAGCTAGTAAAATAAATAAAGTATAAAGAATAAAATATGTAACAACAAAACAATAGTCAAAATAATCAAAATAATTAAAAGGTAAATAAATAATAGTGGTGATAATAATGGTAACAACATAAACAATGGTAACTATAGTGAATGGGTAACAAGTAGGAAGGATCACAAACGTATAGTGAGTTCATCGCACCATTTGGCGGCTGCCGGGCTGCCCTCGTGCAATTTGGCTAATCCTCCTTCAAACTTCGTGTTAGGACATGTCTGGACAATGTGATTGATAGTTTGTTTATCGCCGCATTCGCATAGTTGAGATTCGGACATTCCCCATTTATGGAGTAAGTAATTGCATCTTCCCTGCTCCACCCTGATGCGGTTGAGAGTTGTCCATTGGGCCCGTGTAAGATCCCAACCAGGTACTTTTATAGTTGGGTCAGTTACAAGGGTTTTGTTACGAGTTTCTGCTATGCCCCATCGCTTTTTCCATAGCCCTTCTATGGGCTCTTCGGGTACTTTATTACGCCAGATAGGGTACCTTGAGCTTAGCCTTATTGGAGGATGTTCCAAAATATCCTTTTGTAGGGGCAAGTTTTGAAAGGTTTTCAGTTTTAAGATGGTTTTTGAGGTATGAGATAACCTCCGGAGGCTGGGAGGGGCTATGTTTGATAGGACCGGTAGCCATTTTTAGTACCATAATGAGTACTTCTGTATTCTGATTAATTTTAATGAGGTGGTGGTCTATCAACAGCTACTTCATCATAAATTCTTACTCCAATTCTTGAGAGATTCATAGTCCTTGTCCAAGTATTGGTGTGGGGGTTGTAAATTTCAACAGTATAAACCAATACAATAAGCCATCTAATGTGACTACTCCAGAGCTGTATCGAGATAAATTCATATCAGGTATAGTAGACCATTAAAACTACTGATTCTAGTAGTAAATAATAATTTTATCTTGTTTTTAAGTGTGTATGAACTTTAGGTTTCAACAGTTTATACTTTAAATATTACGGATTCCAAAAATGAAGATTGTGATGATAGTATTAAAGACAAGGACTGGAAGGAAGAGGAAAACTCAGAAATAACATCCTATTACCCCCTTGTGATGTTGAAACATGCAAATTTAAATGTGCCTCACCATTCACAGAATCTAATCGTTCAAATGTATTAAATATATTCTGGAAAATGGGAGATTTAACATTAAGGAGAGCTTTGATCATTAAACATACTTCACTAGTAACCCCTAAGTATAAGTATATTAAAGAAGGAAGGCTGTCAAACAATGCATTTTTCCTTCCATTAGATGGTGTTAGTCATAGAGTATGCAAACAATTTGTATGGCCACATTATATTATATAGGTGATATATTCATAAGAACTACTATAAAAAAACCTAGTAGTGGCAATTTTTCACTGAATAACATAAGAGGGAAACATGGTAGTCAGAAATCATTAGATCCTGAACTTAGTAACTGTGATTAAAAATCATATTAATAGTTTTCCTCGAATTGAATCTCATTATTTACGAAAACAAACTACTAGAGAGTTTATAGACGGTTCATTGACTCTATCAGTTATGCATAAATTGTAAATTAAAGAATGTGAGGAAACAAATATAACACCAGTCAAACTACCAACTTATTCACATGTATTTAATACAATGTTTAATATAAGATTTTATTGTACCCAAAAAAGACCAGTGTGCTGTATGTGAATAATAATAGTTCTGAGAAACGAAATTCACAACACGACCAAGCGCATAAAAATGAAACTAAACTATCTAGGTTAGGGAAAAAGATAAAAAGCTGGCCAAGGAAAATCCAAAAAAGTATATGGTGTCTTGTTATGATTTTCAGTATTCTAACTACTCCATCTGTAAAAGTTTCAAACTTTTATTATGCTAGAAAATTTGGCATCTATAATTTAACTGTTTATAGTTTAGGTGAAAATGAAACCAATTGCTTTGTAATGAGGATCAAGGTAAAAGAGCCATTGAAATATCTACATGCATTTATAAATATCTCATACTCAATTTACTTCAAAAAGATACAATTTTTTTATTCAGTCGACTGTGCAGGTCAGCAAAAAAATAAGTTTATGATAAGTTTGTTCTTGTATGCTATTAAATACCTTTTTTTTTTTTTTTTTTTTCCATTTGAACCGACGGCGTAGCGGGGACAGCTTCCGCAATACTTCCGCGACGCTGCCATCGTTTATTGATAAATCAACATTATTTTATACATACGTGAGGGGGGTAGACGGGACAATACACCGACTTACCCCCCTCTTTAGACATGACAACAAATTTAATAAAGTTTACAGTTTACAGGTTGTGGATGAGTTTCCGTTTTCATGAGCCGACCGGAGTCCGCCGCTCTGGATCATCGTGCTGGTTCCTCCATTTGGCGGGCCGACCGGAGTCCGCCGCCCTTGATGTCTCGTTCTCCTGTGGATGCCGCGATGCCGTGATCGCCGTCCCGCCCGTGGTGTTACAGGTGGGGGGATGAAGAACGGTGGTCGGTGACACCTCCGACGTGTCGCTGTTGCGACTGCGAAGAGTGTCTTCGGTCCGTTCTTCATCCGTTCCCCTGTTCTTCTCGCTCGTCTTCTTCTTTTGCCCTTAGGATTGACTCAAACATAGAGATGAGCTCCAGTCTGTTCGTCGCTGCCTGGGTGAGAACTCCTGGACCGGGATGGTTGGTCGTCGGGTAGTGCGTCTATTCGGGGACCGCACAGCAGTTCCTCGACGTCTTCCGCGTTAGGGGATCTCCGGAGGATCTCGACCATTCGGGAGATGCTATTAAATACCTAGATATTCCTTCTATTACCCACACATTTTTAATAGTTGGACCAGGGGTGTTCAAATGTCATTTCAGTTTTTTTCCGGGTGTGCAAACTTTTAGGCAGGCTAATTTTGACATTTCATCAGGCCATTAAAAAAAAATATATTTATATTTATAAATGTATGTAACCTATGCAAACCTATATAAATATTCTTTCCTTCCCTTTTATAATTCTAATTGAAACTCATAACGACTAATGCAACTTTTAAATAGCTAGCAATTCATAGAATTAAAAGCTTACAAGCAATTAAAGCAACCAGTTAATGCCATTTCAATATTACTTGAAAAAAATTCAAATAAGGTATAATGAAATACACTTAAATTCCAAAATTAAACATGATTAATACAAAATATCAAATTATTAATTATTTTAAAATTTAAATTAGCTGATATCGACGAGTTTTACTGTGTGCAAAAGCATTTACAACCTACTGTAAATCAATATTACTTGCTTATTCCTTCTGAACTGCAATAATCATTAGATCATTTAATCCTTCGTCGCCCATGGTGGTTCGTAAATATGTTTTTACTCTTTTGAGAGATGAAAAAAATCTTTCATTTGAATCAGTGGATATTGGTAGTGTTTTTATTATTAAAATAATTTTTAAAGTTTCGCTGAACGCTTCAGGATAATCTTTAAGACATGATGCTATAGTGTCTAAATTGATATCATTTTTATTTGTTAACAACGTTTTAGCGGACGGAAATTCAGAATTAATTTTAATTTTGTTGAATTGAAAATAATTATAATGATTTATAAAAGATTTACGAAAACACATATAAAGATACTTGGATACACAGTACACGTTACGACGGTTGAGAGAAGAAAGCGTAGTTCGGACCCATAAATGGATTCCACAACGCGTCTTTCAGTCGTTGACGAGTGCGTGGAGGCAACCATAGATATTAAAGAATATCTATGAGGCAACATGCTCGGCTGTCTAATCATAAAACACAGTATGTGCATTTCACAAAATTGTTCAGGAGAAGCAGATTAGCGAAGTTGCTTTCCATTTCGTATAGATGGCTTTCATTTTGAAGGAATTATTATTTTAAGGTACCAAAGAGGTATTGAATATTTAATGTATCAATAATTTTCTCAGGACATTTAAAGTCCTTGTGTAAAGTGCAAAAATGTGTTATATAATTTGTTTCCTAAATTTACGTTTTATTGAAAAAAAAGTAAAACACAGTAAGTGATCTTACTGTGTTTTTAATTTGGTTACTGCATTTCTGTTCAAACAAAAAAAAAAGTAAAACACAGTAAGGTCACATACTGTGTATTTAATTTGGTTATGACATTATGATTATTTATTTTTTAAAAGTACTTGGAGAAAGCAAGAGCGTATTTTTAGGGGGTGGCTATCGCCCCACCTGAGTATGTTTTTATTAATAAACTGATTTGGTCTATATTAATGGTGTTTTTTAAAATTTGTATGGAAAAAAAGATGAAGCAAAGTTGCAAGAAAACTATATTTACTTGTAATTAATTGTTTTTTAAAATAAAAATGACCTCTTTAGTATGAAAAACATAATTGTTCATTTTATTATTTCATATGGGTAACAAACTTTGTAACCCAACAAATTCATTAGAAAAACATTTTAAAACAATAAATATACAAATGTAAAACAACATAATACTAATAGTTTATATTATTAAAAATTTAGAAAACTTAAAAATTCATTAAATTATTTTGTAGGAATAACAAACTTTAACAAAGCCAATTCTTAATATTTATAAACATTTTAGAACAATAAAAAAACAACATAATAATAATACTTAGGACGAGTATTATTAAAAATTTAGAAAACATAAAAACTCATTCAGTACTTCATATGGGTAAAAAACTTTTTTACCAAACATATTCATAAAAAAAAATTAAGTAAAAAGTAAAAACATTGTAATAATAATAGTAATGAAAGTATTAGAACTTAATACTCTTCTTCATTGATCAGGCCTAAAGAATTTTCTGATTCTGGTAACGTTTGCCAAAATAATTTCCAATTATTTGGCATGAATGGTACAAGAGCTTTAATAATTTCTTTTTTTTTTAGACATTTTTATACCTCGTTGACTTTTTTTGGATATCAGGATAATTAACCATATTCTTTAATGCACTTTTCAGTACAAAATCTAATTTAATTAAATCCTCATCAAAATCATTTTTAAATTCAAGGCTAAATGATCCTTTCACAAATCGTACCATGACTATGTTAGTTAATTTAAAATTAGTTAATTGATCTCCTGTTTTTTTTGCTGTTCTTTTTTTGGACTTCCATTGGTAAAATGTCTCTAGTCCAAATACTTGAACTTTTGTCCTACATTCTGTTATATTGTCGATTAGGTCATCAAAGTCATATACCGTCGTTGGGCGAGTAACATGTCGTATCTCAAAAAAGTGAAATGTTCAGGAGAGACAAAAACGTGAACACTGATAACATGTAATCAAGTTACGTCAAAATTACAATTAAGTCTTCAATCTCCTTGGAAATTATTATTATTAATATTAATATAATTATCAAATCATGTGTTATTTTTTCCCGCTTTTTTTTATGTATAAATCGCAAAATCGATTTTTCTTGAGATACGACATGTTACTCGCCCAACGACGATACTTTCCCTTTTCTTCTTATTTTAGATTCAATGTTGCTATGTATTCCATTTGCACTCATATGAGTATGGCCCTTGGATAGATATTTAATAATTATTTCATTAGGCCCAAAAGTTTGATTCACTATTGTTACTAAAGCTGAGTATAGTGTCCAATTTGTATTTTGGGCTGTACAATTGTCTGCCCAAAATACAAACTTGGTCACATCTCGTTCTTTGCCAATTACTTTTAAGATGGAATCAGTAATATTTTCTGCTTTTCGGCCATTTTTAGCTTTATGCCACAAAACACAGTAGCAATTGAATAAGCTTCCTTTTTTAATTGTAGCAAAAGTCTCATTGAATACAACTAATCTACTAGTGAAATATGATGCTTTGATATTAGGCATGTATGGTAAGAGTATCACCTTTTGTAGATCCATTGAATAATACCTAGTTTCATTATTCTCTTCTTCTTGAGAATCTTTTTTGTATTCAGCATTAGCTTTATTAGCTTTAGTTTTATGAAGTTCTAAAACTGAATTTGTTGCCTGGTTTACATTGTCTGGATCAGCTACAAAATTTAAACAGTCTTCACAGTCGTCAGCTTTAGGTTTATTAAGTGATACATTCTGTCTTTTTAGTGTAGTTCTATATGTTTCAATGTCACAGTATTTGGGGTATTTGGATGAAAAATCTTTAAACATATCCTTTATAGTCAACTCACGAGGTAGATAACGAGCATGAGGTGCATTATGTCGTCTATAGTGACTTATACAAGGATGGTTCAACTCAATATGTTTTACAATTACCTCTCGATCAATAATGTCAACTCTGGATCTACCTCTATTTTCTGTAACATACTGCCCACACGAATCCTTTTCCATGGCTGCTACTAACTCAGTTATTACTGAATCATTTGTGTACCCAAGTGTTTGTAAAAACGTTTTTTTGCAAATAGATATTTCGACTTTCAACTCAGGATGGGTCAATGAATAAAAACAACTTTTATTTTTTTTTAAACTATTATTAGTTGAAACTCTTCTTCGTTTTATAGGGACCAAAGTTACAATTTTTGATAAATATTACCTACGATCTGAATAGTTTAGCTTCCAATAATGTAACCAAATTTCCTTTTGATGCTCATTACTCAACAGAGGACATTGTTTCTTGCATTTACCATCACAAGTCTTTAGTGTAATAGGGTGTTTGTCAATTTGTTTTTTGTTTTGAGTTTCTTTGATTTTTGCTGGTCGAGTATACTTTTCAATTTTAGTCATCCTACGTTTTCTTAATGTAATTTCTTGATTCATATGGCCAGTATTGTTATGTGTTTCAACTATGACTATAAAAGGAAACTTATTACTATCATCAATAGTTATCTCTATTAATTTAGAAAATGTATGCATACCATCAGCTGTACATAACGGATCAATAGTTGTAGTCTCCACATTAATAAAGGGAATATAATTGGGATCTTTATCCACATCGTCACAATCAGAGTATACAATATCTTCATCAAATAAATGCTCAAAAATACTTTGAGTATTCTTTGCTAATAAAAAAAAAAGTATTATTTTAATTTAACTTTTATATTTTAGTGCCATTGTGAGTTTGTAATGTACTTTGTAAAAAATGGTTTAAAATACTCGGAGAAATTTAAAATCATATTTTGAGTCACGTTGATGACGTAAAATTTGTTTGGGTTGGTTTCTTTTACTATTATTTGATATGTTTGTGGCAAAAATACTCGTTCTATTTTTCGTTTTTTATGTTCAATTAACCCAAAACAACGATCGCACTGAAGGAAACTATGTCCCGGCTCAGGATACCTTTGTGTTATAGTTTCTAAGCCAAACGCTTTATACCGTATTACAGAGTAGAGGTATTGAATTATTGCATTATTTTTATTTTGCGAAGAACAGTTATCAGAAAAAAGATAAAGGTTTTTCACTTCTTGTTGAAGTAGATTTTCTAAATAGTAATGAATAAAAGTTATGACTTCATTTTGGCCCTTTTTGGCGATCGATTCGTCATACATGAAAAAATATGCTTTGTTTTTTTTTGCCGAATATATACAAAAGTTATAGGACCAAATTTGTCTCTTGTAAAAAACGTCGCCACATGGTACGTGAGGTAGTGGCATATTCTGCTGATAGTCGAAAGATAATACTTCCATTTTAGGATTTTCTTTTGTTTCCAGGGATAACTTTTTAAGATCAGAATAAAAAATATCAGCTTTTTTTTATGCATTTCTTTTTCTTCAATAAGCGATAATTTTATTTCTTGGTCGATTTCGGCGTTTATCAAATTCTGTAGACGATCACACGTCTGCCAGGTATCAGATTTTGGGTTACCAAATGACAAATTAAATTTTTAATAAAATAATCTGAAAAAAACTCGTATTTCACAATAGGCTTAACTTTTTCTCCGTTTTTTAATTTTTCAAAAATGTCTTGTTCGTGTTTTTCCAAATATAATTTGTACATTTTACTGATACTTAGTTCAGGAGACAAAAATCGCTTTTCATTATTATCGTACCTACTATAGTGCGAAATAAGTCTTGGAAAGCTCTGAATGTGTGTTTTAATTTTAAATAAAATTTGATCAGAAATTTTTGAAGGACGATTTGCGTGTTTTCCGCGTAGATCTTTAGGACTAGGATTATGTTTGCGCTGCAAACAAATTTATGTTGTGTTATCATTTTCATGTGGACCAATCAGTGCGTTACACAGCTGCAGCCTTCGTCGGCGGATGCTTATCAGGCATCCGTGTGCCACCGGCCAGCTGTGGAATAATTATCAATGTTCGTTATATTTTTTGGTTATGTTCAAAACTTCAAGTTGTTTTTTGGTCCCGTCATGCTCTCATCGTCATAAGCTTTTTGGTTGTCTCATCATTTTTGGAGCATGAGATTTTTGCAGTCGTCCCAAACCACGTGTGTTACAGTTCATCTGTGTATCGCAATATAGGCATTCATTCGTCTGGTAACCGTATACACACTGATACAATTTTGTCTAATAATTTTTGTCCCCATTTTAGGGTGGTTACATTATCAACGTGTGGTTGTGTTTGTTGAGGCGGTGGTGTCATGGACTCAGCGGTCTCTTCTCGGCGGCATCATGTTGTCATTGTTCGTTTTTGTGTTTTGTGAGTATTGGTCGACCAAATATGTGTATGTATGACCCACGGGTCATAAAACATTATATATTTCATTGTATATTACAGCCATTCAGGCTTTGTTAAATCATGTATTATTATTATTAGTTGTTATAGCCAAAGAGGCAACTGAAATTATATTTTGTACTATTATTATTATTATTATTATCATTATTGTGCCAAACGGGCAATTAACAGTTTATTGTAATATACAGTCCACATATTATATAAAACGACAAGGCTGTTCATTATTATTTTGGTCACCTTAAGCGTTAACAGATTATTTTGTTTTATATTTGAAGAAAGTCTTTCTACAACTGCTTTACCCACACCAAATAACGAACAAAATGCATTTTTACAAACTACTATTTCGTACTTACCGTCAATACGCACTTTATAGACGCATGCGAAAGACCGATTAGGTTTTTCATTGGTTATAGGCCGACGTCTAACAATATTATTAACAGTAATCAATCCAGCTAAAAACGTATCCTGTTTTTCCTTGTTGCCAATATCATTAAACAACTTTAAAAGTAAGACTTTTTGTTCATCTGTTACATTTTTGAAACACTCCATTTTACATGTACACGGAGGACCAGTTTTTCTCGGTGGTACTATTTTTAGATTCTGAGCGGAGCGATGAATGTATTGGTTTTACAATGATGTGTGTTTTTTTTTATATTTTTATATTTTTATATTTTTATATTTTTATATTTTTTTTGTGTCTGTCATCACGTTTTGGGACAGTAAAAGTGCTTCGATTTTCTTCAATAGTACCTTTTCTGATAGGAAAGTGAATCTAGTTGGTACTTTGGGGGGTCAAAAGTAAACATTTTCCAGTAGTTTTCACAAGCGCCGGGAAAAACAACATAAAAATTAAGGAAAAACGGGAATTTTTACGCAAAATCGATTTTTCGAAAAATCGAATTTGGTTTTTGGTGTAACTTTAAAACAAATGACCGTAGACCCTTGAAATTTTCACTGGTTGTTTATATTTGCATTTTCTATACACGATAACATTTTCAAAATAATTTGATTTATTTTGAAGTGTTTAGGGACATTTTAATTTTCCGTTTTTTTTTTAGTTTTTTTTCTAAAATATCAATAAAATTTTATTTGTTGGTTGCGAAAGCTTGAAAATTTAATAAAAGGCTCCTAATATGTTGTTTCAAAGGCAGATGAAAAATATTAAAAATCCTTAGTCACAATTTTTTTTTATAAGCATTTAAAGTTCAAAAATTGACAAAATATGGAAAAATCACGAAAATTAGCAAATTATTTTGAGTTAAGAATTCGTAAAAATTTTTCTTTTTAAATCTAAGATTTGAAAATGAAACACAAGATTCCTTATAAGATTATTTACCTTTATCAATAAAAAAATCTCTACCGGACAGTCAAATTAAATTTTTATGAGCGTTTGAAATTCAAATTTCTACAACATTCGATATTCACTCGATTTCTCATGTAGCGATTTCCTTATTTTGTTGTAATTCAAAAACGAATAACTTTAGATACATGAAAATTTCACTGAATGTTTAAATTAGCATTTTCTATACACCATACAATTTTGAAAATATTTTGACTCTTTTTGAGCTGTTTATGGACATTTACAGCTTTCAATTTTTTTTAGTTTTTTTTTCTATAAATATCAATAGTGTTTTATCTGTTGGGCCAAAAAGTGTAAAAATTGAATACAAGGCTCCTGATATATTGTTACAATAGCAGTTGAAAAATATTAAAAATACATAGGCACAGTTTTTTTTATAAGCATTTAAAGAACAAATTTTGACAAAATTTATCAAAATCTCGAAAATTATCAATCATTGTAATTAATAAATTATAAAATGTTCAGTTTTTATAGCTAAGGATTACAAATTCAACACAAAGGTTATCATAAATAGTTCATACTATAACCAAAAAATCTAAAAAATATATGAACACACTTATTTTTTACAGACATTTTAAATTCAAACTTGGACGAAATTACATATTAAAAAACCTAGAATAACTATTTTAGTTATTTTGTTGTGATTGAATAATATTATTCGTGGGTACTTGAAACTTCTAAAGTGTACTATTATATATCTATGATAGTATCACGGTTTTTGTTGATGTATAACGCGTTATAAGTATCTAATGGATATTGTGATATGATTAATTTGGAATTTATTATAGGTACCTATTATAGGTCAATTTTTTGTTTAATACCATAGATATGTATATAATATGCCTTATACATAGACTGACATACCATCACCGCTCAGAATCGTTTTTCTTATACAATGATATTATATCATTGAATTCAAATTTAATACCATCCATTATACAGTGACCCACTTGTAACCTACTGTACAGCAGAGCGACACCCACTTGCCCACCTTTTTTTTTTAAACTTGTATGGTCTTTTCCTTCAGCAAGCATCACTTTTGCAATATTCCTTTTCCAAAGTACTGGATTTGCTACTCTTTTTTGCCTTTAATAGTAACATTTTCGTCAATTTCGACCTCATTATTTTCTACCTCAACACTTTCATTATTTTCACATTCGTTATTTGCTGACAATAAATTATTTTCGGTTACATTTTCATTATCTGTTGTTAATAAAATATTGCCTCCTCCATTTTCAACCTCAGTACCGCCATCTTCAGCATAAACTAAAAGATCAAAATGATCAAATCCGTCCAAAGTATTATCGGGTAAAATATTTTCACTTACTATATAATCGGGGTCGAGATAATCATCATCTTCTGAAAATTCGAAAGAGTTGTATAAAGCATTAAGAATTTCTTCATCGTCCATTTTATTTAAATAAAAAACACTTTAAATAATATAACTTAAATACTTAATAACAATATTAAATAACAAATAAGTTTTGAACACTATATCAGAAGATAACAGAATAATATGTTTTAGTAAATAATAATACTATTTGATATGGATATCATGTGGTAAATGCAGTGTGACCACATTGGACCAATAACCAGATAAATCCGGATTTATCTGATTGTTGCACCAAAAATAAAAACAAGATAAATGCAATTCCATTATAAACTATGTTTATATATATCAGATTTAACTGGTTATTGCACCATAATGTATTACATTTCTTCCTGTACAATAATTCATGAAAAAGTGTATTTTCGAAAAAAGTGGATTTACCTGGTTGTTGTTCCAAGCCCTTCACTTGAATTAAAGTCTTGCGTCAATATTGAAAAGTATGAAAAAAGTATACTAAGAAGTCTTCAATATGTTTGTACACCAAAGAAAAACCATTTTATATAAAATTTGATAGTAATACAGAACTCGACGAGTGGTTGGGCTTCATGATAAATTTACAACGGAATATTAATGATTCTGGTCAATATGTTTCACTCAAAGAACTTTTTGGTAATAAGTTATATACAATTTTTTTATTTTGTAGTGTATTATCATGTTCTAATTAAATTTTGGCAGATTATTTGTCAAATTTCTATAATAAAAAAAGAATTGGGATTAAATAAAACTTACTTGGCATGACTGGACTCCGTATATGTGGCACAAAAATAAGGATAATTAACTATCCATTCAAATGGAGCAAAATTCTATTGATATTATGGTAGGTATTTATATACAATAATTTATATTTTTGCTATAAATAAGGTAATTACAGAATTAAATTAGTTTGTGTTGATATAAATTTCATGTATTACAGATGTCAGTGATGAAGGTACAATTTTTTACATTTTCCTGAAAGATGATTCACAATTAGGATATGGCCAACTATGGATGGAAATATATGACACAAAAATATGTGTAAAGCTACATGATATCGTACGCGAAGCGCTCAAAAATAAAAATTGAAAGCAAGGTAATTTAATTTATGTTGTACAATTGATGTAAAAATAAAACTATTTCTCTATAAAAAAAATTAATGAATGACTGTACTTTAACTAAGAGCCTTGTATTCTATAACTGAAGGGTACAGAGAAAGAACCAGAAAAGTCACTTTTTTCCAAAACTTCAATTTCGGTATCAAATTATTTGTATTGAAGTACTATATTATTACTATACTATCTTTCAACTTTCAAGTGAATAAGGGAAAAAAGCAGATTAGTCGAGAGCTGGAAGCTTAGGCATACAAGGAAAATGTATAACGTTTTGAAATTAAAAACATGTTTATCTCGAAATGAAAAAAAGTGACTTTTCTGGTTTTTTCCTGTACCTTTCCTGATCGTATAGCTTAAGCTTTTATTGTGTTGTACTCATTATTTAGAGTACCTATACGTTATAGTCTATTCTAAGGCCGCACTGTAATATATGAATGATTCATAGAATTTTTTTTGCCAAACACTATTTTTAATTAAACTAACTATAAAATTGATTGATTATTAATATTAATTATTTGGTTTTTTTTAAGTAAATATTTCTAATCATTTTTCATTTTTTAAAATCTTTGCAAGACTTAATACAACAAAAAGCTCTACCAGTACAATCGACAACATAAGAACAAAATTTTGGATTTAATGGTTTATTTGAAGAACCTTTTGGTAACAAGTTATATACAGTTTTATTATTTTGTACTGTATTATCATTTTCTAATTAAATTTTTGCAGAATATTTTTGTCAAATTTCTATAATAAAAAAAGAATTGGGAATAAATGAAAACTTAACTGGCATGAATGGACTCCGTATATATGACAAAAAAATAAGCATAATTACGTATCCATTTAAATCAAAGGAGCAACAATCTATTGTTATTATGATATTTATATACAATAATTTATATTTTTTCAATAGTTCAGTTATTAACAGATTTATATTGGTTTGTGTTTATATAGATGCCAAGTATAATAGGTGTCGGTGTTGAAGGTAAAATGTTGTATATTTTCCTGAAAAAAGATTCACCATTAGGATATGGCCAACATGGTTGGAAACATATGACACAAAAATATCTGTAAAGCTACATGATATCATACGTAAGACGTTCGAAAATGAAAAACAAGGTACTTTGATTAATGATGTACTATAATTGATTATAGATGATAAAAATAATACAATTTCACTACGATATTACTTACAAATTAAGGATACAAAATATAATGTTTTATAATAAAATATGTTTAACATAATAATTATTCCTTTACTTATAAAATTTAAAACACTAATTAATCAAATAACTTTAATAACTCAATAAAAATCTTCATCATCAGTAGTTACAGATGATATAGTATTTACAATTACGTTTAACTTCTTAAAAAATAATGATAGTTATCTGGTATGAATTTAGCATCACATAAATTAACGAGATCTCTTTTTCGATTACTTTTTTTGATTATGTGTATAAATTACTGATTTGCTTTATAACTGCATGGGTTTTCGAGGTAATCACTTGAAATTTCCATGATATTTAAATACGGTACAATATATGCAGTATACAAAATTTCATAATTTTTGGTTGGGTATTGCGGGTGAAAGAGTAAATCAGCTGTTTTCCTGGACGGCCACGCGTGATATAACTGATTTGAATATTTGAATAAATTACCGAATTGCTAAATGTGGTAGATAAATTGCTAAATCGTTCTGCCAGTGGAATTCCGAAAGTACTCCGCTTAAACAACCATTCCAGTACAAACGAGCAAAGAAACTGTTGATTTATTTGCTCTTCACTTTAGCTTGGTTTACTCCTCAGCTTGCCTTGACACTGACTTGGAGTTACTTAATATTCCTTTTTTTGATTTGCCCAACACTGCTGATTTTTCTGTTGAAAACTTGCGGCTTAAGTTAACCGCCCTGCGAGGTATAACATCAGTTGGACCTGATGGTATCCCGGGTGATTTAATTTATCAGCTAAGGCAAGTAATCTCTTTTCCACTCTTGTTACTATTTCGTCAATCTTTAGATAAAGGTGTTTTCCAACAATTTGGAAAATAAGCCATAAAACCCCTATTCTTAAATCTGGTGATACTTTTGAAGGGAAGAACTACCGGCCTATTTCTGTTCTTTCTCACTTGTCCAAAACATTCGAATCTTTAGGCTTAGACAGTATAATGCCTTTTCTAAATCCAGTCCTGATAGATGAGCAGCATGGTTTCCACCAAGGGCGCTCTACTGAAACTTGTAATGCAACTTTCACTAAATACATTTATGACTCTTTAAAATGCGGGTCCCAGGTAGACGTTATACGTTATTGACTTTGCTAAAGCGTTTGACTCCGTAAACCATGAAATGTTAGTATCTGTTCTGGAGGCTCTTGGATTCGTCTACCCTTTCCTTGGCTAGATACGGTCCTATTTATTTAGTAGGCCATAATGGGTTAAGCTATACGAAACAAAATTTTACATATTTATTGTGGCCTCTGGTGTCACGCAAGGAGCACCCTTTTTCCTATCCTGTTCTCGCTATTCATAAATAGTGTCTCTAATATCCCTCGTCATTGTAAGCTTCTATGTTTTGCCGACGATATACAACTTTTTCTCATAGTTGATTCGTTGACTGACTGCACGCACTTACAAGAGGACTTGGACTGCTTTCTTGGGTGGGGTGATACTATTGGTTTATCCCTCAATGTCAATAAATGTAAGTCTATGTCCTTCGCTAGATGCCGTTTCCCTCGTCAATTCTCTTACTCTATTATGGGATCCGTCCTTAATTCCGTTGATACTGTTACTTGTGATCTCGGTTTCATCCTAGTTCTCTCACTCTCTCCTGGAGCCCACCTTGACCACATAACATGCATGGCGTTTAGGACTTTAGGTTTTATTAAAAGGATTGCTAGTGAGTTTGAATTATCTAGATCCCTAAAGGCACTCTATTGTACATTGGTTAGGCCCATCCTCGAGTATGGTTCTATGGAATGGAATCCCCAATCACCAGTCTACTCCCAATCTATTGAAGGTGTCCAACATAAATTTCTCAGCTTTGCTGGGTTTAAGCTTAATATCCACCATCCTCCACATGACTATGGCCTGTTATCGAATAGGTTGAATCTACTTACACTGGCAGATCGCCGCTCTTCTCGCGACTCGCTCTTTTTCCAAAACCTAATTTGTGGGAAAACCGATTCACCACCCTCTCTCCTTCATCACATTCATTTCATGGTCCCTGCACGCCATACTCGTAAAGTTGCCCCTTTCGCTCTACCAACATTAAGCACAAACTATCTGATTAACAAACCCCTTACTCGTTGTATGAAACATGCAAATCTTCACCCTCTTTCTCATACATACTCTAGCTTATTTGTAATTATTGTTGTAGTTATATATTGCTGTTAGTTCTATATCATTTCTAATCTTAATAATGTAAATATTAACTTTGTTTTTATATTTAAATTGGGCTTCCGTCCGTCTTATTAATAATAAATAATAATAAATAATTATTTGTTTTTATACTTGACACGGTACGCAGAGGCAACCAGTACAAAGTACAGGTACCGCAGCGACCGGTCTGCGCTTTTGACAACCACCACCACGGGCTTCGAGCGCGACATCGCCAACTCTCCCATCACGCCACAAGGCAAGGCGGGACGGGAAGGCGAGTCGCGCAAGACGAATACCAGCCGCCGGCCGGGCGCTCTCTCGACCACCAACGGTTAACCAGGACGCACGTGAAGTAACCCGCGCGCCGTAAACTCTGGTCCGACCACGCCGTGCGGTTTCTGATAACTTTCGATATCGTTGTATTATTTTGTTTTGTTTCCGTTATATTGTTTCAATAAACGTCACTAGTGGACACTAGTATCCACTTCAGATGTGTTGCATTTTAATATCACAATTGTGAATATAATATATCCACCCTCAACTCCATACCACACCGAGACGGGCTACCGCGGACACCAGATCGCCACCGCCATAGCCGCGTTTTACTCAGTTCAACGATTTAATAATTACTTTCATCGATCTACAAATTTATTTAAGAGGAACAAAACTCTATTTTAGTTTTTTTTTAGGTGTATAAATAACATAAAAAAAAAAATAAAAAATCTTATTTATATTGTTAATGTTTGAGAATGATATTGTAAAATATATAAAAATATGTTCAATGTTTATTTACAACATTCGATATACCTAGCTACATTTTTTTATTTTCTTTAAACAATGATTCTTTCATTCTTTAGCTTGATTTTTAATATCTATCGATTTTTGAGTATAAATAATATTTAATTTGATATATCTTTTGTAATTAAAAAACAGGTAAGTGGATGTCACTTTGCTGTACTGCAGGTTACAAGTGGGTCACTGTTATGGATGGTATTAAATTTTAATTCAATGATATAATATCCATGATATAACTAACCAGGTATGTCAGCAGCTTATCAAAAAAATACGAGTTTTGGTCCTAGTTCGCGCTGGTGGTCACAGCTGTTTTCGTCGTTAATGCAATTTGGTTGTATATTCCTTAGAAAAAAAAACATATTTCATCGTTTTTTCCAATGACCACCAGCAAAACTGCGCGGCGGATAAGGTGCTGACATACCTTGTTAGTTATATCATGATAATATCATTGTATACAAAAAACGATTTTGAGCTTATACTAGCTGATCCTGTGCACTTCGTTCCTCGTTAAATGTACCAACTCAATATGACTCAAACTTTGTTCAATTCGTTATTTAATATTTGGTGATGTATTTGGTTCAAAATTTATCTAAAGGTACGTATTCCTAGGAGCGCGTTTTTTGCGGCGTGTATGACGTATTACGCTTAGCGCAGTACATCATCCACTTATTCTTTTGAAATTAATCTCACTGTTTTCCCACAGAGCGCAGCACGTTGCGTGTCAGCGCAATAAGCTCGGCGCGATTCGCCGACTAACGAGAAAGGCAGTCTATTGCGTTTCGCGCAGCGTTTTATAGAAATTGTGGTTTTCTATTTTGCTATTTTATATTATATTAAAGTGTTTTCAAAATGCAAAAAAGTAGTTGTATTGGGTTCGTTTTTCGGGTGACGACGACGATCAGTTGATTGCATTTGTTAGCAATCATACAATATTATATGATCTGAAGAATCCGGATTTCAAAAACACATTAAAAAAAGATCTCATATGGGAGGAAGCTGGAAAAATTCTGAATAGGACAGGTAAAAAGATATGTTTATATGTAGATTTTTTAGAGTTATTATTGCATATTATTTCATAAAAACAACTTAATTTTTTCCTCATTTCGTATTTGCTTTTCAATTTAAACAATTTAATTTTATCAATTCATATATTTAGTCTGTTGTCGCAATGAAACCTGTTAAAGATAATCCATATAAATAAAGATATTTTGTATTATGGCGATAGGATAATATCTGTGGCCCATACGTCGTGCTTTTACCAATATTATTATATTCTATAATTAAATAACCTAAATTGTTTTAAATTGTACAATAATATTTTGCTGCCCGTCGTCATATTTTACATGTGTGCAATGATAGAAACGACTGTCGTATGCGATAATTAAATAACAACAATATTTATATGATAAAATAAACATTAAGTATATTATTACGTCTTGTTTTGTATTTATTATTAAAGTATTTATATAATATGAAAAGAATTACCTAATATCATTATTAATATTAATTTTTACACTATTTGTAACATTCAAAAATTAAGGTACTATACCACTTATATTAATACTATTACACTTATATTTATATTTATATTTAAAAGTATGAATTTTATTGTAATTAAGTAGTAAAATCCTTTGTACTGAAGTAATCAGTAAATCGACTTCTCACTTGAAATCCGTCCGACTTATTAAAACCACATGTACCTGCTAAAGGAATAATATTTTGTGTAGGGAAATTGTTGAAAGTGAAGCTTGACGGACTAATGATGTTAGCATTAATATAATAAGTAATAACACGACAATATGATTATGTATAAGTATAATATATAATAACGTACAACTGGACAATTAAACTGTGACAGTACACACACATCGTATACGCTCTGTACAACGACGCCTGTGCAAGTGAATATTACATACATCAAAGGCCCTATATATATGCACGACCGAGGTCATGTTACATCCGTGAAGAGAGTGAGTCTTATGCTCGTACATAACTAGTTACTATATTGTACACACGTGTCAAGGCTGACTACATGTACTACATATTAATTGTATATTTCAACAGAAATCTTCTACGTCTTGGTATATAACCAGTTGGGAGGGATTTCTATATATATAATCATCTCTGAGCATGTTATGCAAGCAACAGCACACTACAATGACCGAGTCTACAGTTTCAGGTTTCAGATTTATGGGAGTGAAAAAAATTCTAAAAATCGCACACATAATTCCAAAAGCATTTTCAGATACTCTTCTGACTTTGCTCAATCGGTAATTGAACTTCCTTTTATTTGGATCTTCTAACATTTGTGCTTTTAAGTATGGCTTCATTATATGCTCACTTAACCTGAACGCTTCATCGCCAACTATTACGTGAGGCAGCAAGATGTTAGAATGCGGGAGGAATGTCGAGGGCGGAAATATAGTTCCATTTTTTACCAACAACCCCATTTTCGACTTATTAAAAATGCCTGCATCGCCCTGCTTTCCATACGAACCAACATCAATAACTACAAACTTGCAATTAGCATCGATCATTGCAAGAAGTACAATAGAAAAAACTCCTTTGAAGTTGAAATACAAACTTCCCAACTTAGAATGTGCCACTATTCTCACATGTTTTCCGTCAATGGCTGCAACACAATTAGGGAAATCCCAACGTTTCTTAAATTCTTCAGCCTTTTGGTTCCAGTTTATATGGTCTGGTGAAGGTAGAAAAATAGGTACAAGTTGTTTTTGTATCGCAGCCAAAACCTTGGGTACAAATGTGCTTATAGCAGGAGAGATGCGGTAACCAAATGCCAGCGATCTAAAGGATTCTCCTGTGACTAAAAATCTGAAACGAATAGTATATGTATATGAATTAGTCAGCACCGTTTTACAGAATGTACATTTGCTATTTTTTTAATTTTGTTATATACGTTATTTTGCGGATTAATTTTCGGTTTTTGCGGATTACTAGTTTTTTCCACAAAATAATGAATAATAGTAAATACGAATTAATTACTAATATGAACAATTAATATGACTATAATTACTTGTTATTTTTAAGAAAAAATGTTTTAGGCAACTAAAAAAATAAATGATAAAAATCATGCAAAAATCCAAAAATAAGCAAAAAAAAGCAAAATAGCACTTATACTCCGAAATATGCAAAAATATGGAACATAAAATTTCGTATGTACTCGTTCTTACTTATCTGAAACAAATTTATAGCTCACATAGGTACCTCTAGGACCTCTCAAAAAAATATGCAAATGCTGGAAGTTGTGAGCCCTGATAATGAGTATATGTACATTGTACATTAGAGTGGTCCTTATAATGGCCAATATCAAAAAAAATTTATATAAAAAAAGAACAGAAAACTAGGTGTATACTGTATATGTATCTTTGTGTTTGATTGTTATAGGAACAGAGTGCAAGAAGCGATGGAAAAATGTGCGAGATCATTATAGGAGAGAAAAAAAGGAAGGGAAAGGAACAGGAAAAGCTGCTAAAAAAAAGAGAGCTGTTTACTGGGATTGCTTGAGATTTTTAGATGTAGTGGAAGATGAAAGAGACAGTTTTTCAAGCATATCCGAACATGAAGTGACTGACGTTGTCGATGAAGGAGATAAAGATGATGGAGATAAAGTAGTGGAAGAATGTGTTTCAACCGAGCAAAAGTCAGACCAATCAACTCTTCCTATAACTTCTGTACACACTCCTACTGAACATACGCAGATGTCAAGTGGTCTAAAGACTCGCTCTGATGATTTTCAAATACCAAAATCAAATAAAAAGAAAGAAAATGCTTATATTAATAAATACTTAAAAGAAAAAAAGGATGATAGGGATCATTTTAAAAAGTGCTTATAAGAGCTTATAACACCAGAATCAGAAGAAGACGCAACAGACATGTTTTTCAAAACTATAGCTGCTACTGTGAAAAAATTTCGCCCGGACCTCGCCACTATGACAAAAGCAAATATTTTTCAAATCACTACAGATATGGAACTTTTGAACCAGCAGTCACTAAATGTCGGATTCACTAACATTATTCACGGTGATAGTGAAAATTCCTACCACTCATCTTCAGCATCATCTACATGCAGTACTCCATATACTTTTACCCCTGCGGGCACTGACTCAGTAACTGGAAAAAGTCACATAATTAGTGATGCGATGAAGGGCATTTTAGATAATGAAGATTTGTAATATTTTCAATATTTTATAAAATTAATAATATTTTCATTTTTAACATTATTTATAATAATTTAATTATAAGCTACATTTATATGCATATATATACCTTAATGATTTATTTATATAGAAAGTAAGATGATTTAATAAATACTTTTAAAGATAATTTAAATAAAATGAATTATCACTTTTCATAGATCACTTACCTAAGAGTAAGAGCCAATTTTTCCGCAGCAGTTATAGGTGTTTTTACTCTGTTGTATGAGGCAGTTGTCAAATCCCCTTCTACGAGGTTCAAAATGTAGGCAAACATCTCACGAGTTACTCGGAAATAACTTTTAAATCGTTGCTCTTCATCGACAAGGTGGTTATTTATCAACATTTTGAAAATACCCTCGTTTTCTCGTTTATTATAAATCTCACTGACTTTCTTTTTTAAATTCCAATGTTCATGGATCATATATTCTTCATCTTCGTCATCGATTTTTAAATGTCGAAGAATAAGCAGTGCAATTAGTTTTTTCTTTCTTTCAAGACGATGCATTGCAATTGCAAAACTATTAATTAATAATTATTATAATATAATAATAATTAATAATAATACTGTACTAGTAATATTGTATTTACTTAATAAATTATTACAAATACACTACACAATAATCACACATTCGGTAGTCAACTGAATTGTTCAACGCGCCACCACTATATTTTATAGGAAAACACTTTTACGCCGCGTAATACGTTTTACGCTCCCACCGACGTGATACAGCTATCATGTCGACGTGATCGGTTTCTGCGGCGCAAAAAACGCGCTCCTAGGGAAACGTACCTTTAACGCCTGGAATAAAAATTTTGATTCGCAGTAATATATTATCAGGGAGGCTATCTACCTGCGGTAGATGGTAGATCGTGAACCCAGTGCTGTTTGTACGTAAGTGTATGATTTAACTCTAAAGTATCAAAGTTATACCATTGATTATAATAGTATTTATAATCAATCGTTATACTAAGTAAATTTGGATATAATACGGTGGATTAATATAATCAATTAATACTTAATCCTAACCTAACCGTACTAAAATCCGATGCATATAAAAAAAATCAAATTCAACCCTTCTTAAATTAGCCTATCTTCTTCCCAGAGATCTGTACACAAACATTCATTTATATATAATATAGCTGATCCTGAGCACTTCGTGGCCCGTAAAAAATGACAAAAAAATTGTGATTGTTCTACTCCTTTTTGGTGTAACTCACTGCAGTAAGTGTAACTTAGCCACCCTGGTAGGCAATGTGCAAAAATTCGATTTGATGCATGCTTGTACCTGATCTACCGATTGACCAATAGCAACCAATAATAAATAAATAATATTTCTATTAATTATTTCTCCTAGAATCAATAGCAATCAATTATAAACAAATATTTCCATCGTAAATTTTAAAATCCCTGTTTGAGCTCTTCTATTAATTGGTCGTAGTGTGATGTTATATAGCCTATAGCATTGAATATATGATGAATAGAGAAACAATGTATATGAAATATGGCCTACGCTTCCGGGGAGGCGGCTAATAGATGGTGCTTTGAATAATATTCGTCGCGGAGGCGAAAACAGTGCAGTAATTCTACATACTAATAACTATTGTACACTATCGCCAGGGTCAAATAAATCATTTTAATAATTACATGATAAAATATCTATGTATAATATATTAAACAAATAATCTATGTGTATTCAAATATATATTTGTATATCTCATAATTTTTCGTTACATTATACATATTCGTTAATGGTACTAATTTTATAAATTATTAATATATTATTTATAACTTACATAATATAAAGTATTATTTTATTACCTATACATTATGCCGGGTGGTACTTGTTCTTATTTTAACTGCATGAAAAATCGAAGTCATATCAAAGGATTAATGATGTTTAAATTTCCTACCGACAATTCACTGTCTAGAGAATTGTCTAGAGAGGTTGATAATACATTAATACTTAATAATATTTTAATCATATATAGTATACTATATATTATATACATTATACATACAATATGTTAATTCATAAAATTTTAATTAAATAGGTAAATCTAATTTTTAATTTTTTAAGGAAATATTACTTTGGATTTGTTGTCTCTTAAAAAACCAAGAAACCGATATTTATGTGAAAATCACTTTCAAAATAAGTGTTTTACCAACCCTAATGACAAATCTCGTCTGAATTATGGTGCTTTAACAAAAAAGTCACGTCAGCCTGCACGTGCTTATGTTGAACGATACCCAAGTATGTATTTATTATTAATTAGTACTTTTAATAATTTTTTGTGTTGCTGGTGAAAATAATAAAACAATTTTTCGTTTTTCTAAATTCAGATAGGGAACACCCGTCACATAGTTATTTTCATAAGTTAGAAAGAAATTTAAGAAATTCTGGTTCTTTTTCTACTACAAGAGTTATTGCCAACCAACAACCTAGACAAGTTAATGCATTAGGGGAAAATATTGAGCTTCAAGTGTTGGCATACGTAAGAGCAAATCCTAGAGTTAGTACGCGTCATGTTGGCTTTGAAATAGGTATTTCTCATAATGCCGTTCATAAAATTTAAAAAAAACATAAATTTCATCCAACAGACCTGATTTAGTGCAATACTTACGCCAAGGTGATGCTGAGCGTAGGATTATGTTTATTTATTGGTTGGTAACTCAATTAGAAGACAATCCTATTATTTTAAATTACATTTTATGGACAGATGAATCCAAATTCTCCAACAACGGAGTAATAAATAAACAAAATAATCGTTATTGGGACACTCAAAATCCCCATTGGGTTTTTGAAACAAATAAGCAATGTGTCCGGGGAACAAATGTTTGGTGTGGTTTGATTGGAGATAAATTGTTGGGACCTTATTTCTACGACGGAACATTAAATGGAAGACGGTATTTAGAATTTCTAATTAATGAGCTAGATAAATTAAATTAACCATGCTAGACGACATTCCTCTTGCAACAAGAAACAATTTGATTTTGCAACAAGATGCCCCAGCACATAATGCAATCTTCGTGAAGAATTATTTAAATGAACATTTTGAAAATCGTTGGATAGGAACTAATGGTATAATAAAATGGCCACCTCGATCCCCAGATCTTACACCACACCACTTGATTACTATTTGTGGAGACATCTAAAAACTGTCGTCTATGCAAACCCACCTACTAATCTTATTGATTTGAAACAAAAAATAATTGTGGCGTGTAACCAACTTACTGAAAGGCAAATTGCATCTGCAACAAATAAAGAATTTCTACTGAGGACAGAAGCATGTTTAAATTATAATGGAGAGCAGTTTGAACAATTTATAAGATAATGAATAAATGTAATTTTAAACTAAAAACAGTTTTTTTTTTTTTTAAATCGCCTAAGAAAGGAACTTAAAAAAGTTAGTTGCTATAGGGGAAGAGGATCCTTCCAAAAGTAGGTACTAAAAATATGACTAGAAGATATCATGATGTGCTAAAAATTTAAGCCATAAAATTGATGAATAATTCAAAAATGTAAAAAAAAAATAATATCAATCAATGAAATATCCATAACTCGGTTATTTTTTAACATAGGAAGTTGGTTTTACCATTAAAATTCATAAAAAAATAAGAGTAAAAATAGTTAGAGAAAAAATAGTGAGGTTGCCATTTAAAAAAAAGTTGTTATGCGCATGCATGAAATGAAATAGCATAAAAATTGTTTAATTACCTTAATAAGTTATAACAAACTTTATTAAGCACCACAAACAAACCGAATTAAAATACATTTAATATTTGTAAAGTTATAGAGTGTTTCCAACAACCGATTACACACTGTATAAAAAGTGAATACACTCCTGACGGCTTGATTATTGCCGTGGTTATTTTATGCTGAATAAAATAGTAAAACTCAATGTCGGCGAGGCGATGACCGTGTTCGGAAAACGGCGACGAAACAAAACGTGGTCGACACTTAATGTGCGGCGCGTATACGATTCGCAAGCGTGTGTTCCGAAGAACGGTTGATGAGCGAGAGAATGAGCCGCCGGCGGCCTGTACTCGTCTTGCGTGACTTGCCTCCCCGTCCCGCCTTGTGCCTTGGCGGCGTGGTGAGAGAGTTGGAGATGTCGCGCCACTCGCGCTATCGTAGCCCGTGTTGGTGATTGACAAAAGCGTAGACCGGTCGCTGCGCTACCTGTACTTTGTACTATTGAGTACTTAACAAATCTATCTTAAAATACTTAGTCTTTTATAGTACCTTTAAAAACAGTTTTTTGTTTTAATTATAATAGGGTAACAGAGCCAGTGAATGAACACCTAAGGATTTTTAAACCTTAAAACTAAATAACTATGGAATTTAGAATTTCTGGCCATAAAATATATTTGTATTATACATCAAAATGTTATGAAACATAAAATTCACATTTTGATTGTGTTAAAACAAATTATGTTTTTAAAAAGTCAATCATAAAAAAAAAAACAAGTTTTCCTAGTAAATGAACAAATCGTACATTAAATGAATACCAAGATTCCTGTAAATGAACACTGATATTTACTATGATATATTCTTTTTTTATTCTACTTTACTTTTTACTATTTGTTTATAAGGTATGAGATATTATAGTTTAGTAATAAAAACTATAGAAGTCATTAAAATTTTAGGCGATTTTAGGTATAAAATATGTATTAAAAACAGTTGTAGGTATTTAAAACATAATATTTAAACAATTGCACATTAGGTACTACTAAAAATAATAAAATAAAATAAAATCAACAACATTTTCTTTAACAGGTAACTTGCCTAGGTATATAGTGCTTAAAAAATAAAAAATGGTAATTCAGTTACTATAGAAAGACATTAACAGCTGGATGCTGTAGTATTTAAAATTAAAATTATAAATATTTAAACAATTTAACATAGGTAAATACTAAAAATAGTTAAAAATAAAAAATAAAAAATTTCTTTTTTAATAGGTAGGTAACTTTCCTACATGATCCTTATAAAATAAAAAATGATAATTTAATAATGATAATACACAACCTATATAATAACTGGATATTTGCTAACAATATACAGTTATATCTTAAATAATAGGAACATTAATTTGTTTAATTAATTCAATTTCTGGAACTGAATATGTAATTGCATCGATCGACAAATCTGCAACAAACTTAGGAGTTGCAATTTTTTCAATAATTTAATTTCTATTGAACCAACACAAATTATCCAACTCTGGCCATTTCCAATGTCTCCCTGATATAGCTATTGCTTTAACCTATAAAATAATAGGTAAATACATATATAAAAACAAATAGTTATTGGTTTTAATGCTATTTGATTTATTACCTTGACGCAGACTTCTATTGAGCCGCGTGGTGTTGTGAGGTGAATAGGTGATGGTGGTGACCGACCGAGGATCGTCGGGTCGAAATAAACCAAAACGAAGTGATCAATCACAAAATAACAACAAACGAAAACGCACTAGTGTGACCGAGTTTTATTATTAAGAACTAAAACAAAACAAGAAAAATATACGTTCAGTATAACGGTATTTCAAAGGTATCGGGTTCACGGAAAACGTGGGTAGGTCTTTCCGTGTCGGAGTCGTGAGGACGAGATAGCGCGCCTTGGTGATCCGGTTCGCTGGACGGCCGGCCGACGGTTCCAGGCGCGCGTGTCGCGCGCCGGCGTCGTCCGTCGTCGGTTGGCGGTTTGATTGAGAAGCCGCGGCGCGGCTTCCGCGCAAAGGCTGTTTGAATTCAAACAGATTTTGCGCGGGACCGCGTCATACTCCCCCCCCAAACCGCCAACGGCGTTGGTTTTCCGGCCGTTGTCAGCGGTCTGCGTTGTCATGAGTGGTGGGTGGTTGTGGTGGGTCAGTGGGTGGATGGTGGTTGTGGTAGACACCTGTCCGAGGGTACGTTTTCCGGCTGTGTTCAGCGGACGTAGCCCTGGCGGTGTCTAATCGCGTTTCGGCGATGTGGGGGGGCTGTAGTACAGTAGACTGACGTCCATGTCCTCTTGGTCAGCCAGGTGTGTGCCCGTACCTCCTAACAGCTGTGCCTCCTCCTCCGGGGATATTTCCATATCCTCGGGTTGAGGGGTGGCAGCCGCTAGTTGGTCCGTGGCTCCGGTCGCTCCGGAAGTGTGTGTCACTTCCGGTACCGTGACCACGGTGAGGTGCGGGGACGCTGGCCCTGGCTGTGACAGGACCGTCTCTGGGCCTGGGGCTGGGGGTGGTGCCGGCTTTTCCAGGCGGTGTTGTTGGGATGCCTGTTGCTGTTTGGCCCTGTGGTGGTCCCGCTTCCGCTGCTGGTTCCGGCGTTGGCGGGCGTTCAGCGTTACTGCTGGTGGTGTTGCCGGTGCGGTTGCCGCTTGTGTCGGGGGTGGCGGCGGCTTGAAGGTGGGTGTTGCTGATGGCCTGGTCGCTGTCCTCGGAGCTGGAGCTGGCCACTCCATCAGCGGCCTTGGTGGTGGCCTCTCGTCTTCCCGACACCGTCCGGTACACGATCGTGTTGTTCGATAACACTGTGTGGTGTGGGCGGATCGGTGGGGTTGCCTCCGGTTGTTGTTCCGGTGCTTGGCGTGCCATACCCATCTCTAGGCGTCGCATTGTCTCTGCAATGCGACGTTGGTCTTCGCCAAAGCGGGCCATACAGTTCTCGAGCATGGTCAGTCGTGATTCCAGACCGCAGCCATGCGCCGAGTTCTCCACCGCTTGCCGTACCTCCTCTATTATGGTACGACCCGTTTGGATCATACCCATAGTTTGTTGGTGTGTGGGTGTGGTTGATGGTTGGGGTGTTGTATTGTTGGTGGTGATCTGGGGTGGGGCGTGTGTTGTCTCGATCTGTATTTGCGCGGTTTGACTGGCGTCGGTTACCAGACCTGTGGCCGAGCTCTGTCCGGTGTGCCCAGTGGGTTCCATAGGCGGGAACCGGATTTCGTTGGCCTGCAGGTTCATGTCCGCGAAATGTTGTGTTAATCGGATTTCGAGATCACCCTTCGCTCCCGTATCCGTTAAACCGCGCTGTCCGCATTCGTAGCGCAATTCCGCGGCGGTCAATTCATTAATATATTTTCCCGGCATGACTTCCGGTTGGTTTTCCGGTGTTGTTGACGAGAAATTATAAAATGTGGCTGTTGTCGTTGGAACGGGTATCGCGTTCCTTCGATCAGCTGTGTTGCCCGCTTATCGGTGTTTATTTGCGTACGGAATGTAGGTCAGTGGGTTGTTATTGTTATTGTTGCGCTTGCCGGGCGATCACAGTAACCGGTCTTCGCAGAGTGTTTTCGCGGATGCGCGTGTGTGCGTTATCCGGTGCACTACTGCGATTAGGGAAAGCGGCGGCTGTCGCTTTAAGCGGCGGCGGCGGCAGTCCGATTACGTGGTATTTTTGTCCCGGGTAATCGCGTGTTGTCGCTGGCGGGTGGTGGTGCTAGGCGGTGGTGGTGTGACCCTCTCGCGCTCTTGCGTTCCTACCTAATGCCTACCTACGTCGTGTGTGTTTGGTGCGTCGCGCGCGGTGCGGTCGGTGCGTCCGTGAGTCGGGCGGCGCGGCCGGTCGTTACGTCCTTTATGGTTATGTAATATATTACGTAACGCCGGTTTTTCCGTTACCGCCTGCAAACCACGTTTTTGCCGGATCGCGTTGGTGACTTTTTTCCAAAACGCGCAACGGGGGTTTGTTTGGGGGTGGTAGTATGTGGTAAGAAAGTTTTCACTTACCGGTGATTCCTGTTCGGGGAGCCAATTTGACGCAGACTTCTATTGAGCCGCGTGGTGTTGTGAGGTGAATAGGTGATGGTGGTGACCGACCGAGGATCGTCGGGTCGAAATAAACCAAAACGAAGTGATCAATCACAAAATAACAACAAACGAAAACGCACTAGTGTGACCGAGTTTTATTATTAAGAACTAAAACAAAACAAGAAAAATATACGTTCAGTATAACGGTATTTCAAAGGTATCGGGTTCACGGAAAACGTGGGTAGGTCTTTCCGTGTCGGAGTCGTGAGGACGAGATAGCGCGCCTTGGTGATCCGGTTCGCTGGACGGCCGGCCGACGGTTCCAGGCGCGCGTGTCGCGCGCCGGCGTCGTCCGTCGTCGGTTGGCGGTTTGATTGAGAAGCCGCGGCGCGGCTTCCGCGCAAAGGCTGTTTGAATTCAAACAGATTTTGCGCGGGACCGCGTCAACCTTATATTGAGATAATGTTTTATTTATAGATTGTATTGCTCCTGGGAAATATTCTCCTTCATAAATCACAACGACATAATCACCCACATTCAGGGTCTTTTTGATTTTTTGTGCTTCAAAATTTGTTTTTTCTAAATTAGGAACATCTTTAGAATTAATGACTTTTGGTTTTTTAATAGGAACTTTGTTTATTTCTTTAGATTTTCTCTTATTTTCAGTCTCAATTTTTTTCATCAGTCTTGCGTTTCTTTTTCTAAGCTAAGAGTTTCTTTGGCTAGCTTTTTATCTTCTTTTTCTTTTTGTATCTGCATCCATTTACTTGAAGTTATAACATAAGGAACAGGCATTGTTTTAATTTTATTTTTAAAATCACTATTTTCTTCTTTAGACCATTTAAAATGTTTATCCCAAATTTGTTGAGTTGAGTTTTTAGTAACATTATCTGGATCAGTTTCTTTATTTTTTATAGCTCCAGAAAGTTTTACTGTATTTTCTACTAATTCATAAATATTTTCACTGTCAACTTTGTCAATGTTATATAAACATTTTGTTGGATTTTTTGCAGTACTAGAAATGTTTGTATAATCATTTTCATTGCAAATTGTATCACAGTTTTTTGAATCTTCTACACTTGAAACTTGTGTCACAGAAGTTTTTGATTTATTTATTACATTATCAAAACTATTTGAGCATACATTTTTTTTTACAACCAAGTCCAAATTAAAATTTTCTACATTTGAATCTATAAATAATTTTCGGAATTTGTTAACAGCGGTTCTTCATTTAATACTTCAATCCCTGACAACTCAAGTTCATTATCAGTAAACATGAGAGTTATGACTCTTCAATTTCAATTGGTATGTCTAATATATTTAATTCTTGAGTTTTTGTATAACTAGTTAATAGTATCATCGCTTCTACTATCGCATTCGTTCCATATTTTGGCTAACAATGTATTATTATTTATAAAATGTTCTAACTCGTGGTCTCTTAAAATATAACTGATTACACTTTTGCATACAAGATAGTCATTTGAATTTGGAGTTAAGAATGAGACCTCTGGTTGTTGAAGTTCAGCTATCCTTGTAGGAATGCATTTATTGTAGTCCACAGCATCAGGATTTAAAGGATATAACTCACATGTTCTAAACCCATTAATGATCGATTCTGGTTTAACTTTATCAAAAGCTTTTTAAAATATTATACCAAAATTATTTTTTGTGTTTGGACTTTTTGAATTTAAATTATGTGGTCTGGTAACTTCTTTCCAATAAGATTTTAGAGGTTTGAATATGGAAACATCACAAGGTTGTAATATGTGGGTGGAATTTGGCAACAAGCAATACAAATGAATTTTTTTATCATAACAAAATTGAAAAAGTTCCAAGCTTAAATGGCTTTTATGACCATCGACATAAAGAATGACAGGAAACTCTATTTTGTTTTCAACTAACCATGGATAAACTACATTTGCAACATATTCATAAAATGTGGCGGATACCATCCATCCATTAACCGAACGGCCAATTGCCCAATCGTCTGGCAAAGATTGGGCAATGTGCAAAGAAATCCTTTTGTATGAGTATATAATCATTGGAGGTAGTGATTTTCCATCTGCAGAATAAGTGCAAAGGACTGTAATGTTTTCTTTTTCTCCACTTCTAGCTACTTCATAAAAATTATTCATTTTCCTAGGTCCTAAAACTTTGCCAGATTTCGGACATAACTGTAAGCCAGTTTCATCACAGTTTAAAATCCTTTTCAGATCATTAAGTATATCTAAGCTACCTTCTTCCTCTTAGTATAATTTAACATCACTAAACCAATATCGAATAGATCTCTCTGTTACTTTAGCTCTTGCTTTAGATATAATCTCAGCATTTCTTTTTTTCATTTCTGGATGTCTTTTCAAAAATAAAATAAACCATTTAATGCCGGGGCGATTATTAATAAAAGGATTTTGTTTTGGGGATTCTTTTAAAACACTTTGTACTGAATATTTTAATTGTTCAGGGTGCACTGGAAAACCAACTTTAGCATTTGACAATATCCAATTTACAATTTGATTTTCTTTGTCAACTGATAAAACAGATGGTGGTCCCATTTTACGTTCTAAAGGAACTTTATTATTTACCTTGGTACTAAGAGTAGCTTTAGGTATTCCTGTTTCCTTGTGTACCTGATTGAGTGATTTTTTTTTACTCACAATAGCTTTAACTGCATTAACCAAATCATTATGGGTATATTGAAATCTTTTGTATTTCTTCCCTTGTTTTAATTTTTCTTATGATTCCGTTTCACTCATGTTTAAACTATAAAATCAAAATTTAGATTAAATGAAAACAATTAATAATATTTCTATTAGTTTAAAACTATAACACTTGAAAGCAATTAAAAAAGGTTAATGCACCTAGTTTGAGTATTTTTTTTCCAAAATGTCAAGTTCTCATTCACAGAACTAAAGTTGTATTTGTGAATAAACCCAGTAAATAAACAGTTGTTCATTTACTGAATACAACAAATAAAATTTAAAACCAGTTAATGAACACTGTTCATTTAGTGGAATTTTGTTGATTGTAAACACCAGTGCTTAAACAGCGATTAAATAGTAAGAAAAATAAGAAAAATGCTTAAAACCAATTAAAAGCGTTATACGCTCTTAACAAAATAAAAAAAAATCACAAATTAAAGAATTTGATAAAAACTATGGTGATAATTAATGGAGGGAAAAGCTTACCATTCTAACAAATTGATTAATGCTCCTATGATAATACAATTTACAGTGTTACCTTATTATAAGTTCAACATAGTGTTAAGCTAAATATATTATTGTATTAACCGATGTATGCCTTATTATTAGAAAACAACGAGTATTCATTTATTGGACCTGTTCATTCACTGGGCCTGTTAGCCAAAACATTTTTTAAATAACAATATATTAATTATGGTAATTATCGAGGTAATTATGGTAGGTATGACTTAAATAAAAAGAAAACAAACATAACATCATAAAATAAGCACCCAAGTTCCCTAACTTGGGTTTTAAAAAAAAAACTTGAATTTAATTCTAAGTGTTTTACTTTTCTTTTACATCAACACTCAAAGGAAATTCATAAATACATTTTCTATTGCACTGAATAAGTTTTGGTTCTGGTAGAATAGCTAAAATCATATCAATGGTAACATTCGATAAGTCATTTTCTTTTATAGAAAATTGGGTATTTTGATAATTTTCTTTTTGTAAGCCCTGTACAAGTATACACCCATCTTGATTTTCATCCATACGGTTCACACAACATATGTATGAAAATTTGGTTTTTTTTCTATTACCACCAATAAATTGTACCAATAGAAAGTCACCAGTTTTTAAATCTGTAAATACTGGTTTTCTATATTGAACTTCAGAGACATTTAAACCATAGTCCAATAATATGACATCACACATTTAACATTAATTCTGCAGGTGTTTCCTTCCAGGGCGGCATACTTTTCTGTAATGTGAAACTTACAAAATAATTCGTCACTTAAAGTGTAACAGTAGGGTGTAGTTTTTCAGGGTAATAAGTGAAGTAAGTATATCAAAAAGTGAATGTGATAAATTCGGAGTGTAAAGTAACAAAAATAATAAATACATATTTAAAGCAATTAAAAACATATAGTTTGTGGTAACAGTCAAAAGCCAACGAATGTGGTAATGAAACTACCCGTCCTTCACTCACAATAATATTACAATTCAAAAATCGATTGACAGATTTAGAGCATCTCTTCAGCGCCTATATTGATCCAAAATATTCAGTTTGTAAGGAATGTAATAGTATAAAGAAATCTGCAAGAACACTGGGAAATCACAAATTTATTGAGAATGACATTGTTGAAACTCTTTCAAAATTTAGTGATATTCCGAAAGTGTTAAATGAAAAGTAAGAATTGTTTGGTAAATATTTTATTTAGGTATAACTATAAATTATGATAATCGGAAATGAAAACAAATTAAACCATAGTGGTAAACATATTATCAATTAATTAATAGTTTTTCATATGAGCACGAAATTATTAACGAACAACTTTTTAAAGATTTTATATTTTTGTTAAAAAATAGTTATTGATGATGATTTGAAAGTTTTCAATAGCTACTACAGTGGCGTATTTACGGGGGGGGATCATTGGGTTTGATCCCCCCCAAGGCTTGAGTTGAGTTTTTTTTTTTTTTTTAAATCTAAATTAGACGATAGTCCTGGAGCCGTCGAAAGAGTGAGGACTGAGGAGAGCGCGCGAGCAGCTGCTGGCTTATTTTGTAGTATTTCTGGACATTCTACTGGTAAAGAAAAATTCTTTATGTGCAACTATTCCTAAATTGTTATATAATGGATCATTAGAAATTAAATCTGCCAAGTTTGTTGATGTGCAATGCCTAGCATCAAAGTATGTTCCACCTGAATACATTTGGTTCTATAGATCTTTAGTTGAAGAAACCAGTTCTAATCAAGATAACAATGGTACTATATCCAATGATGAAGATGACTAGGTATTAAAAATTGTTACTCAGTTTTAATATTAATATTAAGGCGGCTCTTAGTGGCTATTATTTAAGGGGAACAATTTAGGCAATTTCTAATCTTGTCGTCGCCGCCCGTAATCTATGTGTTAGTCGTAAATGATTATTAGTGTGAAATTCGAAGAAATTCGAACTCGATAACAATAGATTTTATATCGCCCGGCTGCGGGCACACGGTTCAATAGCACACGTACGCGCATGCACAAGTCAACGTAATCACTCTCGAAAAATATTTTTGTACACTCACAACAGTGAAAAATGCTAATAAGCTGGCGAAAAATACACATACTGCTAGTAGTCCAATTTCAATTTTGAAAAATTATTTGAATTCGTCAGCCTCTTTTCTATGATTTGTAGGAAACCGATTTTGGATATTTTAGATAATTTACGTATATTACAGTTCCAAATGACTGCTTGATTTCTCAAATTTAACTTGCACTTTTAAGTGCTAACTAGACAAAAAGATGAAAAAGTTTTTCCTACAGATCATAGAAAAGAGGCTAACGAATCCAAATAAGTATTCAAAATTAAAATTTGACTACTAGAAGTATGTGTATTTTTCGCCAGCTTATTGGTCTAAATGCATGAAAAATCCAATCGTTTAGAGCCGCCTTAAAGAAAATATATTTTAGAATATTAAGAAATCAAAATGATTATTAGTTTTGTTTTATTAATTTTATTGTTTTGAAGTATAATTTTGTTTAAGATTTCAAATTTGAATTATTATGAGTGATATTATTTATTATTTTTATTATAAAATTTAAGAATCAAGGAGATCATTAGTTTTGTTTCAAATATTTTACTGTTTAACTATGATTGATAAAAAATCAAGTTAATTAATAGTTTTGTTATAAATATTTCATTGGTTTTTATTATTTTATTTGTTGTAAGATATTATATGTAATGACTGATAAAATCAAGCTGATAAATAAAATATCCATGTTACTAATATTTTTATTTTACTATCTTTTACCATGTTCATATCATTTATAATGTAGTTAAATGTGTTTACATTCTACTATGACTAATATTATTACCTATCGCTATCTTTAAGGTATGATAGCCAGTTTTTATGTAAAATTAAATGAATAACAATTTAATTTTTCAGTTAACATAATACTAAGTGGTTAAAGTAGAAATATTACTGAAGAATAAACAAAATTCATAAAGTAATATATTTAAACTATATATAGCTAAATATTATTAGTGGAAAAACTTATGACTTCTATACACTATTACTAAGCTTATTTTAATACATTTATTTGTATATTTATCAGAGTTAAAACTAAAAACAATAAATCATTTTTGGAGTTATCTTGTTTATTGTCCAGAAATTATAACTATTTTTTTGTTTATTTTTAAAATCATGTACAGGTTTAGTTTTTTTTTCTTAAAACTCAAGTATGCTGTTTGATAGTATAATTACATGATAATTATTAACTCAGTTAAATAAAAAAAACTAATTCTTAGTAAGATTTTTACATTATAAAAAAAAATAAAAAAAAAAAAGATTTAATAACTCCGAGCAATAAACAAGACAACTCCAAGAAAAATTTCTTATTTGTGGCTAAAAGTGTAAAAAATATTCATGTATCAACTTAATTAAGGGTACCACAGTTTTTATCACTATTTTAAGTATATAAAATAATTTTTCTTTTTATTATTCTTCACTTAAATATATATTAAACATTAAATATGTGCTTCCTGAAAAAAATGATAAAACGGAGCTGTCTGGTTATTGCACGGAGCCCTTCAATTGTCCAAAACATCTAGAAAACTAGACTAAGTATTTAAAGTTAGGGGGTGAGGGGGGCGGAGCCCCCCTCGAGTTGATAAGTACTGGATAAAATCATATCCCCCCCCATGACAAAATCCTAAATACGCCACTGAGCTACTATAATACTTTAATATAATTTTTAACATTATAATAATATCATACTTACTATGTACTTATCATATAATTTCAGGTTTATTTTAGTAGCTGTAATACACTTATCACCATGGACTCTATACAAAATAGGTACATAGATAAAGTATGAAAAAATATATGGAAATTGCATAAAGACCTCAATAAAAAAATAACCGTGTTCAAAAAAGGAGAATATAATGTACAACCTCACATATGTATGTACAATCAAAATGATTTTTTTTTTGCAAACTACATTTTTTTCTGTGAAAAACTTTTTAACTGTAAGTACCTAACACATAATATTATATAAAATAGTAAAAAATACCTGCTTTTATTCAATGTAGTTACATTATTTTTATTATTTTTTTTAAAAACTATTATTAAAATTATAATATTGTTATTAAAATTAACTTTTAATATAGGTACCTATTAATATTGTTAAGTTTGTTTCTACTTTACTACTTTAGGTTAAAATTTGTATTACCTATTTTGTTTGATATTATTACCAGTAATTTAACTATTTTATTTCATTTAAACCTTTCTATAGTAAGCTGTTATGAGTGTTATGGCTATACTGTATTTGTAAATAGTTAATACGTTTGTGATATCATTTTAATTACTGTTTTGTAATTGTGATCTTATTTTATACCTACTAAGAAGTTGAAAGAATCATAAACATACCTAAAATTTATGAAAATTTTATTTGATCATCCTACAAGTTGATAGCAATGATTCATTTTTATATAATTATTACTACAATATTGTAATATTGTAATTATTGTAGTTTACTTTTATATATTAATACCATGTCATATTTTTTATACTTTGTTATAGTTAATTTGTATTATTTTATTTTGTTGGTTATAACTTATAACCAGTGTAACATTTATAGCTATAGCAATCTGTTATGGAATGTGTCAACTATACTTATATATAGAGATATAGTCAAAATGTTTGTGATATCATCTTAGTTAGATACTATTGTTAGTTGTATTACTTATTTTATACCTAATATCTACCCAGACGTTGAAAGAGTAAACCATAACAAAATAAACAGGAATTACAAAGGGATTTTCAATATTTTATTTGGTCTATTTAGTATTTAAATTATTCTGTTAAAGTTCACAAATTCAAAAACTCACAGGTGGAATGAACACATCTAAAATACAGTGTTGCCTATTTTGATATTAGATGATGTGATAAAGACAATACATTTTAACTAACCGTTAGGTATAGTACCTAATGTAAAAGTTGAGACTAAATTGTTTCAATACCGCACGTTGTATAATTCAGCTAGTCGTGACTCGTGGTATAAAAATAAAGCGAACGGTGTTTTCCATACAAGTATACAACTATAATGTATTTAATATTAAAACTATGTATAATACGTAACAAAATTTACCCATATTAGGTAATCTGTAGTTTATAATTTTGGTCAGTCTTTATTTACGATAGAGTGAGTAAACTATTATATGTATAATCGGTGCACGTCATTTCTCGCAAGCAACAGTCATCAAAGGTTTCTTAAACAACATGGTTTATTTATTTTAAGTAACAATACAATTGGAAATATAGATCACTCGGAGGAGTATTGGTACAGTTCTGTGAAAAAAAATCGTTAAATTATTTAAATGACACGCTAAAAACCGTAACATTTAAATACAGTACACCCTCTCACCACCCCTTCAAGACACAAGAATGAAAAATCGGGTGACGTGATGAAAATTGGTTATTTTTAAAACGGCGTATTCCACGGCGTTTTCTGTCGAATTCTAAATGCATTGGTTTATATCGAAGTATACAATACGGATGTAATACGGCGAGTTTTCATCCGCGGAGGAAAACTCTGGTCGGCTTGCGTTTCGGCGACGAAGTAATAAAAACGCAAACTCCTAATTTTACATTGTTGTATATTAGGATAGTCTATACTGGTATCGGAAAACGCCTCGCTTACACCATAATTTTATGAACACAATAATTTGACGAGAATATTTAATATTTTATCTATTTAATTTAACTACCTCATAAATAATAAATAGATTGTATTTATTGATTGTATTGTATTGTATTTATTTGTATTGATTGTAATTTAGGTAGGTAGGTACCTTATATTATATTATATTATGTATATTTTAATATATATATTAACAGGGCTCATAAGTTATAGCTCTAAAAAAGGTTGTTATAAGCGCAATAATAGGTATGCACTAAAAATACTAAAATATAGAAATAAAACATTTACATAAAAAAATTATCAATGTTTTATTAAAAAAAAAAAAAAAAAAAATGGAATAATATTAATGAATTATTGTTTATTGTATTATGGACTCATTTATTTTCTGCGATTGTTCAGTTAAAAAAAATGTAATAAATTAATAAAAATTATATTATATTATAAAATACAATTATATATTTTTTAAATAATTCTAAACATATATTTACCTTGAAAGTTACATTGAATGAGATGTTCGTACAAGTTTTCAAAGTTATATTATAATATTACAATAAGAAAAATTTGTTATTATTAAGAAAAAAATGTTTTAAAGGATACGGAACTGAAAAAATATTATGCAAAAATAATGGGAAAATAGTAAAAAAGCAAAATAGCACTTAAATTACGAAATATGCAAAAATATGCAACATAAAATTTCGTATTTAGCTGCTTGGTTATCTGAAACAAATTTATAGCTCACACATATATCTCTATTAGGTACCTCTCAAAAAAAAAAAATACGTAAATGCTAGAAGTTATGAGCCCTGTATATTAATATAGGTAAATAAAAATGTTATATTATTTCATATTTGATAAGTGGTATCAAAATATCTAAGTAAATACCTACCTATTTTAATTAGTTTAATTAGTAATTGGTGTTTATAATTTGTGTTGGTTACCTAATTTTAACTTATGGAAGTATTAAGAACAGTTTTGTAAATAACAATCATAGAAAAGTATAATAAAGTATTTATTCAAATAAAAAATTGGTACTTACTTTAGAGTAATCGATAACCTTTCCACTGCCGGTATTGTATCACCTTTGATGTTTTATTCTTTTTCCAAGTCACTTTTTACAATATTTAAAAGTTCATCAAATGTTTTTACAGACATTTTAAAATAACTAAAAAAATTTTTAGGAAATCGTCTTAAGTCCTCATATATTATATTGAATTGGCCCTTTTCTGCCTTTTTTTCCCGTAGAGATGTACCTCAAACTTCCTGTGTACAGATTTCTCTCCTTCTTCTTCCAATGCCTCATTTATGGCAATTATTAGAGCTGGTGTAATTGTTGGCATAATGATAATTGATACCTAACTACGAACCTACTCCTACGAACTGACTAGTGAAAATGATCGATCGATGAGTGTCTATCTATTATTAATTTGTGCTATTCGATTGCGATTAATATATTTATATTATTGTTATAATAATTATGGGATTCACCATTTTTTTTAAATATTGTATAGATTTATGAGGCGGAATACGTCTTGTATAGCTCGACCGTCGGAAAACGCCGCGGAATACGCAGCGGCCGAAACGCGGTGGAATAATTAATAAGAATTAATTAATTAATCTACATCTACGTCTGCGTCTGATAGGTATATGTATTTCCGTCACTTATTCTTGGAATGACAGTACCTATCCTTCAAAAACAGCTCCAAATTCCAATTGCCTTTGTATTGTGCACTGTGCACCATATTCCTGACTGCTAACAGAACGACTGTGATACACTTTTTAAATTTCTTTTACAAATGTACTTTATTTTAACTTTGTCTTCTGTGGAAATTAAATTAAAATATTGTATAAAATATGTAAACCAATTATTAGAATTAAAACTAATTAGTAAATTTAATTTAATAATAATAAAACAATATTTTTAATAGGTGGGTATTTAATATTTAATATTGAGAATTATTAAAATTGTTTGAGATATTATTAACAATAGAAAGGTATCATGTGTTTTCTTAATTAAATTAAATCTTGTAATAAAATAGATATATTTTTATAGTTAAGGATTTAAAATTTAAACAATGATTCTTATAAATAGTTTTAACCAAAAAATATAAAAATACAATTTTTTTTCATAGATATTTTAAGTTAAAATTACATATCAAACCAAGAGTAACGAATTATGTTATTTTGTCGTCATTTATTTGTGGATACTTGTAACCTTTATAGTTAGAACCTATATTATTATATTTTATACACACAGTGACATTTTCAAATTTGTTCGGTAAAAATACATTTAACCTATACTATATTGCCTAATAGTAAAGTAAATTACTTTAACTACAATAACATCATAAAATATCCTCAGGATCGTTTTTCGTATGCAATGATATCATTGAATTCAAGAAATCTCATTAATTTTGTTAAGTTAAGTTGATCCAGTCTTAAAAAATATTTTAAATTCAAAAAGTACAAACTTTTTTAGATTCTGAGAGGAGCGATATTACCCTACCTATAACTCCTGTATTTTGTCTTGACATTTAAGTAATAGTTTAAGACAATTATGAATAATATTACGTATTTTTAAATATCTGTCCAGTGCAGTGTATCATAAATAATATTTTTATGTTTTTAATCAAAACTCAGTTTTATGAATATGAACAGGCTACATTTAATTAAATATTATTTATCGACTGAATTAAAAATAGGTAAGTTTATTTTACTGTTAAATAAATCCTTGTGTCACTTTAAACATTGAATATTAATAATATGTGTACGTATATCATTACTTTAATACTTTATATTGTGTACTGTAGTACTGTACTACTGTTTGTAATAAATCTAAAGTAATTTAAAACATTGATATAAATATAAAATTAATTAATCACTAATACCAAAAAATTTAAATAGGTACCTATACACAAATATGAAAAAGGCCAATACCCAAATGCATAAAATGAAAATGAATTGCTAAATAAATTACGTAGGTAACTAACTAGGTATAATTTATCTGTTGTTAACTATTAAAACATGTAAACCTATTTATTAAATACCTATTATTTATGTATTATACATTACGTGTATAACTATACGAAAAATGGGTACCTATTTGAAAGTCAACTAAGTGAACTAATTTTAAATTTAAATTATATAGTAAAACTTACCCGGCTCCAGGACTTCCAATATTTTATAGGGGCTGGATTTAAATTTAATACGCCTGATAATTCTTCCCATTGCTACTTCGCTGCTTGGGTAAAAACTAAAAGTTGACGAATGTTTCCATTTTGACAAATCGTCACGATTTAAAAAAAAAATCAATCATAGCAGCCTGTTGGTAATTTATAACTGATTTAGATTTCATTTTTTTTTCGATTGACCTTTTAATATTTTATATCAAAATTCAAATTAATTATTAAAAAAATAAAACAACTGCAACGGTTAAGTAAAACTCGGGAAATATTACGTATAACAATGTAAATAGTTTTCTTTTCCATGATAAAACAAAAATGTTCGATGTTGCTGTTGTTCATCGTGTGACTATCATTCCCATAAGTCATAACTCATAATAGCATATAGGTATTTCGTCTAGGAATATAAATGTTTTGTAAATACTATTTTTTGTTCGTATACGGATCTTATTCGTACGAGTTTCTGAATAGCCCCCATATAATTTTATTTCATTTAAAATATTTAGGTGAGTGTACTCTTTTGGTTTAGCAATCAATTCTTTTATCCACCGTTTACGTATTGTCTGATTTATTTTGGAATAGGAAGAGCATTCATAGTTGCAATGCATGCCTTTTGCTTATCTATTTTTGTTGATGTAAAAATATTTATACTATTTAACTAATTAACTAATTTACAGTATCAACAATCGATCTGAACTGGCTCACTAGGTACCTACTGTTTACAGTAAAAAAATTACTGAGACACTGAGTATTGACTATAATTTGTACTGACTGTTTGAGGACTATACTGTCAGTAATGCAAATACTGTCAATAATAATGATCATGTGAATTATCTATTTACTCGTATTTTCTCTTAAAGGCAAATTTAATATAGTAAATGTGTACCTATAGGTAATACCTATATAGTAAATAAATAGTTAATGCACCTCATTTTGTAATAAATTTGTATACTGTTAATATTTTATGATTTATCATACTTAGTTATTATGGATAAACATGGGATATTTGTTATTGCAAAACGAGTCAATTTATATTAATTCTGTAAAATATTTCATTCGATTACGCGTCATACGATCGTAGTTTTTTATCGTTGCCTCGTTGCCATTTGCTAATAGAATATTAAATCGATATCGATCAATTTAAAATGCACTTATAATGTGTGCCTATTCATATTATTTGTTTATTTTATATTTATTTTACCAGTCAGCGCCAGTGTAACATCACATATGTAGCTGATAGCTCCATTGCAATATTTGTATAATACTTATTACTAAGTATATAAACCTGATAAGAAAATAAATTCTAAAATATTTTAATACTAGATATACTATAATTCAATTATTTACACAAAAATAAAAATATGCACACATGTAAAATCACGTTATAAACATGTGTGAAGTTGCCCCCCCCCCACCCATATCGGCCAAATCGATCCAAACCGATTGTAAGTTAAAGATATTAATTTTTAAGTACTAAGTATTTGTAAGTTGGTTTTCAGAATTTGTAAGTCAAACTCCTACCCTCTGGCAACTTTCCAAAAATCAGACCCCCCCCCACGCAAAATATCAGCTAAATCGATCCAGACCGATTGTAAGTTAAAAAAATCCATTTATAAGTATCTGTCAGTTAGTTTTTAGAATTTGTAAGTCAAACCCTTACCCGTTGTTGTATTCCTCAAAATCTGCTCTAAGTGATAACTTCATTGGCACCCTATGTGGCATGAGGTTTTGAGGCATTTTTAAATTATTGCTGTCAATAGTTACAGATTATAATAGTTATACCTAGTAGAAAATAGGTAGTAGAAGTCAGTATTCTGGTTATATAATATAAAATAATTATTGTGATCATAATTGGATATCATTTTTTTTTTTATATTTAAATTTTAAATTTATTTACTATATTATTTTATAATTAGTTAGGTATTTAATGTTAAAACGTATTCAAAAATTAAATAAACTAAATTGGTAAATAAAGTGCAATTAATATTCTAACTAAAAAAAAAAAAAAAAATTCAATAATAATTCGTGTATTGGTTTGTGTAGGAGGTGTTAGGTTTTACATTTCGTCATTTTTCAAAAATGTTGATTTTGGAGTTTTTTGAATTATACAATAATATTTGAACCGTACAATAATTATAAAATAATATTTGAATATGAAAATAAATATGTTTCATAAAATATATAAATCAACGGTGTTATGCTGGTATTGCCTTTCGTATAATTGTTTGGAAATGTTGGTACAATGAGTTCAATGGCTTTTTTGTTAACCTGTAATTATTGTAACCACCTGATATGGCATTTCTTGTTATGCCACCGGCCCTTCATATAAATCAATGGTCGTAGCCTGGCCCATCAGGACAACAAGTTCAGGTGTCACCATTGGGGCGAGACCGTTTTCGACCAAAAACGTACCCTTCCCTTTTCGGCCGATCCACTTTTCGACCAAATTTAAAAAAAACATCGATTCCCTTTTCGACCAAAACAAAAAGTTTTGTAATATGATATGTAAAATAAATAAAATAATTGGTAAAATTATGGCAATCATAATTTTAAAAGTTATTTAAAATATAAGTTGCATAAAAAGAATAACATAATAATATAAAATTTTTGTCAATAATTATTAAGTATAATAGTAATGTGTATAATATAATATTAATATAATATTAAGACATAAACTAATAAGTACACAATTGTTGTTATATAATAGCAAATATTATTAATAATAATTACTATTATATACTTTAGAGTTTAGTTTATACTTACAGAAAATTATTAAAAGTATAAGTTGTATAAAATGTGTAAAATATATAAATAAATATTTATAATATTATAATAATCTGAAATTTTTGTCAATAATCATTAAGTACAATAGTATTGTGTATACTGTATAATATATAAAATAATAAACTGATAAGTATATTCTAATTTTTGTAAGATTATGGCAATTATAATTTTCAAAATTATTTAAAGTATAAGTTTCATAAAATGTTGTAAAATAAAATATAAAAAAAAATTTAAAATATAAGAATACCTATATATTATTAACATTAGTTTTGTGCTAATATGTAACACTGTACATAATATTTTATAAAAAGAATAACATAATAATATACAATTTTCGTCAATAATTATTAAGTATAATAGTAATGTGTATAATATAATATTAAGAAATAAACTAATAGGTGTATAATTATATACACCTAAAATAATGGCAAATATTATTAAAAATATAAGATACGAGTATATTATTTAAAAAAAGATAATATAATGTCAATATAATTGTGTTCTGTCGTCGTCTGAGTTTTGTTAGCGCTTTTCATTACATTTGTTTGAAATAATTGTTTGAAACCAACTTAACAAAATCATACCTAAAAATATTTTAGTGATATATTTACTATTAAGTAATAAAAACGCATAGCTATTTTAATAAATTATATACTGTATCACTGAAAAAAAAACCTTGGTAAAACTGATAAAAATCTAGATTTAATCAACAAATGTATTGTCACTATACAACCTATAAAGAACTTTGTTCAACTAACAAAACCAAATTGTTGATTTGGGTGTATGACAAAATGTTTATCATTTTGATAAAAATTATATTATGATTTTGATAATACACTTTTATTGGGCCTAACTTGATTTTTGATCATTTCAATAAAATATGTTATTTGCACCCATGGTATAATTTATCATTTGAACAATTATTTTTGTTAACTCAATAAAAAATTTCTTATTGAGTGATGAAATAATTTGTTACCATACCATTTCTTTTATAAATTTGATAAAATATATGTGTTGATACCAATAGTTAGTTGTATATTGTATACTATACATGAACAGAAAGAAAAACAAAATAACATTAAGCAATAGGTACCTACAATGGCACATACATTTAAACAAATATAATACCTATAGGTACTTATATAATTTGGAATCTATATTATATTATAACTAGTGTAGTAATGAGTACTAATGAGTAAAATATTAAATTTATAATATCAACAGTATACCTACATTATAATATTATAATAAAATCAATTGTAAAACTAACCTACCTTAGTTTGTTTAAAGTTACTCTATTATTTTGTTCATTATAAATTATTTTCTAAATCATAAATTATTTGGTTTAAATTAGGGTGAGATTTATCAAATTTTGTTTTAATTGAATATAAATATTTTTGAATGAAAAGCCAAACCGCACCAGATTGTATTGGATATTCTAAGTTGAATAGATGGAATATTTTAAAACATAAATCTATTGCTATTATTACTGTAAACACTTTAAATTTAATTGAATCAAAATAAACTATGATTTCCTTTGATTCTAGTGGTGTACCAACAATTAAAATAAAGGGTTGAATCGGTAATTTAAGATGATTGTGATTAGTTATATACTCTTCGGCCAAAGTCAATGTGTTACAAAATACTATGAATGTATTTTGGGAATCTTTTATTGAGTATTTTACAATATTCTTTTTTCCTCTGTCGTCGATCGTCACTTTCTTCGACGTAGGAACAAATATCGAGTGTAATAAATAAAATGTTACAGCTTGTTTAACATCTGTAAAAATGTGTTGTTACAGATAAATGTATTCATAATATTAATCAATAAATCCATGATTTACTTTCACTCGGGTTTTCAATATCTGTTAGACTCGTTAACATATTCCTACAGTTGAAATATTTGACTTTAGTCATCAGAGCACCAAACATTTTTTCCAATTTTACTTCATAATTTCCAAGAATATTAAAACAATTGGGATAAAGTGCTTTAAAATCGATATCAATCTAAAAATAAATCAGGTATTTCATAAATTAAAAAATTTAAATGTATATTTTAATCAAGGCTGGGCATTAACGAGTTAATAAGTTAAAAGTTAAGTTAATTTTAACTTATTAACTTAACTTATTAGTTGTCTGTTTTAATTAACTTAACTTTAACTTAACTCATTTGTACCTATATTAACTTAAAATCAACTTAAATTATTTGTAATAATCCCAATTAAGTTAATTTTGAATTTTTAGAAATTTTTCAGAAAAATATTATTATATTTGTCTGTGTATGTTTGAATTTATTAACTATTGAGAGATTACCATAATATAATATTAATGTAATCCGATTTTAAATATATTTTTACATACTAATTTATATCCCATTGGTATCATATAGCTTGGCCATTCTTTAATGATTTCTTGAGTAGATGTGGCTTTTTTAATTGTATTTAATCGATAGTTCACTGTTGCACTCCAATGACGTTCAAGGTCTGGTAAATTGCAGTTACCATGTCTAATTTGGTTTAAAACTAAATTTATATCTTCCTCAGGTTCTGTAATAAATAAGTAATACATTATATTAAAAAAAAGTAAACAATTTTTTAAAAGAAACAGTAATTTATTTTAATGAACTTACTATAATTATTACTATCCCATCGACTAAAAACGTTACTATTGGATGATTTGATCATTTGTCTCTTATTGGTATTTTTAGTTATCAACCCACTTGTCTTTAACGTTCTTATTGTATTAAAATATTTGCAGTAAATCTTGCCTTTGGGTTGTTTCGATTGATCTTTCATAAAATAATTTTCCTATAAAATGGTATAATTTATTAAGCTGTAAACTAAATTGAAGCATACTCTTAAGTTTAACAAGTTATTATGTAAAATATTTATATAAACCTAAACATATGATCCAATTAATATATAACTCTTTTTAAAATAGGTATTTAATATCAAACATTCAAACCTTTAGTTCAGATGGAAAAATTCTTTGAATTTGGCTTGCAACATTTTCAGCAAGTGCTACAGACATAACTATTTTATTTGATATTAGATGTTGAATAATTAGTTCAACTAGTAAAGTCCTAATATTATCGTTTAAAGTGCTATGAGATCTGTAATATTCAGTTATCATAGCACCTTATGTGCATTTTAAAACGTCAAATAACACAAAGCTTGATGATACGACCTCTTTTGAACACGAAGGTAGTGAAATAGGATTAGTAGCTATGTTTGTGTTTGAATCATTTTGTTTTTGCCATTTTTCCACATTATATCTACAGTGGTTGCATTAGTAAAAAGGCAAATTTAATTTGAAATTTTTTTGCAAGTGTTAGTGTTATATTTTTAATTGAGGTAATTGAACGAGCATACATTTTAATTTCCTTATGTTTTCCCTCAAAGCGGAAACACCAATAATGTCTTGGTGGTCCAGACTCTCGTATTATATTAGGGTAGTGTGTCAAAAAATGATGTTTAGACTTTAATGTATCGTTAAAGAGAATACAGTATGCAGAATTGTGATCTTTAATTAATTGTTCAAGATAATTTATAGAGCTTTCAGTAAATTATTAGATAGTAATAAATCAACTATTTTAATTAGAATCAACACAAACTTCCATACCTCATCATCTTCAGGGATTAAATCTCCTATCATGATAGGAAAATAATGTACAAATGTCATAATTTCACGGGCAGACATTTTCAAATGATACTTTTGTAAATTAAGTAAAGTAATTGTTGGTGAAATATTACCAATTTCAATAGGGCCATAGTTAAAAGTACTTTTACGGTTGTTAAACGTTTCTAAAGAAAATAACTTAGCAGTTTGTATATAATATAAAAGTACATGACATATATCATAATGGCATATACCTTCAAAAATATCGTGCATGATATCAACACAATAGTTAGTAACAACATGAAAATTAGATATTTTGTTTAAAACCGACTCTTGATAAATTCCAGTATTTATAAAATTATTTGTATTAATATCATTATAATAGTTATCAATTGTACGCATTAGTTGCTTTTTTCCACAAAAAGTTGTTTTGCTTCAGTTTTATTGACTTTGCAAAAACGACAATAGTAATTGGCTGAAAACGATTTACTGAATTCAAGTATAGACGTATAGTGTTTAAACCTAAATTATCACCTAATATAAGTCCTAGGATAAAATTCACATGAAATTCCCCATTTTTGGTTGTTATTATAATTCCTTCTTTTTCAAGGATATTTATTTAATTTATTAAATGTTTTAAACATGGTTCATTTCCAAATTGTTTATAATCTCTGGATTTTATCAAAGCTGCTAGGAAAATACTTGAAAGTTTAGAACTGTTTTCTTCAAGTGGAAAACTGTAATATATGGCAGAAATTGATTGGGCCATTGAATGAGACCCTAAAGGGTTATTTATTTCTACATCATCTATGTACAAAAAAAAAGGAAAAACAATTTTCCCAGCATACTGAGATGATTTTCGTTTCCAAAGGTTTCCTTGCACAAAATGAGAGATATTGGAACTATCATTTTTTAACAAATTGAGTTTATTTGTGAAATTATTATAGTTATCACCATATTCAATATATTTTTTAAATTGTTCATTTATAGGTAAAAGAACTCCTTTGGTAGTATTTTCGTCATACATTGTTTCACCAGAAAGCTGAATTATACTAATTTCATTATAAATTGTAAATTGTAACAAATTAGTAATATACTGATTTTGACTTAGCCATTTTTCTAAGCGATATTCTGTATTATAATACTGAAAAGGATTTGAAAATACAGTGGAAAGTTTAATTTTGATTTAACTGTGGGATCTTCTACTTGTGCTTCATTCAATTTAGTAAGCATTAATGCCATTGGTTTGGTTGGATTATCAACTATACCGGTTTGAATTTTTGAAACATCTTTAATTGAAAAATTATTATTATTGTGCAAACTCACAATAAATGTAATAGCTGATTTATACAAAGCATTAATTGCAACATCTAGACTTAATGAATTAGATGATTCCAAGCAGATGTGTTGATTTTCTAGTATGGGTGTTTCAGTGTTATTTTCTATAACATTTGTATCACTATTTACATTTGTAATAATATTATGGACTTTATCTGTACAACTATCAGGAATGTGAGAAACATGTTTATTTGAAACAAGTCTTTTAAAGCTATTTAGACATTGAAAAAACTGATGACAAGATTCTTCTAAACATTCGTATGTATTGTGTGACTTCAGTGAATGAAATATTTTAAAATGAACCACCATTAATTTAAGGGTAGAAAATGTTGATTTACAAACAAAACAAATCATTTTAAATAAAATTAACTGACAAAAAAAAAGAAGAATGAATAGAAAAATAAGTGAATTGTGTAGTTTAACTATACTAAATTCAATCAATCATTGCAAATCCAACCTATAGAAAAAATGAATACCTGAGTTAAAATGATGACCAAAATAGACTTAATTAAAATGAAATAACTAATTACAAAATATAAAGATAAACAAATAGGTGCTTAAATACAAAAATAATAAAATACATTTCTTTTTTTACTCAAAATTAATAGTTAAGTACTATAAAGTATTAACATTTTTAAATATTACTAAAAATAAAAATAAATTATAGCACCTACCCGGTTACCTATATAATATACTATAGTTTTTTACTAATACATTTTTATATTAATATATGATATTGATAAAAAAAAACTGGCACTGGCTTCCATTTAATTACCTTGCAATTTCGAAGAATGTTGCGACCGTATATTTACGTATATACTATATATATTATAATTATTACCTCGGTAGGTAAATATGCATTTTTATGTAAATTGAATAATACTATACAATGTTGTGCTAATACCTATCGTATTTAATATATCACTAATGGGTAATTAATTATATGTACAATTTAAATAGTTAAATTGACACACTACGTGATTCACTGATTTACACGTCAGGAATGTTTTAAATTCATTAACGGAATGAAGACTGACGAATGACAACTGACAAGATCTACGTTATTTCCAAATAAGTATTTTTCAAATTGTTTTATATTCACGGAAAATCTGTAGGTATATGTTTAGATAGTTAACAAAGGCAGGGGGATATGCTGTTGTTTTCAATCATTCACACACAAACAGCCTTTCAGTTATAGGTACCTATTGATAATATGGCTACACACGAATTGCGTCCCGAAATAAAAAAATTGATAAGCGGGTACACGAATTGCGTCCGGCATTATCTAATCTACTGCATGAATTGCGTCCGGTTTTGTATGAACGATTGCATGAACGATAAACGTACTGTAAAGCCTATAATAATTTTAGTTCGATTTCGATCGTGTTGTTGGTGTAAACGTTTGTTTTAAAATTCAAACGGTTGGTTTAAGTCAAGAATACAAAAAAAATTCAGATATCAGTATTTTTTTAAAATATTTTTTTGGTCTCCCATTTTTAAAACCAGATGAAGTGGAGGATTGTTTTACTGACGATATTGTATCCATTTTACCCGAAAATGAAAAGTACAGCAATTTTCCGATTATATATTAAATACATACATAAAGCCTGATTGTGACTTCCCGCCTTCTGTATGGGCAATGTACTCATGTTCTATAATTCGAACTACGAATAGTTGTGAAGCCTTCCACTCCAAGTTTAACAGTATGTTTTACTCAGCACACCCGAATATATTTCAATTTATAGATGTTTTAAAAAATGTACAAAAAGAAACTTATATTAAACAACGAAGTATTCATGTAATTAAAAACAGACGAATGATGGTATGTGAAAAAGAAAATTCACTAAGACAAAATATGGCAAAATATGAAAGTGGCCAATTAACCCGTCTTGATTATATTAAGAAAGTATCATTCAAGTTTTTACCAATTTTTTAATTTTATAATTATAACTTTTTTTTAACCTACCGATAGTCGTAATTTGCTAACGACAGTCCTAAGTCTGTATGAAATGAGAAGGAAAATAATGTTTTTACGTTGGGACGCAATTCGGGTAGTTCTTAAATATGGTTGGGACGCAATTCGTGTAGTCGTTAAATATCTTTGGGACGCAATTCATGTGGAAAAAGGATTTCGGGACGCAATTCATGTGCAGCGGATAATATTATAAACTAATATATCTTTCAAATCTATGTCTCATAAAATTCGTAAAATTAATGGGTTTTTATTTAATTATATGTGCACACACCACTGAATAAAGTTGAGTGGCACACACTCACATATTAATATGTGCCCAAGTAGGTACTATGCACATTAAGGTATCTCGATTCCCGTCATCGGTAATCACTCAATCGTTAGTTACTCATTACTCATTAGATACCTACTTTTTCGCAAAATATTTTGACATTTTGCGTATAATATGATATAATACTATACAGAGATAATACTAAGTTGTGAAAGTTGATAACCCTGCAGTTCCGTGTAAAGTATAAAAATTATTAATCGAAGTTAATACTTACTCTTTCCTAGCTAAGAAATGCGCTCTCACCTATATTGGGTCCAGAAGGTTTTAGTTTCAAGTCCTCAAAAGACTTTATAATAATCAAGACAGCTGACTGCGCGAATCAGCTCAAGGCGGCAGAATATCTCGCTAAAACGAATTTTTCATTTCATACCTTTCCACCACACTGCGACCGTCCAATTCAAGCGGTTATTCGTCACCTGCACCACTTGATCCACGTCGATGATATCGTGACAGCTCTAACGGAATGGATTTTTCCGTCCTAGGTGTTCGCCCAATTCTTAATAATTTTACGAAAAGTCCATTTCCTCTGTTTTTAGTGAGTCTTGAACCAATTGAATCCAGTCATAACATTTTTAAAATAACCAAGTTACTAAACTCCATAATCGCATAAATTTTGAAGGGGGGGGGATAATTTCTAGGAACAAATGTTGGGGGATTATAAAAACTTCAATGGCAGGGGGGGGAACTCCACCCCCCGTGAGTATACCCATGCTTGCAATGGTATAGAAAAATGTTTCTAAGACGTTGAGATATTTATAAGATGTTTTATTGGATGCTGATATAATGATATGTAACATAAAAATAACCTTACATAAAAACAGGTACACAATGTTTAACAAACATTTGTAAGCGCGTTTATTAGAACTGCGACTTAAATCGTATACGACGTTATGACCTTATGACGTTATGACGTTTTGAAACATTAAATTCACGGTGGGTAATTACTAATTTCGTCTAAATTTAAACTTTAAATATCTAAAAAAAGACTGTGTTTATATATTACAATTTAAAATTACCAGTACGCGCGAGGGAAGTGAAACTTCTTTTGAACGGTACACGTGAGTTAATATTAATTAATTTAAAAAATGAGAGGAAGTTATCCGGAATTAACATCAGCTATTGACAATATTGAACTGGCTCGGAAATGGTGCACAACAACATGGTACTGGAGCTACACATGGAATATCAACTTCATCTGTCAGTAGATGTTTTCAAAGGGTTGTTGATGCAGTTTTTACCCATATGTTTTCAGATATTGTTAAGTGGCCTAATAATCCCGTTAAAATATCTACGATATTCCTTGAAAAAGGTGGGTTTCCAATTTCTATGTGTAGCTGGCTGTATTGATGGTACGTTAATAAATATTGATGCACCAAGTACAAACGGAGAACCGTTTGTAGATAGACATGTCAACCATTCAATCAATGTGACTATGGTTTGTGGTCCAAACCATGTATTTTATGCAGTAGATGCAAACTTGCCTGGAAGTGTACACGATGCCAGGGTATTAAGAAATACTAATATATTTGCTGAAGAAGACAGCTTAAAAGACACACTGGATCAAGAAGAGGCCCCAAATGTTGGTGCTATAATGAGGGTTAACACATTATTGGACTATTTTAGACAAAGGTTATAATTCTAGTTATAATTGTAATAAAATATAACTAGCTGCTATTATTATTATTACTGCTACCTATTTACATTAAGAACCTTTACAAATATAGCAAAATTCACATAGGTTAATCAATGCAGATAACTTTCAACATTTAATAATTTATATATACCTACTTAAATAAATTACACAATTTCCAACATTAATTCTTTATTTAAATATTATAATTACAAATTAATATTTTGTTTTAATATTCAAGTATAGACGTATAGTGTTTAAACCTAAATTATCACCTAATATAAGTCCTAGGATAAAATTCACATGAAATTCCCCATTTTTGGTTGTTATTATAATTCCTTCTATTTCAAGGATATTTATTTCATTTATTAAATGTTTTAAACATGGTTCATTTCCAAATTGTTTATAATCTCTGGATTTTATCAAAGCTGCTAGGAAAATACTTGAAAGTTTAGAACTGTTTTCTTCAAGTGGAAAACTGTAATATATGGCAGAAATTGATTGGGCCATTGAATGAGACCCTAAAGGGTTATTTATTTCTACATCATCTATGTACAAAAAAAAAGGAAAAACAATTTTCCCAGCATACTGAGATGATTTTCGTTTCCAAAGGTTTCCTTGCACAAGATGAGAGATATTGGAACTATCATTTTTTAACAAATTGAGTTTATTTGTGAAATTATTATAGTTATCACCATATTCAATATATTTTTTAAATTGTTCATTTATAGGTAAAAGAACTCCTTTGGTAGTATTTTCGTCATACATTGTTTCACCAGAAAGCTGAATTATACTAATTTCATTATAAATTGTAAATTGTAACAAATTAGTAATATACTGATTTTGTTAAAAAAAAACGTTTTCATTAAAAAACTATATTTTTTAAATATTTTTTATCCTTATAATATTTTTCTAAGTATTTCGATACATAAAAATCGAACTTAGGACGAGTAGTTTATGAGTTATAAGTATTTTAAGTTTAGATGGGCGGAGTGGAGTGGTATGGGTTTACCCCGCAAAATGTTTATCCACTACTCCGCCCATCTAAACTTAAAATACTTATAACTCATAAACTACTCGTCCTAAGTTCGATTTTTATGTATCAAAATACTTAGAAAAATATTCTGCTTTGTTATATGAAATTAAAACTCTATGCTGTCATTCAAAAAAGTAAAAAACTTAAAAAATTATAAGGATAAAAAATATTTAAAAATATAATTGTTAAATGAAAACGTTGTATGTTTAACAACTTAAAACTATTTAAAAAAAATATTTTCAAAAACATTAATACTTTTGAGATAATGAGTGTTTTACGCTTAATCAATCACCTTGTAGTGTTAAAAAATCACCTTGTGGCTTGTATAAGGATTTAAAAGTGACAGTTTTAAATACCGATAATTAATAAGTTATTTAAAATACCATATTTACCAATCATTCGACGGGTAAAAGGCAAAAGATGATAAGCGACGACATTTGAGGGCTAACCAACATAGCAACATAACCGTCTAACTACAGGCTTTCCACAGATTATCTGTTTCATAAATAGTGAGTATTCCTACTATACTAGAAAATATCAAGACACAAAAAGAACCAAACAAGTTGAATTATAAAAGGCAAATATTGCACTATATACAAAGCAGTTAATAAGTAGGTATTAGACACTAGTATGGTAATGGTATTAGGTAATGGTAATGGTGTTTAAGCAGCATAAATCAATATATTAAAAACCAAAATTCACTATAAAAAGCAATAATAAATATTACTAACTTTACATTGCTGCTTTAAAACAGTTCTAAATCCACAGAATTGTATTTTTACTATGAAACAAAATAACTCAAAATATCAGTAACTAAGCACGTATGCGTGGTCTAAAACTGTTAAAATACCACCATATAAACGTAAAAAATAATTCAAAATAAAAACCCAAACATGTAATATTTAATTACTAAATTTAATATACAAATTTTTGTCCTTGAATGATAATCGTTATCATGAATGGTAACTGTTAACTCTTTCCAGCACAGGGTGACCAATGAAAATGATACCTTAGATGCCTGGCATATTTTTGGTTTTTAATTAATTAAAAAAAATTATTCAATAGTAATAAATATTGATAAATTCGTGCCATCTGGTTTTATATGAACTAATTTAACTTTTATATAACTATCAGCACCGCTAACCACTATCGATAAAACAATTTAAATGTATTTTAAAAGTGGTTGGCTCCACTAACCACTTTGCAATAAGCAGAAAAAGTGAGTGGTCAGCTTTACTAAAAATCATGCCGGGATGAGTTAATACTTTTAAGTACCTTTTGTTTAGAATCCAAAATTTCCACACCATGGCTGTCCATTGGTACAATTTTTTTCATTTGGTTTTCAAGGACAAGTCATCTTATATTAAATGAAGCTTATATAAAAAAAAAAAACAAGCAAATAATAATCACTAAAAAGATCTATTGAGTTATTTAAATTTTCAAGCGATAGTACTTCAACTTGGTCTTCACAGTTCACACAAACCTTCGGTAAATTTTGAAGGGGAATACCTAAATCCCGCTCTAACTTTATGCCTGAAGTTTCCTTATATTAATTTCTATTTGTATAAGATCAAGTTTGTCCTTGCCAATTTCATCTTCTACCTTCTTCTTTTTAGCTAAACCTTCATAACCTGAAAATAACCAGTACATTATAAACCTCATAAAATGAATAAGCATATTAATTTTGCAATGTCAACAATTATATTGCGTTAGGTGTAAAAATGAAAATGTGGTTTTTTAAAAACGAGTTATACCATTTATCATATTTATTTTTAAATTGTTAGATTTTAAGTAACAATTGTTTATAAATTATTTATAAAACTTGATAATTTAAAAATTTAAAAATAAACAAATTAATTTTTTGAAGAAAATACAATTTTAGCCCAACATACAGAAATAATAATTTACTAAGCTACTATTCAAATTCAAATACTAATTTTTACCTTCGTGTTTAAGCTTAACTGACTTAGCATAATTTTTAACAGGTGTTGCGGTTTAAATGAAAAATTTAAACAATAAATAGGTGAACATAAATAGACTATTATTTATCTTAGAATTTCATTAACCATATTTTCATTATATCTAACATTGGTTATTCTAGTTGTAGGTATTATGAGATTCTTCGTTAATTAATGTTTCTAAAGTAGAATAAAAAAGAAAATTAACTAATATGTCAGTAGGTATATAACATTTAAAAAAAAATACTATACTTACCTACTCAGTACTTACCTTTGAATTTTGATATTCGTAAATAATAAGTAACATTAATATATTATGATTCTCCATTTCATCAATCACCTTGAATATTAATAGGTAAATTATGAATAAATCAATAAACTATTCCACTTATTTGTCCAAATTCCATATTTATCACATAACAGTAAAAAAAAAGTTGTCTACACCAGAAGGTACACTGCAAAAATACGGGTATCAAAATATTATATAGGATTTATTTTTAATAACATTATATTGAATTTAACATTACTTTTGTTAATAATATATAGTATGGTTATTTCGATAACAATATTTTGTAATTAGTACAATGTAATATTGATTAAATTGATTAAACTTTTTGCAAAAATTAACAAAAACCCTATTGATTTCAAAATGCTTTTATAAATTGAATGACCTGTCTATTAATTCAATGTTTTTCTTTCTTAAACTAATGTTTGTGTGTATCATTAATTATACTGATAGTATTTGTTGATTTTACCTATAAATTCTCTTAACTGAATAATATATTTTTCAAATTAAAATAATAATTCTTATTTTAACATATTATTATTTGTTAATAAATGAAAATTAAGCATTATTGAATTTACTAATGAATTTTCGTTCAGTGTGGCTCCGGTCCGGTAAAGCACGATTCCGTACGTTTAACATTTTTGAGAACAAGATTCCGTACGATTTTGATCGAACAATGGAATGTCAAATTAACCCCCAAAACAACACGATTCCGTACCATTTTATGTGCAATGTTGCCATTTATTATATTTATTTTCAATTTGTTATTTATTTGATTGTCAAGAAAAAAAGTTGATGAAAATTTGCAAATAAAAATATATGTAAAAATTTGTCAATTCAAAATATAAAATGTACGTATGTAACATATAAAAATATGTAAAATAATAATAATTCGATACCTTGGTACCTACTTGTTTCAAATATTTGATTATATTTTTGTGAATTAAATATTTTTTATATTCGTTAATTGTGTGGTATAACATTGTTTGTCAGCTAAGGCCATTTCATTGAAACGTCCTTTGGATGCTGATTTTATTTTTGTGCAAGTCTCTTGTTGTCTACGCATTGTATATAGTTATTATAGTATTACCGAGGATTTCCTAACGGCTCTTGAGCCCAAATTGCTGGTGGAAATAAACAATCATTTTCTACGTAAGTATGCAATATATAATCAGAAAATAAGCATCCTATATCTATATTTGGAAATATAGATACAAGTTCAACGAATGCATTTTCGATGTCATGTGGTGGTACGAATTTCAACCCGAAAAATAGTTTTAACCATTTCCTTAACTCGTTCGTATATGATGTTCGGAGTTGCTGCTCAGAATTTATCTGTAAAGTTAATACGTTTAATATTATAATTTTATTATGTGTATATTTATCATATATTTTAAGCATAATTACTTTTCGCCACCAACACTGTCCTAAATTAAATGCTTGAATTTCCACATTTGGGAATACCTCTCTACATGCTTCATGAGCGCTTATCTCAAAGTCTAAATGTAACTTCCGAATAACAAGTCTTTTGAAAATTTGTTTTTCACTTAATTCCTGAAGAAATATCCACATGTCAATGTATGTTTGTTTGATTTTTCAGGCAAGAAAAAATAAGCCACGGGTATATATTATCCATTTTTTAAACAATTAATTGTATAAAGATGGATTTAATAGTTTGGCGCATAATTAAAAGTACCATCAGCAAAAAAATCTGATGAATCAACCATACATCTTAGATTTTGCTCTGTAGTAATACAAACAAATAATTTGTTTTGGGGTACAAAAACAAATTGGCCACCTTTAGATTTATGTACATCATTATTTTCTATACTTTTAAGCTGTTCAATTTATTCTATTACAGATTTTGGAAAACCCGGATAAATTTGTCGTCGATTATCGTAGGTACATAGCTTTTCTGATTGACCGTATATCTCTATGTTCAATTTCTGAATTAACGTTTTTTGCAAGTTCTGTTTGAACTATTTTTATAGGTCGGAGAGAAATAGAACCACTTGTCTTTCGTTCACAGTTTTCTCTCAAAACTTGTCTTTTAAGACTTTGGACTGAATTTTCAGAGTGTTTATGATCATTTGCTGTTTCATGGAGTAAATTTCCGTTCGTCACAATACTAGCGTAGCAAAATGTTTGTATGCATAACCATTTTTTATAACCATCGTTTCGTGTTCGAATAAGCCGACATTTATAGCGATTAAGTAATGCAAGTGGTTTTTCTTTTTCCGAAAAAATAAACTTCACTTTGTTATTGACTTCCGTCTTGACTACTTAAAAATTTGATTTGTATGACACACCGCACTTTACAACTTAACACAAATGACAAAGTTACTGACTGGGGACTTGGTAAAATGTATAATGTTCAACGTGAATAATTAAGATAAGATATCGTATCTTATGATACAACAAACTTATCTGATAGGTATATGTAACGATTGTATCGCTGTTGTACGTTAAGCTTAACATGTTACTAAACAGACGGCTGGATTTTACCGTCCGGTTTTTATTTATAGAGTTCGATTATGGTAAACTGACAGTACCGTTTTTTGCCGGCATTGGTCAGTTCCCCAAGTACGCCGGGAGTTGGCTCCAGCACACTGCGTTTGGAGGAACCTTATGGAAATCCAGGGGCGGATTGGGCAACCGGGAATTCGGAAGTTTTCCCGGTGGGCCGCTTTTTCAAATAACTATGTATTCTTAAATTCCTATTAGGTACCAGCCCAGTAAATTTGCATTTTTTTCCCGATTTTTCAAAATAAGATAATACGAATTGGATTGCGGACAGTATGCAATAGTAGGTATATCAGGTAGGCAATCTATGATGGCACAACGATGAGAGACAGAAAGCAAAAATATAGTATTTTTCGAAAAGCAAAAACAGCAAATATTTAATGTAATATAGCGGGGTCACTAGTTAGGACAGTTAAAATCGAAAACAACCCTTGATATGTTATGTAAAACCACATTGGGTGATCTCTAGGTAACGACAAACTTCGGAAAAAGTCTACTTTACTTGACATCCCGTGGAAGTAGAAAATAGAAAAAGTCAACCTGATTTGAGCAGTAAGCACTGTAATATTCAAAAACTATGATTTGCTGTAACTTTTGAACAGTGTTTAAATTTCCGAAAAATGTTTTATACACTTTTTAATACTAATACAGTAGTACACGTATTTCGGGTGTAAAAAATTTGAGCGTCATTCGTTTGGGCGAATAATCCAAAATTAACTTGAGTAAAGCATATATCATTTGGGTCAGAAATTAACCGATCGTTTAGGCGAATTTATAAATTATTGAATAATAGGGAAGTAACATTACGTAGGTATACAATAATTTCTATAATATTTAGTTACTACAGCTAAATATTATTATTATATCGTTTCGGCTGATCGGTGAATACAGATAGTGAACGATAATTTGTTAGATTGTACTAAGACGGAGACAAAACATTTTACTCAATATTATATTACATAATAATACTAAAGGAAAACAAGACTATACAATTTTTCTGATGGTTTAGAATTGAAGTACCTACATAATGTTATTATGAATAAACCACAATAAAACATTTTTTTAGAAAATAAAGAAAAACACATACATTTTGCATGTTGATTCTGTAAATTTACCTATCAGGTATATTAAGTGGATTGTGGAAGTAAATTATAAGATTTTATTTAAGTCTAAAAACGCATTATTAAATATTATTGAATAGGTAATAACCTTTCTTATTAAATACAAAAATCGTAACATTAGTAATTTAAATTATTCACTTTTACTGTGTTATATATAAGTACTTGGAGTTTGGACTATTATAAATGTGTAAACATAAACTGTTCAAAAATAAAAATAAATTTGATATCGATGTATATACACTACGAATAAAGTTTTATAAATTTCATATCTTGCCAAACGTGTAGTTATGTTAAAATAGTAATACATAATAATATTATGTTGGCTAAAATTAAATATTTGGTAAATTGGTAAGCCGGTATACTTTGTATTTTCCCGGGCCGGAATCTCTCCCCAATCCGCCCCTGTGGAAATCTGACAACATTGCACTAAAATCTTGGGTACAAAACGTAAGGAATCGTGTGCCATAAAATGTGCACGACTCCGAACGCTGATAAGGACCGTACGGAATCGTGTTCTACCCCTCCGGTCTTGGTGGCTCATTTACATTTGCCTAGGCTGTGCCAGGGGTACGACACTCCGTGAATTGGTCGGATCGGGAGATTGTGGCCTTGAAAATGGTCTCTAAAGGGGCGTGGCATACGTTACAGTAAACAGTGGAAACAATTTTTCTATGCTGGAAACAACCCGACCCGCGCAGAATACCCTGCCTATTAATCGGAGACGGTTTTTCAATACGGGTATAACATCATGTTGGTAAACGGAAACAGTTTGAATGTTCGGACTTCAGATCATAGGTAAACACTTCACCCATCAGCTGATCGAGTGTCGCTTCTATATTGTTCTATGGCTGTGCTCCTGGCCCTCCTATGTTGACTCCTATGGTGGAATCCAGTTGCGTGTCACCCGGATATATCCATCATAAAGTTGTTATCCTTAAAGAAGTGAAAACTGCTGCCTCGTGCGATGATACGATTGCCAGGTGTACTTCTAATTAGCTCACAGAATTATGACCAAATATGGAATAGTCGAAGCTACGGTTGAGTGTAGTAATGTGTAACAATATTATATACGAGTATAATGTTAATATATTATAGTACATAAATCCTTTACAACTGGTCAGGGGCGAACGCATGGGCGGCTTTGGGGGTTAACAACACACACAAAATATTTTCCTGCGTTCACCACTTGTACTGATTATTTTAATTTAATTGTATTACCTATACACTGGTTAATTTCCACAGCTAGTGTTTCCATTGTCTCAAATGCCTATTTTTTAATTTTTGTTAATGTAGCTGCTACCTAATTAAGTAAAGAAAATTTGTATAAATCTATAGTGTATGAAATTAGGTATAATATTTTATATTTAAGTATCAAAATTGAAAATAGTAACCATGTAACATATAATAATCAAAAAGGGCAAGTTACAGGGGGTTGGGTAGCTAATATTGGTTTAATTATTCTGTTAAATTTAAATGCAATGTATAATTGCATTCTAAAAATTATTTTGAGTGCATTTTGACAACTTCTTACTTATAGTAGGTACCTATTTATAATAAAAAATTGTGAATAAGTATTTTCAACATTTTTGTATGTCAATAAGGAGCCCCGTACATTTCATTATAATCTCCACATATATACCTATAACACAACGTCATCACAAACGGACCCCATCCTCACCGGTGTTTCCGAATTGCGGACAAAGTGACAAAAACCATGTGAGTTGCGGACGAAATCTAAAAAGGTAACATACGAATTGCGGACACAAATATAAGATACTAATTTGCGGATAATGTTACAATATTCACGTGGTGAAATCAGTAGAATATCATATATACAGGCTGTTCTAAAAACTATGACGATTATTAATAATGACGATAATCTATAAATATTTTATAAACAATTTTTTCCACAAAATTAAAACAATCTATAATTCAACAACATTTCAAAAATAAAGATTGCTCTTTTGCAAGACACAAATATTTTTAACTCCACCTACCAATTTTTTTTTAGCTTTTGTCATAAGTTCTGAAAAAAGTGGTGAAGGGAAATATTTGTGTCCACAACTAACGTAGTTTTTATTAAAAAAGCTCTGTACGCAATTAGTATTATGACAACGAAGCTCGTGTCTGCAATTGTTATATTATAATTCCTAACCTGAATAATTCGTCCGCAACTAGTATGTGTCCACTGTCCATCCTCAAGACCTTCTATGTTAAGGGGATTGGAAGCGACGATTTTCTGTCTTTATCTAACACATGTGCAACATAGGATTATAGACGTGTTCTATTTCCAACGTACCGATTAATCTAATGAAGCGATAAGAATTCTGAAAACAGATTTTAATTTGTCGGCAAGTCTACTTGAGATCGACTTTCCCACATTTTCGATTTTTTGATTTAAACTTCTCCAAAAATTGAAATATGTAATTTTTTTAATTACTATTTTTAATATATCGTTTTTATGATTTTGGTGGGACAATATCAAAAATGTGGGAAAGTCGATCTCAAGTAGACTTGACGACAAATTCAAATCTGTTTTCAGAATTCTTATCGCTTCATTAGATTAATCGGTACGTTGGAAATAGAACACGTCTATAATCCTATGTTGCACGTGTGTTAGATAAAGACAGAAAATCGCCGCTTCCAATCCCCTTAAGATGGCGCTACACAGCATGCATTTTCTCTGTCTTACAAACGCATAACAATAAAATTGTACACTCAGCTCAGTTCACTCTAATTTTTAAACCAACAGAACTAAATGTAATCTGCTGAGTGTAAAATTTGCTATATTATGCGTTTATAAGACAGAGGTGTAGCGCACTCTTAAAAACGCAAAATTAAAATCTTCATTATTACACAAGCACTTCTTCTTAAAGTACTCCTCACCTACTACATTATACATATTAAATATTACTATACATTTTTAGCCTTAAAAATATATTTTTTACTATTTTTTATCACTCATTTATTAAGTTTTACTTTTTTTTACACCATGAATTTGTATAATGGCACACTCAAAAGCAGAATATTTTGCCCAGTACTATAATGAATTATGATGCATACGAATTTTGGACGAGGAGCTTATAAGTTGTAAATTGTAAGTACCTATTTACAACTTATATGAGTGGAGAAGTGGACCAACATTATGAAGGGACACCCTTGCCAATCCACACCGCTCAAGTAAACCTTAAACTCAAACTATTTGTCGAAAATACAATTTTAAGTCATCGGAGTACTCGGTTGTTCTGATTATTAGTATGCCACTAAAAAAAAGGAAAAACTTGAAGAATTTAGTAAGGAAAAATATTGCAATTAGAAATATACCGGGAATACAATTTAAATAATCAAAAATTTCTAGTAAATATCTAAAAATGTTTTAAAAATTGTATGACTAGAAATTACCTTTATCGTATTTAATGAAAATATCAGACCCCTACGATTTTATTTTATAAAAATTATATTATTATATTTTATGAAAAAAATTTCGATTTTATCGCTAACTGGGAGTGTGTAAATTTGTAAAATTGAACTGTAATCCTTTCTTCTAAAATAACGAGTTAGGATTCTAATAAATTAATAAAAAAACAAATCTAACCATTCATAAAGTCAACACTCTGGCCTCTGGGGCCGAGATCTAATAGCCCATTATCGAAAAATTAAAAAAGAAATTGTACTTACTTCTACACTCGTAGGTGATTCATGATGGTCACCATGACCATTCACGACACGTATTTCACAAAGGGTAATATGGATACGGCTTTTGCAATTTATGTCTCTTCTATGACATCTGTAGGATTTAGTTGTATCATTGTTTATCAACTTGTCAAAGACATACTGGAATCCTTTATGGTACTTCACATCAGAATTTCGGTTGCTTTTTACCTCAGAATCCATCGTCAAAAATATTATTACTTCTCTTTTAAATTTAAGAACCTCTTGTTAGAAGAAGAAATAGTCTAATGACGAGGTATATAACTAGAGTGTACACTTTTATATAGCCTTCCAAAAATATCTTACTTGCCGTAGGACGTACTCAGACGTAGACAGTAATTAAGGAGTTCTTGGTAAACTAAATAACTTTATATTGTATACTGTCTACAAAATCGTCCTAATTTATGTAAATTCTTTGCCAAGCTCTACAGGGCAAACGGCTGAACACATAAAGTCGTATGAGGCATCAATCGATCAGAAATATTGTGCAGATGAGAACAGAGGAACTTGCTAGCAGATTGGTTTGATAGTTTATAAGTTATAAGCAAAAATGTACAAGTACTTTTGAGACCGATTTTGCGTACGGAACAGTGGGCATGGATAAGCGGTGAGTCGGGGAACGAAAATATCGTAAATATCCACAGACCAGCTGCTTCCATTCACACTACTCTCATGGACTCATCACAGCGGCGGTGACGATTGGCGATTGCAACGGCGCGGTCTCTCATGCAACCATTTACCATTATACCATTTCGTGTATTGCTGACGAGTGACGACCAACAAGATAGTATATTGTTTATAGATAATTGCTGACGACTCAACGACTGTGATTGTTTAGTGAATTCGTGATCCAGCGCTACGGTATTATATTATTATACTTACTAAAAACTTGGAACAATAATAAAATAAAATAAGCAATCTAGTGATTAATTCATTACCCGTGGCAAAAATTAAGGTCGATGCCCGATGACAAATCATATGCTCTTAATTCTGTGATTTGCCATCAGATCCATCTATGACTCAAGTCTCAAGCCCATTACACATCAGTTATTATACATAATAATAAAATATGGGTTAGATGTAACGATATAATATTTATATTATAGTTTTAGAAAAAAAAACTAAAATAGAAAAAAAGGAATCTCGGAAAAAAAGCCCTAAGGAAAAAAAGCCCAGAAAAAAAACCTGACGGAAAAAAAGTCCAGAAATAGAAATGTGAACACATGTTTACTCTACTCCTAATGACCTAATTAGTAATTACCATATACCTATAACAAAATATAATTATATATTATGTATTATAATGAAATTAATAATTAATTGTTAATTGTATAAAATATAGATTGTAAATCAAATAAAAATATAAATATGAACACAATATTACCTATGTATACGTCATGATTTATTGTGTTATAAGTTATGATTCAAAAAACATCAGTCTTATTTATATATTACATAGTACAATAATTTATAAATCAAAAAACGTAAACCTTACACTAAAATGTATACAAAAATTACAAAACCGGAGGTAATTTAATATATTTAGAGAGCAGATAATAATCATAAATATATTTGTTATAGGTATATGGTAATTACTAATTAGGTCATTAGGAGTAGAGTATACATGTGTTCACATTTCTATTTCTATTTCTGGGCTTTTTTTCTTTGGGCTTTTTTTCCGTGGGCTTTTTTTCCGACTACCAAAAAAAGATATAACAACAGGAGGCCAACGATGCATATGCTATTATGGATTATTATTATATCAAATAAAATCGTGACTTATCTCATAAAAAAATAGCTGATATCACACCAAAAACACTTCGTCATAACTCCATGTAAAAGAAAAGCTAAGTTAAAAAAAAAATGTAGCAATGATTAAATCTTTAAAAGACGTGATATAATACCTATGATGACAAATAAGATCAATTGTAATGTTAAATACTTAGTCAACATATTATGTTTAACTATTTGGCAGGACGTAGAAGTATACTTAAATAAATACAATTGTAATCACTATAGTATTTACAGTACCTAATTAACAATGTATCAACAATATGTTGACTATTTAACATTACAATTGATCTTATTTGTCATCATAGGTATTTGTAATATTATAAAATGTCATTTTACTTAATTTCTATATTATATCGAGTCTTTTAAAGATTTAATCATTGCTACATTTTTTTTAACTTAGTTTTTTTTTTACACGGAGTTATGACAAAGTGTTTTTGGTGTTATACATTATACATTTCACAAAGCATAGAATATAGATATTTTATCTTTACTAATTTACGACACACCCCCTTTTGTTTTTAAAACTCGATTTAGATACACTACACATAAATTAGTAACTGCCTACTGTGATTAAAAATGCAATAAAATTGCTATAATAAACAATTTGTGAATATATTTTCAAAATTCGAAGAGTTGGTCTGAAATTTGGTCTGGCGGCGAAATGTTCTAGACCCTAATTAATAAATATTAGTATAATATTAAAAATAAATAATAAAGGTAACATACTTCGTTTTTTTCTTTTCAGTCTTTGAAAATTATATAAAAAACTTATTACTAAATTAACAAAACCAAAATTTTAATTAAATTTAACGTATTAATAATTATTAGTCATAAGTAAAATCTTTGTTAAGTTATTTAAAAATTGTAACTAATTTTGACGATTTTTTAATTCTAAGCCTGTTTCTTAGTTTTGAATGGACAAGACCATACGAAAAAAATATGCGTTCAATTCCCGCTGAAAAAGCACTAGCAGTAAATAATTTTGTAGGTAACTAATGATAGCATGTCTGAAAAAAAATTTTTTGTTATAATAACCACCAAGTTAAAGGTTTAACTTGACTGACTGTTTGTTCTTTAAAAAGATAGTCCCTAAAAGGATATGCTTCATTCAGCTTGATATGTTATTATTTCTGGCATAATTTCTTGAAGATATAAATTTAAAAAATCTAGAGTGTAATCCATCTGATCAGGTTTCATTTTTATTCCTCTATATTTATTGTCCAAAATATATGCAACTAAATGGTATTCTGTCACTACCATATCAAATCTTTTTTTAACTTTTACAATCATTGAATCATTGTAAATCTAAAATCATTGAACTTTGTCTAATGTTATACTTATTTTTTTTAATTTCACAAGATATTCTTTAGCAGTTGTTTTGTATCTTTAACCTTGGAAAATATTGTAGGATTACACGCAGTCCGATTCTCATCACACACTTTATATAATATGTGCCAGTTGTCCAAATAATACTGAATCGTGTCTAAAAGTGTATTGCACTTAACATCTTGAGGAAGAAAAAGAGACTACTCTCCTTCAAGTTTGTATTTGGCAGCAAAGGAATGCGTGTTTCTAAAATATTTAAAGATTGATTTTACATGGCACTTTACACCTACAGCTTCCATGTCATGTATTCATATGCGAAGAAATTTAATAAATAAGCTTGTCAGAAGAACAGAACACATCCCTAGGAAAAGAGATAATGGCATTAACATTGAAAACGGTAATGTATCAATTAATATTATACACAGTAAATATTTTACAAGGTCATAGCTAAATACACTTTGAGGGGGATTTTAAACATTTTTTTTTTACAATACATAGTAATATTAAAATTTTGTTTGTACAATTTATTTTGCGACTATAATGTATAACACAGTACATTTACCTAATAATGTTAATTTAATATGCTAAAATAAAATAAAGCCAATAAATAATAATCTAAATACCTATACATATTATAATAAATGGTGTATCTAATTAAAAAAAAAAAACACAAACAATTTTAAATCTAAAGAACCAGTAGAAGGGTACAATGTATTTATGATAGTAAAATTTACATAATATTTTATTTTATAAAACTTATATTAATAAATTACTAAAATGTTTACTAACAAAGATGTAATTTTAAAATTGTTTATAATTATATTATTATAGCAAGAACTTCAGCTGAGTAAAAAAACTAATGAGATGTTCAATGAGATGATTAACCTTAAAGTTACAGTTGATAAAAAAGTAAGCACCTACACATAAACCTATAATTATTTAATTTTTCTATGAATAAAATATGATAAGTTATTTACAACTGATTTTTCTAGTGTGAATCATGGTGGTGTGCTAAGCCTTCAAATTTAGCTGAGATTCATAAGAAGATGGATATAGAAACTTTGGAGGATAAAATTGAAATAGATTTGGCACTAAAATGCCAAAATTACCGGCGTAATAACAATGAAGTAATGAAGAAAATTTTATATCGCTATTATCTTTTTATGTGCCAAGTTATTAACTTATATTTTTTTAGATCAATTGTTGTGTATATGACCGTAAGATGGGAGTAGATATGCATTCTGCCCCCCCCCCCCCTGATTACTGGGTGCGATACCAACAAAAGGTCAACTATAATGATAATAAGGATCATCCGACAACCCTGGGAAGTGAAACAATGTCTTTCGTAATTTCTGATGATGAAGACGACAACAAATAAAATAAGAATTTGTTCAATAAAAATTGTAGAAGAATGTTGAGTTATTTTAGATTCTGAGTGAAACGATAAATGTATTGATTTTACAATGATGTGTGTTTTTTTTTATTTTTATATTTTTTTTTGTGTCTGTCATCACGTTTTGGGACAGTAAAAGTGCTTAGATTTTCTTCAATAGTACCTTTTCTGATAGGAAAGTGAATCTAGTTGGTACTTTGGGGGGTCAAAAGTAAACATTTCCCAGTAGTTTTCACAAGCGCCGGGAAAAACAACATAAAAATTAAGGAAAAACGGGAATTTTTACGCAAAATTGGTTTTCCAAAAAATCGATTTTGGTTTTTGGTGTAACTCTAAAACAAATGAACGTATATACATGAAATTTTCACTGATTGTTTATAATTGCATTTTCTATACACGATAACATTTTCAAAATATTTTGATTTATTTTGAACTGTTTAGGGACATTTTCATTTTCCATTTTTTTTTTAGTTTTTTTTCTAAAAATAGCAATAAAATTTTATTTGTTGGTTGCGAAAGATTGAAAATTTAATAGAAGGCTCCTAATATATTGTTTCAAAGGCAGATGAAAAATATTAAAAATCCTTAGTCACAATTTTTTTTTATAAGCATTTAAAGTTCAAAAAGGTGGGTAAGTGGATGTCGCTCTGCTGTACAGTAGTGGGTCACTGTATAATGGTTGCTATTAAATTTGAATTCAATGATATAATATCATTGTATAAGAAAAACGATTCTGAGCGAAGACGGTATGTCAGTCTAGGTTTAAGATAAATTATATACAAATCTATGGTATTAAAAAAAAATTGACCTATAAGAAATTCCAAATTAATCATATCACATTATCACAATATCCATTAGGTACTTATAACACGTTATACATCAACATCAATAACAAACCCTGATACTATCATCGATATATAATAATACACTTTAGAAGTTTCAAGTAGGTACCCCGTACCCACGAATAATATTATATAATCACAACAAAATAACTAGGTTTTTTAATATGAAATTTCGTCCAAATTTGAACATAAAATGACTATAAAAATAAACTGTGATTGTATATTTTTTAGATTTTTCGGTAAGAGAATTAACTACTTACGTAGAATCTTGTTTTAAATTTTCAATCCTTAGCTATAAAAACTGAACATTTTATAATTTATTAATTACGATGATTAATAATTTTCGAGATTTTGAAAAATTCTGTCAAAATTCGATGTTAAAATGCTTATAAAAAAAAATTGTGCCTATGTATTTTTAATATTTTTCAACTGATATTGTAACAATATATCAGGAGCCTTGTATTAAATTTTTACACTTTTTGGCCCAACAGATAAAACTTAATTGATATTTATAGAAAAAAAAAACTAAAAAAATTGAAAACTGAAAATGTCCGTAAACGGCTCAAAAAGAGTCGAAATATTTTCAAAATTGTATGGTGTATAGGAAATGCTAATATAAACTTCAGTGAAATTTTCATGTATCTACTGTAATTCGTTTTTTAATTACAACAAAAAAATTAAATTGCCACATGAGAAATCGAGTGAATATCCAATGTTGTAAAAATTTGAATTTCAAACGCTCATAAAAATTTAATTTGACTTTCCGGTAGAGATTTTTTTATTGATAAATGTAGACAATCTTATGAGTAATCTTGTATTAGATTTTCAAATCTTAGATTTAAAAAGAAAAATTTTTACGAATTCTTAACTTAAAATAATTTGCTAATTTTCGTGATTTTTCCATATTTTGTCAATTTTTGAACTTTAAATGCTTATAAAAAAAAATTGTGACTAAGGATTTTTAATATTTTTCATCTGCCTTTGAAACAATATATTAGGAGCCTTCTATTAAATTTTCAAGCTTTCGCAACCAACAAATAAAATTTTATTGATATTTCTAGAAAAAAAACGAAAAAAAAAACGAAAAATGAAAATGTCCCTAAACTGTTCAAAATAAATCAAAATATTTTGAAAATGTTATCGTGTATAGAAGATGCAAATATAAACAACCAGTGAAAATTTCATGTATCTACGGTCATTTGTTTTAAAGTTACACCAAAAACCAGAATCGATTTTTTGGAAAACCGATTTTGCGTAAAAATTCCCGTTTTTCCTTAATTTTTATGTTGTTTTTCCCGGCGCTCTTGAAAACTACTGGGAAATTTAAATTTTGACCTCCCCAATGCACCAACTAGATTCACTTTCCAATCGAACAAGATACTGAAGTCGAAAATCGAAGCATTATTTCGACTACTTATCGTGTACACAGACACAAAAAAAAAAATTAAAAATTAAAAAAAAAAACACACATCATTGTAAAATCAATACATTCATCGTTTCACTCAGAATCTAAAATTGTAAAAATATGGAAAAATCACGAAAATTAGCGAATTATTTTGAGTTAAGAATTCGTAAAAATTTTTCTTTTTAAATCTAAGATTTGAAAATGTAATACAAGATTACTCATAAGTTTGTCTACCTTTATCAATAAAAAAATCTCTACCGGAATGTCAAATTAAATTTTTATGAGCGTTTGAAATTCAAATTTTTACAACATTGGATGTTCACTCGATTTCTCATGTAGCGATTTCCTTATTTTGTTGTAATTCAAAAACGAATAACTGTAGTTACATGAAAATTTCACTGAATGTTTATATTAGCATTTCCTATACACCATACAATTTTGAAAATATTTTGACTCTTTTTGAGCTGTTTATGGACATTTACAGCTTTCAATTTTTTTTAGTTTTTTTTTCTATAAATATCAATAAAGTTTTATCTGTTGGGCCAAAAAGTGTAAAAATTTAATACAAGGCTCCTGATATATTGTTACAATATCAGTTGAAAAATATTAAAAATACATAGGCACAGTTTTTTTTAATAAGCATTTAAAGATCAAATTTCGACAAAATTTATCAAAATCTTGAAAATTATTAATCATTGTAAATAATAAATTATAAAATGTTCAGTTTTTATAGTTAAGGATTCCAAATTTAAAACAAATTTTCTCATAAATAGTTCATACTGCAACAAAAAAATCTAAAAAATATATGAACACAGCTATTTTTTACAGACATTTTAAATTCAAATTTGGACGAAATTACATATTAAAAAACCTAGAATAACTATTTTAGTTATTTTGTTGTGATTGAATAATGTTATTCGTGAGTACTTGAAACTTCTAAAGTGTACTATTATATATCTATGATAGTATCACGGTTTTTGTTGATGTATAACGCGTTATAAGTACCTAATGTCCTAATGGATATTGTGATATGATTAATTTGGAATTTATTATAGTTACCTATTATAGGTCAAATTTTGGTTTAGTACCATAGATTTGTATATAATATGTCTTATACCTAGACTGACATACCGTCTCCGCTCAGAATCGTTTTTCTTATACAATGATATTATATCGTTGAATTCAAATTATACTTAGTAATTATTTTCAAATAAAATATCTGCAATAATAATTTTATTCATCACTTATTATACTTATTATACAATACAGATTATTTTTTTTTCAAATTTTTACAATCTATTAATATTGATAGTGGTAAGCCATCAAAAAATTAATCATTAGGTACGTGTTTGACATGCTCTTCTTACGCAAAAATATATTAAGGGTCTTCAACCTAAGATCATGGGAAAGGCTCACAATAAGCTTAAACTTATAATTGTATTTTACTATTATTTTCCATTTGGATACCCTAATCAATTTTCTTTAATCTTATGCCCCTGTTTGGTAATATTTCAACATCCCTTATGAAAACCTAATTAATCCAAAACAAAAATTAGATTTACCGATACTCTTAAGAATAACTATTTTTTTCAACAATAAAAAAAAAAACTCAATAAAGGAAAATTATTATAGTTTTTATCTTTTTTTCTGAAATTCTCTTTTGGGTTGAAGACCCCAGTCTTAAAAGGTACATGAGAAATGTGACATTAATTATTCTAACAATTTCAAATCATTAACTGATTATTTAATGGATTATTTTTTGTTATTAGTCATTAAGTGAATATACTAATGTAACGTTCCAACCACTTCAACTCAATATTGATGGTATTTTGAATTAAATAACAAGTTGATTTTGTAATGATAGTTCAGTTGTATTTATTTAACGCGTAAAATAGACTAAGTCCAAATAATTAAATTATAAATATGTGGTAAACGGGATGTGACTTAGTATCGACTTCGTGGCTGTTCTGCTATAGTGCTCGTCGTCTCGGCTGGTGTTCGTCTGATGGACACTTGTCCATCGACGTATTTCGTCGGTTTTCCTATTAGATCCCTCCTATGGCATTTTTAGTATAAAAATGGTACATAGCCGCGTACACCTGATGTCATTTCGGCGTCCTCTACGAAATAATGTTAATTGGGGATTATATGTTTTCAAAGTTATCTATTTTTGTTGTTTACGGCTTTTTCGTCTTTTCTAGAATATGGATAATGTGCGCGTATACCTATCAGGGTTCGCGCTGTACCATTAATTAGTTCTGTGCTCTTATCGATGTGGCTGCCCTGACGCTTATATTATTACTATTATCGGGTTACGTGCCCCCTGCAGCATTTATATCTGTTATTGAATATAATATATTATTACTATTATTAATATGTACGTAGTCACAGCCCGTTACACTAATATGCTATGAAATATTCAAAGAAATACAACATGTTTACCCACTACCCAGGGTTTTGAATGTACACACATTCAAGACACAATAAAAATTACAGGACGCCATTATTTTCCTGTTAAGTTAATTGTAATAGGTAGGAAATTATTAAGTAGGTATTTAAGTTCCTATATTATTAGAGATCTATGAAAATTCTTAACACTCAATACATAATATTCCTAATTTACTAAATTACTAAATTTAAAACACTAATATCAAGTAGGTTGTAGGTACCAGGCTAATTACAGCTAACAATATTTTTTTTAATTTAACCATTGACAGGTTTTTGTTTTTTTTTTTTTTTTTTTGATAAAATCAAACATTTGATTTATTTTCTTTTATATTTGAGATGAACTGGATACTATTATAAGTCTTCTGGTGATTGTAACTTGTATGTACACATACGACATACATGATGTGTATACTATAGGTACTTAAGATAGGTATAACTAGTGATTAGGTACTAGAACTATTAAAACGACTAGGCACCAAGCAATAGTAATATGCTTATTGATTATACAACAAATTTGAATACATTTCCAACCTCACCAAAAACACTTCAATGTTGACAACCGGTTTACTTTGATTATCTTTCAATAACAATGAGAAAATAATACAATTAGGTTGAATATAAATCAATTAAAAACAAATAATAGGTACTCACAGTATAACAAAAATGTTATTTTGCTATTAAATTTAAATCTTCAGTATATTTTACTTCACAAATTTTTCTTGTTAAGCAATTTGAAGTTTTGAGAAATTGATAATGTTTTTTGTTGTTTTATTTTTTGATTTCCTGTAGGTATCTAATTACCTACAAAATGTTTAGGCTCGGGCCATACGATGCGGTATTGCCGCATGCGTTAAAATGAATTGGGGTGACGCCGCAATGACATATCGGGCCACACGATGCGTTGCATTGCGTTGTGACCGGATGCGTTAGGTATATTTTTAAAATTTTCTAATATAAATCTAAATTTGGGAACTCAAAATTAATTTAGAATGAAAAATTAATTTAGTTTCAATCTAGACTTGGTATCAGAAGGTCGATAGTCTATACCATGTCCAATAAAAGATTGTTGAAAGTGTTGTGTGTGGCAGAAGCTGCTGGAGAATTGGATGAACCTACTACTTCAAAACGAAGATATTGGGTACATCCCTTAAATTCTGATAGAGAAAAAAATAATAACTTTTTAGAATTTTATGGAAATATACGAAAGCACCCCGAAAAGTTTTTCGAGTATTATCGAATGTCGGTTAGGTCATTCGATGAACTCTTGGCTAAGATTCGTCAACATTTAACTAAAGAAGTTACTAACATGCGTAATCCTTTGAGCCCGGAGGTTAGACTGACGGTGACTATAAGGAAAGTCGATAAAATATATTTTTTACCTTAAATTGTTTGAAATTATAAAATAGTAAAAGTTATACCTTTAGTATTAAAGTCTCTCGCTAACCTTATATAACTAAATACATTTGTTAATAATAATTAATAATAACATAATAATTAATAGGTATAATGACTCAATAATCAATACAAATAAGTACTTAGGTGCTTAACTTTATAACATATAAAACTGATACAAATATATAATATATATAAATATGTCACATACATACAATATAGGTACCTATTTAAAAAAAAAAGTTGTATATATTTCTATATGGACAAAATTAACGTAGGACCGTTATAAACGTGATTACACGTATTAATATAATAATATCACCAAAAGTACTATGTTGAACTTTGTATTCATACCTGTAGGCTGTAATTTTTTATTATAATTAAAATATAAATAAGAACACGTATACGTTATGAAAAAATGTATTCTTTTTTAATTAACTTCTAAATACAAAAGAAAGAAAATGTATTAATTGTTTAAAAAAATAAAAAATTATAAACTATTAAGTATATAAAATATAGAAACTAGTACCATTTATAGGTAATAACAAATAATAAAAATAACTGTTTAACTTTTATAAGCTTCTTAAAATAAATAAAAAAAAACAAATTATTATCACTTTTTAAAATACGTAAATTTTCATTTACATTTGATGATGGTTGCCATCTTGGGGATTATGCGGAGGAAAATGTTGTTGCTTTGGTTGATAAGGTGCAGATATGTTTTCAGAAGAAGGTAGTTGAGGACATTGATTTGGAATTGGTGAAGGATACCCGGAATAAAAATATGGAGCATTATTCTGAGGATTAAATACTGGAGTTTGATAGGAATAATTATTATTTTGTGGATAAGATTCATTTTGAAAAAATTTAAGTACGTACATTTTAAATTCTAATTTTTTACCATCACTTAATTGTTTTACTTGAGGAAGTAAAGATTTCAAAAAAAGTTCATCCGCGTCAGTTAATTCTTGTTTTTCCAAGTGATCCAATAGTTTGCTCTGAAAAATAGTCATTTTTGGATTTTTTTTATTTTTTTTTGAAGTACTCGGTGGGGTGTTCTGTGCGCTTAAGGACATATCCAGTAGCTGTGATGGGTGTTCTTGGTCTGATAATGTATTCTCATGATCTTCAGCCACTTCATCTCTATCCGAAACCTGAGCATCTGATACGTTTTGTGTGTCGTTTATAAAATTTCCTGAGGTACTATTTAAATAAATCAAAAATTGTAAAAATTTAATTAGGAGATTATTGAAATTAAATAGTACTTATATTACAAAAAAGCTTTATAATTTGATAATAACTACATCAAAAATTGAAGCAAAAAATAAAATAAATATTTTAATACTTTAAACCAGAACGAAGTAAATGAAAAATTAAGGAAAAAACGTAAATTTTTACACAAAATCGATTTTGGTTTTTGGTGTAACTCTAAAAGAAAAGACTGTAGATCCATGAATTTTTTTTTTTCTATAAATATTAATAAAATTGTATTTGTTGGGTGAAAATTCTTGAACATTTAATAGAAGGCTCATAATATATTTTTTCAAAGGCAGATTAAAAATATTAAAAATTCGTAGTCACAATTTTTTGTTCTAAGCATTTTAAATTCAAATTTTGACAAAATACGTAAAAATAACGATAATTTACAAATTTTTTTGTTAGAAATTCATAAAAAATTTTCTTTTTGAATCTAAGATTTTAAAATGTAATACAAGATGTATCATAAGTTTGTCTACTTTTATCAAAAAAAAAAAATAAACTAAAAGCAATTCAAAATAAATATCTTTGGATTCAAATTTAACACAATCCGTTACAGTGACTCACTTATAACCTACTGTACAGCAGAGCGACATCCACTTAACCACCTTTTTATTGTTGACCCCCCCCCCCCCCAAAGTACCAAGTGGTGATGACATGAACACAAAAAATAAAAAATAAAACGCATGATTGTAAAATTAATACATTCATCAGAATCTAAAATTTAAATCTGATACACATTTTTTTTTAAACATTTCTAAATAGCCAATTGATAAATCTGGTTTTACATATTATATTAAATTTACCTTCTTCTATCTAAATTTGGTGTCAAAAACGATAACAAATTAGCAAAGTGGTATTTTTTCTTTATTTTTGTAGCAGCAGAACCACTTTTAATATTTTTTTCTTGGTTTTTATATTTCATATAGTTGTCGCGTACATGTCTCCATTTTTTGTCCTTTATATCTTTTGCTAAAATGAAAATTTATTTCCTTATTTATACATTTTTAAATATATTGTTAGAAATCTGTCAACTGGAACTTGTTTTAAAGCTATGCAATTTGATTTTAATATTGGGAAGAGTACAGTAGCACAAATTGTCAAAGAAACTTGTCAAATTTGTTGGACAGTATTACAACCAACGGAAATGTCTCCGCCGACTACGGAACAATGGCTTGATATAGCTGAACATTTTTATACAAGTACGAACTTTCCTAATTGTCTTGGGAGTATCGACGGGAAACACATAAGGTGTAAAAATCCACAAAACTCAGGTTCATATTTTTTCAATTATAAGAAATATTATTCTATTATTCTTATGGCTGTAGTAGATTCAAATTTAAGTTTTGTTTGTATTGATGTCGGGGCATTTGGACGAGAATCTGATTCTAATGTGTTTAAGCAATGTCCATTTGGAAAAAAATTGTATGCCAATCAGCTTAATATTCCTGAACCTAAGTGCTTACCAAATACCGATGACTCTCCTCAACCTTACGTTTTTGTTGCTGATGAAGCTTTTGCACTGCACAAAAATTTACTCAGATCTCAGACCATATCCAGGCCGTGGGCTTACAAATACTCGTCGTATATTCAACTATAGGCTTTCAAGAGCAAGAAGGACGGTTGAATGTGCATTTGGCGTACTTTCAAATAAGTGGAGAGTGTTACATACGCCACTATTGGTTGAACCAGATTTTGCGGACGACATCATAAAAGCATGCTGTATACTACACAACTTTGTCCGCAAAAGAGATGGTTATAATTTCGAGGACATGGATACTAGCTATTTGGTAGATGGTTTATCTAATAGAGGACCGGGAGTACGATCTCAAGGAATTGAGGTCAGAGATTCTTATGCAGAGTATTTCATGGGACCAGGATCCGTACCATTCCAGTATAACAAAATATAAAAAGACAACATCTACCTATGAGTTATTATTAATACTTATTAAAATCAATAATTAGTTTTTATTTATTTAGGTATGTATTTTGGAATATTAACATTTTAAATATGTATAACGTATGTTGTATGTACTTACCTATTTTGATTTCAATTATTATTAATTAATAATTTTTCACTTTACTGTAATTTGTTTTTATTCACATTAATTAAATATATGTTACCTTTTTCCTCTTTTTGAGCCGTTGAAAGTTCTTCCCAATTCGGATACATAGCGGCAGCCACAGAATTCCATGCCAACATTTTCATTGGCTTGTCGTGGTAATCGTTTGAGCCAATATCCCATAAACAAGGCCTTGACTGAACTTCGCTTATTAGTTTTTCAAAGTCGAACATTTTTTATGCGTTTTTTAAAATTCAAAAATGACCAATTGGAAAATAACGATTTTTCACCGCGTGCGTTATTACCGCGTCGTGTGGTCGATATAATTGAAATACATGTGTTTTGTATTGATAACAGTGTGCGTTGCTGCCGCACCACCGCAGCATGTTGCGGTGGAAACCTGCCGCATACGGCAACACCGCGTCGTGTGGCCTGTTCTATTTAAAACTAAACGGTCCGTACAAAAACCCAACGCATGCGGCGACACCGCAAATAGCCGCATGCGGCAAGAACGCGTCGTGTGGCCCGAGCCTTATAAAGAATGATATAATAATAGAATATAGTTAAATAGGTACCTAATAAAATAATTATAACTAACCAGCTAATGATAGGTAGATAATTACCAATTGTTCATTCATATTTCCAAGAATCTTTTCAATGAAATTGTGTTCAATGTTGTAAGCCCATGGAAATATTACAGTTGTATGTACACATAAATGTACATACTTTAGATATGATACGTATAACTAGTGAGTACCTATTAGTACTATAATATATCAAATCGGCAAGGTACCAAGCAATAGTAATATTATGCTTATTGATTATACAACAAACTAGAAATATTGAAAACAATTCCAACCTCATCAAAAATACTTCAATGTTGACAACCAGTTAGCATAGATTATCCTCCAATAACAAGAAATATAATACAATTGGGTTAAGTATAAATTCATTTAAAACAAATAATACTCACATTGTAAAAATTTTATTTTGCTATAAAATTGAAATCTTTACTATATTTTATTTTCCAAATTTTTCTTTCTAAGCAATTTGAAGTTTCGAGAAATTGAAATGTTATTTGATGTTTTATTTTTTGATTTTCTGTAGGCATCAAACTACCGACTAAATGTTAATAACGAATGATATCATAATAAAATATGGTTAAATAGGTAATAAAATAATTATAACTTACCAACTAATGATAGGTAGGTAGGTACATAATGGTTCAAACATATTTCCAATTTTCCGAGAATATTTTCAAAAAAAATAAGCCCATGAAAATATTACTCATACAGTCATACATACAATAATATTTTTACCTAATACTAGATACTGGAAAATTAGTTTGACCCATAAAATAACATTGAGACTTTATTAAATACTATGATGGGTATTTTTATGTGTAAAGAATAATTAACATTCAAAGCACATGTTGATCTTAGTACTAGATTTTTTTTTTTTTTTTTTTTGATAAACCATTTATTAAATAAATTAAAAATACTAGTACACTTAGTATATTAAATAAACATTTTAAAAACATTGTGGTTTAGCTACCTTCTTTAAGCGTACCTTGAGTTGAAGGTAGCGAGTTATTACAGAGTTATTTCCTTAGAGATTAAAATATAGCATAAACAATATAGTATTTACAAATATGACAAAAATAAACAATAAAAAACAATAAAGAAGAAGTTATAAACAAGATACTTGAATTTACAAATTATTTATAAAAACATTAGTTAAATATTTATTTATATTAATATTATTACTTAATCTAAGATACCTTTTGACATTTATTTCTAGGTAATTGAAATAAGTTGGCCCTAAATAGTCTACAAATTTCTGACCAATACATTTATTTGAATAATTGACATTTAGATTGTATTTTAAAGTTTCATGTTTATTTATATATGGATCGAATTTAGAATGATTTTTTAAAGTAAAAGATATAGAATATTTTTTATATAACAGATTTAGAGGAAGTACACCCAGTTCTTTGTAATTTTCATTAGAAGAACCAACTCGATCTGTTTTATTTAGAGAGATACGAACAGCTCTATTCTGTAAAGATATTATTGGTTTTAGTGTTTTTTCATTAAACATAATAATTTTTTTAACTTTTTTATAAGTATTAAGATATTGAGCAATTACATATTGAAAATAATGTTATGTTGTTTATTGGTACTTTAATGGTACTTAACAAATAAATTTATAATACAACTCAATAGTAAATAGCAGGAATAATAATTTAATTAATACAATTAAATGATAGACATAACATTTTGTAATTGTAATATTTAATCTATTGAATAATATTGTTATCAGACGATAATTTGTTGATCAATAATATTAATCAAATCTTATCAGAAAACGATACAAGATTATAATATCAAAACTTTAAAATTATGGTTTACCACAATATTTATATTATGGACTATGACCTTAATCATAGTTCTATGGTAGCTGGTATCAATTAATAATAATTCACAGTTTTTCTCAAAACTAGAAAAATTATTAAAAATCAGGAAATTAATAAAATTAAAATGTTGAAACGTCAATATTTTCAGAAAAATTAACTCTACAAAATGGCAATCTTCAATATTTTTTTAAATAATTAATTAAAAAAATAATTTTTTTAACTTTTTTACCAAAACATAAATAAAAAATAAAAAATAAGTTATTTGTAGTGCTTACCTCTGTGAGTCTTAATAAGAAAACAGAATTACGATATCTATATTATTTCAGGAGATATCGCAATGAGTTAATCCTCACGGGACATCCTGCATTTTGTTATGGCTAAAACAGCGCATTTCTCCGGATAAATTAGATTTTATCATTAATGCGGAAATACCTGATCCTGAAAAAGATTCTCTCCTTTACGGTATTATCAAAGCCAATATGATCCATGGGCCTTGCGGTAATTCAAACAATAGATCACCCTGTATGGAGTCAGGTACCTGTAGCAAGAAGTATCCTAGACTTTCATTCAAGAAACACAGACAGGAGACGACGGGTATCCAAAGTATAGGCGAAGAGCTCCAAAAAATGGTGGTTTTACAGTTGAAATAAATGGTAAGACACTTGATAATCGTTGGGTAGTACCGTATAACCCAGTGTTTTCACGTACATTTGGTGCTCATATTAATGTAGAGATCTGTAACTCTGTAAAATCTATAAAATACATTTGTAAATATATTACAAAAGGAAGTGATCAAGCAGCATTTGGTTTTGAAAATGATAATGATGAAGTCAAGCTTTATGAAAGTGGTCGATATATCAGCAGCTCTTAGGCTGTATGGATAATTCTGGCTTTTCCTATCCACGAGAGATTTCCAACAGTCTTCCATCTTTCCGTGCATTTAGAAAATGGCCAGCGTGTTTATTTTAACAGTAATGACTCCAGTCGTTTAACAGACATGATTAACAATCCACCGAAAACTACTCTTTTAGCATTTTTCGACTTATGTAAAACAGATGATTTTGCAAAAACACTTCTTTATGTTGATCTTCCCTCAAACTATGTATGGAAAAATGATAGATTTGAGAGAAGAAAACGTGGAATTAACGTAAATGGTTGGCCGGAAATAAAACGAGATCAAGCTCTGGGTAGAGTATATACCATTCACCCTAATAATACCGAGTGTTACAATCTTCGCCTTTTACTTCATAAAATCTGAGGTCCTACATCTTTTTTGAAATTGAAAACTGTTAACTGCACAATTCAACCTACTTATCAGACAGCGTGTAAGGCTCTAGGCTTACTGGAAGACGAAAGGCACTGGGATATAACTATGAAAGAAGCTGTGCTTTGTGGTTCTCCGTTTAGATTACGGGAACTTTTTGCAATTATGTTGATATTTTGTCAATTGTCAGATGCTTTAAGTATTTGGAAAAAATACAAGGACAGTCTTTCAGAAGATATACGACATCGAGTGGAGTTGGATATACAACCCGACAATGTGAATTCAATTATTAATGAAGTATACAATAAATGCTTAGTTACTCTTGAAGATACAGTTCTATCTCTGGGAGATACATTTTTGCAACATTATGGTTTACCTCGGCCATCAAGATGTGAAGCAGTCTTACAAAATAAAGATAACCTTCGAGAGATCAATTATGATTCAAATATTTTGGCACAGTATATAAATTTTAATGAACATTTACTAAATAATGAACAGTCCTATGTATATAACAAAATATTAGAGGGCATTGAAAAGAACACTGGCCAAACATTTTTCTTAGACGCACCTGGAGGCACTGGTAAAACATTTGTCATAAATATTTTATTGGCCAGAGTACGAAAAGATCATGGAATAGCTTTGGCTGTAGCTTCTTCAGGCATCGCTGCTACATTGCTAGAAGGAGGTAAAACAGCTCATTCTGTATTTAAATTACCATTGAACCTAACAAGAGTAGAGACACCTATGTGCAATATTTCCAAACAGAGTAATATAGCACAAGTTCTAAAAGACTAAGTTAATAGTTTGGGATGAATGCACAAAATGGCCCACAAAGGTGGCTTTGAAGCCCTCAATAGAACATTGAAAGATATAAGAGGATATAATAGTTTGATGGGTGGAGTCACTGTGCTGCTAACAGGACATTTTCGGCAAACATTACCCGTTATACCTAGGGGTAGAAGGGCTGATGAAGTAAAGTTATGTCTAAAAGCTTCGTATTTGTGGCCACATATCCAGAAAGTTGCACTTTATAAAAATATGAGGGTTCATGTGAAAGGTGACACATCTGCTGGGATTTTCGCTGAGATGTTACTTAAAATAGGAGACGGAAATTTCCCTTCATTGGAAGGTGAGATCACTCTTCCCTAAAATTTGTGTACAGTTGTTAGCTCTTTACCAGAACTAACTTCCAGAATTTACCCAGATATAATAAATATTAAGATGAAACCCATCGAATGGTTGTGCGAGCGAGCCATCTTAACTCCAAAGACCGACAAGGCAGCCGAAATCAATGAAATTCTACTAAAGGCATTTAATGAAAAAGCTGTTGAATAAAAATCTTTTGATTCTGTGATCCAATCGGATGATGCTGTCCATTACCCCTTAGAATTTCTTAATACTCTGAATCCTTCTGGTCTTCCATCACATAAACTTATCCTTAAAATTGGAGCACCTATAATGTTACTAAGAAATCTTAACCCACCTAAATTGTGTAATGGAACAAGATTGCAAGTTAAAGCTTTGCACAAAAATGTAATAGAAGCTATAGTTATCACTGGGTGTGCTAGAGGAGATATAGTTTTAATCCCGAGAATAACGTTAATTCCAACTGATTATCCCTTTGAGTTTAAAAGAATACAATTACCACTCAAAGTTTGCTTTGCTAAGTCTCAAGGACAATCATTGAGCATTTCAGGGATTGACTTAAGAGAAGAATGTTTTTCACATGGACAGTTCTATGTCGCATGTTCTAGAGTTAGCTCTGCCAGTAGTTTGGTTATTTTAGCAACAAAAGGCAGTACCAAAAATACTGTTTATAAAGAGGTATTGAGATGAACAAAATATGTCAATATAAATATTGGTGGGTTTTTATAACACCATAATGTATATAATAATGTTACAATAATAATAAGAAGTAAAAATAGTAATAATAGGAATAATACTAATAATAGTAATAATAATTATAATAATACGTAAAACATTTTTTTCAATTACAGAAAGTTATAATTTTTTGGGTATATTTTATTTCAACATTTCGTCTATTAGAATTATATCTTACAATTTGTCTTCAAAATATTAAAATAAAGTAATTTTTTTGCTGACTTCTGATTGTTACAATACATGGGCAACCTACGATAAACTTATCTAAAAGCAGCCTGTAATAAATATAAAACTGATAAAATAAAAGTTATAGTAAGTTACACAAAAAAACTGTACATGGGCGAAGCCGGGTTATCCAGCTATAAAATATAGAAATATATTACTGTTTACCCACCTACTAATAATTGTAAAATCCATAGACATGAGCTATTTTTTTTTTTGAGATTTTAAACCAAATGAAACAGTTGTAAGCAATGCAGCATATTAAAGCTTTCATTAAAATCCAAAAAAAAAAAATATATATGTTTATATTATTACTCTGTAGTTAACCAAACGAATAAATATGTGTGGTGTGTGTGCATATTTTATTGTTGTATTTATGTTATCAATTAAAGTTATAATAGTGCACCAAACTACAAAACTATATTTTAATGTTAATCAAATAAGATAAATTGATTATTATTTTTAGACAACTTCAACAAGGCATGGCACAAAAAGGTAAAAGAAAAATATTCTTATACTAATACAAATGATGATTGGTCAAAAAAAAAAAAAATATTTGTTATGTGTCCTGATGAGAGCGATGATGATGATAATGGTAATAATTTTTAAAGTGATGTATCTAAAACTTATGTCATATTTATTGGGTTATTTTAATTTTATTATTAATTAATATATAGGTTTAAATTTTAAAATATTGCCATTATACAAAGAAGTAGTGAGTACTCCATCATTTACACAAGAACCAATAAATTGTGGTGCTTCCACATCAACTGTAACTAAACCGTTCTGTGCAGAAATTAACAGAGAAGAAACTGTACACTACACCGAATTGATGCCCAAAATAGTTGGACAAATTGAATATCCTCAAAATCATAACTTCGTTGAGGTAATAATAATTGTTACAATCTTGAATTCTATCTAATATTGTAATCATAGGCCCAAATAGAAGAAGGCTTTAGGGCCAAGCCCCCAAAAATGCCCATAGACCCCAATTAATTTTATAAATTTTAAGTTTGATCATCCTTTTTAAAAATGTTGTAGTTTATTGCTCATACAGTAAAATAATTGATACATTTTATTATTAGTTTGTTAAATTTGAATTATATTTGTATGTATTTTAAAATTATAATCTTTAATTTATATCATTGAACTGCATGAAATAGCTAGCAAAACTAAGTAATTTATGTTAATATTATTATTATTATTATTATTAATATTGAACAGGATACAAGTTGTTTTATTCCTATAACTCACGATTCACCTTTAAATTTCAATGGTAAATATAATAAATTATTGTTTGCACATAATTCCAAAGTATATACCTACCTATACTTACACATTCCATAAAAACGTTCTTCAATATTTAGGATATGACAGATGCTCATCTCAAGTTGATGAAAAATTAAATAACATAATTTCAGAGCAAATAGCAATTAAATTGTTATTAAACCGAATCTTGTCAAAGCTTGAAACTAACACATTAAGCAATAATAGTCAAAAATCAATAGATCTGGATGGAAGTTTTGTATACAAATTTCCTATGAAGAATACTGAAGAATTTGGATCAGTCCAAAACTGCATCTTACATGAGTTTGATTTCAAGGCTAAATTGGCAAGTAAATATTAAAATAATAACTTAAATATTTGTTAATTTAACTTTGATGATAAGAATATTTTATCAAAAACATTGGTGGAAACACTCCTAAAAATCATGTCAGTAAGAGTTATGTCAAAATTGTTTACTGATAAATATGGGATTGAGTGTACCTGGACAGGCCGTGGCAGAAATATTAGCACTAAAATTGGAGACTCGGATCTCATAAAGATAATGAAAAGTAATTTTAAACACATTTTATCTTTTATTTAAAATTTATTTTAATCTATGTGTTAAGCACTTTATGTTAAGCACTTTATGCTTAATATATACAAAACATTTTGTTAGCAAAATGTTACCTGATTATGAAATATGAATGAATATAATATGTAACCTCGTATTGTATGACACATTTATTTAATTATCTTAGAGTCTATACAAGAAAGCTGCACTAACACTGCCATGACTGATTCTGAATTTGAGAAGGTGGTATCAGAATGGTTGAGACACGCAAACACCAGATGTAGTAGACAAACAAATTAATAAAGAACTCTACATCGTTTTTTAAAATTTAATATTTTAATAAAATTAATTTTGTTGGATAAAATGTAATAAGAGTACCTACAAATTATGTTTTATTTTAATTTTAAAATAAGTATGTTCAAACTTAAATAATAATTTTGCAATATTTTTAATTTCCCATAAGTAATTTGGTATTATCTTATAATTAACATATTAGGTATTACTAATTGATTGAAAAAAAGTTGTTGTTTAAATATAAATATAATGTTTTATGAGAATTTTTTATTGATCATTTTAGGTAAGCATTCTACGGAAAAAAAAGTCTCTTGGTTCAATATCTGACCGCCATTTCCGAAGAATTGTAGTAAACCGACGGAGTCGATTCACTATTTTTTCTACTTTATTACATTAAAGCCACGGCCTTCACACTTTTAATATGTTATTACGGATTCTCGGAACTATCAATGCACGGTCCATGGTCTACGCAGATACTATTGCTTTTTACGAGTTCCAAGAATCAAAGAACGTGAGAAGAACCAGTTAAAATGACATTTCGATTTAAACAGCGGAGCAGATTCTGTTTTATTACCTTTTGGTCACAAACTACTTTTTGGCAGCTACAATAACAACAAGCTGCCGACTCGCCTCTTTGTCCACCTCCTAGTCCCTACCGTGTATAACAGGGAGTACAGAGAACCATATAAATATGAGTCTCTGTCCGCCTTAGAATCAGAATTAGTCTCACATGTAGTACTTACCTGGTCGTAGAGTCCGCGCACTCTACATCGCCGCCAGACTAAGTACATTCCCAGTAATTACAAGTAGATTTAACTAGTTCTCGGGCAGTTACTTAACGTGCTGTCCTCAAACTTTTATAACATTTTGTAGCAATTATTTTATTTTATAACAAGTTTAACTCAATCATAATAAATACTTCATTTAACATTGTGCCTTTGTCTCTCTTCGAAAAACCTTATTCCTTTTGGTCAACCTGGTCCAACTACAGACGTCTGTCACTCAAATATAAGCGTTAGTGAGAGATCACTACAAATTGTTAATGAAAAGAAAAAAGTATGCTTATCTTATACTACAACTAAACAAAATAATCAAATTACATCTAAAACCAACACTTCTAATGAAAATTCAAGTTTCTCAAATGTTGAGAATAATACATATTTTTCAAATATTGATAATAGCATACACTTTGATAATTTTGATAATAATACCATCACCCAATCATCGATTAGTCTACCAAATTGCCAAAATCTACTTAATTCTTTGTCTGGTTTAGATACTGATAACAATAATGAAATTTTTATGGAAACCAAAAGTATTTTGGACAAATTAAGATCTTGGGTAGTCAAGCATAATGTTTCATATAGATGTGTTAATAGTTTTTGCTTATTCTAAAAACTGAAGGGTTGTGTGTCCCAACTGATGTAAGAACATTAATTAAAACCCCTAAAGTACATGAAATACAAAATTGATCTAATGGTTCGTATATTCACTTTGGAGTAGAAAACATGTTATTTCCAATTCTTGAAAAACATAATGCTCAAGTGAATATATCTGACCATATTTTAAAAATTGGTATAAATATTGATTTTAAAATAGCTAAATGTTCTAAATCTCAAGTCTGGCCTATACTTCTGTTAATATTAAATTTTAAAGAACTTCCTAACAAAGTTTTTCCTATAGGGATATATCATGGATTTAAAAAACCTCCATCTATTGAAGAATTTCTCAAGCCTTTTATATCAGATTTAATGGTTGCACTATGTCAGGGTTTATTAATTAAAGGAACTAAATTTAAAGTTCAAATTAGTAATATTGTGTGTGACGCACCGGCAAAGGCCTTTTCGTTAAATGTTAAAGGCCATAATGCCTATTTTGGATGTACAAGTTGTACAGAAGAAGGAACATACTTAAAAGACTCACCATTGCGCTCTGATAACACATTTAGAATGAATCATGATGAAGATTACCATAAAGGTGACTCTCCTTTAAAGTTGTTACCAATTAACATAACTGAGACTGTATGCTTGGATTATATACATTGTGTGTGCTTAGGTGTTGTTGAGCGATTGATTGATTTTTGGGTAAATGGAAATAAGAATGTTCGATTAACTGAAGAAAATAGGCTAAGAATTAATAATGAGCTACTCATTTTGAGATCGTATATTCCTTCAGAGTTTTGTCGATTACTTAGATCTCTAGATGATATTCATTTTTGTAAAACCACTGAATTGAGGAATTTTGCTTTTTATTTTAGTGTATTTTTACTTGAAGGAAAAATGAAAACAAAATTATACTCACACTTTTTACTACTGGTTTTTGCAATAAGAATTTTACTATGTTCAAATACATGTTATGAATACAATGAAATTGCTCTTAAATTTTTAAGGAAATTTGTAATAGATTATGGTATTTTGTATTGTTATAAACCTGTAATTTTTATTTATGTTATTGTAAGGGCCGAGGCACTGTGTGCCCTGGATTGGTCACACTGCGCCTCGTGCCCACTATACCGGAACGGACCGCGTCGGCGGCAGGGTTGCCATCCGTACGATAATTATCGCACGCATACGATTATTTCATGATTGTGTACGATGTACGATAAATCTTTACTATCGTACACAAAAATACGATAATTTAATAATTTTACTAAAATCCAAAATTAGATTTTTGTACTTTCTGAATTATTTGTTGTCTTATATTAATCGGTTTACTGTTATCTTTTTTATTGGTTTTGGTACGTTGTTTAATGTTATTTGTCCTGTTCTGATGTTCTGTGACTGTCTTTTAATATTAAAATTACCGAAATAAAATTAGCAGCGTATTTTGCTGAACATAATGTGCCGTTTTTAAGAGCCGATCACTTGTCAGAATTACTTACGGAAGTATTTCCTGACTCAGAAATCGCGAAGAATATTAACGTTAAGAGAACTATAACGACAGCGATTATTAAAAATGCAATTGGTAGTTCTCAAAAGTTCATTTTATCTGAGAAATCAAAAAAACAAAAATTTAGCCTGATGACAGACGAGTCAACTGATATTGGTACAAAAAAAACTTCCTGTGTAGTTGCAAGGTAATTAAATATTTTTTTTATAAAATAAAGTACTTTTTAATATAAATATATTTTTTTATTACAGATATTATGTATTTTTATTCATGTTATTGTAAGGGCCGAGGCACTGTGTGCCCTGGATTGGTCACACTGCGCCTCGTGCCCACTATACCGGCACGGACGGACTCGGCGGCCCGTCCAGTCAGTCTACTTTTGTAAAGGACCTCCGTGCAAACGTGACTACGTTTATTTTATACTACCGTCATTTGTGTATTACTGTTGTTACCGTTAATTAATATTTAATATATATTGTATAATACCACCACCGACACCGTACCTATCGTGATTGGGTATACCGTGAAGTATTCAATCTAATAAACTTTCTTTTATTACCGTTAATTTTGTGTAGTGTCGTTTACTCAGTCCTGACCTGTACCTAATATCCTTAATAAAAATTTAGCCGCTAACATTTCAGAAGTGGGATTCCTCGAAGGCCCCCACACGCGTTTTTCCGAGTGCGTCGATAACCGAAATTCCGAATCGTGTCCCGTTTTTGTCACGAGGTTTCGGTTCGTTGCGTAATAATAACCGTGTGCGGGAAAACCCAGCCACGTAACGTACGAGATTTAATCTTGTTTAGTCGCCCCGATCGTGAGAGTGCGCCCGTCCGCCGCAACGTCATCCCGATCGTGCGAGTGCACTCGTCCGCCGCTATGTCGTCCCGATCGTGCGAATGCGCACGTACGAGAATTGTTATCACCGTTACGAGATAACGCAGGCTGTTGTATTAGGAGCGTTTAAATACAGGAATGCACCGCTCATGGTGTCGTCCGCATAACATAGATATTAGATAACATGTTGATTATTGATTATCAGTGATTTAAGCGACAAACTAAAATTTTGAATAAATACGATATTATGGTGTGGTATTCAAAACTTACCAATTCTTACCCAAACACGTTTTAGCTATCTTTATGATGCTATTTTATTTAAGGTCACTGGTAAAATACATTTTACCTGACACAGTAACACGCTTATGACATAGGAATTTAGAGTATTTAGACATGTTCTATTTCCAACATATTGATTGAAGTAAGATAATAAAAACGTAATAGGTGGGAATTTCTGAATATGATATACTAAAATTCCATTTATATTAGCTAGTGTAAAACTTTTTTGTACTTTACGAAATATTATTTCTTTTTACAAATGGATTTTGCTTGTGATATTTGTAATAAAACCTTTACAACAAAATACTCACTAGAGAGACATAAAAAAAATGTCCACAAGGAAGAAAATATTATTTTTGAAAAATCATATTTTTCAAAATGTAATAGCTGCATTAACCTTAGTTTTAAAAAGAAAACTCTATTGATTGATTATTTAAATTGTGAGCATGGCATGTCGATCAATAAGGAAATTAATCAATTTAATAATTTAACAGGTATTTTTTTAAGTTTTATCACTACAATAATATTTGTTTAAGTCACACTTCTATTCATATTTCGAAGTAATAATCATTTCAAATATTAAAAATAACTAATGAATTTTAGATTCTGAGTTGAGCGATAAATGTATTGATTTTACAGTTTTTTTTTTTAATACAGTAAAAATGCTTTGATTTTTTTCATCATATTTTCTGATAGGAAAGTGAATCTAGTTCGTACTTTTGGGTGGTCAAAAGCAAAACAATTTTACGCAAAATCGTCTCCACTCAGAATCGTTTGTTGTATAGATACAATGATATTATAACATCGAATTCAAATTTAATTGACTTTGAATTATATTGGATTAAAAATTATTATTTATAGAATTTTATAATTGGAAAATGATACACGAATTAGAAGAAAAATGTAAATATGTACTTAATACAGGGAAAAAAAATTGTAAAGACGGTAGTAAAAGTTACTATGAATGTTGTCGTTCAGGCGCTTATAAAGAGAAGGATAAAAAAGAAAGATCCACAAAATCTCAAGGAACTAAAAAAATAAACCTTAATTGCACAAGTCTTACTATATTATAATAGCCTATTGATAAAGAAGAGTGTATTGCAACAGTGTATAGACAACATTTTGGACATACAACTAATGAGCTTCAACATTTAGATATACCAATTAACAAAAAAAATGGAAATTGCTTAAAAAATGTCTCAAGGTGTGACATTTGGTAAAATTTCAGACAAAATCAGTTATAATATTGATACTAATTTAAACCGAGAAGACTTGGTTACAAGAGTAGATCTTCACAATATAAAACGCAGATATAATTTGGAATTACAAGATGGACAATTACATAAAAATGATTCTACTAGCGTCAATATCTGGGTAGAGCAAATGAAGGAACAGGGAGAAAACAATCCTGTTATATACTATAAAAGACAAGGTAAATATTAATAATTAATTAATTAAATTAAATTTAATAATATTTTTTGTGCGTCTTATTTAGGTGAAACAGATAAAAATGAAATTTTAGATATTAATGATTTTTGTTTAATCATAATGGATCCTGGACAGTTATATATGTTACAACAATTTGGTGAAAAAAAAGTAGTTTGTTTAGATGGAACACACGGACTTAATGGATACGACTTTGAATTGGTAACTTTATTAGTAATTGATGATTATGGGTCCGGAATTCCTTGTTGTCTTATGTTTACTAACTTAAAAGATACAAAAGTTTACACTGTTATGTTTTCCGCAATTAAAACTATGGCTGGAATAATAAGTCCTAACACTTTCATGACTGACATAGTAGACACATTTTACGCAGCGTGGGTAAGAATAATGGGTCCTGTTCCTCATATTATCTTATGTTCTTGGCACGTTGATAAAGCTTGGCGTCAAAACTTGAAAAAAATTAAAGGTCTTCAAAGTACTGAAAAACAAAATAAAGTATATAAAAGTTTAAAAGTACTATCACTGATGAAATAGAGTTCAAACAAGTATTAGATGAATTTGTTTACCAATTGTTGAATGATGCAGACACTAAAGAGTTTGGTGATTACTTTAATATTTATTATGTAAACAAAGTTAAACAATGGGCATATTGTTACAGAAAAAACTTGGGTGTCAATTGTAATATGCATTTAGAATCCATGCATAAAACAATCAAATACCATTATTTAAATGGTTGTAAGGTCCAACGTTTGGACAAATGTATTATGGTGCTTAGGCGTTTTACAAGAGACAAAAAAGTGGAGCTAATGGTAAAACTCACGAAGTGTAAATCGACTTCAAGAATAAATGAAATAAAAAAACTACATAACAGAAGTGTGTCTCTAAATCTCAATATAAACTTTGATAATAATAAATGGAATGTTGAGACTTGAGAGTGAAAACAATAAACATACTTTTTATTCAATAACAAAATGTTTGGATGACATATGTTGTCCACTGATTTGCTCGGAGTGTAAAATATGTATTCATTCGTATCAATGCACATGTCCAGATTATCAAATTAAATCAATTATATGCAAACATATTCATGTTATAGTTATGGATACAACTTCCACGAATACATCAATTGTAGAATTAACACCTGAAACAGATTATCAAACATCAAACATAGGCAAAGAAATGGAACTACACATAAAAAGTATACAAAGAAGTGAGAGCTCACAGAACACTTCAATACTTCATGCCAGATTTAAGGACAAAGCAATAAATTTAAGTAACCTAATTCAAGGTGTTAATAATCCTGAACATCTTAAAGTTGCGATGCAAAAATTAGACGCCTTAACTGCATTTATTAATGTTGCATCAAATGAAAATGAAGTTATTCCATACAAAACGGACCAAAAAGAACCAGCTAATAAAAAAATCACACAACAAAAATCATTCTTCTCAACCAAAAATAAAAGGTTTAAGGCAAGAAATACTATAACACGACCAACATCAGACGAAATTAAAGATCTAAACGATACGTTACTACATAAAAAAATGTGTGGTTTTAAAAGAACAAGATAATGAACATTCATATTTTTAAATAACATTTCTTATATATTATTTGTATTTATTATTATTATTATTAAATTATATTTTGACATATTTTAAATTTATGCATTGTGATTATTGTTTTTATTAATATTACTATTGACTAAAACTATTCTATATTATTAAAAAATGTTGTACCTACCATAGACTAAATGTTCCAAATTGTATAACTCAGTTAAAACTTAAAATATACTAAATTCGCAAATTGCAATATTAATAATTTATGTTCAATAGGTATAATATCACATTATCAGTTATCACTGAGTTATCAGTTACTATAGTTATGCGGACGATACCATATTGCGCATGCGCACTATGAGCGGTGCATTCCTGTATTTAAACGCTCCTGTTGTATTGAGAATTGTTATCACCGTTACGAGATAACACTGTTCTTTTGAGAATTGTTATCACCGTTACGAGATAACACTGTTCTTTTGAGAATTGTTATCACCGTTACGAGATAACACCGTTGTATTGGAAATTGTTAACGGCCGATATTACTGTAGACGGAGCACTGGGCGCTGACCACCCGGTACTCGTGGTGAGCGTTCAATCGATACCGGTAGACGTGATAGTAGGACGCTCATGGTTGAACTAATATCGGGTTCTACAAAACCAATAACCAGTTCATAATCGAGACAGTGAATATGATCAGTCCGTCAGCAACCACGGAGACCGCGGCAACGGAGTCGTCGAAAATACGAACCGCTTTACGACTGAGCGACGTATGATATCGGACATATTAAACGGATGGAGAGTAGCAGGGATTATCTCAGATTCAACGTCACCATACGCTAGTCCAGTCTTGCTAGTTGAAAAGGGAGGTGGCGAGAAACGCTTATGCGTCGACTACCGCAGGCTCAACCTCCAAACTCAGGATCAGCCTTACCCGATGCCAGATAAAGACGATTTGCTATCACGTTTAGCCGAGGGACTTATTTTTTCCACCCTGGACCTTTCAAATGGGAACCTGCAGAAACCGTTAAGTGACGATGCCAAGCTCAAGACTGCGTTCGTGACCGAGGGAACCACCGCCAAATTCGAGCGCATGCCGTTTGGTTTGAAAGGCGCACCGGGTATGTTCCAGAAAGTCATGAATGTTGTTTTCCAGGACCTGAAAGACGCCGGCCTGGTCAATGTCTACTTGGATGATATAATCATACCATCCACCGATTGGGCGGATATGCTGCGAGTGGTTGAACGCGTGTTTGACGCGCTCAGGAAAGCCCACCTCACATTGAAACCCGCGAAGTGATAAACTGGATTTCCTTGGTTTCACTTTATCTAGAGGTGTAATCCAACCGGGACCGAAAGTCCACGTGATAAAGACTTTCCCACGTCCACGCGACGCACAAGAAGTGCGCCGGTTCCTCGGGTTGACCGGATACTTCCGCAGATTCGTAGTGAACTGCGCGAAGTTGGTGGCGCCGTTAACGCACCTTACGGGGAAAGACACTCCGTATGTATGGGAAGAGCCGCAACAACAGGCGTTCGAAGAGCTCCGGAAGCAATTGTGCGACCCCCCGGTGGTCCGAATGTTCAATCCAAAGGCAGAGGTTACCCAAGTGCACACGGATGCGAGCTCAGTAGCTTTGTCGGGCATGTTGCTACAGGGACCTACTACCACGAACCTGCACATGGTTTATGCAGTAAGCAAAAAAACCACCGCAGCCGAATCAAAATACCACAGTAGCCGTCTCGAGTTGTATGCCGTTATATGGACGCTGAACCGACTCAGACCATACTTGCTCGTTATACGTTTTACCGTGGTTACTGACTGTCAGTCGCTTATCTATTTAAACATTCAGAAGACTGTCAAACCGCAGATCGCGTGCTGGTTCGAGGTTCTCCAAGAGTTCGAGTTCGACATCAAGTTCCGACTGGGAGAACGTATGGCCCATGTTGACGCGCTGAGTCGTGCTGTCTGTCCGACGGCCACAGAGGAAGATTTTTCCGTAAAACAAGAGCTCTCCGCCCGCCTCGACGTATTCGTTGCCATGACTGCTATCGAAAGAGTACGGTTTATGCAGCAAGGAGATGATGCAACGAAAGATTTAATCCAACTGGTGTTGGCCACGCGACCCCTCACCGAGCATGAGGAGCGCACTGTAGAACGTTATGAACTACACGATGGAGTTCTACACCGCAGGTACGCCGGACGGTTACTGCTAGTTGTGCCACGTCCCATGAGGAAGGGGATAGTCATCGGCGAGCATGACTACGGAGGCCACTTCTCACTGGACTGAACCATGGCAAAAATTATGGACAACTATTGGTTCCCGGGTATGAAACGTTATCATAGGCGTGTTTACTGATATGGCCAATCTGGCCATGGCCAGACCTGAGATTCTTCCCTTGTTACCAATATTTACCATTGATAATAGAAGTATATTATTATTATATTGTTCTATGATAATATAATCGATGCGTGGTACTAATAATTAGTAAAAAAAATAATAAAAAAAAAAATAATAATAACAATTATTGTTAGTGTAGTTTATACATTAAATACATTATTATCTTCACGATAATACAATGACAAATTACCATAGATAATTCAATTATTCAAGTGTGATCGAAGAGTATACTTGCATACTAGTTACCAAAATGGTTAATTAAAATTAAGGTGTGGTATCAACCATAGGTGATAACGAAAACTCAATTTTTGGAGCACATCGAAGAGAAAAATCTGGAAAGTGATATTAGATTGATAAAAATGTTATTTATCATAAACTAGTATCTGTAACCGCATATAAAAAATATTCTCCACCATTTATGATAGAATTATGATAACAATGTGAATATGTGATAACTTTTTTATCGTTTAATAAATAATGAAACATGTCGGGACTACAACGGACGATTCACGTTTATTTTATTTTGTGTAATTGTGAAAACAAAATGAATAAAAAAACAATTCTGGACTTTTTTAAAAAGATTCAAGTTTATATTCCAATAATGGTAAGTAAATTACATTTAAATTTATTTATTTATTATAGCTGTTGAAAATATTTTAGAAATGTAATTATTATTTTAGAATCGACCAAAGTTAACGTGTTGCAGCAACATCCAGAATGTTCAGTTTATTCTAATGAGAAATCAGGTATACATACATGATGCATTATTCTAACATATATTTATATGTGAGTAGCAGCATATTATTTGTTGTCTGTAATTTAAATTTATTTTTTAAGGATCGAAAAATGTTAAGGACGTTAACATATTTCAGCAAAATCCAGAATGTTCAGAATTGTCAGTGTCTACTAATGAGCAACCAGGTATAATAAAATTACCACATAAAAATGAATAAAGATAAAGTTGTTTTATAATAAATGTCTGTGATAATATTTATGTTTTTCAATGTTTTGTGACGGCTGTTTATATGTTATGTTATTTATTGAATGTTTCTAGTATCTACATGTTATAGTACTAACCTATATTTGATGTATAAACTGTGTTTTGTAATAAACAAAAAACTACTACTCCTTCTTTTGTTATGAATGATTGTTTCAATTAGGAAACATTAAAACTTACACTTGCTGTTATGAATGTGCTAAATATATATATATACAAATCAGGCTCAAGTCTGTTACTACTTACAAGTAAATAAGATACTTGTATGTATATTATATAGTTACTACTTTACTAGTTTAGATATTAACCTATGTTGTGTTTTAAGTTATTGTATGCTTAGATGGTTCATAGTAAATAGATTTATATTCATCAAATATAAATACTCATTGTATCCTTGTGCATTGATTAGTTTTTTGTGTAGTCATTGTGTAGAAAAATTTTTCTATAAGATAAGTTTCCAATTTAATTCTTAAAATATATATATTATAGAAAAAACTGCACCTCATCCAGATGATCCAATCAATGCTTTACCACCAAACCGTTTAGAATTTCAAGCAAGAATTACACGTGGACCTTTTCAACCTAATTTTGATATTTTTCCTAGAACAGAGTGTGGAAACTATTCTCGCAACTTTCATAAAAAATAATATAATGAATATAAGTGGTTGGAGTATAGTCCAACTACTGATTCTGCCTTTTGCATTGCATGTAGATGTTTTACTTCAAATAATCTAAATGCAGGACAATAGGAAACGGCATTTACTACAAAAGGGTTCAATACATGGAAGAATATCAGCGAATCGTTAAAAAAACACCAAAAATCAAAATCTCATTTTCATAGTTTCACATCACTTTTTAATTTTCTTATTAAAAATCCAATTGATGCCATTTTAGATGAAACCAAAGAAAAAGCTCTGAGCAAAAGACAAATTGAAAGACAAGGAAATATAAGTGTAATGCATAGACTTATAGATATTACTATACTTTTAGCAAAGACGGGAAAGCCATTTAGGGGACATAAAGAAAGGGAAGAGGATAGCAATAGAGGAATGTTTTTAGAGATTGCATGTTTATTAAAAAAGTATGATCCAACATTAAAAAAACATTTAGAAGAAGGACCACAAAATGAAACCTTTATGAGTAATCTCATTCAAAATGATTTAATTAGTTCTCTACATTCTGTTCTTAAAAGACAATTAGTATTGTCTTTAAAAAACAAGAAAATATCCATTATGGCAGATGAAACAAGCGACTGCGGTCATCATGAGCAGATATCAGTTATAGTCAGATTTTATGACGAATCACTAAATAAACCGGTTGAATATTTTGTCTGTATGCAACGTCTTATAGCTGTAGATGCACAATCTATTTTTAATTCACTGGATGGGATTGTAGTAAACCAATTAGGTCTGAGCTGGTTAGATATTATAGCCGTGTGCTTTGATGGAGCATCTACCATGGCAGGAAATATGAATGGTGTTCAAGCTAAATGCAAAGAAAAAAAGGCTAAAATATTTTATGTCCATTGCCATGCCCACTGTTTGAACCTGGTATTGATAGATTCTATAGGTCGATCAAATTGTATAGTTTTTGATTTTTTTGGTACTATACAATTTTTATATGCATTTATAGAAGCCAGTTGTATCCGTCATTCTATATTAGAAACTGTAGCAAACCAAATAAATTTAAAAATTAAAAACTTTGAAATCGATTTCGACAACAAGATGGGCATGTCGATATGAAGCTGTAGCAGCAGTAAAAAATAATTACACAGCAATAATCATTGCTATCCAAACAATTTGTGATACAACCAAACAATCCGAAGTTAAAGCAAAATCTAGAGGTTTAATTTTGCAAAATTAAAAACTTTTGATTTTATATTTGCTTTAAATATGCTTCATCCTATACTATTATTAATTGTCAAAGTTAACTCGTGTTTACAAGCTGAAGAATTAAATCTATTAACATCTACAAATTTGATTCAATCTTTAAAACAAAAATTATACCAGTTAAGATCAGATACTACATTTTTTAATGATATTTATCGTGACACTGTGAAGCATTGTGAAGAAAACAATGTGGCGATACCCGAAGTAAGAAAACGTAAAATATCTACAAAGATTGATTATTCTGCAAACAATCAATACTTTGCTGACACGAAAGAAGAAGAATTGAGAGTTTCATGTTTTAATGTTGTTCTAGATGATTTACTTAACGGCTTAAATGATCGCTTTAATCAAGAAACTTTAAATCTTATCCTTGCCGTAGGAAATGTTTTAAAGCTTGAACCAACTAAAGAAAATCTTCTGTGCTTAGAAAATGCTTTTGAAGTTGACTGTAACGATTTAAATGGGGAAATTCAACTTCTACGAAATATACCTGGTGTTCCATTAGCTTCCACTACAAAAACTATATTTCATTGGATTGAATTTCTTAACCAAAATAACCAAAAAAATATTTTTTTGGAATTTCACAAAGTTATTGTACTTTTTAGCACAATACTTGTTACAAGTTGCTCTTGTGAGAGGGCATTTTCGAAATTAACAATGGTCAAATCGAAACTTCGCAGTACTATGACTCAACAAAGACTGGATTCATTAATGTTTTTATTTATTGAACAGCAAATGACAAATAATATAAACTATGACGACGTAATTGAAGAATTTAAAGTCATGACACCATCAAAACGTCGTCTCGAGTTATAATTATATGTAAATTTAATTTTTATAAAGTTTTAAAAAAAATGTAATAACTATAGTACCTACTAAAATGTTTTCTCAAAAAAATAAATATTTAGAATAAAATGTTTTTTAATGTTTTGTTATGAAATTTTTCTTGGCCATACCTGCGACCGAATCCTAGACACGCCTATGAACGTTATAAGAAACAGCACATACATATGTGTCTAGACTGTTTAGTGCACAAAACGCCGGCCGGAAAAAAAGCCCGGTTACCTGCACTCTATACCGACTGGACGTCGTCCGTTTGAGGTAGTGCATGTCGACCACCTGGGCCCCTTTGAAACAAGTACCTCCTTGAATCGGTATTTGTTCGTTTTGGTAGACAACCTAACCAAGTTCACGCACTTGTATCCCTGCCGTTCGACGGATACCGCGAGTGTGCTGAACCAACTGGACAAATTTTGTGGAGCACGCGGCATCCCTGACCGGATTATCAGCGACCGCGGCACATGCTTCACCGGTAAGGCCTTCAAAACCTTTTGCGACACCACAGGAATCAAACACACGCTCAACTCGATCAGGCACCCACATGAGAATGGGCAAGTCGAGCGAGCCAACCAAACCATCGTACCACTGTTGAGCATCATGACCGAAGACTAGGTGCATTGGGACTAGGGGTCACTGTTTCACGTGTAACTAAGAACACGTTCGTACGTGTTCTTATGAAAACGGTACTAAAGTGCGTGTTATTTAAATACACGTGTACACGGGTATTTAGAGTCCGTGTACACGTGTATTTAGAGTCCGTACGTTATGATCAGTGGTAGATACAAGGATGGGTAACAGGGGCACGTGCCCCATGCCCACCTCCCCATTGTCGTTTATAAAAGTAAACACGAATTTAATTTAATTTTTAAATCTGAAACTTTTTTTTTAATAATAATTAAACACAGTCAAAGTATAGTTATGAAAGAAAAAATTTACATTAAATGTTCTATAATAATAATTTACGATTTTGATACAAAAACATTAACATTTTCTGGTGCTAAACAGTTCCTTTTGGACGTAACGACATTCCCGGCAGTTGAAAAACATCGTTCCGAACTTACAGATGTTGCTGGTATCGACAAATATTTATTTGCTAACTCGGCTATTGAAGGATATTTTTTTTCATGTGACTTCCACCATTCAAATGGATCAAAATCGTACCTCAGTTGTGGTTCTGCTAAGTAAGAATGATATTGTGTCGAAACATCACCAGTAAATTTTTTACTTTGGAACGAATATTTTCCCTTACATCTATTTCTTCATGTTCCAATTCTTTATACCTTGGGTCAAAAAATGATGAGACTTGTCTTGTAGATACTATGTTTTCTAAATTGTTAAGCTTAAAACGTTCTTTCAGTTGCGACACTACTGTCTGTTTGAAATGTATAACGACTTCATTATCATCTTTATTTAGTTGTAAGTGTTTTTCAATCACTTTTGAAAGAAGTGGTCTAACCATTGATACAGGAGAATGTGTTTCGGCACAAAACACGGTTGTGACAATTTGCAATGGTTTTAACAAGATAACCAAAGTTTCCATTTTTGTCCAGTCACTTTCCGTAATTTCCAACTTTTTTGCTATTGAAATATTTGTTGTATTACGATCTGCTAAGACGTTTGTCACAGCACATCTATTAGCATAAAGACGATCCGACATCATATATACTGAATTCCATCTTGTTTTACAACTTTGGATTAGATTTTGTTGTGTTAATCCGAGCTGCTCTTGCATTTTTGTTAAAGCATGCTTAGCTACATTGGAATGTTTAAAATGACCAACCATTTTACTACTTAACTGAATTAGTGTAGTGATTTCATCTCGTCCTAATCCATTGTTGACCGCGAGTTGAATGCTATGAGCAGCTCACGTTACATCGTATGTTTCAGAGATATTTGTCAATAACTGTACAGCATTTATTGCATTTCTCGCATTATCTGTGACAACTGTCATAATTTTCCCACCAATTTCCCATTTGTCAAACGTATCTTCTAATTGATGAGCAAGATTTACAGCAGTATGAGATTCCTCCATTTCATGTGTTGAAAGTGTATACGACTTCGGGCACCATTGATCATCAATTATATGAGTAGTAACTGTAATATAGCTGTGTTGAGATAATGATGACCAACAGTCAGATGTACATGCTATACTATTAGAATCTCTTAATTTTTTCTGTATTATTTCTGTTACTGACGATCTTAACGCTTTCATTCTAGATTTTATTGCTCCTTCTTTACAAATGTTATAATTAGGTTCAACAACAACCATAAATTGTTTAAAACCTTCACTTGAACAAAAAAATATGGGCATTTGATTCACGGCTATCATTTTTGCCAATGCTTGATGTATCTGTTCGGTTTTTTCAGAATTGCAAATTTTGTCATCCTCCCGATTTATAAAAGTTCGTCGTCGTTTCCTAGGTATTGGCGCGTCAATTTCCAAACTTTGTGATTCTGAAGAACTTGCAGTCGTAGTTGAACTGGTTAAGATATCGGAATTATCAAATTCATGACCAGAAACAACCCTTTATTAATGACAAAATATATAAATAAGTAGGTACCTATGATTAGTGTTTTAAAATTTTGAATATTTTATTTTAAATATATTGTGAACTATGATGAAAAATCGATGCATTCCTAATTATTATTTACTAATTTTAAGTCTTTACCTATCTGGCTATCTATATACATAATAATATATATAATTAACATAATAGGTATAATATTTCTGTTAATAAAACAGCAAAACATAATTTTACTTTAAAAATCAGATATTATTTCTAAATAAATACAGTGTGATCACGATAAGTGGAAACACTCAATAACCATGTGTAGACTTAATATAATTTTATTTTGTTATTTTGTTATTTGTTTAATTATGATACGTCTTATATAAAAAATATTCTTTGTAACAAAAAAGATAATTTATGGTTTATGAACATAATATATATTAGATGTACTTACCTTCGTGTTACAGCTGTTATCGGTGGTTTTATACTATGTATAGTTTTTAGATGTCTGCCCAAAGATCCTGTTGTTCCACCAATACAACAAAATTCATTGTTTTCATTTTCGGTACACAAATCACAGTAAGCTTTATCGCCATGCTGTTATTTGCCAACTTTTACACTTATTACTCATCTTATGAACTAATAAAATAGTTATCTATTGTTATTTAAGCATGGAAACATATGACAATGTACACAAGACGTGAACAACACACAAATGAAGTAATATCACTCCAACTCGTAATTTAAGTTTTATTAATAAAACATATTTACGAATTTGAGATAATGTTGTAATCTTCACTATTAAATATCTATCATACTCGTTAAAGTTGCTTCAAGGACGTCGTTCCGTAAATTAAAGTTAAAAATATTAACTCTAGATTTTGACCCGCTTGCCGTACTGGCTTCATCTGTCGGTAAATGTCAATTATCGGCCGATAACAAACAATATAAGAGACAAAATAACTCAGTACACGAAAATTGTATAGCACACGCCAGAATAACATGGCAATATTATTAATAAAAAAAAAAGTATACAAGTTTCTGGATTTTAAATACACGGGTAATCCTAATACACGGGTATCTGAACTTTTAATACACGTGTATTAAGATACACGTGTATACGAACTTTAAAAACACGTGTAATTAAATACACGGGTATTCCTACATTTTATTGTACAATGTTCGGACTACGTGTACACGTGTATATTAATACACGTACCAAATCGAGAGCTCTAATTGGGACGATAAGGTGCCGGAGGTCGAACGACATCTCAACTCCGCCGTCAACAAGACAAGTGAAAAGTCGCCTTTCGAGGCACTCCACGGTTACAAGATATATATAACCAACATACTAACCATTGCCATAATGAAGTTCCTTATGTTTTTATTAAAGAAATAAAACACAATATTCCTAAACTTTTCTTTGATATAATCGCACAACTTTATCAAAAATTAATTTTAAAATACTCAAATAAAACCATTAATATTTCAAATGAAAAAGATAAATGCATTATGTTATTAGATAACTCTCTAGTTTTTGTCGAACAAATAGCAAAACCATTGAACCAAGATGCATTTTTAATTGTGAAAAAATATTTAGAACCTAAAGAACTAACCACTAAACCAATTTCATCGGTTATAGTTGGTATGTACATTGTAAGTACAAACAAAATATCTGATATGTATTGTGTGAATATATTTGATATCAAATTTAAATGTTTAATTACAAAATTAACAAATCTGTAATTATTATTAATTTATGTCATATAGTTTGAAATTACCTAACCATAAAATTATATTAATTGTTTATGTAGTCATAGTGTGTATATTTATTATACTAATAATAAATATCTAATTTTAAAGTATTAATTTGTATTTGTTTCATTAGGTACTTTAAATTTAAATAAAAATATATAATTTACTTCTTATATTTTAACACTGTCGACTTGTAAAATTATTAATTGTTGTACCCAAGGTGGATTGATAAGGTGTAAACACTTGGCTTATTAGTTGATTGAAATATTACTCCAGCTAAGCTCACCGCTAGATTGCGTTGCCTACCCGATAGAGGAGCAAAAATACACAGCTTCGTATGCAAGATTTAAAGAAAATTTAAGCAAAACACAATAACGTACCATTGTATTTGTTAAAATATGAATAAATTATAATTTTTTAACCACAATAAAAAATGTCTATTATTTATGAACTATCCCTGGAGTCAAAATTTGCTTTCTGATTGGTTTAATTGGTGGTAAAGAAAACAATATAGTAGGATCACAAATAAATACAAAATACAAGGAATTGGTGCTTGCATTAATTCTTTTGTATCAACATCAAAATTATTAATTAATGAAAAATCGTCACACTATACTAAATTTTCATTTAATTTTTATTGTTTTGTTAATATAAATTTAGAACATTATAAAATGCCTAATTTATGTTTTGTTCCTGGGTGTAATACTGGTTTGCCTAATGACCGAAAGTGTTATGAAGGTAAAAAGTATCCATCCAGATTTCATCCACCTGAGGTACCTTTGTAGACAAATTGTAGTTTAAAATATTAAAATATTAACTATTGTATTATTGTTTCATATTTCCAAATACTAATCAGTTAAAAAAATATTATAAGTCATAACATATAGCATATTATACTGAAGTAAAATTGTAATTTTTGCTAACCTAATTTAAAATAGAAATATACCTCATTATTAATTTTATCACATTATAGTAGAAAAGTAGAAAAGTGAATCTAATCGGTAGTCGGTACATACATTGGACAAAATTACATATATTATTACTAGGGCTTGGATTTCAATGCATTTGCATTTTTTTTTTTGGAATGTCTTTCACTAGGCTTTCCAAGTTACAAATGTGTTTCAAATATTCCATTTTTTCATACTCATAAACTTACCTACACAAGTTTAAATGTTAAATGCATTTTTTCTACATTTTTAGTGCATTTTAATCCGAGCACTCAGTGGCGCAACCAGGGCGGGGCGTTAAGGGTTTGTACCCCGTCCACACCTGAAATTTTTTTCTAGTTGCGCCACTCCGAGTACTTGATATTACCTATCATAATACAAATAGCAAAATAAATTACTTTAATAGCAACATTTTCAATTCACTTTTTAATAGGTATAAAATATTAAATTTTATTTCTATTATGAAAATATTAAATGCTTGTATATGACTAAAATTTGTGGGTCAAATCAACATCCAGATCCTAAACAATTTGTCCAAATATATCGGTTACTCTCGTGTTACTCTTTGATAAAACCACCAAGAGGGAGTAATGTAGATGGTGGAGAAGTAATCAAGACACCTCTTGATATTCAAATAAATAATAGTGAAGATATTCAGAAAAAAGCAGATCTAGAATTTGAATTGGACTATAGGTCTATTAGACAATGGAGGCTTTGAAATATGAAGTGATCACTTATATTGCGAAAATGTAGATAAATTAAGTATTGATTCAAGTGCTTTAACCTATTTTGTTGGCTATGTTGCACGAAATGCAAAAAAAACATTCATTTCCAAAAAATTGCACAGCTTGCTTTGATTCAATAGTTTCAAAGAAAATAAATTCTTTAGCTGACAATGAAGTGAAGCTCAGAAGTGAAGGTTACTTGTTCACACCAACAGATAGCTTAATGAAACTTGTTTATAGCTTGGAAACAGCCATAATCAATGTTCTGAATAACAATCAGATAAATAAAAATATTTTAGAATATGGTTAGTACTTATAATTTTTAATAATTTAAGATGTTTATACTTACCTATATCATAAATATTTATGTATTTCTTTTTTCATTTTTTAATGTATAGTTATGGATGGAGTAATTTTTCAAGGCATTGAATCTAAAGTTGGTTGTACAGATCATGAATATGAATTAACTAAATACATCGTAAAATTTTACCTAAATACAAGAATGATTTTTGCCTGCAAAAAACATAACAACAAAGTGTCAGACCAAAAAAAAACGAAAAACGTTTGAAAAAAAATTCTAGATTAGTATAAACAAGTATAAAATATATAATTTTCTAATTGTATACCCATATCCATAGTGTAATAACGAGTAGATTATTACTTCAAGCCACAAAATTTGGACACATCTTAATTATATTATATAATTTATGAATACAAAAATAGCTATTTTACATTATTATATTATATATTTATATGTATTATTAAATATATCATAACTCATATACTATAGGTATACCATATAATAACGCATTTCTACAAAAAAAGTTGAAAACCTTAATACATTTAAATCACTTATAAATGTTAACATTTCTTATCCTCTATAGGGTAGGCAGCGAACCTAGAGTCATAGGGAAAACGCGAGTTGGGTCCCGAGATATTTGATCCCTTAAAAAAAACACGAGTTGGGTCCGCGGTATTATTTTAAAATACTCGAATTTGGTCCGCGGTATTATTTTATAATACTCGAATTGGGTCCGCGGTAATATATATATATATTATTATTATTATTATTATATTATTTTAATAAGATATTAACAAGTATAATGTTGACAGCACGTGTCAAGGTTAGAAGTGTCCATCTAATAACATTTTTTTTTTTTTTTACATTTTGTCTCTTCCATATTTATTAATATATTTGGTTAGGTATATCCATAGGTATAAGCTATCATATCTTATCTTAATAAGACGTATACAACGTAACCGGAAAGTTGTCACCGGATAACATATTATTGTAACTTGCCAGTATACCGGCACATGTCAACGCTAGAAGTGTCCATCTAATAAAATATAAAATAAAATAAGTATAGTGTTTTGTAGTGTTAATATTATATAAAAATTAAATTATGGATTTCATGTCAAGCGAAAAAGGTAAAAAAATTATCATTGAAGACGGATTTAAATTTCGCTTCCACAAAATGTTGCGGAATGATGTACAACGTTGGAAGTGTTATCTTAATACATGTAAGTGTTTTTTAAAATTATCGTCCACTTTAGACATAATAGAGAAATGTAACGTTCATAATCACCAAAAATGTGATGAAAAGGTTCTGAATAGACAAAAGTTAAGTAACTCGGTTAAAAGAAAAGCACAAGATGATATTTCTACACGACCTTCAAAGCTCATTAGATCTGAGTTAAAAAACAGTGATATACCTAACGATTTGAAATTAATAAGAAATAACATCCATCATGCTCGTAAAGTACTATATCCAAAATTACCTAAAAGCATCCATGAAGTACATAATTGTTTAAGCACAATGAACATAACTACCAACAAAGACGAACAATTTTTATTCTGTAATAATTTGGAAGATAATATTATAGGTTTTTCAACCGAGACAAATTTTAAAGCTTTGTGTGATGTTACTAAAATATACATGGACGGTACGTTTAAAAGCTGTACGAAATACTTCTTACAACTTTTTACTATTCACGGATTTCGAAATGGATTGTATGTACCATTGGTGTTCTTGATATTACCCAATAAAACATTAGAAACTTACACTAAAGCTTTCCAGTATATCGTGAGTTATTGCACATCTCTTCAACTGAATTTTCAACCTACCGAAATTTTTGTCGATTTTGAGGTGGCAATTCATACGTCTGTCAAGTGTGTTTGGCCAAATGCTATTATTAGGGGTTGTAAATTTCAATTAGCGCAAAGTTGGTGGCGCAAAATTCAACATCTTGGGCTATCGAAGGCGTATAAAAGTTCCAATAATGATATAAGTGACTATCTTAAGTGTGTTTTTGGTTTACCATTTTTGAAACCAGAGGAGGTGTTTGATTGTTTTATTGATGACTTAATGACTATCAAACCAGTAAATACAACTGTAGATACATTTTGTGATTATCTACTGAAAATGTATATAGAGCAAGATGCATTATTTCCACCTAATATTTGGGCCGAGTTTGCAGCAACCACAAATCGCACCACAAATAGTTGTGAAAGTTATCATGCAAAATTAAATGCTAGTATCAGTGCAGCTCACCCTAACATTTTTGTTTTAGTAGAAATGTTACTTGGGATTCAGAGTGAAATCTATGTATCACTTCGGAGCTCAGCCACACAGCCAATCAAAAAAACCGTAGAAAAAGAAAATTTTTTAAGAGAAAAGATGCTTTCTTTTACTAGTGGAGAATTTACGCTTTTAAATTTTGTAAAAGAAGTGTCATTTAAATTTATTCCTTAGCTTGTATTTATTTTAGTACAAATATTTATTACTTATTTTTTATTTTCTAAAATTAATCTAATTACTTAATAATAATTTTAATATTTTAATAATTTTTACATCAGACCTTAACATAACAAAAAACAAAATTTTTGGGAGACATTCTAGCCAACCTCCACGTGGTGTCTCCTGGGTAACGCAAATAGGCTAGTCCCAACTCATGTACTCCATAAAATATATCGGGACCCAACTCGTGTACTCTACAAAATATACCGGGACCCAACTCGTGTACTCTATAAAATATACCGGGACCCAACTCGTGTATTACATAAAGTATACCGGGACCCAACTCGTGTATTACATAAAGTATACCGGGACCCAACTCATGCTGTTTTTGAAATCTGGGACCCAACTCGAGTTTGTCCGAGTCATATTTAACTGGAGTAAAGTTTTCGATCACTTTATCTAAGACGGGCGGGTGGAAGTGTTTACACCTTATCAATCCACCTTGGTTGTACCTATTGTAAATTAATCAAATAAAAAAAAAACTTTTTTATTTTTTAATATATTTACGTTTTTACATACCTACCTGGCTACCTACCTCCTTACCTACGTATATGGTATATATTAAATTCATATTTTTCAAAACAACAACACATAGGTACATTACATACATTGGCATGTTAACGCCTACATATCATAGTGTTGCATAATATGGCATAGGTACCTGCTTACACTACCTAGTATGAGTAGTGGCAAAGCTGGGCAAGTATATTTTTTTAACGCTTTCAGTGAAGTTGATATAGAAAAACAAAAGTTAAGTTTAAAGTTAAAAGTTACCTTTATTTTTTGTTAGCTTGTAAAAATTACAAGTTGAAAAATTAACTTAACTAAGTTAAAAATCAGTTACTTATTTTGTCATATTACATAATGGGCGCGTGTGGTAGAAAAGACAGAAAATCAACGATTTCTATTCTCTTTAAATATCGTCCATTATTCACCTAATGTCAACATGATTAGGATAGTCCATAGGTAGTAGCGCGTAGGATTTAGGGGCCGATTAGGTAGGTTACTCGCCGATCGAAGTTCGATACCTGAATACGGGTTGTGTTATTTTGTTATATTTTTTCCAATTATTAGTTATGTTTCAAAAGAGGTTTCAATAAAACGTTCTAACTATGTTTGCAATGAAACACAAATATAACTTTTTATAATAAACACCATATTGCAGTTGCACTAGTTGCAGGTATCTTAGAAATTAACAGATCTATAATGTTGATGATTGGGTTGCAAACACCGGACATTAGCAGTATCAGGGACATCACATAAACGCAAATTCAACATGTAAATTGATGTTGCATGTTATACTGAAACATACCTTGTATGTTTAAAGTACAGATTATTGTACAGTGTATATGCAATTAGGAAATTGTGCTCGTTGTTGATAACCTTCGGCGATTTCCAGCCATTTCTTTTTATCTTTTATTGGTATACATTCATCGTGCATAACTTCCCATATTTGCAAACACACTGTCCGTATAATACCACATAAAGTCGATCTACCAATTCTAAATTCGTAGTGTAAATCTTGAAGACTGTTTGTACTACTCAGGTATCTGAAAATTAGAAAATATTTATAAAAATATAAAATAACAAAAATGTTAAAAGAAACTACAAAATAAGTTTAAATTTCACGATTTTATCATATTTCGTAAACATTTGAACTTTCAACGCTTATAAAAAAAAGAGACATACGAATTTTGATTTTTTTTAATGACAATTAGAAACGGGTGTGAAGTCGGGGGACCATAGCTAGGGGACTATTTTCTCGGACGACTAGTGATAACAGTCCTTGTGTGCACGGTTGCGTTTTATTATATTTAAGGCACTCGACAAATGTACTACCATCAACCACGAGGTGGCGCCATGAAATTCACTTACATCATTATGTGCCGTATATTAATGCGACCGACCGGCCCAGGGGACCATGTTTTCGTACTGCCGCGTTTTTGTTGTATAAATACCTACTTTGATTATAGAAATACATATAAACCCGAGCCCTAGTAAATTACCATTATACGTAATATGCTATGTGACAAATTTTGATTCATAATTGTATAGTCTTATGTATTAAATCTAAAATGTGAAAAGGATACAACAGTATTGTGTTTAATAACAGATTCAACGATGATTTCTCGTCATAGATCATAATGCTTTAACAGTAAATGTAGATGGCTGGAATGGATAAATGATTTATTCTTGTCATCAAATTAATTTTGTAACATATGCATTGAAATCCGCTATTCATGCTGAAACTCAATTAAAAAATATACATTTCTATTAGCTATAAAGGAATGTTTTTATCGTTACTAATCATATTTTACAGTAACCAATAACAATTTAAAAAGTAACCGTTATTAGTAATTATTCAATGAAATATTAGGGTACAATGGACAATGAGATTTGTGTAGTATGCAAAAACCATATTGGTAATAAACTTACTGATACATATATAATTGTATAACTATAAGGATAATGGTTTATATAAAAAAAAAACATTTAAACACTTTACAACATTACAACAAATTACATGGGGCTAACCTAACCTAACACTATTCAGGATATGTGTTGTTTTTTGAGGAAAAACAATATTTTCAGTGGTTAGGCCTCTTAAGGGCACCTAATTTTTTTTTTTGCACCAGGATGCAAAATATCTAAATGCGTCACTGTACATAGTTGAATAGTTCTTAAGCATTACATTTTTATATTTATATTACAAATAAATGTATTAATATTCATTGTAAATTAGACAATAAATTAGGTAATATTTTACAATAAATATAGTTCTATAAAATGTGATGTAAACATACCACAGAAAAATCATAATATAGTATAATTACTAATGCCTCAGGTGACTCCTCATCACTATGTGGAGAGGGAAACAGAATAACATGACATAAATATTACATACTTAAATAATGAATAAAAGACTTACATTTCTACAACTATTCAGTATAGTAGACGGTAGTTTTTAGTTACCTGTTTCCGTAAAAAGTGATGTTTTGAATACTTCCAAGACAAATTACATGTTTAAACTGTTATTAATTAATGTAAAAGTAAAATGAATAACGTGTGTTAGATTGTATAGTCTTTAGAGGAATTTTGAATTTATAACCTAACTTTCCATTATTGTTGATTTTTCATTGATGACAATATTATGTCAGTATGTTCGGTATAATTATCCTGGTAATGACGCCAATAGAATTTATTTATATATACTTTTAAAACTGTTACTGTGTAACATAGGGCGACATCTACTTGACGGTTTCGGTGCAATAGTACGACACCCCTGAACTTATATAAAATGCAACACAACGTACAAGGTTTCTTATCTAGTCGTCCGAGTAGATAGTCCCCTAGCTATGGTCCCCCAACTTCACACACGTAATTAGAACAACCTATGAGAATAATTGTATTACATAATCAAAATTTTTTGGCCGGAAAATTTTTTTTTATAGACATTTCAAAAAGAAAAACTAAGAAAAATCAAAAATTTAAGTTGTCCATAAATAGCTCAAAAAACCTTAACATCTTTCAAAAGTTATACCATGTTATACCTTAGATAATGCCAATATAAACATTTGGTAAACATTTTAAGTATCTACCATGATTAGTTTTTTAGTAAAATACAGCTAAATTAATACAGTAAATTACAGCTAAATAAAATCATTGATTTTGTCGAAAATTTCTCATTTTTCCTCATATTATAGAATGCTATAAACGACGTATAGTAATAGTATATAGCATAAAACTAAATCCTGCATTTTTTTATATTTGTTTAACACAGTACAAGATCTTATGCCAAAATGGAGAAGTGTACGTGATAATTATATTCGTAGTTTAGGTTTGCCATACGTCCCGATTTGGCCGGGACAGAATCGGTTTTGGGTATGACGTCCGGTGTCCCGATAATGTGTTTCGGGACAGCATATTGTCCCGGAATGAGACTTTAATTAATTATAAGTGTCTTTTATTAGACATTTGATGAAAAAAAGTAACAAGTAAGATCTGATATAATTATGAACAAATATAAAAGGTATAGTTATAAAATAACAAGTTGAATAATTGACAAAACCTATTTTTAAATTATTTTCAAGTTGAAAAAATCTTTAGATCGTAGTATACTTGGTATGGGATGTTTTGCACACATAATTCATCACGCTATACAACAAGCTGCAGATTCACTCCCAATTGATGTCGAAAGCGTTGTTTGCAAAATATATGGATACTTTCATATCTATACTGTTCGTGTAGAAAGTCTAAAAGAGTTCTGTGATTTTGCAGATGTACAATATAATGATTTGTTATCGCATTCCAAAACTAGGTGGCTTTCATCATATCCAGCTATAGACAGAATTATATCTATTTATAGTGGGTTTCAATGGAACACGTGTTTTTTTGCACCCGTGTATCCGTGACACGGATGCACGGATATATATTTTGAACAAACACGTATTTCACGTGACACGTGAATTCCGTGATGACATTCACGTGAATTTACAAAATACGTGAATTCCGTGATTTATATTCACGTGCTCCGTGATTCGTCTTATTTTTAAATTTTTATCGGTTTTAATAATAACTATAGGTGGATTAAATAGATATTATGTATTATCGCATATTTAGTCAATAGTCGATACCTAGTGCATAATACATAATGGTACTCATGTCACATTGACAACTCATGAAGTTGATGAGCGACACACAGCTGTGAATTTAGCACATCATTTAAAAAAATCACTTATAGAGTGGGAAGTCGATAAAAAAATTAGTTCAATTGTAACAGATAATGCAGCAAATATCATCAACGCTGTATCACAGTTAGAATTGAATGATAATATGGAAAAATATGGATTAACGTGTGCAGCACATTCTTTGCAGCTGGCTGTTAATAAAGCTCTTTTGGACGATGAAATTCAAAGAATTTTAACAAAATCAAGTAAAATTGTTTGGCATTTTAAACATTCATCGATATCAATGAAGAGTTTGGAGAAAACACAACAACAATTAAATTTACCAAAATTAACTCTTTTATGCCGGGTTGCATGAACGTTCATTAAATATTTAATGAACCAATAGTACGCTATTGAATGAATAAAAAGTTATTCATCCACTAAATGTTAAATAAACGTTCAATAACGTTATTGAGTCATTAAACTATTGGTTACCGGTCAATTAAACTAATGATCCGATTTCGGTTGAATACAAATTTATTCGTTCATTAAATAGTAGTATACAGTACCTACGTCCGTTACTACCTATGCGTCTTGTGAATGCGTTACACCACTTACACACTCTTACATGTTACATTCTTGAATTTTTCTTGCTTACCACGTATATAATTAATTATTAATATTTAATACATCGCAAAGTAATTAAATACACTTTGAAAAATGACTGATTCCGACTCATCTAATTCTGATGATGAAATGGTGTTGGATGTATTATTTTATTTACCCAGACCAAGATTCTTTCGGGATAGGTCAAACCCATTGGAGGATTTCGACGATTTTGATTTTAAAAGTAGGTTTAGGTAAGTAACTAATAGCTATAATAACCAATAAGTTAAATAAAATGTAAATCGTACCTAATTTGATACACAATAAATGCATTTTTTTACAATAGACTATCAAAGGAAACTTTTGTATTTTTATTACATTTAATTGGAAACGATTTGCGACGTTCTACAAATAGAAGCTTCGCCATTTCTCCAGAAATACAAATTTTGGTGACTTTAAGATACTATGCTACAGGTACCTTTCAAGTATGTATAGTGTAACCTACATCAAAATGTATAGTACCTACCTATATTTTTATTTGTTTTTCTAAATGTAACGTTATATATTATGGTAAAGTTACTGTTGAACTGAACACATGTGTTGATGCATTAAGATTTAAGACCTCCGCTCTGGTCTATAATAGTGGAAATTTGCAAATTTTTCGCTGCCATCCAAGGCATGTATTAGTCATAAATGATTATATAAGTCTGTGCCTGGTTTTAAAACCAATTTAAAAAAAAATTTCCGAAATCAGTTAACTACGTGGCAGTGGCGTGCTAGGCGAGTTTTTGATCGAAAAAATCGGTTACGGGCAGCCCTTAGGGGGACGTCGCACACTCGCACCCTCAAATTATGTTGTCTTGTTGTCTCCGTCTTACACAGTGGCGTAGCCAGGAATTTTGTATAGGGGAGGGGGCTAAGTATACAAATACAATATGTCTTTTATTTACACTTTTTATAGCCCCTTAGCCACCCCCTGGTCTTACATACGTACGCATTGCACATTTTAAGCTCAGCAAATCACGTTTAGCTCCGTTATTTTAAAAATAAAAGTGAATATAAAATTATAAAAATAATCTTATAAAATTCAAAGGTAAGATCTAGATATTATCTATAGTGAATAATCACGTAGGCTTTTTTATTATATTTTAATTTTAAATCGAGTTATAAATATTTTAAAATTGTAAATTGTTTGTAGGTACATCTTAAAATTAAAAATACTTATAACTCGCTTTAAAATTAAAATATAATAAATAGCCTATGAGATTTCCTAGATAATAATCTTACATTTTAATTTTATAAGAAGTCAATTCACTCTTATTTTTTAACTAACGGATCTGAACGTGATCTGCTGAGTGTAAAATTATTATTTTTAAAATTAACTTCTAAAATAATATCCTTTAAAGGATTTGATTGTTATAACCGTTCCTCTTTAACTGTTAAAAATTGAACAAGTACTTTTCTATTGTACATAGTCACATACCTAGGTAACTGTCTACTATAATCCTTTCTTTCCCTATATTCCTTAATAAAGGCCGTTATTGGAGATCACGTACACGTCCATAAGTCAACAATATGCCGAACCATAAAACGTGTGTCACTCGCGATTGGTCGTCTTCGTCCGCATTTTATCAACATGCCTAGGGATGCTGAAGAAATTCAGAAAGTTCAAACAGGTTTTTTCAGATTGAAAGGATTTCCAAGAGTGGTTGGGGCAGTAGACTGTACCCACATACGTATACGGTCACCAAACAGCAATATTGGAGAAAGATTTCGAAATCGGAAAGGGTATTTCTCCTTCAACGTACAGGCTATATGTGATAGCAACTTAAAAATCATGAATATTGTTGCACGGTAAACATAACTATTTAAAAAATACATTTTAATAATTACAATTTACATACGTACTTAAATGAACCTATTGGTGGAGCATAAAAGTGATTTTTAAAAACATCCCCTGAAACTTTTTGTGCCTACCTACTTCATAAATTTAAAATGTTACCTTAAAAACAACCTTATTACCATTAATTATAAATAGTATTATTTATAGTGAAATTAATTGGTATAATTTTTACTGTATGTATGTACTGTTCTTGTATTATGATACTATGATAGTATAATAGAACAAACTAATACACAAAGGTATTGTTCATCTAAAATGTTGTTGTAGGTGGCCAGGTTCTGTTCATGACAGTACAATTTTTGATAATAGTATGTGTAGGGCTCAGTTTGAAAATGGAGAATATGGAAATAGTTTTTTACTCGGAGACGGAGGCTATCCATGTCGTGATTACATGATGACTCCTCTTCTTCGTCCCGTTACTGAAGCTGAGAAGAGATATCAGGTATTAGTATATTATTTATTGTTAGGAAACATTTAATACTACCATTCATAGAAATTAAATTTCTCTCTTTTCACTCTTAATTTTCCACAATCTGGTTCAAATATAATTTTAAGTTATAAGGAATTAAAATTAAATTAATCTAATACATATTTTTTTTATGATTTGTGCTTCATTAAAATATCTCCGACCACCTTCATTAAAATAACTTCCAGATAAATTTAATTTAGTTTAACAATTATGCATTTAAAAATATCATTTTTTATCATAGAAAGCTCATATTGGTACAAGAAACGTTGTAGAAAGACTATTTGGTGTGTGGAAAAGGAGATTTCCGGTGATAGCTGTAGGAATACGCACACAGCTTAACACGACTATGACGACCATTGTTGCCACAGCTGTTTTATACAACATTTTAAAAGAACAAGGTGATGAAATGCCAGCCGACGAATATGCCGTAGATAATGACTTACTTCTGGAAATTGATATGAACCCTGTAAGGCAAACAGGCAATTTAGTCAGAGGACAGTTAATTGACCTGGTATTTACATAAAAACCATTTTATAGCGGTATCAGTTAGTTGTAGTATGTATATTATTTGTAAATTTTTTGTATTATTCATTAGATTTGTTTATGTATACTAAATTTAAAATTGTATATTTATTTTTCAAGTATAATAAATAAATTATTATTATACAGTTTTGAAAATGAAAATAAATATTTTTATACAGTTATAAACTTATAAAAATGAAAATAAATATTACTTATGTAAAAAAAATCAACTAATTTTATTATATAATTTTAATATTATACGAAATACTTAAATTATGAACAGTAAGTTTTAAAAATTGCTATAGTTTAATTATTTATACGATTATACTTGCAAATATATATTTACTCAAGTCCAAACATTTTTTTTTTGTGCTTGAGTTCTAATAATAATATCTCTTCTTTAAATTTGTTTTGACGAGATTCACTTTCCAATCTTTCAACTTCAAATTTTACTTTTTGTGTCATAAGTGTTTTTTCTAGTTCACTTACTTCAAGGTCAACTTTTGCTTTTTTTAACCTAATACTGTGTAGTTCATCTTCAAATTTTGTGGTATTTTCTGTTTTTGCTAATCGCTTGTTATTCAAAATAGATAAACCTTCGTACACTTTCTTGGAACTTATCTGTTTAGATTCATTAACATTAATAATATTTTTTGATTTAGAGGAGATTAAATTTTCAGACAAATTGGATTTAGGAGTACAGGATGTTGAAGGAACGGATTCATTTAATGATCTGGATTGTGGTTCAAGGGTATCACATGTCACTTCATAATTTTGTAAAACATATGCTAAAGCAAAAAAATCAAAAAATTAAAAGCAAGCAACAAGTCAATCATATTGTTAAATAATCATCAGTAATAAATAAAAAAAATTATATACAAACCATTAGTGTTGGGAAGTAACTTAAGCTATAAGTAGCTGTAGCACAATTACTTTTTATGCAATTTGATTACATTTGATTGTTAGTAATTTATATGTAATTAAAGTTACTTTTTGTACTTACATAATTACATTAATAAATAACTCGTTACTTTTTTTTCCGCAACACCAACATTTGTTATTTGGGCGTAATATAGCAACTAAGGTATTCCATACTTCCGCGATTACTAGGTACTCTCTGACTCTCTAGTTCGGTTTAGAGCAAAAGGATCTATTATAAGTTGTATACAGAAAGAAAAATATTCAGTCAATGAACTTAATATTCTTCTTTAGAAAACATATAATAGTTCCTTTACCCTGTACTGAATCAGAGGGTCACCATTGTGAAAGTAAGGAATACGTTTGTTGCTAAAGTACATGCAAATAACAAATTTTGATGTTGCAGATCCTCATTCACATGGGCGCAACTAGAGCAAAATTAATGACGTGCTAAAACCTAAAGTACAACATGAAAACCCTCCTTTCTTATTTAAGATAAGCAAAATAATTATACACTAAAATAGTAAAATGTAATGTTTTTATTTAAGAAGATGTCAGCGGCCACTAAGCACACTATTTGTTTTCTCTCTCTGGCCCACGCGCGACACAGACACAACTCATTTACGCAGAATAATTTTTTATATCTAGGAAAAATTACACCTACTGATTCTACTTATTTGTGTACACAGTACAATTAATACAATGATAAACCAAATGTAATAAACGTATTTGATGTTTCCATTGACCATAACAAATTAAAATAACTTAGAAAAACAATATATTTTGATAATTTATCATAAATTATTATTTATAAAATCAGAAGTTTTACTATTACCAATATTGTAAGAAACCGGCACAGAAAATTTGGGAGTGCTAGGCACTCCCAAGCATCCCCCCCACTAGTTAGTAGTTGCGCCCATGCTCATTCATTATTTATTCTTACCTGATTCACGATTATACAAATTGTTTGATGTTCCATCATCTACAGTATCTTCCACATCTATACTTTGATGCCCTAATAAAATGATAATATTTATATATTTAATTTTGTTGCAAATTAATTTATGTATTATAAATTGACATTAATAACATATTTGTATAACATACCAATTGACATTATGGACCATGATATACCAATGTAATAAAAATATTTACCTACCTGTATTGTAGTCACCGTCACAATCTATTACATTAATCAATGGATCCAATTGTTCTCCCAGTAAACCAAAAATTTTTTCCGTAGATTTTGAAATACTTGGAATGTGTGTACCTCCGCCTGTTATATACCTTTGTACCTATATAGAATATAAATAAAATTAATATTTTTTTCAATCAGTTCTCAATAAAGAGATAAGTTGAATTATAATCATAAACAGTAAATACAGTTTATAATTATTATATAAAACAAAATTTGAAATTTGAATATTATACAACATTTAATTTCAATACAAAATAACCAATAAAGTAAAAATTGCATGTTATTTTAGCAATATTAAATTATAATACATCAAAATAATAAATTTACCTTATCATGACTTTTTTCTTTCCTAGCATCTCTTTTCAGTCCATCGTACAAATGTTTTAATTGTACATCAATTCTGATGCCTGATTTTTGTTGCATATTGTACAAACAAGTAATCTCAGACCAGGCCTCAGTTTTCTTTTGGTTCCAAACCGCATCAGTCTGAATAAAATATTTTAAAAACAATTAAACTTAAAAATAAAAAGATATTTAATAATTATTATTTAGATGCCTAAATTAGTTTTATATATTTTATTATTAGGACTGAGGACTACTATACTCTTATTACTACCACAGACCTTTAGTCTTTTTCATAACATTTTAGTAAGGTAGCAGAACTATAACATGATAATAATCAGGGGCGGACTGGGCTAAATATATGATATCATGCATATTTTGAAAGTAAAAAAGTCCTCAGTCCCAACAATTATTATGTATTATAATGTATATTGTCTATGTATTATAGGTACATACAATAAAAATATTCTTAAAATCGATTTCAGTTGTCTGAATAATGTATACAAATCAACAAATTGACAAATTACATTTTTAAACCGTCATCAACTGACAACTATACTCATAAACATGGTATAATATATTGGTACCAATATTTTTCAATTTTATCGAATTGATGTATGTATAGTTTGACTTAAAAATACATATCGATATATACGTACACAAAAATAACACAAATTAGATACTTTAATAGGTACTTACTTTCATGTTTTCAATTATTGACTTGAAAGGTAATATCAAGTCAATTAGCATATCTTTCTCCCATTCTGTAAAGTTTTTTCCCCGTTGCCGTTTTAATTTAAAATCACTTACATTTACTTCTGACATTATTATACTGTACTTATTACGGACGTAGGACGTAGGTAAACATAAAAACACTTTAAATAGTTAGGTACTAGGTAGTATAATATTATACAATATAAATGCACCGAACTACCGATTAAATTTTCAAACTAAAACAACAGCTGATTAGTTGTTATCAATTTTCTGTGATAAGCTTCAGACTTCAACATAAACCTTGGTATCATGTTTGAAACCAATACATTTTTATTCAACTGTTTGTGCAACCCAAATCGCTTAATAAAATTATTTAATGATTCAATAAAACTATTCATTAAATAAATTTAAGGAACGGTTTCATGCAACCCGGCATAAGTGACGTTTGCCGACGGAGGCTACGGTTATGTACAGTCTCCACAGAGAATCGCGCACGCGCTATTCCCATATTTTATGTGCGTCTGTGTGTGTACATTTGTGTACACATGTAACGTATCGATAAGGCGGCGGCCGCGGCAGTAAAGTTGCCTCCTGAGAAAGTGGGTAGCCGCCGCCGATACGGGACGCATGGAGGGGCAGCCGTACTATGTAGACGTGTATATAGTTGTGCGCCGTGCCGCTCCTACTTTTAAAAATCGCTGTTAGCGACAACGACTCGCGCAATGCTGTGGACGGGAAGGAGCAAACTCACAATATACTATCTCGTACAAATATTGTTACGAATTTAATGCGAAATGACGCGATATATATTTTTATAATAACTCTAAAGGTATATACAAAACATGGTTACATGAATATAAATAAATGTAGGCGCCGTGGGCCGGTAACCACGCGCTACAACCAATAACAATAAGTGATAAATAATTACAATAATTATAATAAATATGAATAATTCATAAGTAGACAAACAAAAGAAATAATATGACCTGATCGACCTCCGGCGTTGGTCACTGGACAGCACGCGGTCCTCGCTGGAAATGCGACAGCGTCTTGATGTATATATAATTCGACATATAATTTAATTCGGTGGTGGGCCGCGACACTGATCCGTCAAACCCCGACTGTCTCAGCGTTTACGACGGTATCGATGTGCACCAAGTATAATAATCAAAAAAAAACAATACTGCATCAATGTCAGCTGACCACGAGGTCAAAAACAGCCACACGATGCGAAGCGAACCGGCGGTACCTACGTGACCCGCCAAGTTCAAGCGTAGGCAAAAAACAAACAGACAGAGTCCCCGGCACGGGGGCCGTGGACGGTGGACGCCAGCCGGCGTGTGGACACCGTGGAGGGGGAACGACTCTTCGCGAACATTCCGCGCCGGCCACGAGACTTGTAAAGCCTTTGGACTTTGGTAGATTCGGCGGGAAGTTCAGCCGCGTTCGAACAATAGTAATACAGTATATCAGTAGGTATAATAATAATATTAATATTATATTCGCGATTCGCCAGTTGCGCACTTGCGCGCGGGAAATGGTCACTGGCCAGTCTCTTACTTGTGACTTATGAGCATCACGCCCATCACGGTCTTGTTTAAAGACCTAGAATTGGCATGGTACCCTCCATAGTTCCTTCAATACATAATTTAAATATATATTTTATTTATTTCCCTTTTATAATAGTGTCTATATTTGAAAATATAAACACACAACATTTTATAATTTAAATAATATTAATATTATATTATATTTTATTTAATTTTATATTATATTTATGTTATTATATTCTCTTATTTTCAAGGGAGGCATTGCCCTCGTACATTTACGGCGGCGACCTGCGATTTGTATTTACAGCGCGCAGAGTTCGATATTTACGTATAATTATAGCTAAAGAAATACCGACCAATAGCAATGATTGTGAAGTAGGTACTTGTTATCCATATCAGTGATATTAGGAATATTATTAATTGAGATCTTTATTTTATTTACAAATTTATCGCACTACCTTATGAAACTACCACGAGCCGCCACTGCAACATAGGTACACGAAATCATATTTATAAGCTAGGAAATTGGATTCTATTCACGTGATGAGAAACGGCTTCAGGGAGGGGGTGAACGACGACGACCGTGTAGGTCATAGCTGTATATACACACACGCACACGCACACTCACCCACACACACACATACACACGCACACCCACTCACAGTTTGGTGCTCGACGACCGTTTCGTCGTGTTCGACAAAAAGATAAACCCCTCGGACGTGGACGAATTTCCATTTTCACCGCCGCCTCCGTCTTCGTCCCTGTCCCTTTTGCACCCTGTGCAGCGCAGTCTTGATCGCAGTGCAGGGGCAGGACGTCTGTGTGAAAGTGTGTGAAAAAAATATCAGGTGGGTGTGTGTGTGTGTGCGAGCAAGTATTTCCAAATCCCACACGGCGGTCAATCGTTCGTAGATAATGCCCTGCGGAGGTGCCAAGTGGCCGCCGCCGCCGCCGCCGCCGCCGACCCTCGTCCGTAAAATATAAAGATTCTCGCTGACCGGCTATAGGTGAGTTGCGGCCCGACATGTAATTTACGTGTTGAAGACCGGTGAATTGCGGCCCGGTCATATTTTATCACTAAGTTAATTGCGGCCCGGGAAATTTATTTATTTTCAATTTAGTGCCGGCAGTATCGGCAGTATTTTATCTAAAGTAGATAGTAGATACCATAACATCAATAGTTCAAACGAAAAATATTACAGTGTTAGTCTGTTCACCACTTAGTATCTATATATACGAAAACTAAAAATTCTGTTTGAGTGTGTTATACAGTTTATTATATTATTATTTATTATTATATTATAAGTGCGTTATGGAGTTTGTAAATAGTGAAAAATCAAAACCAATTATTCTCTACGACGGCTACAAATTTCGTTTCCCCAAAACACTAAAAAACGATGTACAGCGGTGGCCTTGCAGTGTCAAAAGTTGTAAGTGCTTTTTAAAATTATCTCCTTTAAATAAAATAGTTGACAGTAATACTAATCATAACCACAATAAAAACGACGAAAAAGTCCTGAATAGGCAAATATTAAGTAATTCTCTGAAAAGAAAAGCCATAGAAGACATTTCTTGCAAACCTTCAAAATTAATTCGTTCAGAATTGAAGAAAGGCGATATATCGACTTTGACAACGAATGATTTATCATTAATTCGACACAATGTTCATCGTGCCCGTTCATTTGTACACCCCCCTCTGCCAAAATGCATTAAAGAATTACATACTGCTTTGGAGTCTATGAATATCAAAACTAATATAGGTGAGCCATTTTTGTTTATCAACGACAAAGAAAATTTTATAATTGGTTTTTCTACTACACAAAACATAAAAGTGCTGTGCGATGTAAATAAATTTTACGTAGATGGAACTTTCAAAAGCTGCCCTAAACACTTTTATCAACTTTTTACCATCCATGGCCTAAAAAATGATGTATATTTACCACTAGTGTTTTTTTTACTACCCGACAAGTGTAATACCACCTACAAGTGTGCATTTCAACATTTAATTCGCCATTCCATGTCCATTGGTCTAACGTGCTCTCCTACTGAAGTTGTTATAGATTTTGAACAAGCTATCCACAGTGCTGTAGCGGAAGTCTACCCTAATGCTAAAATAAGAGGATGTCGATTTCACCTAGGGCAAAGTTGGTGGAGGAAAATTCAAAGTTTAGGACTCACGAAAATGTATAACACGAATACAGATGAAAGTTATTTTTTAAAATTTTTTTTTGGTTTGCCATTTTTGGATTCTGACAACGTCATTGATTGTTTCACGGATGACTTTTTAGCAATACTGCCCGCAAAAGATGATCGGGTTGTAAAATTTACCGACTATGTTTTCGAAAACTATATATCCCCGGATGCTATGTTTCCCCCAAATATTTGGGCACAGTTCTCTGCTAGCTGTAACCGTACCACTAATGGCTGTGAAAGTTTTCATTCACACCTAAATTCATCATTCTACTCTAGTCATCCTAACATCTATAATTTTATTGATGTGTTAGTAGAAATTCAATCAGAAACGTATATCAAATGTAGAAGCAATGGAATAAAAACGAAGAAAATATGTGAAAAAGAAGCATTTATAAGACAACAGATGACAAAGCTAGCACAAAAAGAAATAGAGCAGTTTGACTTCGTCAAATCATTAAGTTTTAAGTTTTTGCCCAACCAATAAATATTTCATATGAATATTTGCCATTTTTACATATTTTACATAAATATTAAAATTAATCTTACCATAAATTACCATAAATTTTGCCATTTTTACATAAATAAAAAAAAATACAAATTTTTGGGAGACGACTCAGCCAACCTCCTCGTGGTGTCTTCTGGGTAACTCTAATAGGCTGATATGAAGTGATAAATAAAATGTAAAATGTGGCCGCAATTCGTACGTCTGTTTTATAAACACGGGCCGCAACTCGCACGTCCTTTTCATAAACACGGGCCGCAATTCGTACGTTATTTAGGGATCGGGCCGCAACTCACCAACACCGCGCTGACCCATCAATAAACAAAATGGCTTCTCGTATATTTTTCCGCCCCGAGTGCGAAGGAGGAAAATAGAGAAAAAAATATATCTACCCTATTTCTACAACACACGTATATATAAATATATATATAAATTCCCGCACACACACCCACTCGTACCTATATATAAACAGGTTACATATACACACAAGTCCGTAGGCGTGCGCACGGGTAGGGCTGATTGGGCTTTAGCCCTACTTGAGATTTTTCTATACGTGAGTGGGTTGGTATCTTATGAAGACATGACGAAACGTAGGTATAGCCCTTTTATAGTTTCGTTAACGTTTGTGTTTAGCCGACAGACTATACGACTGAGCGATTTATTTAAAATTGAACACTCATTATATCACAATATCCATTAGGTACTTATAACGCGTTATACATCAACAACAAACCATAATAATATCATAGATATATAATAGTATATTCTAGAAGTTTAAAGTACCTACGAATAATTGTATACAACCACAATAATATAACTACGTATTTTATTATATAATTTCGTCCAAATTTTAACTTTAAATGACGACAAATATAAACTGTGCTAATGTATTTTTTAGATTTTTTGGTAACAGAATCAACTACTTACGTGGAATCTTGTTTTAAATTTTCAATCCTTAGATATATAAGTTGAACATTTTATACTTTTTTAACTACCTATAAAATAATTATTAAATGTTATCAAAATTCGATATTAAATGCTTATAAAATAAAAAAATTGTGACTAAGGATTTTTTATTTTTGAAGTTATACTTCTTTACGCACGGTAGTGAGGAAAAAAAAAGCGAACGGGCGGCGCGTACGAACGGGCGGCGCGTACGAACGGGCGGCCGTACGAACGCGAAAGCGTACATGTCCGTAAATAAATAAATATTGTCATGGTAGTGTTGTTATATTAATATATATATATATATATATATATTATCTGTATATATAAAACAGTAAGCTGATTGACTGCTATCAACGCACAGCTCAAACCATTGGACGGATCTGGCTGAAATTTGGCATACAGATAGCTATTATGATGTAGACGTGCGCTAAGAAAGGATTTTTCGAAATTCGCATTTTAAATAGGTGCTCAAACAGGGACATTGAGATTCAAGATGGAAATTGGAAATTTTATTTTTATTTATTAATAGTTGCCATTGGTTACAGTCTACATAGAAATTAGCATTTATTTATTGGTTGCCATTGGTTATTCGGGCAGATCAGGTACAAGCTTGCATCAAATCAAATTATTGAACATTGCCTACCAGGGTGGCTGAGTTGCACTTACCCCAGCAAGTTACACCCAAAAGGAGTTCAACAATCATAATTTTTTTAAGAGTTGTGATTTTTTACGAGCAACCAAATTTGTTATATGAATAATTAATGATCAATTATTATTTATTTTTATTATTATTATTAGTATTCACTCACAAATCTATTGTCTGGATAAAAACAATACTACAAACAATTACCCATCGATCTGTCGAATAAAAATATAAAAATAATAATAAAACTATCAATAATAAATAATTCCGGATACTTCTTCTCATTTTTTAAATTAATTAATATTTTTTTCTTTCTTTTTCACTCACTCACGTGTACCATTCAAAAGAAGTTTAACTTCCCGCGCGCGTACTGGTAACACACATGGTTATTTTTTTCATATGCCTTTGAAATTATTAATATTGTACTAGGAGCCTTCTATTAAATTTTCAAGCTTTCTTAACCAACAAATAAAATTTTATTGATATTTTTAGAAAAAAAACTAAGTAAAAATGGAAACTGAAAATGTCCGTGTTATAGTGTACAGAAAATGCTAATATAAACATTCAGTCAAAATGTTATGTACCAGGTACCTACGGTCATTTGTTTCATTGGTTCATTTGTTCCAAAATCAATTTTCTCGAAAACAAATTTTGCGTAAAAATTCCCGTTTTTCCTTAATTTTTCTTTTGTTTTTCAAGGCGCTTATGTAAAACTACTGGGACATTTTTACTTTTGACCAACCAAAGTACCAACTAAATTCACTTTCCTATCAGAAAAGATACTATTGAAGAAAATCCAAGCACTTTTACTATCCCAAAACGTGATGACAGACACAAAAATGAAAAAAAAATAAAAATAAAAACACACATCATTGTAAAATCAATAGATTCATAGTTCCACTCATAATCTAAAATGTCTGGCTACAGCACTTATATATCATATAATATGGGTGCGAATATTATTACAATACGCCGTCTTACGTTGCGAAATGAAAACAAATCACTGACGTCAGTGGTGAATCGTCGTTAAATTCCATAAACCTGTAATGTTTGCGAAGCTCAGTATTTTCTCCGCGAGATCTTCTCCTGTCTTATTGCACGCTAAAATTCAGCAACGCCGACGGTGAAAAAGTCCGAAACATAAAATGTCTGTGGTGAAAAATCCCGATAGGTACATATAACTAGGTAAAAGGAAAAATACCATAATATGATGCACAGTCAAACTTCCAATGAGTATTAATATAAATAGTAACTAAATTATTTACGTGACAAAATTAATTTTTTTTTAAATATTATTTTTTTGACGACAGTTAGTTAATTAAACTGATAAGTCATAACACTGGATAAACGTTATAATCATTGAATTTTTTTCGTGGCGATGGTTAATAGTTTGATATTCAATTTCATATAATGTTATTTCGATTTTTTTATATAGGTAACAAATCAAAGTACCTACATAATTATTATAATCATTGATTAATTTTTTTTATTATATTATATTTTATAATATGACGATATACTCGATTTATTAATTAAGAAATCATTTTAATATATTATGTATATTTTATTTGTATGTAATAATTATTCCGATTTTTTTATTTATAATAATTGAATTTTTTTTTTTTAATAAATTATTTGAAATATTGTAACTGTATATATACATAATACAGTTTACCGGACTTTTTTACTTCGGATTTTATTATCTTATTACTTATCAACGGTTTAGCACTAATATTAATATCGCCAGCGCGAGGTTTTGCGTTGCCCGGGGCAGATTCTATTTTCATTGGCCCGAGAAATTTTTTTCGTAAGGCACACGTAATTTTTCTCAATTCGTAATTTTTGCTTCAAACTTGTCAATTGTGAAAATAATAATTCTTAAAAATACAAAACATTTAATACTTAGACCCCTAGTGATGGTCAATCGATTACTGCCGGGACAAATAAAACCGAATATCATACAACCCTCGATAATCGAGGTTCGATTTGTTATACAAACCGCGCATGTAGCTTTTGAACTGTAAGTTTCCTTACATTTTTTCAAACACTTTTTAGTTCAGCACTAGCTGATGCCGTGCACTTCGTTGCCGTTAAATGTATCAACTCTATATGACTCAAACTTTGCTCAATTCGTTATTTAATATTCGTCGTGTGGTGTTCAAAATGTATCTTAACTTTTCCGTTGCCCGGAATAAAAATTCTGATTCGCAGCAGTACATTATCAGGGAAGCAATCTACCTGCGGTAGATCGCGGACCCCGTGCTGTTTGTGTTTGATTTAACTCTAAAGTATCAAAGTTATACCAAGTTTGTCGTTTTTACTTAATTCCACCTTTTTTTTTTTATTGAACAACATTTTATATACAATCTGTAATTACAATATACTATATTACAACGAGTAAATTTGATGGGGATGATTTACGGGAGGGTGGAGGTCATCCATTGGGGAGCATACTACTTGCGTCCGAAATTATTATCAGTAGGTGAGTTGCGTCCCGCAAAAAAAAGAATCAAAAAGGTCATAGCCGATTTGCGTCCCAGTACACCTTTTTTTATGACTTAATTGCGTCACAAAAATATCGATATAATCGATATAAAAATGTAAAAAGAAAAAGTATAAAAAAAACTATTCTGTGCGAAAACGGTCAGTCAGCCTATGATATTACTAAGTATATTTCAATCCTTAGCTATAAAAGTTGAACGAATATTTATCAACTTCAGGAGTATATATTCAATTTCCACGCTTTTTTTTAAAAAATTCAAACTTATAAAATTACAAATTCATATGTTTTATATTTTGTCATGGTAGTAATAATAATAATAATAATAATATAGAGTGATGTCGTCTGGAGTGTGATATGGAGTATGTGAAGTAGGATTACTTATTACATTTTGATGAACATCTATTTTCATATAGCTTTGACAGCTTTTATTCGTGATCTTCCATCGAAAATTGTTATTACATAACATTTTATGATATCCGAACTTATAACCATCAATTATTTTAAAACCATTATTTGCGACCAATTTAGAGCTACACATTTTTTCCATAGCTTAAAAAAAAATCGTAGGTATTTTATTAAATTAACTTTTTAATTTTTTTTTAATTTGATGAGTGGTTATTTGATTATTTCACAACTATTGGTCTTATAAGACGAATCGTACTGAATAAAAGTAAAATGTGAAAATATAATGCGAGTAAAAAAAACAATTATCGACGTAATTGCTTTATCTTATCGAATCTAACAACCAACAAGTTGTATACATGTTCCCATATCTTTTCACATAAAATAATACCCACTCAAGTTATTAATAGAATATACTATCATATTGTACCTATCATAGATAAATTGTATCTACATTGTAAGTAAGTAACGCACGCACTCACACACATGTATACGGTACAGTTTATGAACTATCGATTTTAGTAACACGATACTATCGATTTTAATGATTTTAGAAGATAATATAGATAATAATTGTATGGCTGACTTGCGTCCCCAAAACGGGACGCAATTTACCGGTCAAATTTACTACCTGAAAAATATATCTTTTTTTGGGACGCAAGTAACATGCAGCCATCCATTGGTGACACCCCATATCAATTCTACCTACGGTGAATAATCAGTTTATTCAAACCCAGAGGTCTAATCTATCCACAAACATTTATTTATATATATACATAGGTATCTAACTATATAAATACACAGATTATAACTCTAGAACTACTTATCAGATCGTCTTGTATAATAGGTGGCTAATATTATCTAATATCACGGTGGCAACTGAGGTAGTCGGTAAATAGGTCCCGTGAACAGCATACATAACACTCACTCGTTATAGTTTTAACGTATACGATATTCTTACCAACTGGATATGGAGTAAAACCCAGGTCAAACAGTTGGATAAGAATATCGTCGTCGTTACCGTTCCGTTCGTTCGTTTTCCTCTACCGTGCTCGGATATGGCCTAAAAAGCCAGGTCAAACGAGTCGACCCGCCGCTGCCGAAGTTTAACGCCGCCGTTGCAAGTCCGTTGCACGTTGTTTACCTCTGCCGTGCCATCTAAGGCATATTGAGAACGCCGAGCATACGCCGCCGTCCAATATCATTTCGCCGCTGAGAATAAACATCTCGAACGTCCGACTAAAGTACCTACTTGCCGCCCGTAAAATACATCGAGAACGAGCCGTAGCTGCCGTCCGACCCGTATATTTACTCGCCGCCAGAAACAATTTATGAACGTCGTACACACGCACACGCACGCACGCCGCCGTATCATAATAACTAATTATTATCTATACACGTATTAATACTCGTCGATCGTCGCGCATACCTACCACCGCCGATCGACCGTCCGATTGAATATTTATCATTACGACCCGCACACACGATACTACAATTGTACCTACTTGTCCAGTAAACACCGTGCGCCGAATATCGGAATCAATATCGACGACTGCTGTATCAACCACCGCCCAGGTTAGAGCCCAGGAGCATCGTGAGTCAAAAAACTATATTCTCCAAATATCTTTCCCTGTTATACGTTTTTTAATTAATGTCAAATCACCATTGAGTGATGTAAATATTTTAAAAAGAAAATACCTACTGTGATCTAATACTTATTCAACCACATGTATTTCAATAAAAACATAATAATTATTGTATGAACACCATAAATCTGCGTTATACTCATTCGTAATTATTACATTGGCGCCCAACGTGGGGCTCGAAAAAAGAAGCAATTCTACTTCAACCCCGAGACCAAAAAATTAAGAAAAATTACTACATCATTTTACAAAGAAGAAACTACGTCTTTAAAAATGCCGCCGAAGAAAAATGTCACGGAAGAAGCCTTCCATGCATTTAAATGCGAAGTCGAAAGAAATAGCCGTTACCTAGTCGAACAGCTGTTAGAAAAAATCAACAAACTTGAAAATGAACATATTACAAAAATCAATGAAATCGAAGAAAAATGTAAACAAATCGAAAATCAATACAAAATTGAAATCGAAAAAATTAATGAAAACCACCACAGAGACTTACAATATTTGGAACAACAAAATGAAGAGAATAATATACAAAATCTAAGGAAAATATTTGTTGACCAAAAACAAAACGCATATGTAATGAACAACGATCAAAAAAGTTCAAACATCGAAATATCCAAACCACTGTTATTCGCCAACAGCAAGGACCCACACCCCATAGAGTTCCTACAGAGCTTAGAAGAATATTTCAAAGTCAAGCAAATGAACAGGGAAGAAAGACTAATTATTATACGTGAGTGCCTGAAGAGCGCCGCTAGTAATTGATATTCGACAATAAAATTTCAAATAAGAGATTATGCAGATTTTAGAAATACATTTATTGACGAATTTTGGTCAAGACAGATCCAAATTCAAACATGGAGCAGCTGTCTCGACACTAAACAAATACCAGACAATATCACATACAGAGAACAAAAATCACAATGGGTATCAAAACTACGTCACTTACAAGTTCCAGAACTGTCAGAAGAGGAAATTGTGAGTAACATAGCGAATCACTGCCGGGCTACCTACGCGCAATACTAGTATCTCTCCCGGACAAAATACAAAATACAGAAGAGTCGTTCAGCCCATACATCCAATGTATGATCGAAGGGGAGGAGATAGAGTTATTGATCGACACTGGTGCCACTATTAGTGTACTTACAAAAGAAATACTTAAAGTGTACTTAAAAAAGGGTAAATAGTGCGACACTAAAAATGTGCTAAACAGTCGTTGTTTTTGCGTTATGTTCGCACAGACCATATCATTTATCTACGCTATCTTTAGACTTACCGTCATAGTTTAAATCAATATTGTCATTCATAATATTTGATTTTGTCTCAATTTTTAAAAATCTCAACAAATCAATACAACAATGTTGAATGTCGATTTCTATCGTCTCTAAATCGTCATTAAATGATCTCTCTTCTTCATCGCAAAAATAGTACGCTAACTTACGTAGAGAAAACATTTTCCAGATATGCAAAACAATTAATATTTCAATAATATGCAAGTATAAAACATACACAAAAAGTAGTTTTGTAAAAAAGTACTTGTGTACTTATTTGAAGACTATCAGTTGTAAAACCTTTTCTTTAAATTGACAATTTATTACGTAATAACATAATATTATAATAATATTCTGTGGTCAAACCAGAACACCAGCAATTCCACTAGCTGTGATATACCTACTTTAAAATTTATTACGCTATGGACTTAATAATTCGCACAGTAGGGCTATTAATAGACAATCACGGACATTTACAATACTTATATTTCTTGGGTGATTTGGGTTTGTAATTTATAATTATAAAAGCAAAATTATTCCAATGGATGTTTATTAAATTCACTATTTTTTTTTATTATAGTAATATACTTTTGTTTTTTTATTATTTGTATAACATAAATGGAAATAAAATATAATATAATATAGGTATTTTATTTATAAATATATTAATTAATAGTTATACATTTCACAGTCGGACAAGGTCGGATAAGCCGATTACAGAAAAATCAAGTGAACTAGTTTTATAACAAGTTAAAATGTATGTTAGTCAGATAATAATAGACAATTTTTATTAAACTCAATGTGAAGTGTACATTTTGATACAATTTATTTGTATAATTAAATTTAAAATTTTTATTTTTATAATTAACCATTACAATAATAGTAAATTTAATTTAATATGTTTAAGTATATCATTTATACCTCATTATACTTATCTGTATCTTCAAATATTTTAACTCATTAAGAATTTACTGACTACAGATATTTAAACATTTAGTACATTTTTCAATAAGAATAAAATAAGGTTTTAGAAACATAACAAATATCATGGATTTAATTATTAATTTATTAATTATACGTATTTACATCTAAAAAAATTTGGGCAAGTTAAATCTATCAACTACTTGAGGACTGATTTAAACCATACCTAATACAAAAATTAATAATTCGCATTGTTGTGAAATGTTCCAGATATTTCAGTGGTCGACCCACAGTGGGTCGTCGCCGTATACAAAATACGTAAACAGGTTATATATAAATTACTTTATTCACAATAATACCATCAAATATACTATGTAATATCATTGGATAACGGACCGTTTTCGCTCAGAATCGTTTTTTTTTATACAATGATATTATATCATTGAATTATTGATCTAACGACTAACACCATCCATTACAGTGACCCACTTGTCACCTACTGTACAGCAGAGCGACAAACACTTTCCCGCCTTTTTTTTAACTGCTATTGTAACAATTTATAACATTTATAGCTTTTTGACCCAACGAATACGATTTTATTGACATTTATAGAAAAAAAAAAACTAAAATAATTTGATACTGAAAATTTCCGTAAACAGCTCAAAACAAGTCAAAACATTTTGAAAATTGTATGGTTTATAGAAAAAGATATTATAAACATTTAGTGAAAATGTCATGAACTTACAACAATTTGTTTTAGAGTTACACCAAAAACCAAAATCAATTTTCACGAAAACCGGAAATTTTTTCTTTTGATTTCCCCGTCACGTTTGAAAACTACAGAGAATTTTTGACTGTTTACCCCACAAAGTACCAACTACATTCACTTTCCTATCAGAAAAGATACTGCGTTGAAGAAAACCTAAGTATTTCTAATGTCCTAAAAGGTGACACTACACATAAATATTAATTTTAAAAATTTTAAAAATAAAAACCACATCATTGTAAAATCATTGGAGTTCATAATATGTATTTTACTTAATAAATGAATAATTACCTCTACAAAATGTAGGTTTTATTATAACTCTTTAATTTTATAAATTAACTACACATCAATTTACATAAATACTATATATTACTTTTCTGGATTTTTTAATTCTGCTTGATATATTATATATTATGATGTATAATATTAGTCAATGTAGGAAATAAATCTAAAAACTGTTTGGCTGAACTACTATCATAAAATAGATTAGTTCTAATTACAAACTTTTGTGATTCTGACACAAGAGTCATTCAATAACATTGTAACGAGCTGTGACTACGTATATATTAATAATAGTAATAATATATTATATTATATTGTGTTGCGCCGTTACCGATCCTACGAATTGTGCGGTTGTCGGCAACGACTTGCGTAAAGTGTTGAAGGCTGGAGCGGGGACGGGTTACTCAATATATGCGTACAACTCAAATGTGAGGTCGGAAACACGTTTAATGTGTGCAACAAAATATGATAAATAAATAACGGGCGCCCAAAATAATATAGTATAAATTAACATAACAACTAAGTACCATATAGCTGGTGAACAATAATTATATAAAGATCCCACTGACACGTGGGACTAAAAAACAATGAATAAACCTGACGATGGCTACTGCGTGGCTCGGCGACTGCGTCGATCCTTGGTGCTGACTACTGACCAAAGTAGGTACCTCGCCGGAACGTCGACGGCGGACAAATCGTCAGCTCGTCGCTCGACGATGATAGCTCGTGGTTCCACTCGACTAGCGCGAACGCGAACTCGAAATAATGTTGACGTAGGTACTTCCGTAAGAAACACTCGCGATCACGCGGAGGCATAGGCGTGCGCAGACTTTTGGTTCCGGGGGTGCACACTAAATATTAGGACCCACAATAATTTTGAAAATAATTATAGATACAGACAAATGATTTAAAGATATTAAATGCAATAAAAATATTTTTTTATTATTATTCGTTCTAAAACATATTACATAACAATACATAAATATATAGAGATATACAATCTTTAATCTTATAATGATAATCGACGTTTAAAATGAACAACATTTTTGAATTCGTCAATAATTTCATTAAAATCTAATTTACATGCTAGTTGTTGTTCTGTGAATATTAGTAGTAATGATTCTAGTCTATCTTGGCACATTGTACATCTGAGTTTATTTTTTACAATGCTTAATTTGGAAAATACCCTTTCACATGTGCAACTTGTTACTGGTATTATGGTAAACATTTTTAATACTAAATACATATTGTTAAAAATGTCTAACCGTCCACTCTCTTTTAACCAATCTAACCACACATAAATAGATTCACTGGATGTACCACTTGATACATCAGGCATATGTTTGAGAATTTTAATTTCAGTTACCAGTTCATCGATTGATATATTGAATAATTTAGTTAAAATATTTGAAAAACTGTTATTTAATTCTAACTTCAATAAATTTCCCACAGCACTAATCAAATCTAAGGTCTCTTGATTGAATCTTATGCTTAAACCATTCACAAGATTATCCATTAACGGATTAAATACAGAACACCTGAGTTCATCATACTTGGAATCATAAAAAAATTGATTAGAATAATTATTATCTAATTTCACAGTCACTTTCTTTCTTTTAACCGTAGAAATATTAATATCTAAATCAATACATTTGGTAGTAGGTAACTTCTTCAAAAATGTTTTTAAAAAATGTATCATTCCTCATAAATATTAATGAATTTTTAAGTGCTTGAATAGAATTAATAGCTGTTAAGGGGATTCGATCCAGCGTATTTATTTCATGATTTAGACCTAAAAGCCTGACAAAAATACGCCTACTTAGAATTATCAGATTTCAATTCTGTAAAAAGATTCGAGTTCATTGACAATTTTCCTAGGTTATTGTGGGAATCAATTTTCGATATTTTTTTTAGAATTCACGTTAAATCATATATCGATTTCTCAATTTTTTGAAAATTGTTTGTGTCTTTCTTTAAAAAGTTAAACAGTTATTCAAAAATCGACTCCCACAATAACCTAGAAAAAAGAACGATGAATTCAAATATGTTTACAGAACTAAAATCCGATCATTCTAAGTTATCGTATTTTTGTCAGGCTTTTAGGTCTCAATTGATTGAAATTAGTTTCTCGTTGGAACAAATATTTTATTATGTGACATGTGCATGCGGGTGCGAACCACTGATTCTGAACGTATCTACGCACACTAATGATCATTTACTTCGCACACAAACACACTGCGAAACGACTATAATACATCGAATTGCCTATACACGACCCCTTATTAAATCACCGGATCGAATCCCCTTAATAGATCAAGTTTAGGAGACTGAAATCCTGAACTTACTTTTAAAATAATTTTCAATATTGGTTCCATAAGATGCAAGCCTAAACGTTTACTAAGATTTAAAATGTCCACTTAATTAATAGTTAGGGCCCTTGTCGTTTTTGGTGAAGGGTCCGGGGGTGCCCGGGCACCCCCGGCACCCCCTGTGCGCACGCCTATGCGCGGAGGGTACTAAATACGCGAACGGCGTAAATATACGAAAACGGAAGCTCGATGTGAGCCGTAGTGACGGACGTCGATCACGACGAAACCGATGAACAAAACATGCGTGTTCACATGCGACTTTTATTTCACGCGGAGTTATGGGCGCGTACCACAACAGCGACGACAACGCGAAATGTAAATTTGGCCGTAGGTGTCTACCGTGACCGCTGATCACAGCTCGGGCCTCACAGTTTACCCACCTCGTGTTCACGCGAGTTTGTACAGGAACGCACGACACTCACGGAGAGCGATAGCGCGGACGTTGCGCTACGTTCAGCCGTTGGAAAAAGACAGTTTTTAAAAATGTTCACGACGGCCGATGGCCAGCTCGACGGCCGTCGACGGCGGCGCGGGACTACGGAGGGGGAAAGCGTCGCTCGGAGCTTCGACGTCTAACGCGACTTGGAGTGTCCGTGCTTTTGCCTTTGTTTTGGCGGCAAACCCGTTCCGCGTTCGAACATATTGTATTAGGTAAAATACGATTATAATATATATATTATATTCAATAATAGACATAAATTCTGCAGGGAGCACGTAATAGTAATAATACCAGCATCCGAGCGGCCACATCAATAAGAACTAATTAATGGTACAGCGCGAACACGTGATAGGTATACGCGCGCAATATCCATATTCTAGGAAAGACGAAAAAGCCATAAAAAGTACAAATAGATGACTTGGGAAACATATAATCTGTAATTAACATTATTTCATAAAAGACGTCCGAAATTATATTAAATTATTTTACATCATATTTTTGTTTTGTAATAACGGCTCACTATAGGTACCTATATGAGATAACTATTTTTTTATTAAATTGTAATGACGGCTCACTAGGTATATCTATTTACTAGGGATAACTATTTTTAGGTATTATATATTTTTTACAATAATTATTATATTTTTTTTATAATATTATTATAAATGTTTTATAATAAACAGTTTGTAATAAATTTGACAACGTTATACCCAATTCCTATTGTATTCCTATGAACAATAAAGTGTGCGGAATCGTATTTGTTGAAAGTGAAGCTTGACGGACTAATGATATTAGCATTAATATAATAAGTAATAACACGACAATATGATTATGTATAAGTATAATATATAATAACGTACAACTGGACAATTAAACTGTGACAGTACACACACATCGTATACGCTCTGTACAACGACGCCTGTGCAAGTGAATATTACATACATCAAAGGCCCTATATATATGAACGACCGAGGTCATGTTACATCCGTGAAGAGAGGGAGTCTTATGCTCGTACATCGGTAAAATACGATTGAGAACGTTACGGTTGAGAACGTTATTTTTGGTAACACGATTGAGAACGCTTGATATTTATTTATTTTTTCCAACGTTGCCAAATGTAATCGAAAGATAATTTGAGCACGATAATCGGCTATCGAACGATAAAGAACGTTTTCCTTTTTGGCCGAACGATTGATCCGGTTGATATTTAATATTTACCGGAAGTTTATCGGATGTTATTTATAACTTAGATAGGTACCAACTACCAGATATACGAGAGAATGACTTAATAGGCGTTGTAGTCGTCGCACAAACGTCAACGAAGTATTCGTCAGTTTATAAAATATTATATTAAAATATATTATTAAATATTATAATATATTAAAATTTTAAATTACTATTCGTCGAATGACGAAAAATAATGAAATTAAAATTATACGAAGTGAACGAGGTGAAGATCTAGTACTATTATCTAGATAGTACCTAATAAATATCGTTTTATTCGGAAACGTAAAGACACATGGTTGAAATGGAAGTGTTCAAATAATAAATGTACTGCAAGTATTCTAACAGACTCAGAAAAAAAATTATTGATTCAAAGACTCGGTAAGCATTATCATTCCAATATCCCTACACCTCTACTATAATAGAACGTAAAGTTGTACGTGAAAACTGCAAGCGAAAAGCTTTTTCTTTTAAATTAATTAATATTCATGATAAATATATGTGGTATGTAGCAAATAAAAGTTTTTAAACATTTTTTAAACATATTTATAAATATTAAATGATATGGCAACGTTGCACGTAAATTCGTTCTCAATCGTATTCTTTTTTTGGGTTTTTTTGGGGTCAGTGGTAATTTCTTTGTTATTTTTAAGTGTTCTCAATCATTCGGCCAAAAAGGTGTAACGTTCTCAATCGTTCGATAGCCTCGTACATAACTAGTTACTATATTGTACACACGTGTCAAGGCTGACTACATGTACTACATACTAATTGTATATTTCAACAGTATTCCTCCCCTACACGATACACATTACACACACTATATTGACATAATAATAAGAAAATAGTATACACTGGCGTTTCTCGCCTTACAATAAATAATAATTTTGACAATTCGTGCCTTACAATGTATATAAAAAAAAACTGTGGGGCTTCGCGCCCGAACAATGTATAAGACAGTTTAGAGATTCGCTCTTTGATGGAAACAATAATTTTGGCAATTCGTGCCTTACAATACCCGCGACGGGTTGCTCACGACGACAGACCTATTAAGACAAAAATGTTACGGCGGCCGTGTTAATTATATTCGCACAGCCGATCCGGCGGCGCACGATAACCAGCTTTAATCTACATATTATATAATTTCTATAATAATATAAAATAAAAAAAAACAATGAACATGTGTGAGTGTGTATGTGAGCCGGTCGGTGGCGAGATATGGTGATACGGCGGCGAAAATTAGTTTTCTAACTCAAAATAATTTACAAGTTTTTGTCATTTTTCGTATTTTGTCAATATTTGAACTTTAAATGTTTATAAAAAAAAATTGTGACTAAGGATTTTAAATTTTTTCATTGCTATATAGTATATTGTATGTAAATACACTACTTATACAAATCGGACATATTATTTTAGGGCTTTCAGTATTGTAGTGTGTATTCGTGTGCTTATAATGGTATGTAGTATAGGTACTACACTATATCAGTGGTTTTGGACGTTTTACATTTTATGATATAAACTATACCATTTTATTAATATGTTATTATGACTGATGAATATTGGCCCCCTGAAGACGTTTAATTTAAGGTGTCACATGATAATTTTTTTTGGCAAAAAAATAATTGGTAAATTTACGAGGTAAAAATTTACCGAAATTACATCACTAGTTTTGTCGCAGATTGTATAATGTTCAATTTTGTTTTGCCTCAGTTTACATATAAATATCGATAGGATGTTTACAATACGGCCCTACACGCATAATCAAAATATTATTAAAATATTTGCCATTGCCTGTTGGGGGTCCCTTTTTTCCAAATCACAGACTTTGCTTTTTCGAACCAGTCTGACACTGCGTAAATACATAATTCAAATTATGTGTTTACAAAACTAAGTTTCAATATAAAAAAAAAAAAAAAAAGGGTTGGCAAGTGGGTGTCGCTCTGCTGTACAGTAGGTTACAAGTGGGTCACTGTATAATGGATGATATTAAATTTGAATTCAACGATATAATAGCATTGTATAAGAAAAACGATTCTGAGCGGAGACGGTATGTCAGTCTAGGTATACGACATATTATATACATATCTATAGTATTAAACAAAACATTTACCTATAATAGGTACCTATAATAAATTCCAAATTAATCATATCACAATATCCATTAGGTACTTATAACGCGTTATACATCAACAACAAACCCTGATACTATCATATAGATATATAATAGTACACTTTAGAAGTTTCAAGTACCCACGAATAATATTATTCAATCACAACAAAATAACTAAAATGGTTATTCTAGGTTTTTTAATATGTAAGTTCTTTTTTTTTTTAATTTAAAATGTCTGTAAAAAATAACTGTGTTCATATATTTTTTAGATTTTTTGGTTACAGTATGAACTATTTATGATAACCTTTGTTTTAAAGTTGCAATCCTTAGCTATAAAAACTGAACATTTTATAATTTATTAATTACATGATTGATAATTTTCGAGATTTTGATCAATTTTGTCAAAATTCCAACTTTAAATGCTTATAAAAAAAAACTGTGACTATGTATTTTCAATGTTTTTGAACTGATATTGTAAAAATATATCAGGAGTCTTGTATTGAATTTTTACACTTTTTGGCCAGACAGATAAAACTTAATTGATTTTTATAGAAAAAAAAACTAAAAAAATTGAAAACTGAAAATATCCGTAAACAGCTCAAAAAGAGTCAAAATATTTTCAAAATTTTATGGTGTACAGAAAATGCTTATTTAAACATTCAGTGAAATTTGCATGTATCTACAGTCATTCGTTTTTGAATTACAACAAAATATTATATAATATAAAATAATTATTATAATTTCGGTTATGATACCTAACATGACATGTTTCCAAAAAAAAAAGGTATTAAAAAAAAAATGGGTTGTATCCCCCAAAATACCAACTAGATTCACTGTCCTATCAGAAAAACCTATCTGCTTTTAATTATGTAGGTATCCATGTTACATTACCGCGCGATCATTAAGGCTGTTGGAGCACACCTTATTTTTTGTAGTTTTAGACTAATAAGCTGAGGATTAGTTTATGTACTTCCCGATGTCCAATTATTATTTTAATAATACCTATGTATGAACTCACCATCTCTTTTTCTAGGTTATGTAAGAAACAGATTTTTGATTTTTGTAAATATAATTCTTAAAATATATGTTAAAATTAAAAAAAAATACTATTTTATACACTTACATTCAGTTTCAAAACATCAATTACGTTTCCTACACAACCTAGTAAAGGGGATGATGAGTTCATACATATTTTTAAAATAATAATCGGACATCGGAAAGCGTATTTACGGATGCTACTCGAGACTGGCCAATAGATCCCAAATTCAGTTAGGGTTCGTAAAACAAATTTATTTTACGGATACTACTCGAGTCTGGCCACTATGCCACTGCGGTCTACCAAAATGGACGTGGTCTACCGTAATAATATTAAAGTAATAAAGTACAATTATATTAAAAGTATAATAAAGTATAATTTAAAGTATAAAAATAATTTAATTTATTTTTTATTACCCTGTGACCCACTTGGGGAGGTGTTGCATAGCAAGTCGGGGGATATTTTCGATTTGCGGAGCGGAGCGACGGCGCCGAGGAGCGTAGCGACGAGTGCCGCTAGCACCGCATCACTGTACGATGTTTATTCAAATTGGTGGCTCGGTGCAACAAAAATGCAATTGATTGAAAAAACATCGTACAGTGATGCAGTGCTCCGCTCCGCAAATCGAAAATATCCCCCGACTTGCTGTGCAACACCTCCCCAAGTGGGTCACAGGGTTGAGAAAATTGCATTTTTATTCCCAGCTATATAGGTAGAACACATAACATTGATAGACCGCATACTATGCTCATGTTTATAGTTACGTAGCACACAAAACGGAGGTAGACCGCATATTGGGAGATAGCCCTGCTTTCATATTGAACTTTTTGAGTCTTTATTTTAGTATAGCGGTATATTACATAGTGGCCAGACTCGAGTAGTATCCGTAAAATAAATTTGTTTTACGAACCCTAACTGAATTTGGGATCTATTGGCCTGTCTCGAGTAGCATCCGTAAATACGCCTCCCGGTGAGTTTAATTAAACGACGCCGTGTGCACGGTGGCTGTGGCTAATTGATTGCCGATCGGTCGATAGAACAACAGCGTCAGTCCGTCGTCGTCGTGACTACAATGAAATTACAATAATACATTATTATTATCGCTTAAACCGGTAGCGTGGTGCGAAGGTGGAAAATATTCTCAACCTAACCTGCACCCCCTCAGATTTTACAGCAGGTATATTATATTATAACATAAAGTAGTAAATAGAGATACCTGCCCGGATTAAGGATCAATTGGGCCCCGGAACACCATACACTTAGTGAGCCCCATTTCAACTTTAACTTCAAAATAATTGTATCATTACATGTTAAGGACTTTATTTTGTTGTATAATTTTTTACTATACAAAAAATATACAGAGTGTACCTTATGTCATAGTAACTACGATAGTTTTTTTTAACAATTATGGATCGATGATATGGAATTTCGTTAAAACAAAAAAAAAGAAAGTTTCTTTATTTTTAACAGGCATTTTTTTCAAAATTTTTAAACACGCAGTTGTACCAATAATAAAATCGACTTTATTTTTTCAAATGGTATCTCCTAACCACTATATTTTTATATGGATTCTGGTAAAGCTTTTTTTCTGAACATTTTGACAGTCAAATGATCAATTTTGGTTCTCTAGGTCATTAACTATGATCCTCTAAAGTTTAGTATAATATGCATTAATACTTTTAACTGAAATACCTAATTTACAAGACCTAATATTTTTTTCTTATAACTACCTATATACTTAAATAGTTAAATCAGTAATCAAAAATGCTCAAAAAAAAAAAAAAAACATAAACAAAATTATTGGCAAACACAGTTCATTATTTATAGTAATTAATTGAGAACAATTTTATTTTATAATTATTATTTATTAAGTAATAATAATTTACCTACTACCTATACCTACCTATTTAAATAATTTTTTTCTTTTTATACTGTATTGGTAAAATATAAAATAATATATTTTGGGGATAAAGATGGGCCCCCAAAATCAATGGGCCCCGGGACCGTGGCACCCTTGCCCCAACCATTAATCCAGGCTTGCCTGCTCGTTATATTATCTGAGGCTTTTGGATATAGTGGTAGATATTAAAATATTAAAATTAAACAGGCCATCATGACCAAATAGAAATATATTCGAGACAAAAGAAAAATTGATTTAAAATATAGAAATTTTGAAGTTTTTGTTATAGGAACTGTAGAACTGAACCACTTCAAATATCCAGTTATTTGTTTTTTTTTTTTTTTATTAGCTTCTATACAATAATAAATTATACTCACATAATTATTTCTAAGTCTTTAAAAAGTTAAAGTTTAGTTGTGTTCGAATCGGTTCTATAACCAGACCTAATGGCCAGAACCTAAAATGAAATCGTAATTTTTTTGACCGAAACCAATAGGGTAATAGATATAATTTGATGTTCATTAAAGTTCCTGAAGTTTCTGTTTTAGACAATTAGCTAAAATATACCTGTTCTATAGAAGGGATTTTTTTCCGTCTTGGGTTGCGAACTTTATTGTATATAAATATTAAATAACTAGTAAACATACAATAGCGATCTTGGAGCTCAAAGCTGGAATTTCAGAAAACGTAAGGCACGTATATCTATAATATTATGTTTCCTGAGTCCGAAAAATCACTTCTGTTTTTTAAGACTGCATAACCGCACATAGGTGTCCAAAATAAATCAAACGGACAAAGTGACGACATCACACACAATGTCATTATATCGATGACGATGCTCTGTGGATTCCGTAGAAATCATAATATTTTTCGCAAGATGAAACTATAAGCACTCCAAGGTGTGAAAACCGTTCAAATAATAATCAATTTCGGGGTAGTAATCATACGATGTAATCGCACTCCATTGACGACGTTTCGTTTAGTTTCCGAGCGCCAGTCGCAAGAACTCAACACGACGTATTATTATACTGTACTGTTGTGTTGTATATATATTATTTTAATATAGCTTTAAATTGAACTCGAGAAAATAATATAAAAGCGATACCATTACCAGGGAGGGGGGAGGGTGCTCGCGATAACGGTGCGCATAAAATATAGTCTCAATTAAGTCACATAAAAATAAATAAAAAGACGAAAATAAACGAACGCTACCGTTTATTTTTACTCGGGGAAACCGGAAAACTAATACGATCGATAATATATTATTATACCCAAATTTATTATAATATTGCATAATATTATTATTGTATAGAGATCGAGAGATTTACTCGCAAACACCCATTTATTATAAGTTCACGACCAATCGGCTTTTTTTTCGTCTCGAATTATTAATTATTATTGTCATTCGCACGTGTGCCTGACTACAACTACACGCGTATTGCGTACATATTATAATAATATAATACACAGCGAAATATTATTTATTTTGACACTATAAAAACCTAAGATATCAATATTACATTATATTATAAACCGACAAACAGAGCTGTGGGTTATTTCGTGTCACCCCCCCCCCCTTCAAAGTGCGTGTATCATATTCGTATACGTATTATTATGGATCTTCGAATAATGCAAAGTATTATTATAATCCTATAATATTATAATATCGAAAACCTGTTATTATCATTATTTATTTAACGATATCCTTCGAGAACGGGTTGGTGAGGTTTGGGTGTATAGGCCATAGGTTTCTTCTTCTGATTATTATTACTATTATTAATGTATATTGAAAAATTATGTTTTCGTCACGCACACGATTCAATGTTTATTAACACACACACACACACACACTGCACAGACGCGAATAAGTTCTTTGACGTGCAGTGCAGAGTACCTATACCTATAATACCCCATGTGAGAGAGTGTTCGCCTTAAATAATTATTATCGTCGAGATGCAAATGAGGTCGAAAACCTCATCACCGCGCGCGAGCAAAAAAAAAAAAAGCTTCGTGATACAGCGGGTTTATCTGATTTATACGAGCCATCTTATTCATATATACGCACATAATAGATATAATATACGTGCGTATGTGCACACGCCGTGTTTGTATTATAATTTAATATATAAAATTATTATAAACTATGATGTACGCCTCGAGATTGTTGCATTTGTCGCCGTCGAGGCGAGTCTGGTTATTATTATTCAGTGGCGGAACTACATATGATTGAAGGCGGGATGTTCCGTGGGCCTCATCGTGAAAGGGGCCTCGGCGCCCCTCAGCAAAATGATGTACTTTTTAAAAAATTTCGGTTCAAGTAAATAAAATCATTGAATACTGAAATAATACAAAGTATACTGATAAGTGATTACTAAACGTGTATACGGATAACCATACATCATAGTATTTAGTAGGTACTATTAATAAGAGTATAATAATATTGTCAAGTCTAGTTATTGCGATATGCGGGCATGCGGCGGCGATACGTGGTAATTCGGAGTGGAGCCTATAATAGCTGGTATACTAAATTATAGAAATAGATTATAATATTATACTACGGTCTACGGCCCAAGAAAGAAATTATTTTTTTCATTTCATTCTAACAATTTTAATATGAGAGTGGTGTTTGAGGGTGTACTGTTTTCCGTTTGGTGTCAGAAACAACATCCAAGTTACTTAGGTAAGTAGTCTTACAATGATTTTGCATTGAAAGACAACATTAAATTATTGTGATTCGTAAACAATCATTGTGGTCATTGGTGTTACGTAAATACTAGAAATTTAATATTTAATTTATTAAAACTAATGGTTTTGAACTTTTGAACATATTTATATATTTCATCTACATAATATATTAAATTTTAAAGAAAATTAAATAACCTTATAATTTAAAATTTTATGAAAAGTACAATCACGTGAGTTGTCATATTACTTTTATTAAATATATCGTGAACGCGAAATCACGTACGTCACACCAGCCCCCCCATTTTCAAAATATTGAAATTTTATTTTTCTATCTTTTAGTATGCTATTTGTACGAATTTGTAAGCATTGTTACAGAATTTGTATGAACAAAATGGCTCAGATATATCAAAAACCCGTCGGGGGGTTGGCGAGACGTCACGCCAGCCCCCGACATGGATTATTTGAAATTTTTTTTGTACCAATACATTGCCCTCTATTTGTACGTATTTGTACGCGCAATATAAACATTCGTACGTTCTTCGTTCAGGGGGGATCTCGGAAAAACCCGTCGGGGGGTTGGCGAGACGTCACGCCAGCCCCCGACATGGATTATTTGAAATTTTTTTTGTACCAATACATTGCCCTCTATTCGTACGTATTTGTACGCACAATATAAACATTCGTACGTTCTTCGTTCAGGGGGGATATCGAAAAACCCGTCGGGGGGTTGGAGAGACGTCACGCCAGCCCCCGACATGGATTATTTGAAATTTTTTTTGTACCAATACATTGCCCTCTATTCGTACGTATTTGTACGCGCAATATAAACATTCGTACGTTCTTCGTTCAGGGGGGATACGAAAAACCCGCCGGGGGGTTGGAGAGACGTCATGCCAGCCCCCCGACATGGGTTATTTGAAATTTCAAATGCATACAATAAAAGCGTATTTTTGAGACATTTGTAATTTCACAAGTGGATTTATTTGAACATTATGTACGTGGGTATAAATTAGCTTATATATTATTCCAGGAGTACATATAACTTTATTGTTTCATTTAAAAAACTGTCACGGTCACCAATACAATCTGTACCTATGTATTGTAATATATTAATCTATAGGTATTTGAAAAAATGTTTGATTATACTTAGATACCGACATTTAAAAAAATTAATTAATTACGTAATATTATATTATTCTCCTATTTACCATCTACTCTTATTATGGTCAATGTGTATCCATTAGACGAGAGGATGGATAATTTCTGATCAAAATGCTGTACTATTTATTATTTCCAATACTTTAATTAATTTTTATTTAGTTAATTTATCTTTAGATTCAAACAAATTGGTGTGGTCATTATCTTATAGGTATTGGCTAGGCACTATCTCCGTGAACTATCATTTTATTAGTATTATTATTGTAAAATATTTTGAAATAAACTTTTAATTTACCTTTAGGCTTCCATTATTTAATATTATTTACTATAGTAATTAAGACAATTTATTATAAGTATGCTGTATGACTGTATGAGTTTGAAAATTATTTTTTTATTTTTATAATACATAATAGATTACCTATTATTATTGCTAATGACTGTTACACAAGCGCTATCGTATTTTTGAGACTTTTATAATATTTAACTCGTATATTTATTTTAACATACCTATTATAAGTGAGTAGTTTTTAAAATAGTCCAGTACCAGGACTACAGATAACGTTTTTGTTTCTACGCCCAAAATTCAAAGACCTTAGGTTGTGTTTAATTACGACATTTTAAAATATATTAGGTATACACAAATGTTTTTGTATAATTTTGTTAAACACAGCTTCAAAATGCATTGCACATGTTTACTAGATTATTCCCATAGTCTTAACCCCAATATTTTGGTTTTTGATCTCGCCGCACTGAAAGGTGCATTATTATCGTAAATATATTTCATAATAAAATTGTATCATGCATAGGTATAATACATAATTTGCACATGTGCCTATAATGGTTGGACTATACCTAGTTTTTATGTATTTAAATAAATTAAATTCACATACAACCCAAATAAATAAATTGTTTTGTTTAATGTTTATACATTGTGAATTTTTAAGAATGTTCACTTTTTTATGCTTATAAATAAAGCATATTATATCTAAACCAAAACTCGAACGAGTAGTTTTTCAGTTATAATATACACGTTATGCTGTTTTTTTTTTTTAAATTTTATTTTTATGGATTATTATCCTTGCCCCTTGTTATAAACATATTTACATATTAGTTATTACTATAATAACTCAGAAATTAGGCACCTAGGTACTCAATAAGTAGTATGGTTTTGTTCCTTCTGAGCACCTTTTTTACAGGGTGATTTCTTCAGTTCAAGCGGGCATTTCTACATGCTCCACCGTGCTTTTCTGAGCACTTTTTTTCAACCAGGGTGATTTCTTTAATTCAATCGGGACATTTCTACATACTTCACCGTTCATTTCTGAACACTTGTTTTACAGAGAGATTTTTTACAGGGATATTTCAACAGTTTAAGTGGAAAAAGTTTTTTTTACAATACTATTGTCTCATTAGGAGGTTACCTACCTACAAACAAAACCATTTGACTTATAAATTAAAATTTACTTTGAGACTGAAGTTAGTTATTAATTTAACTAATTGCTCTAATATCTAATGTATACTATATGCTATACAATTGACCCAACTCATTAAATACACCTTTTACAGTGAGTTTATACATGTAGGACATAATTAGGTACCCCATATATGTGCAACATTGGCCATATGATGTTAATAATGTCAATGTGACTTATAATATAAAATAGTTGATCCATATTTTACTAAAAAAAATTATTAATTACGGATTTTTATAAAGATTTTTCCAAAATTCACCAGAATATATAAAAAAAAAATATAAAAAGTGGGCCAGTAATATCCCATTTTACGGTAGGTACCTATGAGAAAGTAGTTGTCTGATAATTTTCATTCAAATTTTAAACACCTAATTGTGTTTTCTTCAATACATAAAGATATGAATACATTTATGTTGACAGTTGAAGTTCATATATTCTATTGGCAATGCGTGCTGGTATAAAGTCAGTAAACGGAATAACATTATTATTGTTTTTTTTTTTTTTATCATCCATACTAATATCAAATATGAGTACCAACTTATTAATTAAACTTATAAAGGTATATAAATACTTGCACATATATACCATAGACTTTTTAAACATTTTTGTTATTTGCCTATATATGTATGATATAGGTAGGTATTGACCATTATAAGGTAACATATTTCAAAGTTTTGGTTTAAAATATTATAATCTAGATAGTTTCTTCACAATAGTTATATTGTTGAAGATGTTTTTCAAATGAATACATTAACCTACTATGGATCTTAAATGTTAAATTACTATACCTTTGTGATATTGATATATTTGTACACCATTAACTTTACCGGTATAAATGTATAATGAAATACTCTATTGTGATTTGTGAAGTTATATCATATTATGTTTGAATAATAATTATTGCTATTACTACTTTGTAGAAGCAATGTAAAATTAACTTACAGATAACAAGTTGACTTATTTTTGTATAAGATATTTTTATGTTCAGTAATTTGAACACTATAAAATTAATTTTGTATCATGGTAAAAAAAAATCCTTTTATTGAATATTATTTTTAAGATAAAACAAAAATAACAAAATATAATATTTCAAATTGAATACATTAAATATTCACATGGGGCGACAGTTGAATTTTTTACAGGTTTTGTTTTTTTCCTTGTGTCATCAAATAGCTCCCAGTTGTTTGGTCCTCGTTTTCCATAAGCATAATAATGCCCTACAGAGTTTCTTAACCTACTTAATCCTTGTTGATAGCAAAATACACCTCTCAGTTCAAATGCTTTTTCATTTATGATAAGTACAGGTGGGATATTTGACAACTTTATTTTAGGATGAGATGCTGCTTCGGTGCTATGCTGGCTGCTATTTATTTCATCCTCCTCTGAAATAAAATAGATTTTACTTATATAAATTAGGAAAAACCATATTTTAATCAATAAGATAAATACAAAATTAATACCTATCCTATTGAGGAGCTCAATAAATAAATGCATTTGTATTGTAGTTGTCACTGTTTTGTTACCAATGCACGGTGTACTGTTCTTTTCAGTATGACCACATATTGAAGTATTAGTTCTCATTCTACTATCTATATCCTGTTATAGGTAACTCAAGTCCTCATTTGTAATTTGAATATTTATATAAGGTACAGATATAGGGGTTAATGTTGTTTTTTTACATTTTAGATTTGTACACTCTATTATGTCTAAAGCCGATGGAAGATCATTGAATAATTGTTTAATTATATGTCCTATTGTGGTATCACAAACTGCTAAAGTAGTACCATATTCTAAAAATTCCATACGTGGTTCAAATTCACTTATCTGAAATAAATATACAAACATTATAAACCATACAAAATATATACAATACAAATTGCATACAAAATTATGATATCTATTAGGTATGCAATCCATTTTTTTTATTACAGTGAATATTTCCATAATATTCATGTTAGTTCACAACAACATAAAAATGAAATATATAAATAAATTATTATGTAGATTCATACATAAATTTAAACAAAAAAATAAAATAAAATTTTAAAGTATGTATGTATTTCAATTTAAATACCAACCATTATACTAGCTCTATCTGAATAAGTTGACGATGTAATACCTTGTCTTACAATTTTTGATATAAATGAAAAATATTCATTATTTTCCAAAAAATTGTCTAATTCTTGACTGTATTTGATACTATCACAATAAGCAACCATAATAATGGAGGAAACCGTATCAAACGCACAAGTGTTGCTCATAATTATTTTCCCAATGCTTTGGACAGCACAACTTTTTAGTTCCTCTGCTCTAGATCCATTTTTTAATAATGGCAATGATAATATATTTTTCGATTTATTTATGTCCAAATGCCTTAAATGAGGATTAGGAACAAAGTATGATTTTGTAGTCCTTTGTTTTTTAGATCTACGTTTCCAACTTTCTACTGCTGTGTCTTCTTCATTTAAATTGTCACTTTGAATATTACTAACATTATCTATTTGTGGTACTAAGTCTTCTCTTTCACTTTGATCATTGATAATATCTGCGTTTTGGACTTCATTTTCAGTTTGATGACTGTTATTATTTGCATGTAATTGAAGGCTGTCTAATAATACATTTTGATGTGAAGACCGTAAAAGAGATGTACCACGCAGTGAAATTATGTGTCTTTCTAAAAACGTCTCAATATTTGTAGGAAGCGAAATATCTTTAAATGTTAATGTTTTAAGTTTTTTGAAGCTGGATTCTACAGCTGCAGAACTTGTAGTTTCATCTCCAAATCCAAAAATAGGTACCATTAACCCAGACCATAAAGGGAGAAGTTTTAAACATTTAATTATGTGTGGAATCAAAGTTGGCATGTACATTGCATTAATTCCTGACCCTTCTCTTAACAATAGTTCACTTCTTTTTAAAATTTCTTCTGCCCAGGATTTAAACGGATTGTTTAAATTATCCAGACCTTCATATTGTCGGTCATATTCTTCCTCCAATAAAATTCGTGCTTCATTTTCGTTATCAGCCATCAGCATAATTTCATTAAACTCTTCTTCAAAATTGATAAATCCTGATGATGTAGCCTCTATCAGTCTTATTTTATGGCGCTCACAAGCTGTTTCATGGCCCAGTTCAACATCATTTCCATCTGTTTCACTAGTAAGTACTATAAACATTGATAAAATTAAAGAATAAATGTCTTCAATGGATTGAATTTTTATTAATAACCCAAACACTCTAAGAATTATTTCTTTTACTCGTCTAGATGTTGTTTTTAGAGGTGGCCATCTAGTTATCATTTTTATAAAATGAGCAACATCTGTTCTAACGAAGCACCGGGACAGCCAATGAGAATTTGAATCTAACTGATTTAATGTCAAATCAGCACATACATTAAGATACTCTTGTAGAGATGAATATTGCGTGAAGCATTGTACTATGGCAGATATGAGGGCTAATGACTGATCACACACTGTTTCTTTTGGAGACGGAACATTACAATTAAGCCATCTTGCAAACCAGTTAAATATAGCAATATTTGTATGCCGTTCACTTATCATGTTACTCACTGTAAAGCTATGTTTTTTAGAAGCATCATATACTAATATTTCATATAAAAACAATGATTTTGTTTTTTCCATACCACATTTTTTGAAATTACTAATAACAGATCCAGTGGCATCGATTATAATTTTTGGTCGAGGACAATTTCGACAGTAATCCCGGTACACATGAATTTGTTCACTACTTTGATAATGAAGAAAAAAAGGAAAACAACCCATATCTTGTAAGACATTCTTGTATTCTTCTTCTTCTTTCATTAATGCCAAAGCTGTTATTGTGTCTTTATTTCTAAGTTTCTCTGAATTATGTCTCCATTTTAAAGTTCTTAAAGCTCCACCAGATGGAATAATTGCAGGTTCAGGGTCACCTAAAAATTCAGGTTTAAACTCAAATAAATTTATACGCAGTGGTATAAGGATATAAAGATATTTATTTTATAAATTAGTAATTTTTAATGAGTCATACAAATATTTTATATTAATGTTTAAGTATTTATTATTTCTATTTAAGTCATATTTTATTGATACTAATGATCTATTGTATTAATATAATTCTATTTATTAATTAAAACTTATTAAACAGTATTAAATTAACTATAATACATTAATTTTTAATAATTCATGAAGTTATTTTTATAAAAATCATGTACCTAGGTAAGTCCTACTTTGTTTTTTTCCATGCACTAAAAATATTATTTTTTAAAAGTATTATATGTTATTGTAGCAGACAACTCAAAGAAAATGTATGAATCTATAAGTGCCTACATTTTGTATCTAATAGTGATCAGTAGGTACTGTCGTATATTGTACGCCTGTACGGGTGATACCACAGAACTAAAATTGTACTTATTAAATTTTTCAAACTATTTAGGGAATCATAATTAGTGGAAAATTAAAAAAGAAAATTAAATTACCTTTTTATTAACATAATAATAATAATAATTATTATTTCATTTTGCAAATAAGAATACAATACATTAAAATTAAGACAATAGAATAGTATGCAACACTCCCTATAAGCATAGCTTGTATTCTCGCTTGTATTGGGAGAGTAGAGTCAGATTATAATTTAAGTATACATGTTATTTTGCCAAAATGTCAGAAAGAATAAATAAAAATTAAGATTAAGCAAGGTATAAAATGTAACAATATATGAGTTAAGATTTGTTTAAATAATATAACAGTATAGTAGTGAAATTGCTTTTTTATATAAATCATTATAATTGTCACTATGTAGCAATATGGCGGTATCATCAGCAAAACAAGAAATGGCATCATTTAAATTTAATAGACCATTTATATAAATAAGAAATAAAATAGGCTTTATACAGTTTCTTGTGGTACCACATGCGTAATATTAACAGGATCACTAATAACACCATTTAATCTGACAACCTGTGTTCTATTTCTTAAGTAAGATTTGAAAAGATTTAATGTAGAACCTCTAGTACCAGCATAATAAAGTTTTTTTAATAAAATAACATGATTAACCGAGTCAAAAGCTTTTTGAATATCAAGAAAGATGCCCATCACTTTATTTTAGATTCTGAGTGAAACGATGAATGTATTGATTTTACAATGATGTGTGTTTTTTTTTATTTAATTTTTTTTTTTGTGTCTGTCATCACGTTTTGGGACAGTAAAAGTGCTTGGATTTTCTTCAACAGTATCCACGAGGCCACGAGTCATCCATTCTTTAAGCTTACAAAATTTATTACTAGTAACATGAACGAGTTTCACTGTACTAGAGAAATTAATATATAAATTAAATTTATTATTAAATATATTAATTAATGTATTAACATCACTAATATTAGATAAACAGGACCAGTTATCATCTTTTAACATATTATTTAAAAGATTAAAATCAATTTTAGTATATTGTTTTAAATTATTTTTAGTATGAGTAGTGTTGATTTTACCATAGTCTATGTTAGTTAATGATAGTTGCAAAATGATCTGTAATATCACATTTAAGAATTATAGGATTAATATTATCTATTTCAAAGTTTTTGACAAAAATATGATCGATACAAGTGGCTGAATTTGTTACTACTCTAGCATACCCATTTATACAAGATAAAAAACAATGACTAGGTAAGATATTGAGGTATTAAATAGTTTTGATATTATTGTTTAAGATATTAATATTGAAATCTAAACATATAATTACACATTGCTTACTATCAAACGTAGATAAGTATAAATTGAAATGAATTAAAAAGTCATCAATATTTAAATATAATTAAATATTATTTTATTAGGTACCTAATAAATAATACTAGGATAGGTACCTGGTTTCATGAGCCGTACTGCTTCAAATTCTCTATATGTTTCACTAGATTTTCCACAATTTACAATAGCCGATACCACATTGATTTTAGCTTTTCCAGTTAATCGTCGTTTTTTAATTATTTTATGTGGATCATCAAACTGTCCAGTGTATGTGCATTCCATAAGAACTCTTTTATAACAAATTAAATTACAGTTAATTGCTGGTATTATTATTTTGTTGTATTTTGTTATGAATAAAAATAAAAATCACAAGATACCTAAATAATTCAATTATATATCTATATTATACTATTATATGTAGGTACCAATAATATTTCAAGTTTTATAATAGTTATTAAATGTATATTATCATAACTATAGATTTATTAGTCTTTAATTAGGTAATTCATTAAAATACATACCTAGAATTTTCTGATGGTTTTTCAAATATAACTCCCTTAAAATAAGAATAGCATATTGAACATCTTCCATCTATTACAATAAAATGGTTTCCTTCATCTGTAACTTTAGCTCTTCTAAAAGCAATACAGCAAGGTAAATTTGTATGCATCCATGTATGTTCAGCTAAAATATTTGTCCATGATCCTTTCGGTAGTACCAAATAAGAACGAAAACTATTTTTATTTTTATATAGAACTTCATTAGGTTCTATTTGCTTCCATTCATCAACAGACAATGTAATGGTAAAATGTTTTGATGGTAAGTTGTCTACATTGTCACCACTGCTATCACTAGATTCATCTATAAATATTAAATTATAAGTACCTATATTTCATAAAATATCAACCAGTAGGTATGTAATTTAGTAAATAAATAAAAAATCATAAATATTCGATATTAAGGGATTTAAGACACATTGTTATTTAAATTTTAAATTTTATATTATTTTTGAAAATATTTTATTGTAATTTTATAACATTACCAAATGCAACGATAGGCTCAACACTTTGAACATTATTTTCAGAGTCAAGTCTCTTGTTTGCTATACCAATTCCAAGCTTTTCATGTATACCATGGCGTCCTTGTTGAACAAATATATAAAGCGCACTTTTGCTAATAGAACCACCTAGTCCAGCGTTTCCCAAACTTTTGTTTGGGCTGGCCCGGTAATTTATATTTTTCATCTTCGTGACCCACCAAAATATTTTACGTTTATAATTGTGTAATAAAAGGCAAAATAAAACACATTTGAATATCTACATAGAATTTTTTAATAAAATTAAAGCGTTCATTTATATTTTGAAACTACAATGTAATAATTATAATACAGTTACTAATTATATTAGTTGACTACTATCAGTGAGAAGTGTGATGCTGTTTATTTTTAACTAGGAACTCCAAGTTTGCTGGAAAGGACGTTAATTTTATTCTTAAGTCCGGTTCAACTTCCAACCGATTCCTGTATTTATTCTTCAGGAAGACGAGTGTTGAAAATCCTGCTTCACACTTATAGGTCGTGACAAAAGGCATTAGAAATTTTATCGCTTGTTCTGCTACAACTGGGTACTCTTTACGACAAGATAACCAAAAATCTATTAATGGCCGTTCCTTATATATGTCTTTGAGTGCCGTGTCACATGAGAGTTCAATTAATGATTCAACATTTAAGTCCGAAAAAGTTGTTTCAATATTGATTGAAAATGGGTTTCTTATCCATTCTTTGTTACTGTTAATTGGAGGAAAATATTCTTTTAGATTAGTTTCCAGTCCTTGCAAATGTTCCTGAATAAGAGCTGATATATCGTGTGACATGAAACTTATGTTATTCTCTTTTTGAAATGCTGTCAGCATTGTAAAAGCCTCGTAATTTCCTGTTTTTATGCGACGTGACCACAAATTAAGTTTTTTTGTTGCAGCTTCCACCTTCTCCTGCACTTTAAATATTGTCACATTTTCACCTTGAAGTGCCAAATTTAAATTATTCAAAAAATCAAACACATCACAAATGTAGGCTACCTTAACTAACCAATTAGCATCATGAAATCTGTCTTTAAATTCAAATATTGCATCTTTAGATGTTGGAGGATTTTGTTCTAAGAATACCGAAACTTCTTCCTTCAATTCGATTAGTCTTTTCAAGACATTCCCTCTCGATAGCCATCGCACCTCACAGTGTAAAAGAAGATGTTCATGATCACTCCCCATTTCTTTGCACAAAGCAGAAAATATTCTCGAGTTTAGTGGACGAGATTTAATAAAATTTATAAATTTTACACACTCTTGCATCGTTTCAGTTAAAGACAATGGCATTTTTTTGACTGCTAATGCCTCTCTGTGAATACTACAATGAACCCATACACATTCCGGCGCTACAGCTTTTACTCTTGGAAAAAGTCCAGTACGAATACCTGACATTGCACGTGCTCCATCGCTACTCAATCCCACACATTTATTCCATTCAATGCCATTCTCAATAATATATCTATTGATTAAATTAAATAATTCTTCTGCTGTTGTTCTTGTTGGCAGCGATTTACAAAACAATAACTCTTCGTGAGAAGTATTTCCAAGATCATATCTTACAAAACACATTAGATTAGCATTATCCGACACGTCTGTACTTTCATAAACTTGTAAAGAAAAATAATAACACGATTTGAGGTGGCCTACTATTGTTTCTTCGATGTTATTTGCCATATCCACAATTCTACGCTTCACCGTGTTATTCGACAACGCCAACAAATTTACTTGTTTTTCCTGTTTTTTTTTCGCATATTCGAGATGAAATTATTTTCATTGCCGGAAGTATTAATTTTTCACCGATTGTGTGTGGATAACCCGTTTCAGCAATTAATTTTGATATTTCATAAGAAGCCAATACAAGGTTTTCAGTTTGAGGACTAAGTGAAAACATTGAAGTCATATTTTTTTTGGAACTTTTTAATTGTCTTCTCCTGTTAATGAAAAAATCTATAGGCTTTTCTTTGTATTCAGGATGCTTCAATTCTAAATGCCTCTTCAACTTCGAAGGCTTCATGGACTCGTTTGAAAGTTCTGCATTACATATTACACATAATGGTTTGTTATCATCGCCCTCGATAAAGCCAAATTGAATGTAATTTTCAAAATACTGTCGAGTCCAGGCCCCCTTTTTTTTTGTAAGAGAATTACTTTGCGCATCGGACGACCATTTATTAGAATCAATATTAGAACTTGTACTTACATCACTCGACTCTTGGTTGGTGTTTCTTATGGAACCGGTACTTGGTTTTATTAACCACTTATCCATTATAAATAAACGCGAGAAAATAAGACGCGTATACGTATTACAATTTTAATAACTCGTCGTAGACGTGCGTCGTTTGACACCAAGGTTCAAACTGAAATAAATATTTAGCCATCGCTATAATATGCCTATATCGGTAATTCATTTGTAGATAACGGATAACGGATTAGTGCCGTAACATCCAACGACGCTTGTCATTCATTTAATACTATTATAATGTATTTATAGATACGGCGAATGTCATACTATTCGGGTTTTTCATGAAGCCTAGTTGATAATCTCAATAATTATTATTTATGTTGTAAATAATAGTTATTCGTATTAATGAATTTATTTTTACTTAAAAGTTTAAATTATCAAACGAAAATGATAAATAACAAATTTAATATGAGAATTTCATTAAATTTTGCGACCCGGTATTAAATTTTTTATGGCCCGGTAGTGGGTCGCGACCCGGTATTTGGGAAACGCTGACCTAGTCGATTACTGATATCTGACCATACAGTGTTTGATGCTACAACAATTTCTAAAATAATAAGATTATAATTTAATTAAATTCATGAATTAGCTTCAGAAATATTATATACTTTGATTAAATTGGTTTTGTTTTTATTTGTATTTATAAAAAAAATGCATAAACATATATTATATACATAATACCTATATCACTAGATATATTATATCACATGAAACAAAGATTGAAATTAACTTTAATTAGGTACCTACCTACTGTTCAGAGATTTACCTAACTACTTACTTTTCATTAAACTAGGACTTAGGTAGTACTGTAGTAGTAGAACTTCCTACCATTGAAAATATCTCATTCAAAAATTAATTTTTTTCAATATGGAATTAAAGATACTAATATAGGTACTTATAATCTACTATATGTGTTTATATTATTACAATTTTAAATAAAAATGTAGGTACTTACTTTTTACACCATTGTTTTCTTCAAGTACTGCACTTTTATAGTAGAGTACTGCGTTTATGATCCTTAGTGGATCCACTAAAGGTTTCCTCCCAACCATGATTTTGTATTGTAATTTGTAATAAGCAAATTAAAAATATATTTTAGATATTAAAAAATAAAATATAAAGTACGAAAAACTGTTTTGTCTCACTCCACTACACGATGGTCGACTGTCAACTGCAGAATCGTAGCTAATGATAGGTACCTACCTACCTAATATTTTAAACCAAATTATTATACCTATTTTTAAACAATTGATTGTGCCTTTATAATTTTATTCCACATGAAAACTATTTTAAGAAAAGGCGGTATAGTAGAGTCAAGAGACAATGGACGGCCACCTTTGTCGGCTAGCGCGTGTGTAACAGTCAGTAGGTAGGAAAAAAGTTGGTGGGTAATCTATTCTAAATTTAAAACATTCATACTTACAGCATACTTAAAATAAATTGTCTTAATTATTATAGTAAACATTATTAAATAATAGAAGCCTTAAAGTGTATTCAAAGTTTATTTCCAAATATTTTACAATAATACTAATAAAATGTTAATTCACGGACATAGTGTAAGACATAGCTAATACCAGTAATACCTATAATAAAATGACCACATCATTTTGTTTGAATCTAAAGAAAAATTAAATAAATAATAATTAATAAATGTATTGGAAATAATAAATTGTACAGCATTTTGATCAGAAATTAATATTATCCATCCTCTCGTGTAATGGATACACATTGACCATAATAAGGGTACCTAAATGGTAAATAGGAGAATAATATATTATTACGTAACTAATATTTTATTTTTAATGTCGGCATCAAAGTAAATTTTTCATAAATGTATTACTCACACATATTGGTAACACTGCACTTTTTTATTAAAATTATTAAAATTAATTTAGGTACACATTTTAGTAACTACCTAGATTTTTTTTTTTTTATTATGTACAGTTATAACTTGTAATTGTGAAACCGCTTCATACTATACCATTTGTTAAATCATGTTTTAAAATTATCAGTTACTAATGACCCGTCGTTTATAGTCAAGTGGTGTTTCATTATCTTTTATTTTCTCAAAGTTTTATTCAATTGTTTTATAAGTTATTTCAATTTTTCAAAAATGAACTTTAAAAAATGCTCAAACGATTTTCAATCATTAGTTTATCGTATACTACCTACTAAAAAAGGTGTTCAGAAATATACGGTGGAGTATGTAGACATTTTCCACTTAAACTGATGAAATATCCCTGTAAAAAATCTCTCTGTAAAACAAGTGCTCAGAAAAGCACGGTGGAGCATGTAGAAATGCCCGCTTGAACTGAAGAAATTTCCCTGTAAAAAAGGTGCTCAGAAGGAACAAAACCATACTACTTATTGAGTACCTAGGTGCCTAATTTCTGAGTTATTATAGTAATAACTAATATGTAAATATGTTTATAACAAGAGGCAAGGATAATAATCCATAAAAATAAAATTTAAAAAAAAAAAACAGCATAACGTGTATATTATAACTGAAAAACTACTCGTTCGAGTTTTGGTTTAGATATAATATGCTTTATTTATAAGCATAAAAAAGTGAACATTCTTAAAAATTCACAATGTATAAACATTAAACAAAACAATTTATTTATTTGGGTTGTATGTGAATTTAATTTATTTAAATACATAAAAACTAGGTATAGTCCAACCATTATAGGCACATGTGCAAATTATGTATTATACCTATGCATGATACAATTTTATTATGAAATATATTTACGATAATAATGCACCTTTCAGTGCGGCGAGATCAAAAACCAAAATATTGGGGTTAAGACTATGGGAATAATCTAGTAAACATGTGCAATGCATTTTGAAGCTGTGTTTAACAAAATTATACAAAAACATTTGTGTATACCTAATATATTTTAAAATGTCGTAATTAAACACAACCTAAGGTCTTTGAATTTTGGGCGTAGAAACAAAAACGTTATCTGTAGTCCTGGTACTGGACTATTTTAAAAACTACTCACTTATAATAGGTATGTTAAAATAAATATACGAGTTAAATATTATAAAAGTCTCAAAAATACGATAGCGCTTGTGTAACAGTCATTAGCAATAATAATAGGTAATCTATTATGTATTATAAAAATAAAAAAATAATTTTCAAACTCATACAGTCATACAGCATACTTATAATAAATTGTCTTAATTACTATAGTAAATAATATTAAATAATGGAAGCCTAAAGGTAAATTAAAAGTTTATTTCAAAATATTTTACAATAATAATACTAATAAAATGATAGTTCACGGAGATAGTGCCTAGCCAATACCTATAAGATAATGACCACACCAATTTGTTTGAATCTAAAGATAAATTAACTAAATAAAAATTAATTAAAGTATTGGAAATAATAAATAGTACAGCATTTTGATCAGAAATTATCCATCCTCTCGTCTAATGGATACACATTGACCATAATAAGAGTAGATGGTAAATAGGAGAATAATATAATATTACGTAATTAATTAATTTTTTTAAATGTCGGTATCTAAGTATAATCAAACATTTTTTCAAATACCTATAGATTAATATATTACAATACATAGGTACAGATTGTATTGGTGACCGTGACAGTTTTTTAAATGAAACAATAAAGTTATATGTACTCCTGGAATAATATATAAGCTAATTTATACCCACGTACATAATGTTCAAATAAATCCACTTGTGAAATTACAAATGTCTCAAAAATACGCTTTTATTGTATGCATTTGAAATTTCAAATAACCCATGTCGGGGGGCTGGCATGACGTCTCTCCAACCCCCCGGCGGGTTTTTCGTATCCCCCCTGAACGAAGAACGTACGAATGTTTATATTGCGCGTACAAATACGTACGAATAGAGGGCAATGTATTGGTACAAAAAAAATTTCAAATAATCCATGTCGGGGGCTGGCGTGACGTCTCTCCAACCCCCCGACGGGTTTTTCGATATCCCCCCTGAACGAAGAACGTACGAATGTTTATATTGTGCGTACAAATACGTACGAATAGAGGGCAATGTATTGGTACAAAAAAAATTTCAAATAATCCATGTCGGGGGCTGGCGTGACGTCTCGCCAACCCCCCGACGGGTTTTTGATATATCTGAGCCATTTTGTTCATACAAATTCTGTAACAATGCTTACAAATTCGTACAAAAAGCATACTAAAAGATAGAAAAATAAAATTTCAATATTTTGAAAATGGGGGGGCTGGTGTGACGTACGTCGCGAAATCCCATATCGAGTAGGTATCGACAATCTTATTATTATACCGTGTTCGCAAATCGTCACGTTATATTATATATTTATATTGTCGTGGACGCGATTGTCACGTATTATAATATATTATACATTTTATTAGTATTTTTAATGGAGACTTGACTATTTTCCTTGACTCGCATTTAATATTTTTATACCTCCATCGAGAATCACTACATATTATTATTTATTATATTAACTCATATAACCGCTAAAAAGCCATATTATTTATTATTGTTTTTATCTGTTGGGTCAAAATTGACTTAAAATATAATTTAAATTAATAAATATATTGTTTTAAATTACCGTGTACGCAAATCGTTTTTTTTTTAAAATAATAATTTAATTACTAGTTTCTCTGACTTATTAACGGCATTTTACTTGCACCTTACATTACCAGTTACTGTGGCGAGTGCAGAAAGATCATTCTCAAAACTTAAATTAATTAAAAATTATCAAGAAGCACCGTCTCCAAACACGGCTTAGTGGTCTTGCGATGATTTCGATAGAAAATGAGAGTGCTAAGAAATTTAACTTATCGTTATTGGTGAAGACGTTTGCTCATTGTAAATAAAATATTATTATTAGGGTTTCCGAAATTATAATTCAATAAATTATTAATTTACTATAAATTATATTTTATTATTTATTGAATCCAAATAAACAGCTCAATATTTAGAAATTTAAATTACAGATATAGGGCCTCCAAAAAAAATTGTATCCACGGGCCTCAACGATCGTAGTTCCGCCACTGTTATTATTGAACGCACGCTTACAAAGTGTAACTATATAATATGCATACATTTAGGACTTGGGTGCCTATTTTCCAATTAGATTGAATACATTATGTATAATGTTCTGATGTTCACGAACAGTATTGTGCAGCTCATCCTCCTCCTCCATCGATGTCGGGCAACCGTTTGGGTGAACAAAATTGAATTTCTGCGAAAGCGAGCGATACATCGAAAATTATTGGACTTTACTTTTTGCGCTTTTTAAATTATAATAATAATTATAAGTTTTATTTTTTTTTACCATCAAAATTTGCTGTATACCTATAGATATACAATATACATATATATATCCCTCATCATAACCAATAATATACCTGCAGTAGTCGCCAAACTTTTCTATTTCAGGATTATTTAAAAATAGAAATTGTCATACGCCTACTCCGCAGTGAATAATACCGACCAGGATCATTGGAAAATAAAAAACAGAAATAAATTTAAACAATAAATACAATTTTCATATTATAAATCGCAAGTCACAACTATAACATAATATATAGATTTATATATTATATTTTGTATACATATCAAAAATATGTTACGTTCTTCACTCCTACGCAGAAAAATTTGTGAATTTCTCAATAACTTTTTTTGAACGACCTCCATTGTATTCTATTCAACGTTTTTGATGTTTCATATTCCTGGATTAGTTATTGAATAATTCAAATGAAATCAACCGATCATCATTCATCAACTGTTTCGATAAAAAACCTGAAGTATTTATTATTTATTAACAACGAAATTAATCAAAAATTGTATTTCAATTATAAATAAACAAAGGGATTCATTATAAAAAAAAAAGTCGGAACTTATAACAAAACAGTATACATATACCTACATTCTATTAGACTGTATCGCAAAGTTCAAACCGTGTGCTGATGTTTATTATTATAATATTGTAATGTATCTCTGATTAATTTCCTACTTTAATTCAATACTTTGGGTTTCATACTCTTGCCTAATTTTAAATGTTAGAGAGTTACCAGAAGAATCAACGAGATCCGTCGTATTATTTTTAGAGTACGCGACGTTATTCGCTGAAAAAAAATGTTTAAAAACCTTTTACATAACCCAGCCCTGGCCGTCGGAAATCTCCCATGATCCACCGAAACCGATACAAATGTTAAATTCTCGATTTATATAATGACTGTATTATTAAAGTTGGTATTGTTTGAGCTCCTATTTCCAATTTCCGGAGGAAAAACGAACGGAGATGAAGCGCGGCGGTGGACAGGTGGAGATGCTGTTATAATACGAGAATAGGTGTAAATATATACCTTTATTATTATTATTATTATATAATATTATTGTCGTGAGATGTCCCACGACGGTATTTGGCCTTGGAACGGGAGCGTGATTAATTAAAAATAAAAATAAATTCTTTCATTATGATAATATTATTATTATATTAACATTTTTACACTCGTAGTCGTTATTGCCCATGGTCCCTGCCAGTGGCGGTGAAAATGTTTAATTATTCGAACGAGACGTGACAATACGATATTCGCGTGTACCTATATCATAATATACCTGTATGTCATATACGACACACGATCATATTATATATATATATGTTACCGCCAATGATGATAATTAGGTATTGTTAAAAATGACTAGTCTATGTTAACAATGACTGTTATATAGACATATAGTGTTGTTAAAATACGGTATATTATTTTATTTTTGTATTATACCGTATTATACCGTATTATACCTTGTATTATACGTGTATTAAACTTTGTATAATATTGTTGTATTTAAGTAGGGTATAATAATTTTTTGTATTATACCGTATTATGCCGTATTATACACATTTTATACGGTATAAAAATCCTGTATTAAAATATATATTATAGGTACATTTATACAATTTAAACTTGGATATTCAACTATTGTCCATTTCCCATTTGAAAATTGAATCTTATTAATACAAATAAGAAAATTAATATTAATTAAATTCAAAAGTAATAACAATGTCAACAAGTAAAGTAATAATTAAAAATGTTAATAAACATAAATAACTATTTTGGTTTTTTTTCTAAATAATAACTAAAATAAATGTTTAATAAATTAAAAAGTTTTATACAGATTTTATACCATTGTATAAAATAATTCTAAACAGCTTGTATAATACCAGTATAATACGATATTATACGTTTGTATTATACAAATTTACATCACTACTGTTATACATAGGCATTGATATTATTGGCTAGTCATTTTAGAGAATACCTAACTAAGATAGACAATAATAGAACAAATTTAATATTAATACATAATTTCTATGATTGAGCAGTCATTGTCATTATTGACTAAAACTATGTAGCCATTGATAATTTTAGATATAATATATTATATTTACTATTTAAGAAAAAACAATGAAAAAAAAATATAAGAAACATATATTCCTCTTTGTTTAAAAATGATATATTATCTTCACTTTCATTTTTCAATAAATCAGATAATGCGTTGTAAAATTTTTGACGCATTTCATTTGTATTTATTTTTTTAATAAAACAATTCAACACTTCGAAACGAAAAACTATACGAAACTATAAACTATATATTATACGAAAGTACAACGTAGACTGTAACAATACTTATGTTATAGGTTAGTTGCCGTGAGTATTAATACTATAAAAGATACCTATTATTATTCGTTATAAAACAGATACCTAATCTTAACGTGGGTTTTTAAAGTTAAAACGATAAAAGATAACATTGACTACAAGAAGATAGGATATGTTATAATAACTAGTGAATCTATCAAATTATAACATCGTCTGATTTATCAAGTCAATGTTACAAATATATATTGATTATAGATACTGACCAAGTTACCAGGGCATTATATTAATTGGCTAGTCAATATCATCATTGCCTGAATTTACGACATTGACGGTAACATATATATCGAATAATAATAATAATAATACGCGTCGTCGGGATTTTTTTTATATATAATATTATTTTATAGGCTCGTATATATGACTAGCAATCGTCACGGACCCCTGTACATATATATTATATATATATACATATTATACAAAATGATCAGCACTTCTGTGCAGGTCAGCGGGTGGAAGGTGGCATGGTCGTCGTAAGGTTTATGTACAGCGAGACACGCGTTATAATACGTATATAAGTGTGCTCACAAGAGTATCCTTCTCTCTCTCTCTCTCTGATTTTCTCAACCCCAATCTTTCTTTTAGTTTCCATTTTAAACAACAAATAGATAAGTAAATATTACAAAATCATCAAACGATACACTAGTACACTACAATAAAATAAAAAAGAAATTCAAGAATTCACTTTTTTGAATTAAGGACGTTACATTGAACGTACGAAACTTTACCTTTAGTTATCAGCTTATTAATTCCCATCATATTATCACAAATTATCTTTTATATTTTACTATTATGTAGGTACAATATATTTATATTATATTTTTTATTGTGTACAATTTAATGTTAGTTATATTAAGTAAATACTGGCTAGAAGTGGATATATTAATCGACTGTAGAATAAAGTCATATTAAGTTATAAATAGGGCATGGGTATAAATGCAATAAAAAAAACAATGCCTTAAAAATACGATTTTATGCACAGTAATAATATTACAAAGCTTAGTAAAATGACCAGAAAAATGAAAAGCCAATTTAAATGAAAATAAAATAGAACTTAAATAGGTATAGTCAATAGTCGTTAATCGTCATATATTGTGTTTCATTATAATCACTTTTCAATCAGAAGCTAATCAATATTTTTGAATAAAAAACTTTGACAGTTAGAATTGGCAAGTGTTGTTTTGTATAACTGAAGTCATAGGAGCAAACAAAATAAAATAAAACGTAATAAAATAGAAATATTAGTAAGAAAAAATGATTTTTAATTATATTAAATTTCTTGAAGGAACTTAAGCTAATAGTGTTTATAAAATTGTATATATACTTATAAAATTTACGAAAAATTCCTTCAAACGATAAAAATGACATAAAAACGTCAAAAAAATGTTCTACAAATCAGTAAAGTTAAAAAAATGCTAAATAAAAATTTAATTTTTAAATTATTTTATGTATGAAATGCATTTTTTGATTGGAAAGCAATGTTTAAGAGAATCCAGAAAAAAAAGCAATTTATCTTCAAATTCACACCCTAGTAGTTATAAATAATAATTTCTGTTTATGCATTGATGCCGAGGGGCTGGTCAACCAGCTGAACCGAAATCTAAAATCTTTAACACCAAATATAATATAAACATTTTGCACACTCAACATGCAGTTATGATATGAAAATACAAAATATTTATAATTTATATTTATACCTACTGATTTTGTTATAAATAAATAATAATAGGTAACTAATTATTTTTGAGTAGCGGCCCACCGGGAAAGTTCCCGGTATCCCGCCGGCCCAGTCCGCCCCTGCACGCTATATATTATATACATGCGTAAGTGAATACACCTATATATATTTATATTTATATATTTATATACCACTGCAAGTTATCCCACCCGCGACACTCGGAAAACCGCTCCAAAGTCGGTGGCGACGACGGCTTGGCACGACACGTTCGCAGATAGCATCATCATCGCCGCCGCAGCTGCACACACGCCACATTATCATACATACAAGCTACCTATGTGTATAATATATGTATAATGTGTATATTGTAATAATAATATACTTAAACAAACGCATACACACGCATGCGCGCGCGAGCGAGATTATACCGGCTATAAAGTGGTTTAATGAGAGACCATCGGGCCTTATACGAGTCTGTGCAGAGCACGCCTATTGAGTATATTCATACTTCGCACTACCAGTACAATAATAAGGCCACGAGTCAGAAAAATTGATTTTTGAGATATATAAATCCCCGAACGAAGTCCGTCATTTCGCCGCGATCGTTTCGCCGCTGGACTATTCGCCGCGACCAGTTCGCCGCGATCGTTTCGCCGCCATCGTTTCGCCGCGACCAGTTCGCCGCCGTTAATTTCGCCGCCGATTTATTCGCCGCCGTTCATTTCGCCGCCGATCATTTCGCCGCCATCGTTTCGCCGCCGTTCATTTCGCCGCCATCGTTTCGCCGCCATTCGATTCGCCACCATCGTTTCGCCGCCGAAACTTTTAAAGTGGTTGCAGCCAGGTTTTTTTTAACGCAAATTTTAAATCTGTTTTCAGATACTTCAATACTTGTAATACTTAGCAACTGTACAACACTTCTCCGCATTTACGATCTAGGACAGATGGACGTAGCCATTTGGGCGTGATGATAATAGGACGTCAACAAATAAATATAATATATAAATCAGTAAATAAAATAAATAAGTTATTTATATTTATTATAATATATAAATTAATATTATAAAATTAAAAATATATATGAAAAATTATTTATTTTTTTTTTTTTATTATTAATATTATAATATGCTCCTAGCCTAGGTTGTCTACATCTAAGGAGGTTACATATTATTGAGCTTGGCTATTTTTATATGATAAAAACGTTTATTTTATAAACATCTAAAAAAAAAATCGTCAAACAAAAATTATATATATAAATAAGTTATAAATATCCAAAAAGCTTTTAATGTCAAAAATAGCTAGTTATTTATATTAATTATAATATTATCTTATGTAGTTATTTTATAATATTAAAAAAACAATGATCATTTTATTAAGTTAATGCAGAGAAATATTTTGTACGATTCCGCGTAAAAATGATATTTCAGTTCTAGTTTCATAATTTTGAACAATTCTTAAAATGTGTTTATCCGCATCAATAAATGTCTTTAATTTTTGTACTAACCAATAACTAATAAGTTACATATAATATATTGATATTAGTATTGATATTGGTACATATTGCCAAAACGATACAATTCGAACATGTTCGATATGATACAATACATTAAGTCATATTATGAATATATAAAAAATCAACTCAACCTACTATATTACTAATAGTAAAATTAATGATTTTTATAACTATAATATCATAATTATTCATAAAATATATCTAGTAAATAGTAATGTATACAATATACATAATACACACACACACATATTATATATAATATGTATATATATGCTGACGGTCTTCACTCAGAATCGTTTTTTGTAAGTAATGATAAATAATTGAATTCAAATTGAATATACTATAATAAATATGATGATAACAGATAAATGATAATAACACACAAGTACCTTACAAACTAATCAACACTAATTGTCACTCATGAGGATGAAGGATGCTGCAAGATGTACGTTCTATAGTCTATAAAATTATTTATTTTACAAACCTAATTTGATTTTTTTATTTAAGGCATTCAAGATATCAGCTCTAAAATTCAGCATCACTAAGGGTCAGAACATATAAATATAAATTTTACGGAACTGATAAATAATATTGATCACGCAGTTAATGGATGGCACATATTTGTTTGATTTCATACCTACAAATAATTAATATGATACTTAATAAAATTATGATACAATGATGTGTGTTTGTGTGTGTGTGTGTGTGTGTGTGTGTGTGTGTGTGTGTGTGTGTGTGTGTGTGTGTGTGTCTGTACTCTGTCGTCACGTTTTAAGGCAGTAAAAGTGCTCCGAATTTCACCAGAAATTTTTCTCTTAGGAAAATGAATCTTGTTGGTACTTTGGGGGTCAAAAGTAAAAAATTTCATAGTTTTTAAACGCATCGGAAAAAACAAACAAAAAATTAAGAGGATTGGTGGTGGTGTATATTTAAGGAGTTGAGTATAGGCAATTTTTACCAAATGTTTATATTTTCAATTTCAACAAACCATCAAATTTTCAAAATATTTAGACTTTGAGTTATTTACAAGCATAATAAATTGTCAGGTTTTTTTTTTATTATTGCTAATAAAATATAACTTGTTATGAGTGAAAATTAAAAAAAAAGTTGAGCGTAAATATTTCATTGGTTTTTATAAGTGTAAAGTTAAAAATTTGACGAAATACGTAAAAATAACGAAATTACGAAGTTTCTTTTTATTTAGAAATTCATAAAAAATTGTTAGTCAAAACCTAAGATTTGAAAATTTAACAAGAGATTCTTCATAAGTTTTCTACCTTTCTCAAAAAAAAAAGTTTAGCCAAAAGTCAAACTAATTTTATGAACATTTGAAATTAGACATTGAATATTCAACCGTTTTTCCGGGAACCAATTTCTTATTATGATGTAATTTAAAAAGAAATAACCGCATACATTTGAAAATTTCACCAATTGTAAGATTATCATTTTCTGCAAATCCAACAATTTAAAAATATGTTGCCACGTTTTCAGCTAACTGTAGGCCTAAGAAATTGTTGGTTTTTTCAAAATGTAATGTATTTTTTCCGTAAGTTGTTCTAAATTTGGCTTAAAATAATAAGCATTTAAAGTTAAAATGTTGACCGAATACATCAAAATCTCGAATGTTTGCACATTTTTTTGTAGTTCAAAATGTATAAAATATCGTAGACTGACAAACCGTCTCCGTTGAAAATCATTTTTCGTATACAATGATATAATATCATCAGTGATGGGAAAGAACGCGTTCACTTGAACGCGTTCATATTGTGTGAACTTGACATGAACGAGTTCGATTTTCAAGAGATGAACTTGAACGTGAACTAAGTTCTTATTAATTATGATTTTGAACGTTTTGGGTTCGTTCATTGACAATTTAATTTTCGACGCATAGTCGGCAGTCGTTTTCACGTACCTATTTTTTTTTTTTATTTTCTTTAGTAACATTTTATAATTTTTGATTATAATTTTAAAAACTATGAACTATTCTAGATGAACTAGAACTTGAACTAGTTCATTCTAAAAACTATGAACTAGAACTTGAACTAGTTCATATTTAATGTCTTGAACTTGAACTTGAACTAATTCATTTTTAGAAAGAACCTTCCCATCACTGAATATCATTGTATTCAAATTTAACATCATCCATTATAGTGACCCATTAACTATATACAGTAGAGCAACATCCACTTACCAGCCTTTTTTTTCCATAAATGTCGATAGAACAATTTTGGTTGGGTCAAATCACTTGAAAATTTAACCGAACATCGTTAGAAACAAAATTTCCAACCATTGTACTAATCGTATTATACCTTTTAAATAATTCTGGTAAAAATATAATTTTTGTTTCTTATCTAACGACTTACCTACAACACCCAATTGATTTTAAAGAGTTAAAAATTCACTGTTTAATTTGCATAATTATTAATTTTTTTTTGCTGAACATAAGTTTTTGAGTGGGTCATTGAACAGGATAATGTATTAAATTTGATTGCAATGATAAATCATTGAATATAAAAAACGATTCTCAGCGAAGGCAAAAAGTATGATTATTCGATATTATTGATATAAAAGTAATTTATTTTAGTATATGTAATACAGTAGGGTGAATCAATTTTTGCTGAAAACATTGCATTTTAAAATGTCATTGTGTGCTTAAATATTATTACATATTTACATATAGGTACTTTGTGAATTACAAATACCTATGCAATTTTATCCAAGTTTGAACGTAGAATATCTACAAAAAAACCTATGGTCATATAATTTTTAGATTTGTTGTGCACACAAATACATAATTAACTAATTACGAAAAAAACTTGTATTCAATTTTCAATCCATATCTATAAAAACTAAACATATTATTATACATTTTTAAATGTAAAATAATTTGTATATTTTCAAGATCTTTAATGAATGTTGTCAAAGTCTGAACTATAAAATATAAATTAAGTTTTTACAAAAAAATCGTGCCTATTATCGTGGATATATGTATTTTTTGAACTTTCGAACTGCTTTTACAATAACTTATAAGAATCATTGTATTACATTTTCAAGCTTATTTATCCAATGAAGATTTTTGTATCGATATTTATAAAAAAATGTCTTATGGCTTTAATTATAGCTTAAAAAGAATTCAAATATTTTTAAAATTGAATGGTTTATACTTTATAGAAAATGATAATATCCAACGGCCAGTGAAAATTGCATGTTTCTACGGTCATTTGTTTTTTTAACTACGATAAAATAAGAAAATGTTTTTTATATAGTATCGTTATTTTACGTGTCAATATACAATGGCTAATTTTAAACACTCATAAAAATTAGTTTGACTTTCCGGTAAATATTTTTTTTTTTTTTTTTAATAGGTTGAAAAACTATAGAGAAATAGAGAATCTCGTGTTAAATTTTTAAATCTTTTAACAAAAACATTTTTATAAATTTCTAATTCAAAAAATAAATTGAAACCACTATTTTGATAACTTTGATAATTGTTTGGGACAATATTTAAACAAATCGGTAGGTATCTCATACTTTTAAAATATTATAATATTTTCGTAAATGCTGTTACTGGCTACGAGCTGCTAAAAACAATCATATAATATATGATATACATAATACATATTATGTATTATGTATATCATATTAGTTATTACTAAAGACCGGATTTAGCATATTATGCATATTCATATTTTTATAAGCTATTACATGCAGTAAATGGATTTTCATCAATCATAGTTAAATAAATAATGTTACAAATTTTTATTTTGCATATTTTTGCATATTTTGGGTACAAGTGCATATTTTCCATAAAAATGCATGTTTTTGCATATTACGTATATATTTAAATATTTTTATTTAATTTTATAACTGTATGTACCATTATTATACACAAATTTGTTCAAAACACAAAAATTGAAAATATTTTTAAAAATATAATAGGCAGATTGTATACTGATTTTCCCGTCGTATAGTTTTATCTTATCTAACATTATCAAGTTATCGACTATCGTTTATTTATACTACAGAACACAGACTGACAGACTAACGACTGTAGTTCGAAGTGTACATTCGGCAATAGTCAACGACGTCAACGTAGTTCTAAATAAACACATATTAATTTTATATAACATTGTTTGTGTTTTTAAATTACAATGCCAAAGTTTCCAAGTTCAAAATTACCATCACTTAGAAAATGGATTGAACCGTATAATAAATCAGGTGAGGTTTTCAAAACCTTAAATAATAATTCAGTTTTTTGTCAGTATTGTAATAAAGTAGTCGTAGTAGAAAAAAAGTTTCAAATTGATCAGCATGTTAAGTCATTTTCACACGAAAAATATTCAAAAACTCCAACTTCTAAACAAACATTCGTTAACCAACAGTCAACTTCAAGTGAAAATCAATCAGTATTTTTCCAAGAACTTTGTTCAGCTATGATTTCTTCTAACATACCACTGCATAAATTACAAAATACCAATTTTAGGTCTTTTTTGGAGAAATATACTCATCTACATATACCTGATGAAAGTACCCTAAGAAAGAATTATGTAATCAAATGTTACACAGATATTTTAACAAAAATACGAGAAAACATAGGAAGTTCATTCATATATTTTTGTATCGATGAAACTACTGACCCACGAGGCAAATATGTTGCGAATTTTATTGTTGGAAAGTTAAATGTTGATTCACCATCAAAATCTTATCTTTTAGCATCTAAAGTTCTTGAAAAAACAAACAATAATACTATAGCAAAATTTGTAAATGATTGTCTTAGAATATTATGGCCAGAGGGAGGTAATGACGAAAAAGTTTTGTTAATGTTATCCGATGCAGCCCCATATATGGTTAAGGCTGCCAAAAATTTAAAACCATTTTATTCCAATCTTATTCATGTGACTTGTGCTGCTCACGGGATTCATCGGATTGCAGAAAATATTATGGATATTTTTCATGAAATAAACGATTTAATTAACAACGGAAAAAAGATTTTTTTGAAAGCTCCTTATAGAATTCAATTATATCATGAAATGCTACCTAATAAACCATTACCGCCCCAACCTATAATAACACGATGGGGTGCTTGGTTAGAATCAGCAATATTTTATGCAGATAATTTCGAAAATTTTAAAAATGTTATACAAAGCCTACCAGAAGACGATGTAAAAAGCATTAAAAACTGTAAGCAAATTCTAACTAAATCAAATATAATTAACGATTTAACTTATATTAAAACAAATTTTTCGGTTATTGTTGAAAGTATTAAAAAGCTTGAGACTTCAGGTTTGCTACTCATAAATGCTTTAGAAATATTTGAACAAGTTACAAATGCTATCAATAATCTTTCAGAAAATGAAAATAGCGTATTAATTAAAAAAAAATGTTCCGACATTATTAAAAAAAACAAAGGCCTGCTAATTTTAAAAGAAATTTCTAAAATACACCAAGGTGAGAATGTTGACTTAAGTTCTTCTATCAAACACTTTTCCCCGGAAATGTTGTCAAGTTTTAAATATGCACCCATAACAAGTGTTGATGTGGAACGAAGTTTTTCTGCATACAAACATATTGTCACAAATCGCCGTCATAATTTAACTGAGATCAATATGGAACATATTATTGTTACTTATTGTTTTTCCAATAACAAATAAATTATATATTTTTTATCACAATCATAAATTCATAAAATATATTGTATATAATATTGTAGTTTATTATTTTTTTTTCATCATAAATGTTTTGATTTTATAAATTTTCCATAAATAAAAAGCTGTAATAGGTAATAAAAATTTATTTTGCATGTTTTGTGATATTTAAGTGCATATTTTCGTCATAAATGTTTTGATTTTATAATTTTACCATAAATAAAAAGCTGTAATAATCAAAAATTATTTTGCATGTTTTATGATTTTTAAGTGCATATTCAGAACTTTTTAAGTGCATATTTGCATGCATATTTTAACATTTTAAATGCATATAAATCCGGTCTTTAGTTATAAGTTATTAGTTATTACAATTTACAATCATTTACAATTCGATTAATAGGACTGTTTAGGACAAATATGTGTGTGTACAGGTTTCTGTGGCCTGTGGAGAATCTATTTTTGTGCTAGTGTTGATCATTAGGTGTTGGGACATGAAAATTGATCTTGTTTAGAAATTCGGGACACACTACTTTACTGTTTAGTAATTTGTAGAGAAATAAAACATCATTATAATCAAGTCGAGATGAGAGTGGTGTACTGGTGTAAGACCACAACATTTTTCAACGAAAGAAATTCGCTACCACCCATGTGTAGTTTGAAGGCAATAGAACGTAAGAACTAAGAATCGTCGTTTGGACGTGATTTGCCTGCATTTTTCAGCATAATATATTTTTTTAGTGTGAATTATATTTAACCAAAAATCAAAATATACTTCGACAAAGAAAACAGTTGAGTATTTTAATTTTTAAAGTTCTTTAAATGCTTAGGTGTAAAATGCATGCTATATAAATTAACTAACATAAAACATGAAAATAGGTTCAGTTGATATTTTATAAGATAAAAACATATTTTATAAAAAATATGAAATCATCTGAAAGTACCTCTAAGACTATAAATACTTATATAGTAGTAGGTTAAAAAAGAGAGTTCTGGAACCTCATCCTGCTGGCAATTTCCTATACCCGCCTGCTCATCCCACTTTACCCATCTGCTCATCCCACTATACCCGTCTGCTCATCCCACTATACCGTCTGCTCATCCCACTATACCCGTCTGCTCATCCCACTATACCCGTCTGCTCATCCCTATACATTGACGGCTGCTGAACCCACCATATATCACACACGATGTACCCCCGCCACCCCACCACCTATGACCACCGCGCGTGGAAAATAATTTAAAAATTTATCCGCCGGACCGTGATTCGAACCCGGTTAACTTGCATGATAAGCGACAACCGTACCACTGGGCCGCCTACTCGCATCTGTTTGAGAAGGTATATTCTATCTCATTTAACCGGCGTCCGCTTACGTACGCGAGGTATAATTTCCCCCACCACTATACCATTTACCCCCTCCCGATTAACCTGTAGGGACTTTTCGATGTCTCCCCCACCAATTAATATTTAATTTGCTCGTTTATGAACGCAACTACACAACATAAAATAATTTCCCCCACCACTATACCATACCAAGAGCCGCCGCGAACGCGCGCGCGAACCCTCCGGTGCGTTATCAGTTATCACAGTGACTTTAACACAAAATAATCTACTGGTATATTTTTGCTCGTTTATGAACACAACTACACAACATAAATTCAGTCACTCTATATAATCGTTCCAAGTGTTTCGCGTGTGCTTGTCTCATATTCAGTGTTAAAATCATAATTATTTCTCAGTGCGTAAAATAAATATGGCTGGTCCAATTGAAAATATGGAAAATATTTACAAGAAAACTTACAAATATTCACCACCATCGCCGCCAGCTAATCTGATCGATTGTACTACATTCTTTAATACGTTATATAATAATTACGTGCGTAGTATTAGCGCAGAGCGAACGAGATGTATATAATAGAGCACTATAACACCAACTGCGGACAGTAATGAATAGTGACTATTCATTCACTCAAAAATCCCTACCGCCGCCGCCACCGCCACCTCCCCACTTCACCACCCAGCCATAGATAGCCCGCTACCGACACCGCCTCTCCCCTACTTCTCCACCACCACCACCGTCAACAGCCCGATCGCGTACGTGTGCTACTATGCGTTATCATATATAACCGCGAGCAGTTCTGCCCTAAACTGATATCACTTATCACATTACTGTTAACAAATAATAATACGAGTGCACATGTATAACAGGGTATCCGCATATAATTGTGCAACACACTACCTTTATTATATATATATACATGTAAATGCTGAACACATTATTTACCTAATCCCCACTACCAAACACATTATACATAACCCCCCACTACATACATGGTTTAACAATTAATACTCTATCGTGTGAATATTCAGTCTCAGTTTTGATTTAACAGCGTCAAGTTGTAAGTCTCAGTATATTGCTTATAAATATGGCAGGACCAATAAGTGAAATGAAACGGGTATACAATTATGTTGCACCTACATCTCCACATGAACTCATGGATTGCTCTAATTTTACAATAGACTTTAAAAATCGCAAATTCTTGAACATCGGATTCGATCCAAAAGATCAGTTCAATATCGTTTTGCAAATAATTACACCGTCACGGTATGTAAAAATTTCATCAGACTTCTTGAAACGAATTTATTCAGTCATGGGCCATGTTTTGTCACACGTTCTCGATCCTGTTGTAAAATATAAAAAAATTATTTTTTTGGAAGATGAAGTCGCTTTGCTTACAAGTATGGTGTATAAAGGAGAGCATGTGTTGGTTATAGAGTCAAAAACAACAAACGGATGTAGAATCATATTAAGTCGTAGAGATCTTATGACAATTCAAGAATTAGAGTGGGTCATTTTCGAAACAATTTCAAGAAAAAACGATATCGTAAAACCTATTATTTTAAATCAACTCGAACAAATATCCGAATACTTTAATACTGATTTTAATATTGATAAATCTGTGACACTGGAAGAAGTAAAAACAATAATCAAAGGAATTGATATCGAGTTAATCGCAATGCATTTACCGAAGCACAAACATAGTTTTATAAGCCAGATCAAATTATTCGCGACTGAACAGCTAGCTATCAATTGGATGACGAAGAATTTGCCAAAAGTAAGAATATATATATATATATATTAAAAAAGTTATTTAACATATGCATTCAATTAGGCTGTGGATGAAAATGATGATGATGATGATGATGATGAACTGATAAAATTTCTCCCGCCTACCCAGAGGAGGCCTGAAGCAAACGATTTAAAGGTAATAATATATAACTTTTTTTTATTATGATAACTTATTTTCTATTTATTTTAGTATTATACGGAGACCTTTGACGTGGAAATGCTGCAGTCATCCCCACCAAGATACTCAAGTATGAATCCATTAATGACATATAACGAAGACGATTTATCACAGTCACGAGTAATTTAAAATTAAAATAATAAAATATTTCAGTATTAAATGTAATTTAATTTTTAGGCAGCTGACGAGGAGAGAAGGTTCAAGGAAATAACCCATTCGATGAATCCTGCTAAACTTCGGAAAACTAAACCAAAGGTAATATACATAAAAAATATAATTTGTATGATGAATAATCATTCATTTTTTATAGGCTTTTGATGAGAACGACGGTCCGACATATTTCAACAGACGGCCATCATCCCCACCATCTCTGTTCAACTGCAAGTCAGCAAATCCATCTACTCAGTGTATTACACCATTATTTTATTAATAATGATAATAAATATTCTATATATCATAACTTGTTTTATTTTCTTATACATACCCCCACCATGTAACTTACTGTAGAGTGGGGATTCACCCCTACTCTTAACGAGCGCTCGGTGGCACTGTTTAAAAGGGCGACACAGACTTATTTCAATACAGCCGTGAGTCTTCCGTCAAACGAGTCGTGTGCGTACCCGATTGCTAACTTATTTCGAGACAGTTTTGAACGTATCTAACAAAAATGGCTAATAATCTGATCGATTGTACTACATTCTTTATTGATAGCAATATTTTTATAAATATAGGATTAGATCCTGATTTTTTGTTTAATTGCGTTATATGCATCTCAAATAACTCGCAGTGTGTTAAAATGAGTATTGAATTCTATAAATCTCTAATTAATATAGCTTTTAACTACATAAATTTTTCACTTCCATCTCATTTAATGCTGAAGGAGCTTAAATTGGCTTCAGTAGATAAATACAACGGTGACAACGTTCTCTCGATAAAGTGTTTGCAACAGGATCAACATGTACGATTAACTAAAGCAAATGTTTCGAGGATCTTGCAATTAAATGATGCCGTGGAAGAAGTTATTCAGATGAAAAATATATATATACGGCCTAGTGTATTAGGTCAGTCCTGTGGTATTTCAAGGTATCTTGGAAAGGAAATGCCGTTACCCAAAGATACAAAAATAAGCGAAGCTGAAGATTATTTATACCGTATCGATGTCCAAGAATTGAAAAAACAACTTAAGTTAACTGGTCGTTGTTTCGTAGCAGATTTGAAAATCAAGGCAGTCAAACAATTGGCAATGGGATGGTTAGCTTCTTCGATCGAAATTGAGGTAATACGATTTTATTTTTACATATTATTTTATACTAAAGAAAACAATTTTTTTTAGTCTGAAGTAACCAGACCGAGGACGAGGGCATTCGTAGCACGTAAAGCAGCCCGGAGATTAATTTTTCGTTAATAATGTAATATTTTATTGTAATATGACATTTTATATTGATGTCAATAATTTATATTTAAAAACGCGGACCAATAATATAATATTTTATTATGTAATTTTCATATTTTTGTCAATTATTTAAAAATGCGAACCATTAATGTAATATTTTATTGTAATATGATATTTTATTACTTATATATAATAAAAAAAGTATTTTTATTTTACAAATTATTTACAATTTCCTTACATCACCATTAAATGGACTATAAGTTATAATTTGATCGTGTAAGATGAGGTAATATAAGTCGTTTATTCAATTTTGTACCAGGCCCACAGTACTGATAACCTAAACATGATGTTTAAAATATTTATTAAACACGAAACACATAGTAATACCAACCTAGTACCATACTATAAACTATATACTATTAATATACAAAACAAATATGAAATATATTTTCATCAAACAATCACAATATTATACTGACAACAGTTTTCATCCATTTAAAAACGATTGAAATAATGATAAATATGTACCCAAAGCAGAGTAACGGAATACAAATAACAAAAACAATATAAATATAGTATTTACATATTATACATAATGATATAACACCTCTTATCGTATTTTTATTATTGCCCAAATGATATATTACTAGAGTACGGATATTGAAGGCATTTGCTTTTTTTCTATTGCTCTAAAACGAAGCTATTTCAGCTACAAATTCGATTTACACTACTTAGAATAAAATGCATGACATTTTATTTGGTTTTTTTGCGTTTTTTGTATACTAATAAATATACATGAGTATAATTCAGTAATCAGTGTATAATATATAGTATATTCATGTGTTTACGATATATATTTATATAGTGATCTATATTATAGTATATATTTAAAATAGATATTAAGAATTGTAAATTCTCTATAAGTTGTAGGTAATCTTCAGAGTTTTTAGTGCATTCAATTTAGGGGCTTGTAGGTTATAGATAATAATATTATTATATTAAAATCAACACTTAGCTATAAAAATACAAAACTTTAAATAGCAGAACGGAATAAACAAATGAATAATCATTATTTAAGTAGGTACGTAATATTATAGATCACAACAATATTATTTTGAAATATATCATCATAGTAAATAATTTATTCTGAAACAAAACAAAGGCCAGTAATAGTTATTATCCCGACAATAGGCCATTGCTGATTAGTTTTGAAAATAGTTATATTATTATTATCGTTTTTGAAAAAAAGGGATTCTATACAAAAATCAATTTAAGTATAAAAGTGGTATTATAAATTAGGATATAATATATTGTTAAATACTTATGATTATGTATATTGAAAAGTTTAAATTTCTAAGCTTATACTCTGCTATATTTTATTTCCTCGAGTTATACCTATTTAAATATAATAATAGGTATGCTGATACAAATACAAGATTCTCTGATATTTATAATTTATCGTATTATTGTAATATGTAGAAATTAAAATATTAAAAATCCAATTACATACAAATAATGTTCAATGGTTAAAATGTTAATATTTTTTTCCGTAGGTTTAACTTATAGTTTTATATTATATTTGAAGACATATCGACTGACATATTGTCAGTATACCCGAATATACACGTATATCGGTATGGTATCACATAATTCACAATAGTACACACGCTCCATAAATGATGACATGGAATAAATCGTATTAAAATGATCGTTTTTTTTTTTTAATAGGTAAATCTTAATTCTATTTTCTTTACCCGAGTAGTCAATTTCACAAAAATTATCAACATTCACGACTTTTACTTGAATGTTTAAAAATGTTTCTATATTTTCTATATCGTGGTATGTAAAAGGTCTGTTATCATATTTTTCTAATTTTTGACATAGTTCTTTTGTGAAACGTGTTTGAATATTATTTCTACCATGCCGTAGGTCTTTTATTTGGCTATCGGTTAATTTATGTTCCAATATAACGTCAGTCTTGTACGATATTCCCACTATAATAGCACGGGGGTAACACAATTCATCTTCATTATTAATTTGAATTACACATTTTTGTTTTTGGTAAAAAGATCCAAGTATCCCCAAGATGGTTTAGGTTTGCCACCTTTAGGCATTATAACCACTTGAAAATTGAATACCGTTTCGTCAATATTCACAGATTGATCCGATGTTAATATACTACAAATTTTATTTAAAATTTTCCGTCCTGAGACATTAGACGCCATATTGTCTGTTATATTGGTGAAAAAAATTCGGATTGTCTGCGTGCAAGTTAACGATATCACAATCAGTGAAGTTTGTAATTTTTTTAATATTTTATATCATATTTTCTAACCCATCCTCCAATAGTGCATTTAAACTAACTATATCTAAACTCCCCGGTACAGGTTTTAATGTAATACTATAATTAATCATATAAGCATTGTACTTTTTTATAAATCTATTTTTCTTATTATGCATTTTGAATCAATTCGATTCTAACAGGGAAGTTTCAGCTGCTGATTCTGATAGTTTTGCTTTTTTTTTGCCCCGACTTGTGTGTGAATGTGTACACGCTTACCTAAAAAATACACACAAATATATAGTATAAGCATTTCATAAAAATTTTAATTTAAAATACTTTGGGTAGACGGTCCGGCTGGAATATTCTCCACAAAAATGTTGGTGGCTACTTCAAGCGTATCTTGTTGTTTGGCATTAGCTAAAAAAAAAAATTTTATATTTTTATATGTATCTATGTAGTTTATAGAAGTTTATCATACTCTCGCATAATTCATTAGCTTCAGTCTCATCCAACAATTTAACACATAATTCATCGTCACTGTCCTCGTACATTATATTATTGTCATCTAATGAAAACAATAAATATTTTTATTTTTGACTCTAAACATATAAAATGCATCATACTTTTACATAAATCATTATTTTCGGCCATATAAAACAATTTAACACACAATTCATCGTCACTGTCCTCGCACATTATATTATCTGAATTTGATTCTAACAGTGAAGTTTCAGCTGCTGATTCTGTTAGTTTCGCTTTTTTTTTTTTGTCCCGACTTGTGTGTCAATGTGTACACGCTTACCTAAAAAATAAATACAAATATAACCGCTTTTATATTGTTATATGTATTTATGTAGTTTATAGAAGTTTAATATTATAATACCCAATTATAAACAAATATATAATTCTTACTTATAGTTACAGGTAATGCTGCTGGTACTACTGTTACTGTGGGCTGTTCATTAATCTTTAACATACCTAAAATGGAACAATACTCTATTATTTCAAACTTGAACACCGATATCACTATAACAATTTATGGTGCACTTAATGTCATAAAATAGTCGATTTCTTTTAAATATCGTAGAATGAACGTCATATTATATTGACACGACAACTATGTACATACATTTGCATATACTAAACTCCTTAAATACAATCAGAATGTCTTAACACGTATGCCGTGTTATCTAATGATAATATTCGTATGACTATAAAAGTAAACGAAAAACACGGGAAACAGAAACCGAATGTAACAATTTGACTGCACGTTCTGAATAGTAGCATCTACAGCCGTATAATCGTATTTTCAATACCTAATGTAGTATTGGCGGTGGTGTGCTAGTCTTATATATAATGATGAATTAATTACATTTTTTTTCTTATACAAGACTAATATTTGTACGACTATGAGAAAACCACACGACTACCATAACATTATTATAGCTTATGACATTGCAAATATTATACTGAAAAAAATGTACTCACTGCGAATACTTTTCATGTGCCGTTTTAGAGCATCCTTTCTGCTAAAAAAAATTGCTGCAAATAAAACACTTAATTTTTTCAGTGCTATTATGGCACTTTAAATGTCTTAATAAAATGTCTTTCCGGGAGAAAACAGATACACATTGTTCGCACTTAAACATTTTAAATATAACGATAACTGGGCTGTGACACACACACAAATGACTGTCAGATCGTTACTAACGCTTATGACAATGGCCAAGCCGAATAATAATAATAATTTTTGCACACATTTCAAAATTCAACGTTTCAAAGATTTTTGCTAAATGCTGTCTTAGCAATTTTATACCCCCACCCAACCCCGTATGACAATGTATTTTTTCTCTCATAGGTATCCATGATCAATCTCAGTGTAGTGCTTGTACATTTCTGAACGCACTTACTTAAAACAATTATTTTAGCGTTTTATAATTTCTTTTTAAAATGTCATACAACAGCAGTCCAGAATCTATCATCAACACGCAGGATATTTCAACAGGTTTTATTGAATTTTTAGCAAATGGCGAGTTGGATGAAATGGTACGTTTAATATTATGTATATACTTTTATATAACTAAAAATAATAAATTTTTTAGCTATCAAATACACCGAGACGGGAATATTACAGCAATTTGTTAAGCCCGGAAACCATTTCAGTTGACGAAGTTAGTATGACATAATATTGTATAATATTGTAGCACTTACCTTTCTGACGTTATATTATGTTTTTGTTGTTTTTGTTGTTGTAGACTAGAAGCGATGGTAAGCATATTATATCTGAGGATCGTGTTGAAGTCGACTTTTGGGGAGGTGAAGAAAATGACGATGTATGCCTTAAAGCATTAGACAAATATATTTGGGGTGAAGACTTTGCAGATGACGACAAATTGCTGTTAGAAGTTTGTACTGAATCTAGTACTTAATTTATATTATATATATTTTTTATATTTATATTTTTATATTTATATATTGTGTAAAATAGAAATTCATAATAAAAAAACTATTGATAATTATTTATTTATTAACATATTTACATTAACCTATTTACACTATTTATAAATCTTCATCTGATGTTACGACAGGTGAATAGACTTCAGACATTTCTTCGTCGCTGTCACTACTATAACTAATATTTTTAATGTTAGAAAAGAATAATAATAATAATAATAATAATATTAAACTTACTGTACAAATAGGTCGTCATCTGTCGATTGTTCGTCTTCGTCTTCGGTCACGGGCATCTCTTCCGCAGTATATAGATCTAACATATCTATAACGGGCGGTGGCACTTGCTCATCACGTCTAAACACCAAATATTGAATTTAAAAAATATATATATATAATATTGAACTTTCTTACATGTGATCTCCAATAAGCCCGTCTAATCGCCTAAAGACGTCATCTAAATCCGCAGGTTCCTGCTCCTCTTTAGGTTGCTCGTCAACACTTAACACCAAATATGATAAAATAAAATAATAATAATAATAATAATAATAATAATATTATTAAACTTACGGCGGAAATAGCAAAGGAATACCCAATTCATTTTGAGGACGACCGCGACGACCGAATCCTAATGTATTTATAAAAAAATATAAAAATACCGCTTCGAAATTAAACATCTTGAAATAACACTATACCTTTTTAGTACAAATTACGGTACATACTGATTTAATAAAACAATAGTATGCAAAGTATCGCGTTGATTATTGCGTGTTATGAGCTAGTGATACGACGTTTGGAGTACAACTAATTCTAGTTCGTAATATATGTTTTTGATGAGAAAAAGTATATTTCTATAACTATGAAGAGCATTGTCAATGAACTATCGTAATCAGGTAAATTTTTACATTATCACTATATATATAGTTATATGCGGAGGAAGATTTCCAGCCTCTGCTCAACAAACTTGTAGTATGTAGTATCAGTTGTGCGGTATACATCATATAGTTAGCTATATGAAGGTGGTGTATAAAATATATATATATATATACCTGTATATATTATAAATAGGTGTAAATATTTTAGAAAGAAGAATGTTATACGTAAGGGAAAAAAAAAAAATAACGCTGTGAATAGTAGTAATAGTTGTAATAGATACCATACCGATATACGTGTATATTCGGGTATACTGACAATATGTCAGTCGATATGTCTTCAAATATAATATAAAACTATAAGTTAAACCTACGGAAAAAAATATTAACATTTTAACCATTGAACATTATTTGTATGTAATTGGATTTTTAATATTTTAATTTCTACATATTACAATAATACGATAAATTATAAATATCAGAGAATCTTGTATTTGTATCAGCATACCTATTATTATATTTAAATAGGTATAACTCGAGGAAATAAAATATAGCAGAGTATAAGCTTAGAAATTTAAACTTTTCAATATACATAATCATAAGTATTTAACAATATATTATATCCTAATTTATAATACCACTTTTATACTTAAATTGATTTTTGTATAGAATCCCTTTTTTTCAAAAACGATAATAATAATATAACTATTTTCAAAACTAATCAGCAATGGCCTATTGTCGGGATAATAACTATTACTGGCCTTTGTTTTGTTTCAGAATAAATTATTTACTATGATGATATATTTCAAAATAATATTGTTGTGATCTATAATATTACGTACCTACTTAAATAATGATTATTCATTTGTTTATTCCGTTCTGCTATTTAAAGTTTTGTATTTTTATAGCTAAGTGTTGATTTTAATATAATAATATTATTATCTATAACCTACAAGCCCCTAAATTGAATGCACTAAAAACTCTGAAGATTACCTACAACTTATAGAGAATTTACAATTCTTAATATCTATTTTAAATATATACTATAATATAGATCACTATATAAATATATATCGTAAACACATGAATATACTATATATTATACACTGATTACTGAATTATACTCATGTATATTTATTAGTATACAAAAAACGCAAAAAAACCAAATAAAATGTCATGCATTTTATTCTAAGTAGTGTAAATCGAATTTGTAGCTGAAATAGCTTCGTTTTAGAGCAATAGAAAAAAAGCAAATGCCTTCAATATCCGTACTCTAGTAATATATCATTTGGGCAATAATAAAAATACGATAAGAGGTGTTATATCATTATGTATAATATGTAAATACTATATTTATATTGTTTTTGTTATTTGTATTCCGTTACTCTGCTTTGGGTACATATTTATCATTATTTCAATCGTTTTTAAATGGATGAAAACTGTTGTCAGTATAATATTGTGATTGTTTGATGAAAATATATTTCATATTTGTTTTGTATATTAATAGTATATAGTTTATAGTATGGTACTAGGTTGGTATTACTATGTGTTTCGTGTTTAATAAATATTTTAAACATCATGTTTAGGTTATCAGTACTGTGGGCCTGGTACAAAATTGAATAAACGACTTATATTACCTCATCTTACACGATCAAATTATAACTTATAGTCCATTTAATGGTGATGTAAGGAAATTGTAAATAATTTGTAAAATAAAAATACTTTTTTTATTATATATAAGTAATAAAATATCATATTACAATAAAATATTACATTAATGGTTCGCATTTTTAAATAATTGACAAAAATATGAAAATTACATAATAAAATATTATATTATTGGTCCGCGTTTTTAAATATAAATTATTGACATCAATATAAAATGTCATATTACAATAAAATATTACATTATTAACGAAAAATTAATCTCCGGGCTGCTTTACGTGCTACGAATGCCCTCGTCCTCGGTCTGGTTACTTCAGACTAAAAAAAATTGTTTTCTTTAGTATAAAATAATATGTAAAAATAAAATCGTATTACCTCAATTTCGATCGAAGAAGCTAACCATCCCATTGCCAATTGTTTGACTGCCTTGATTTTCAAATCTGCTACGAAACAACGACCAGTTAACTTAAGTTGTTTTTTCAATTCTTGGACATCGATACGGTATAAATAATCTTCAGCTTCGCTTATTTTTGTATCTTTGGGTAACGGCATTTCCTTTCCAAGATACCTTGAAATACCACAGGACTGACCTAATACACTAGGCCGTATATATATATTTTTCATCTGAATAACTTCTTCCACGGCATCATTTAATTGCAAGATCCTCGAAACATTTGCTTTAGTTAATCGTACATGTTGATCCTGTTGCAAACACTTTATCGAGAGAACGTTGTCACCGTTGTATTTATCTACTGAAGCCAATTTAAGCTCCTTCAGCATTAAATGAGATGGAAGTGAAAAATTTATGTAGTTAAAAGCTATATTAATTAGAGATTTATAGAATTCAATACTCATTTTAACACACTGCGAGTTATTTGAGATGCATATAACGCAATTAAACAAAAAATCAGGATCTAATCCTATATTTATAAAAATATTGCTATCAATAAAGAATGTAGTACAATCGATCAGATTATTAGCCATTTTTGTTAGATACGTTCAAAACTGTCTCGAAATAAGTTAGCAATCGGGTACGCACACGACTCGTTTGACGGAAGACTCACGGCTGTATTGAAATAAGTCTGTGTCGCCCTTTTAAACAGTGCCACCGAGCGCTCGTTAAGAGTAGGGGTGAATCCCCACTCTACAGTAAGTTACATGGTGGGGGTATGTATAAGAAAATAAAACAAGTTATGATATATAGAATATTTATTATCATTATTAATAAAATAATGGTGTAATACACTGAGTAGATGGATTTGCTGACTTGCAGTTGAACAGAGATGGTGGGGATGATGGCCGTCTGTTGAAATATGTCGGACCGTCGTTCTCATCAAAAGCCTATAAAAAATGAATGATTATTCATCATACAAATTATATTTTTTATGTATATTACCTTTGGTTTAGTTTTCCGAAGTTTAGCAGGATTCATCGAATGGGTTATTTCCTTGAACCTTCTCTCCTCGTCAGCTGCCTAAAAATTAAATTACATTTAATACTGAAATATTTTATTATTTTAATTTTAAATTACTCGTGACTGTGATAAATCGTCTTCGTTATATGTCATTAATGGATTCATACTTGAGTATCTTGGTGGGGATGACTGCAGCATTTCCACGTCAAAGGTCTCCGTATAATACTAAAATAAATAGAAAATAAGTTATCATAATAAAAAAAAGTTATATATTATTACCTTTAAATCGTTTGCTTCAGGCCTCCTCTGGGTAGGCGGGAGAAATTTTATCAGTTCATCATCATCATCATCATCATCATTTTCATCCACAGCCTAATTGAATGCATATGTTAAATAACTTTTTTAATATATATATATATATATTCTTACTTTTGGCAAATTCTTCGTCATCCAATTGATAGCTAGCTGTTCAGTCGCGAATAATTTGATCTGGCTTATAAAACTATGTTTGTGCTTCGGTAAATGCATTGCGATTAACTCGATATCAATTCCTTTGATTATTGTTTTTACTTCTTCCAGTGTCACAGATTTATCAATATTAAAATCAGTATTAAAGTATTCGGATATTTGTTCGAGTTGATTTAAAATAATAGGTTTTACGATATCGTTTTTTCTTGAAATTGTTTCGAAAATGACCCACTCTAATTCTTGAATTGTCATAAGATCTCTACGACTTAATATGATTCTACATCCGTTTGTTGTTTTTGACTCTATAACCAACACATGCTCTCCTTTATACACCATACTTGTAAGCAAAGCGACTTCATCTTCCAAAAAAATAATTTTTTTATATTTTACAACAGGATCGAGAACGTGTGACAAAACATGGCCCATGACTGAATAAATTCGTTTCAAGAAGTCTGATGAAATTTTTACATACCGTGACGGTGTAATTATTTGCAAAACGATATTGAACTGATCTTTTGGATCGAATCCGATGTTCAAGAATTTGCGATTTTTAAAGTCTATTGTAAAATTAGAGCAATCCATGAGTTCATGTGGAGATGTAGGTGCAACATAATTGTATACCCGTTTCATTTCACTTATTGGTCCTGCCATATTTATAAGCAATATACTGAGACTTACAACTTGACGCTGTTAAATCAAAACTGAGACTGAATATTCACACGATAGAGTATTAATTGTTAAACCATGTATGTAGTGGGGGGTTATGTATAATGTGTTTGGTAGTGGGGATTAGGTAAATAATGTGTTCAGCATTTACATGTACATATATATAATAAAGGTAGTGTGTTGCACAATTATATGCGGATACCCTGTTATACATGTGCACTCGTATTATTATTTGTTAACAGTAATGTGATAAGTGATATCAGTTTAGGGCAGAACTGCTCGCGGTTATATATGATAACGCATAGTAGCACACGTACGCGATCGGGCTGTTGACGGTGGTGGTGGTGGAGAAGTAGGGGAGAGGCGGTGTCGGTAGCGGGCTATCTATGGCTGGGTGGTGAAGTGGGGAGGTGGCGGTGGCGGCGGCGGTAGGGATTTTTGAGTGAATGAATAGTCACTATTCATTACTGTCCGCAGTTGGTGTTATAGTGCTCTATTATATACATCTCGTTCGCTCTGCGCTAATACTACGCACGTAATTATTATATAACGTATTAAAGAATGTAGTACAATCGATCAGATTAGCTGGCGGCGATGGTGGTGAATATTTGTAAGTTTTCTTGTAAATATTTTCCATATTTTCAATTGGACCAGCCATATTTATTTTACGCACTGAGAAATAATTATGATTTTAACACTGAATATGAGACAAGCACACGCGAAACACTTGGAACGATTATATAGAGTGACTGAATTTATGTTGTGTAGTTGTGTTCATAAACGAGCAAAAATATACCAGTAGATTATTTTGTGTTAAAGTCACTGTGATAACTGATAACGCACCGGAGGGTTCGCGCGCGCGTTCGCGGCGGCTCTTGGTATGGTATAGTGGTGGGGGAAATTATTTTATGTTGTGTAGTTGCGTTCATAAACGAGCAAATTAAATATTAATTGGTGGGGGAGACATCGAAAAGTCCCTACAGGTTAATCGGGAGGGGGTAAATGGTATAGTGGTGGGGGAAATTATACCTCGCGTACGTAAGCGGACGCCGGTTAAATGAGATAGAATATACCTTCTCAAACAGATGCGAGTAGGCGGCCCAGTGGTACGGTTGTCGCTTATCATGCAAGTTAACCGGGTTCGAATCACGGTCCGGCGGATAAATTTTTAAATTATTTTCCACGCGCGGTGGTCATAGGTGGTGGGGTGGCGGGGGTACATCGTGTGTGATATATGGTGGGTTCAGCAGCCGTCAATGTATAGGGATGAGCAGACGGGTATAGTGGGATGAGCAGACGGGTATAGTGGGATGAGCAGACGGTATAGTGGGATGAGCAGACGGGTATAGTGGGATGAGCAGATGGGTATAGTGGGATGAGCAGGCGGGTATAGGAAATTGCCAGCAGGATGAGGTTCCAGAACTCTCTTTTTTAACCTACTTATAGTATTTGTATTTGTACTCAATTACTTTTTTTGCTGGGTATTCGAATGTGTATTTTAAATACTTTTTAAAAAAGCATATACATTGAATATTTTTAAGAGGTATGTTTTACAAGACTAATATACTATGTTTAATACAATGATTTATGATTTGTATGCACCTATTGAAATTTGAAACTATATGCGCAAATAAGTGGGGCTCTAGGAGCTAAGCCCTCCCAAAAATTTCAAACGCCCGCCAAATATTTTATATTTATTTTTATAATATAATATAAAAGGTGTCCCAAGGAGATTTGACAAATGAAATAACAATACAATGATACCCATAGGTGCCCGCGTAAGTTACTTAACGAAAATATTGATATTTAAAAAAATTTTAAAAAATCATCCACTTGACTTAAATAAATGTTTTTACGGTGTAAATTTTTCTGAAAATCAGATTTACAAATTGGCTATTTTGAATATTCTGGAAATTTTTTTTATCAATTTTTAAGTTTTTTACTATCAGTATTAAAAAATAAAAAATGTATTCTAAAAATGTAGCGCAATTGTCTATGAATTATATTTAAAAGAAATTTTTTAAAAATATTAATTAGAACAAAAGTTATTTTATTTGTCAGATATCTGTGGGACACCCTGCATAATAAGAGTATAAATACTATGTTAAATTTTAATTATAAAAAACTAAACATAGAATTTCAATTAGGTAAGAAGTGTTCCTAATTTACTAAAAATTAGATATGGAAGTATCAATGACTATGAGATTAATTAAAACATAATATGTCAGAGCCACTTAACTTATGGCTGTTTAACAAATTTATAAATATTGGAATAGATCCTGAAATGATATTAAAGACATTTGATAAAAATGACGGAAGAACATGGCTTTAAAAGAGCAAGTTTTAACAAAATATGTGTTTAATATTGTTTCAAAATGTAGGTTAAGCTATATCTTTTTCAATATTTAATGATTATTAATTTTAAGTTATAAAAATAAATCCAATTTGTTAGCTTTATTGCTTAATTTTAAGTAGTTTTCTTAAGTATTTTATTGCTTTAAAATCTGTAATTAAGATATAACTATTTTAAGTATATAAAATACTACATTAGAAAAATGTGTAGTAACATAATAATACATATGATTTTCACGAAAATGAATCAATGCTTATTTAACAAAAATATCACTATTTATAATCCATATTCCATAACCACGGACTAAGATATAATTATATAATAATATAATTCAATAACTAAAAAGCCATGATAAAATATAATTTTAACTACGAACGCGGATCGGGTGTCATAATTAATAATGTATTTAAGAGGCCTCCTGACTACTAGCGCTTTTAGTTCTAGACGACGCCGCATAGACCACCAGTAAACCGGCGTCCGCCTACTAGAGTAGATAGTTGTGCTCCTGATATATGTATTGTTACAATATCAGTTGAAAAATATTCAAAATACATAGGCACAATTTTTTTTTATAAGCTTTTAAAGATCGAATTTTGACAAAATTTACAAAATTTAAAATTGAATAATTATTTTGTAGTTAAAAATATATAAAATGTTCAACTTGTATATCTAAGGATTGAAAAATTTAAAACAAGATTCCACGTAAGTAGTTTATTCTGTTACTAAAAAATCTAAAACATAAATAATAGCACAGTTTATTTTAATAATGATATTATATCGTTGAATTCAAATTTAATATGCAAATTATTTTGAGTTAGAAATTCATAAAAAATTTTCGTTTTAAATCTAAGATTTGAAAATGTAATACAAGATACCTCATAAGGTTTTCTGCCTTTATCAAAAACGTCTATAAGAAACTCAAGTTAAATTTTTATGAGCGTTTGAAATTCATATTTTTACGACATTGCGGTGTTACGTGCAGCCCTGCCCTTTCAGGAATTCAAAAGATGTTACTTTGAAATAAAACAGTAGTCAATGTAGAATAGTAATCGAAATGCAGTTTTTATTATAAAAATGAATATGAATAATCTCATCGTGGTAATGTAAATGATTCTTACTAGCGGTGTATAAACTCATCGTAGTATATAGTGTGTTGGTTGGTATCGTGAAGTAGCTCCGGTCTTGGTGACTCTATTACATCTGATCGTGCTGTTCTCCTGTCCTGTATATAATGCTCCTTTGAGTTAGTCCACCAATGGACCCAGGTGTCTTCGAAGTGTTTGCAGCAACAGTTCCGAAAAGCGGCTATTCTCGCAGAGAGTCTTCACTGCCTCCGCTTTTGAGCGAGGCTGCATCGAAGAGACCACATTTCACGGAGAGTGGTTTCTGCTTAGCTCAGGTTAATTATGCACTTTACGTGCAAGGATTATCTACCTACTCGTATAATGTGTAAATGAGTAAAGACTAATTCCTTTACAGTTGGATATTCACTCGATTTCCCGTGTAACGATTTTCTTATTTTGTTGTAATTCAAAAAAGAATAACTGTAAATACACGAACATTTCACTGAATGGTTATATTTTCATTTTCTATATACCATAAAGTTTTGAAAATATTTTGACTCATTTTGAGCTGTTTACGGACTATTTCAAAGTTTAAAATATGAACATTTAATACGATATACCTATTGTTACAATAGCAGTATCTAAGTTGAAAAAGGTTAAAAATATATGGACACAATTTTTTTTAAAAACATTTAAAGTTCGAATTTTGACGAAATTTATCAAATTGAGTATTTACAAATTATTTAGTAGTGAAAAATGTATAAAATGTTCAACTTTTATATCTAAGGATTAAAACTTTATAACAAAGTTCCACGAGAATAATTCATTCTGTTATCAAAAATCTAAAAAATACATAAACACAGTTTTATATAACTTCATAAATATTGTTTGTTAATGTAGGTACCTATGTGATTGTATCTTTTTGTTGCTATAATAATGAATTGGCCATCAAATTAACCATTTTTATATTACACTATACAGTATACGGTTATACCGGAAACTGATTACCAAGACCAATTACCTACCTATTAAAATGACACCCATCCCAGACTTTTTGGTGGTTCATGGAACCACACAAAGCACGATCAAGCCTCGTCTGTGTTATGAAAGACGTAATCCATGAATTATGTGTTATTAAATCGATGGCATAAATAAGAAAGGATAATTAATCGTTATACGAGTAGCAGTTTGTATTTAACCACGGTTTTAGAGTAGGTACTTTGCGTTTCGAGCGGAGAGAAAAAAAATTTTAAGTGGGCAAAATTTTAAAGTTTAAGCTAATATACAGTAATACAACATTATATTTCTGATGATTAAATAAAATCCAAATATTTACGTTACACCGTTATAAATCATTATACTCATTATAGCCATTTCACATTTGGCAACTATATAAGAAACGGTTTATTTCTATAATTGTGTATAAGTTTTTATCATTTTCCATATGTATTATGATTTTATTTTCACATAATATTTAATAACACAAATACAAGAATAAACAAGATTGATCGCTATTATTTGGTGTCAGTCGATCAGTTGACACTGCAGATTACAGTTTTCAGTTAGTGTAGTCACAAAATAATAATTAATACCTACAATTATTTTGCAACGAACATGCTATGAACCAGCTGCACCTACCTTGGCCGACTTAGTATTCTGTCTGTCTACAAAAGGTAAATTTAAAAACAAAATACAATTTTACATTTAAAATGTTACTTAAACTGTTATTATTAATATGTGTGCAGAAGCTACATTGGAATGACAGTTCATTAGTTCGACTACAAAACCTTATTACGAGTCTGTAGTTTTAGCATGTAGAAGAATTAAAGGAAGGCACACTTATGATGTCATTATAAAATTGATTTGTGAAGTATTCTGTGAATATGGAATTACAAATAAAGTTACAAGAGTGGTGACAGATAATGGACCAAAATTTGTTAAAGCATTTCGGTAAGCATAATCTTTATAATTGTGTTGTAAATTGTAATGCAATCTTCATTGTTTCAATTTGACATTAAAATAATTTATTAAAAATTCATATATTACTTTTAATTTATATCAAATAGTTGCAGTTAGTAAATGTAAGTTTATAATTACTTACTGACTTTTAAAATATATATATGAATTAACCGCCGTCAGAGGTAGGGTTAGCTGTCAAAAGTAAAGTAATTTCATTGCAATTTTATTTGAGTAACAAGTAAAGTAACTTAATTACATTTATCTCTTAGTAACGAGTAAAGTAATTTGATTACTTTTTAAAATTAACTTATCCAACATTGCAAATATGTTATACATATACATTTATATTTTATGCTTATTGCAATCAAACAAATACAGCAGAAAGGTCTTTTTAAGTATCTAAATAGCAACATATTGGTATTACCTATTTAAATAAATATCAACATACTATTAGTTATTACTATTATTAGTATTAAATGAATGTAAATAATAACAATTAATAATGATTGTATTATATTATATATTATAGTATTTAATAAAATGCTCAATATAAATGCATTTTCAGATTAGATTAAAATGTTCAACATAAATTGTAAAGGAGGGGCAAAATCACAATCACAAACGCTGATATTTAGGATTATGTTTACGTAAATAATACTAAATATTGAGGTGTCTTCCTATTTGGCATAGTAAGGTTCTATGAAACGATTCCAAATAGTTGTAGGTTTGAATGTATGACCTTCAAACATACAATGTAAATGAACATTTATTTTCGGCAATTTAAAATGATTATCCTTATTTATTAAATATAAATTACCCAAAAACAGTAATGCTTGCTGAACCTATTTGATCAAACCAAAAACGTTGAATGTAACCAATTAAAAAATTATGAAGGCGTTCCGAAATATGGTCATACTGGTTTACATATTCAATTATAGCATGAAACCCATCACTCATAGTAAAACGACATTCCGGATGTATTTCTGTAGGAAGATGTGGCAATGCTAAAACCTAAAAATGATTGATCATTAAAATTTAAAAGTATGAATTAGGTACAAACATTTAAGTGCCTTAAACATAATAACTAGAATAAGATAATATTACCATACGCAGAACTCTATTAGCTTCAGGGTTATTTTGGAATAAGTGGAATACACTATTTAAACTCCTTCGGCAGTATCGGATAACGGACTAGATAAAAAATAATTATAATTATAATTGTTACATGACATTACTTGACAGAAGTGGAACCAGCAACCACAAAGTTTACTTTCAGGAAAAATACTTTTTACGGCGGTCATTAAAGCTCTTTCATAATGCTGTTGTAATTGTCTTACATAAATGCAAGCTCCATATGCGTTCATGGAGGCGTCACAAAACCCATGTAATTCAAATTTGTTGCATGGATGATCCTTATCACCTTGCGCACTACCTTGAGCTGGTCAACCTGACAAAGTTAATTTGTGTAATTATGCCAGCGTTGAGAAATGTCAGCTGGAAGAAGAGTGTCCCAATCAAGCTGTAGTTGCCATAATTGCTGAATAAATATTTTTCCACTAATCAGAATTGGTGCAAGAAATCCCAATGGATCAAAAACACGATTTAAGTCTGCCAGTAATGTGAGTTTGGTGAATAACTGTCCCTTTGCATGAGGCGACACCTTAAACAGAAGTTAATCACCTCTTGGGTTCCATACTAGTCCAAGTGTTTTGGTTGTATCATTGTCTTTCAACTCAAGCACGACATGAGTTTCGTCATTTGTGTTTGGTATGCCATCGATTAGCTGCGGACTATTTGCACACCACTTACGAAGAGTCATTCCTGCTGACTGGAGTATCATGGTGACTTCTCTTTAGATTTCTTGACATATGCTTATTGAATGAGAACCTGTAATTAGGTCGTCAACATAGAAATCTTGTGCGATTACTTGAGATGCTTGTGGATGTTTGGCTTCGCTTATGTTTGCAAGTTCTTGTAAACACCGCGTAGCTTGGAAAGGAGCTAATGTCGTTCCATAAGTTACTGTGTTGAGTTGAAAATGTAGCAATTCCTTTTCCGGCAAATCTCTCCATAGTATTTTTTGGTAGTTAATATGTTCTTGGTGAATTAATATCTGTCTGTACATTTTCTCAATGTCTGCAGTCATGACAAATTTGTGCATTCTAAACCGTAATAATATTGACACCAAATCATCTTGGACAACTCCACCATTCATCAGCACATAATTTAGAGATTTCCCACTGGTGGTCTTGGCGGATGCATCAAAGACAACTCTTGTTTTTGTTGTGAGGCTCTCTGCTCGCAGTACTGCATGATGTGGAAAAGATAATAACAGTTGGTATGTACTGCATCAACATTTTTAATTTGTGACATGTGCCCTAACGCTTCATATTCCTGTAAAAATGTGATATATCTTGAACGTAACTCATCGTCTGGCGACAGTCGTTTTTCCAAACTAAAGAACCGTCGACGAGCCATTTCATATGAAGATCCTAGAATTGATCTGTCCTTGATAGGAAGCTTGAGACTGAAACGACCTTCTTTGTTTCTAGTGTATGTGGACTTGAAGTGCTCCTCGCATTTAACTGCTTCGTTGCACAGGGTAGAAGGTTTGTCGTCATTGTTATAGATCGATGACAGCAAACACATTGATGGTACCGGGTGTTGAGCTTGATTTACCTTTCCAGATACTATCCACCCGAGCTTGGTGTTGCGAATAGTAACTAATTGATTGTTTACCTTTACTTGTTCATTGCCGAGCAGGTCTAAAAACAGTTCTGCTCCCAGCAACAGATCAATGTTACCTGGTTTATGAAAATCTGGATCAGCTAGGTTATTTTGAACATGCTCTGGTAATTGCCATTGGATGACATCAACATATAACGCAGGAAGTTGATGTGTAATTGCGTTGATGATGGACATTTCTACCTTTTTTTGAGTATTTGGAATGTAATGAATGCAATTGTCTATGTATCCAGCTTGATGTGTTCATCACAGAAGATCCAACTCCACAGATAGGCATTGTACCTTTATGTTTTTGAATGTTTAATTTATTTGCTAATTTGGTTGAAATTAAATTGACCCGTGAACCACTGTCGAGTACCGCTCGTGCCTTTATCAATCTGCCTGTACTATTTTCAATATTCACTGTTGCTGTTCCAAGTAGTACATGACTGTTATTCTGACTATGTGCACAAAGTACTCGGGGGGGCTCCTTGAGGTTCAACAGGAGGAGTAGGTGTCTCTGGACTTGACTGAGCCGGTGTTTGTTGATCTGGTTTAGTGTTTGAAATTGTATTACTGTGTAGCAGAGTATTGTGCTTCTTGTTACAATTTTTACAATTCCCAGCCGTACAACTTGAATAAGAGTGTCCAGTTGATAAGCAGTAAAACATAGATTTTGTTTGCGAACGGCTTCTTGACGCTCTAAGACTGTCATGTTCTTGAACTTAAAGCATCTATATATTTCATGTTTGTGGCTGCAGATTGGACACTGGCTGTTTTTTATTTCTTGAGCAACAAAACATGCTTTGGTCCCTTGGTTTTTTGTTGCCTTAATCTTTGAGTACTTTTCATTAACTGTTGACCCAACTGCTATTTCACCTGCCTCATAAGCATTTACTCTGTTTGATAGAAATTGCTCTAAGTCAGTGAATGTAGGTAACTGTTTTGATGTGTGTCTTAATTGCCATTCAGATACAGTGATATTGTCAAGCCGACAGCATAACAATGGTACTAACCATGCATCCCATTGCTTAACTGGTTGTTTCAATGACTCCAAGGCCCGTACATTAGTGACAACGTGGTGGTGTAATTGATGTAGTTGACTTGCCGACGCAACCTGTACCTTTGGTGTGTCAAACAGAGCTCGGATATGGGACTGAATGATGAGTCCTGGATTCTCATATCGCTTAACTAGCTTAGCATATGCTTGATTGTAATTGTCATTCGCGAGAGGAATGGTTTTTACAATGTCACTTGCAGTCCCAGTTAAGTGTGATTTTAGAAATTGAAATTTCTGTACTGGTTCCAAGTCAGGGTGATCGCTTTCATAATCTGTAATAATAGTGATTTGTGCATAATTTAATGGTAGTACTCTTCTAACTACTCTAAAAAATGACTTATATGCTGCTTCGGTCATTTTCGATGTTAATGCATATACCATTGGAAAAGACTTGACAAAATTAAGTTAGGTATTGGATCATAAAATATTAAATAAAGTATGAATGTAAATAAAATTGGATACACTAGACTAGACACCAAAAAAAGAGCTGACCAATTACTTACAAAATAATTACTTGTAATCATAAACTTACTACATTTTTAAATAGTACATGAAATGTCAGAAGGCAGCCTTTGTTAAATCAAGGAGGACGTTTAGGCACTGTTTTAAACGTTCCATCCACTCCTGCAATGTTGACGGATAAAAGTTCAAGCTGATATTTTTGAATGGCGTCTAAATTGAAAAAAAAATTACGTCAACAACTTCCTTGTCAGCTTCAAATGTTTCTTGGAAAAATCTAAACAAAAATTAGTAAGCAATAGATATATAAATTTAATCAATGTGTTTTTTAATTAATAGTTTGGCATTCAAAAAATTTACCTTGATGGTGGACGCTGCAAGGTTGATGAGTAAGATTTATTTTGTTCCAGGTTCAGAATGTTCGCGAGTTCTTCAATTGTATCGACACTTTGTGGACGAAGATATTGTCGCATTCTCCATACCCTTGATTGACATTGTAAAAATGTGTAACTTTTTGCTCCATCAGGGTTTTTCTAACATATACAAAATATATTATCAGCACTGTGATTAATCATATTGAGTAAAAATAAAAGGATTTGTATGGTTATTAATTTCATAGTTATTGATCATAAATCATACAACATTTTACTTACTCAACTATTTCATTATTATAGATATGTCTGATTGAGTTTGACAGTCTTCAAGTAGTTGTGCCTGCAATGCCAATACTCCTCCTCAAATGGGCCACTGGAATGTCCACAATAGGTGGAAAATGGTTGTGTCTTATATTTGATCTTAACCAATTCTCATTTATATCCACACTGACTATTGCTGTTGATGGGCAGAATTCAGCCTTATTCTTTTGATTTTCACATACTAAGTAACTAATTAAAATATTATGTTTGTTAGCAATTCATACAATCTATAATCGTAATAAACTATGATGAGTACTCACATTTTGTTGTTACGACTTATATTCTTATAGTATTTATACCCAATGTTATCCATATATACTAAAGAATTGAGACGGATCCCAGACACAGTAAAATAGGTTTCAGGAGCTTGCTGTGGCACATTTAAATTTACTGGACCTGCTATAATATAAACATAAATAGTATTGCAATCAATAGTGAATATTATAGAGATCAGAGAACAAGATCATTAATAATTTAAACTTTGAAATTTACCATCAATTTCATCATCCCCGTCACTTAATTGAACATCCTCCTGGGGAACTAGAAAACAAATGGTATTATATTTTAAATAAAAATAAATAGATCATTAGAATTTTATGCCCAACAATTTACCATCAAAGTCTTCCTCGTCGTCACTATTATAAAGTAGAATATTCTCTTGGGGAACAAGAAAACAAATCTTATTTTATTTAAATTGTAAATTAATAAAAGGAAAATAAATACATACTTTGTAGAGCATAGTTTGCTATGCTATGCATGTTTATTTTGTATACAAATTATAAATTATTTAATAATTAAAATATTAAATGTTAAATAATTTATAGATAATATTATGAATAATAATTAATAGTATTTTCCTCGGTCCACCTGTTTTTGTTTGTGGTTTAATTTAAACAGCCATTGCACATACTTCGCGTAGGTAATTATTCCAGTCAATAATTGTATTTAGGCTTAAACCTAATTGTTGCTCGCACCATTTCGCACTCGTCATTTTGCAAATCAATTACCATTACGTACATTTACCTTTTTTTGGCATTTCTTAACATTGCATTTTCCAAAATATTTCTTTTCCAAAATATAACTTTGACAAGTGATTGTTTTGACAAATCTGTACACTTGGCAACACTCCGCGTTCTTGAAGAAATTGTACAGCTTCCTTTTCTGAAGATGGCAAATTAAAAAAAATTCATGTTGGCTAGACGTAGCGCGTAGTACTATACAGTAAATAATACCTGACGGACATAATAAGGACGGCTGTCGACTCACTGACGACATAAATACCTGGTCTGATGGTAAGATACGTGGATAGTAAATTGTACATCGAAAACAAAATTAAATTGTCAATTACAGATTACAACGCGGGAATGTACATTTTTAAATAGAATATAACAGGTAGTCTTGGAAATATTTGGGTAGTCGAGATAACACATAAGTACCATACATACTTAATTGTAGAGCATAGTTATGATCCATTTTGTATACAAATTATAAATTATTATTATTAAAATATTAAATGTTAAAATATAATTTATGGGTAATATTATAAATTATAATTAATAATATTAAAATAATATTTGTTACCCAGACAGTGATTACAGGTACAATAATACGATATTTCTTCTATATCAATTTTTAAAAAAACAGAATTTGGTGTCATTACAATTTTGAACTCCCACCTACTAAATTCTTATCTATGTGTAGGAGAACTGTATGTGCCCGTGCGGGAAATATTATATCATTGAAAGGGAATTTGACTTGTTTTAATCTGGCGACACTGCTTGCGCAATTGCGCCTGCGACTTATCAACAAACCACGTACTATCAAAATGGTATAGAACAATTTATATTTTATTATTGAACTGTTATAGTGTGGCTATAGACTATAGTGTTGTCCATAGAGTAATATTATAATTCTGGTTCTGATTTGAAATTTTCAACTGTTAATTGTTTCAATAAGTGTTTTTCTTGAGTTTTGTCAATTTTCCTTATTTGTATTTTGTATTGTTTAACATTCGAGTTTGTAGTGTTTCGTGTTTGTACTAAGATGCCTAGGTGTGTCATTTGCAATGCTTACTATAAAAAAAGATTTTTCTTTAAATATATGTTTAAATACCTACTTTTGTTTTCATTATTAGCTACCAATATTTAAAAGATTACAGCTCCAACTATTACAACTAAATATACCTAAATAATTTTATTTCAGATTTCCTGAGAATGAAGACAAAAAACTAAATAAATCTATGGACGAAAGCAAAAAAATGAATCAAAGTAGTGGTAATTATTTAGTTATTTTTAAATTATCTTAACCTTCTTTTTTTACAATAAAGTATATAAATATTATAATTGATTAGATAAGAGGAGAAGAGACGCCTACTTTGTAGAAGTTATAAATTTCCTAATATTTCCAGACGCCTTCTTCTTTCCTATATGTATTTGTTAGTACATAGTAGTTATAACTTATAATGTTGATAACTACATTGTAAATATGTATTGTGTTAAATATTTAATTTTAATATCTAAGAAAGCTATTCTATCCAATCAAATTTTTTATAGTTTATCTTTTTTGGTCGCATTTTAGGTAGTAGCAGTAATTCTAGTCAATCATTTAAAGAAACTGATATTACAGAACTAATGAACTTGGGATATTCTAGAGAGCAGGTAAATTATAATAAAATACGGAAAACAAATATAAAATCATTTCTATGTCTATACTCCGGCCCACGGGAGAGTATTACCGTCGCCAGACGAAAACTCGTCCGATTCCGCGCATTGCCCACTACTCGGCATGTGACGACAACTGTTCGGTACCGGTCGGCAGCGCTCAACGCTATACGGTGTATAGCGGTCGCGGAAATAGTGGGGGAAATGGGGCCTCGGAACGGTCTCCGCCGTCAGTCTGCATGCGCAAAACGGTAATACTCTCTCGTGGGGCGGAGTATAGATGCTTGTTGGTAAGATGGGGTATACTGACCATTGTCAACAACTTACCTACAAAAATTAACAGAATACAATTATGTATTATTTTGGCATATTATAGTTGTAGATCCTAGTATCTGATCTAGGCATAATATAGTATATTATATTTGGTTTCATGAAATCAACTTGTAACTATATAATTAAAATTAAAAAAAAAAAACTATTCCATTATGTAGAAAATTGTGTGTTTGTACCACAACTTTCGATATTTATAAATACTTTACAAACATTTAAAAAAAAAAAACAATAGTAACCTGTAGTATACTTTTAAGATTTTTGGCCGAGTAAAAAGAAAAACCATTTTTATCAACATAATATATTATATAATGTTCTTATTTAATTGTAGTATATAAATAATGTAATGACTATTCTTAATTTAATCTAAATACTATTGTAGTAGGTATATAAACAGTCAACACTATAAGAAAATCACCACTTGGTACAAATGGTCAGGGTCCAGAGGCTACTTTTTGTGTTCCTGACTATTATAGTGGTAAATTAAATTAAGTGTTTTAATTAACATTCTTAAGAAAAATATCCACAACAATTCAAAGATTTATATACAGTCTTATAACCGTAATCTCATTGATACATTTGTCATAAAGTATTTAATGGATGTCACAGTTCAAAATAAACTCATAAATTAAATGGGTACAATTAGGTAAATTTGTTTGAAGAATTGTATCACTAAAATATTTTTAAACATTTTTATTTTATTTTATTAAAAATTATTTACAATATAGAATACAATAAATTAGTACAGTGAGTACATTTGATAAATGGTTATTGACAGGAGGTTGCACTTGTGGGCAGCCGCACAACAGTGGGTGACCAGGTTAAAAATATTGAAATTTTAGGTTTATATTTTTAAACATTTGAAAGTATAATAGTTATTGCCAAGTCGGATAAACTTCAAAGATATCCCAACCTCATATACACCTATAACTTATAAGCCTATTCCCGTACTTTTCAAAAATTTGCAAAAGACTTTCTCAGACAAATTTCTCCAAATTTTCTACCAAACAATACACTTCCAGCTTTTCAATTTAGTTTTAGAGCCAAGCATAGCAAGTTCATAGAGTAGTTGATACCATGGTGCCTTTTTAACCATCTCTCAGGCTTCCAACAGAGTTCAGCATGAAGGTCTCCTTTCTAAACTCTGCATATATATTATCCCCCTACCATATTACTAAATAATATGTTACAGAAATTCATTTACAATCAACCTAACTGAAAAAACCACTCCCTTGATTGTGTTAAAATCTGTATTGTTTACATTTATTATACATTTTTCTGGGCGGCGATACACCTTCATCGATATGAGATTATTATACTAAATACACAAAGTGGGGAAGTACACCAAGATCGTATGGTCAAATTTGTCCATGATGAGAGGTTAACTATTATAAACTTGCCTGTGAAATAAAGGTGTGAATGGCTGCAACTACCTACCTTAATTAATAATATTATAAAATATACATAGGTTGTATACTAAATATAATTCAAATATTATACCTAATATAAATATATATTTTTTTTTTAGGTCATTCAAGAATTAAAAAGATTCAATGGAAATAAAAATCAAGCAATGGCCTCCTTATTTGCAAAAATGTTAAAATTTTGATAGTTGTCAGAAGTTTTTAATAAAAAATGTAATCATTATGATCATAATTCATAAGTTAGTCTTTATTTGTTAGTTGATGTGTTTTGTAAATCTATCAATCCATCGAAAATATTTAACGGTTGTTCGAATTTGATATAAAATGGATTTGAGAAGATACTTTAAAAAACCTCGTTTAAAACTAGAACCCGAAAATGCTAAAATAAACGAAAATGAAACCGAAACTAGGCAAATATAAATAAATCAGTCAACTTCTTTTGGTGAAACATCTACTGCGTTAAGTATCGTAGAAAATGTAAGACAATAATTTTTATTACACCATTGACCCTAAGGTCTTTATAAATATATTAATTTCAAAAATGTCTTTTCTAGACAATTTTGCAGCTGAATCAATGATTTGGTATGATTACCACAATCGTTCAAATATTCTGAAATCAAAACATGTACTAGATGTACTGAAAGAATCAAAAATATTTTACCCATCAGTGTTTTTGGCAATTTGCATTGGCCTTAGCTTCCCGGCAACTACCTGTACTGCTGAGCGATCTTTCAGCACATTCCGGAGGGTTAAAACCTGGTTACGCTCTACCATGACTAACGAAAAACTCAGTGCTTTATGTATTGTATGAATGTACATAAATCTACGATAATTGACCTAAATACCTAATTAATAATAACAAATTTTATGAAGAAATTGTTGATCGTTTCGGAAGAGATGGGGGACTATTACAATTTCTTTTTGAGAATTAATAATACCTTTACCTTTTACCTATAACTATACTTATAATAAAATAAGTTGTAACATAATAAAATACATATTGAAAACGAGTAAAAACCTATAACTAAACTGAAAAATTTCTGCGACATTCATAATATCTATAGACTATAATACGTAGGGAACCTGAACCCATGTGCGGAACTATGGTTTAAATATACAAGTTCATTGCACATGGCCCATATTGTTATCAAACAAAAATAAAAGGGCAGCGTAAGGGTACGGTCCATATCATGCATATTATAATATCATAGTATAGCCAGCATACGTCGTCCCCTTAAGCTGCTCTTTTAATTCCTTAACGTGATAAAATGATATAGTGGGACTGGGGGTACTATTGCAATAACCTTGTATGTTTTAAGCCATGTGCGAAACGTGCCTCTGTGTACTCACTGTTCGGTGAAACACATAGTACTGTCCCACATTGGGGATTTTTTTTTAAATTTTGCGATGAGAACAATAAATTGATCATAAAGTGTACAACTCTTATCCTATGCACCTTAGTTAATACATACTATCTATGTTTATAACCGTTAAATTGGTGAATCACGGTTAAAGATAATTTAAGGTTCTATGCATAATCTCATAATTTACCAACATTTCCCGCATAAATTTAAATAATATTATAATTATTAGGTATTTTTTACAATAATTACAATGAAAATTAATTATAGGTCCCAAATACTATAGATTGACTGTATACTATTAAAATCTTTGGTGGTTTTTTGGTACTGAAAATTGGTAGTTCCTAAAATAACATTGTACTGTGATATTTCCAATGGAAATCAATAGACAATTAGACAATATATTTAGCTGTATGTACTATGTGTATCTGTCATCTGAAATATGAAGCGTTTTTTAACCGGTAGACCAAAAGTAAGAATAATAATCTTTATTGCAATATATAACAATTAACTAGGTACTGTATTAATCTGGTGACTACTACATATAATCCAATAATTTATGGTCAAGATGACATAACTGATGATGAAAATGATGAAGATAAGAATTTGACACCAAAAATCAAAAGACTAAAATGCGGGGAACTGACCACAACAGAAAAACAAAAAAATGTAAGAAAACAACTATTTAGTGATTCTTGGCTAAATGACGAAAGATTTGTTGGATGGTTACAACCTGTAGTTCATGAACCAGCTAAAGCCAAATGCATTTCTTGTAATACAACATTCGGAAGCAAAAAAAGTGACATTATTCGGCATAGCAAATCAAATCACCATCTAAAATCTGTAAGTAGCAAAAATGTTTTACCGTTGACAGTTACCCCTGACCAATCGCAATTGAAAATTAAAGTTCAAAAGCCAGAACTTAAACAAGTTTTGTATGTTTTATGTCATAATATAAGTTTCAATAGTATAAATCATTTATCTCAGTTAGAATCAATTATTTCTGATGATTCTAAAATATCAAAACAAATTTCTTTAAAACGTACGAAATGCAGCCAAATTATAAATAATGTTTTTTCTAAAACTGTCGAAGAAAATATTGTTAATGATTTAAAGCAAAAAAAATGTTCAATTTATCTTGATGAAAGCACGGATATTAGTAATACTAAATTGTTGAACAGCAATAGGTTTATTCACTGTATTTAAAAATAGTTTAAAAAATACTTAATTTATGTACAAAAAATATTGTTGGTTACTGTGCCAACAATACTTTAGTTATGATGGGTTGCAATGAATCTTTCAAAACATATTTATTGAAAGAAAATCCGCACGTAGAAGTAAATGGATGCATTTGTCATACCGCACATTTGATAGCTTCATCAGCTGCTACTTGTATACCAAATAGAGTAGAAATATTGTTACAAAACATATCTAATTATTTTTCACGTAGTCCAAAATGACAATCAATTTTAAGAGAATTTCAGAAATTCATGAATGAATCCCGCGTTAAAATACTTCAACCTAGCCAGACCAGATGGCTGTCTCTTCATAAATGTGTTGATAGAATTCTTGAACAATGGGATGTCTTAAAACAATTATTTACACTGGCTCAGGTTGAAGAAAAGAACCCAGTGGCTAAATGAATTTATCATGAGATCTAAAATCCTTATAATAAGGCATATTTATGTTTTTTGCAGTATATATTACCTCTCAATGCATTCAATGCATTCTTCCAATCAGACAAAGTTTTGGTTTTTAAAATGTATGAAGAAAGTACAAGATTTATTCGAGTTATGGGCTCTACATTTCTTAAAACTGAATGTTATTCTGACGATTCATTTGATAAACTTGATTTTAAAAATCCTTCTCACTTACTCTCAAATGACGAAATATGTTTTGGAGATGATACTAGAAGTATATTAAACGCCTGTAACAATAATTCGAATTACATAGAATTTATGAATATTATTATTTTTTTCTACCAAAAAATAATTGACCAAAGTATTAAAAGATTACCAATTAATAATCAACTATATAAAGAAATTAGTTTTGTGAATCCCAATATAATTTTAAGTAATTCAAGTATTAGCATAAATAATGTTTTGAAATGTTTAAATTTCAATGAGAAAAAAAAAGATATATTAAATAAAATTAGTTTCATTAGAAATTACTTTTCTGAAGATGAGAAGACATCAGAAATATTTCCAACAGAAGTTGTTGATTTTTGTATATACATAAAAAATGTTAACAACTTCAATGACTGTGCTGTTTTTCCCAATTTGTCTGAGTTGGCATTAGTTGTATTAACTCTTCCTCATGGTAATGCTGGCGTAGAAAGGGTATTTTCAATGCTTACTGATATAAAAACTAAAAAAAGAAATTGTCTCAACCCGAATACTGTAAAAGCTTTGATTAGAACAAAATTAGACATAAAAAACGACAATAAATGTTGCCTTGATTATATTATAACAGAAGAGCATTTAAAAAAATTCAACTAATGCATGTATGACGATAGTGACTTGGATGAAGAAGGTTCTGAGTCAGCTTAAATTTTATTTATTTATTTTGCATTTAATACATTTTTAATTGTTTTTAAGAATTATACATCACCTTACTGTTGACTATTGTAAATCGATTATTATTTATTCAACAAAATTATCATTTTTAATTGATTATCATTATATTTCAATTTATTGTACTCACGTCTCAAAACATTTATTTTATAATTATTATTATAACTTTTTATTATAATATACATTATTCCATTGACGATCGACCATTTCAATATTGAATTATTTATTTTAAGACTTGGAATTATAATTTAAATGACTACCCATAATGAATTGTTAAAAATTATATTCTATTACCCATTACCCAACTATAATTACTATTAATTTAATCATCATGTTCTTAAAATTTTGGATTTTTTGATAAGAAATAAGAATGTGATAAAAAAATCGGTGATAAGTTATAACTAATAATGATAACGAAGTCGGCAATCGTGCAAAACAAACAGACTTCTATATAATCACGATTAAAGATATACCTAGTATACCTAAGTATATTAAGTATATTAAGTATATTAATGCCGGGTTGCATAAAATCTGTTCTGTAAACTATTGGTTCTTTAATCTATCTGTTCTGTAACAGATGTTCTGTACTGAACAGTTTGCGTTGCATAAAATTGTTTTATTATTTGTATTTATTATCTATGGTTACAACCAAGGTTACAACCACTTGCTCAGTTATCAGTATAAATATTTTTTTTTATAAATGATAATGTGATAAATGATAATTCAATATGAAGTTTTGTGTGCTGAGTCGTTGAGTGTTCTGTCATTTTCCGTTCTAATGTTCTATTATAAATATTTGTTTTTCTATATCAAAATGGCAAGTGACAAAAGAGGTAAAAATTTCACTGAGGCTGAAAAATGCCTTTTAATTGATTTAGTTTTACCGCACAAAAAAATTATTGAAAATATTAAGGTAAGTCAATTAAATAAAAATATTATTTGGTAACATGAATGTGTTAATTGTTCGTGGACTTAGCTATTCTTTCTTTTTGTGTTGCAATAGTGAATCTTATGAAAATTTTAATCATAATTTATATTGCAATAATTATTTGTCCAATAATTTAGACTGATGGTATAACTAATAAATGTAAAGATGTTACTTGGATTGAAATCAGTGATACATACAACAGCCAGCAAGAGTCTGGTATCAGAAGCATTCGACAGTTAAAATCATTGTATGATGTTCAAAAAAGAAAAGCCCGAAAGGAGAAAAGTGATAACAAGGTAAACCTTTTTATTTTTATTTAACCATTTAGTTTTTTTTTTTACTCAGAATATTATTATTACTTTTTTATTTAGGTTGAACTATACAAAACAGGAGGTGGCTGCAATTTTTCATCTTTGTCAAATTCAACACAGAAAGTGTTGGGCGTGTTAGGAGATCGCGTAGACCCTTTACAAAATGACACCGATTGTGATACAGATTATCCACAGTATCCAGGTATGCATAAGAATTATTTTATTTCAGTACTTATAACAAATAATTCAAATTTTATTTTTCTCTAGCTACATTCCTCCCACCTCACTAATTATGAACTATATGGTTTTTTATTTGTAGACGAGGAAATAGTAATTAATGATTATGATACAGCATTTAATGATGACCAATATACAATTGTTGAAACAATAATCGGGGAGGATGAATATGAGACTGGTATGTATTCATTAATATTTTGGTTTTTATTCTAAGATTTACATCAAAGATTCTCAATCTTTTCATATCTGCCTACAATATTGAAATAATTATTATTATAATAATTATTAATCATATATTATATTGCATAAATTAATTTTTCAGTGCATTTACCAAAAGACCATAATATATCTGTGACATCTATCTCACCTGTTTCGAAAAAAAGAAGTCCAGAAAGTCTTAAATTGCCTGAAAAACAGATCATAAAAACATTGGATAACCAATCTGTGACTGATAGTATTCAAGAAACTGGGAAAAACATTGTTCGTAAAGATGCATCAATCAAAAAGGTTTATGAAGGGCTTAAACAATTGACAACCAAACATTTATTACATGCTGAAGGCAAAGAAAAAGTTACAGAGACTTTAAACTCATTAACATTGCAGAAAGCTCAATTAAAATTAAAAACAACAGAAATTGAAAATAATATAATTATTTTGAAACAAGAAGCAGACAAAAAACAGTATGATTCTGAAAACAGGCAAAACAACTTAAAAGAACAGATTTTAGAATCTGAATTGAAACAAAACAAAATGAAAGAAGCTATTCTTTTAAAACAATTAACAACTTAGCTGCAATTGTAGATTACAGCTAAATTAGTATTTAAGTTGTTTTATTTTTATTTTTTGAAAACTAAAGAGTTTAATGTATGTTAAAGTTTTATTTTGTTGCACTAAAATGTTGTGTTCTATATTAATTTTAATTTTATTTTAGTATAATATAAGTATTATGTTTCATACCTTTACAAAAAATAACAATATACTGTTAATTAAAATATAAATACAAATATATTTAATCAAAATTCTTTTTTATTTAAGAAAACACATGGTTTATTAAATTTGATCTAGCAGCATTTCCCAACTGTCGAGTAGGAATTGATGGTAACTCTTCAAACAATTCATTATCAACTAAATTATCTTCTTCTAATGGTATCTCATCTTTTTGTAGTAGAAGGATATTGTACAAAACAGCTGTAGCAACTATAGTGTTCATGGTAGTACTCAATTTTGTGCGAATTCCTATGGCTAGTACAGGAAATCTTCTCTTCCAAACTCCAAATAAACGTTCAACAACGTTTCTTGTGCCAATTTGAGCCTTCTAATATGAAAATAATAATATTATATATTTTGATAAGTTCCAATAATGTTGTGATTATAATAGGTACTTGATATTTCCGTTCAGCATCAGTTCTTGGGTTCAAAAGAGGGGTCAGGAGATAACTTCTACATGGATAACCACCATCTCCAAGTAAAAACTTATTTCCGAATTCATTGTTTTCAAATTTCGCACGTATAAAACTGTTATCAAATATAGTGCTGTCATGAACAGATCCAGGCCATCTAAATAAACAAGTTATATAATTATACAATTAATTGAAATATAATTTAAAAGTTCATATTTACCTAGCTACAATATTCATAATTTTTAATTGGCTATCACATATGGCTTGAATATTTAATGAGAAATATCCTTTACGGTTGCGGAACTTCTCTCCAATATCATTTTTAGGTGATTGTATTCTTATATGCGTACAATCAATAGCGCCGATAACTCTAGGAAACCCATGTAATTTATAAAATCTTGCTTGGATTTGTTGAAGTTGGACAGTATTGTTAGGAAATTGAATATATTGTGGTCGTAACTGTGCAATTTGTAAAGAAACACGTTTGACAATTCTACAAACAGTAGCTTTGTGTACATGGATATGATCACCCAAAACAGCCTAAAATTATACATGTTATTATGTAAGTATACTTGTCAGGCATTTTCTGTTGATTTACTATACATTTTAAATACATATATATCTGTATAAAGGTATATCTAATAAATATTTATGCTTATGAAAAATACAAACTTGAAATGTTCCCGTAGCATAATAACGGAGAGCAATTAAAATCTGCACTTCAGCTGATAGGGAGAAATTTCTCAGAGTTTTATGTTCAATATTTTCTCCAATCATGTGCAAAAGTATCATGAAAGTTTCTTTGGATAATCTATTAGTTTATAAAATATAAAAAATGAATAAATTATATAATAAATTTTAATTTTAATAAATACTAAATTGTGATAAATGATAAATTAATTTACTTATTAAAAGTACGTTGGACAATATACTTTATGAAACATTGGAACTTGCGGGGGATAAAGGCAAAGAAGAAGAAGAAACATAGGTACTTACCTAAAGCGAATTTTAAAGTCAAAATCATCATAATCTTCGAGAGGATTTGACCGAACCCGAAATCGTCTCGGCGATGGAAGATTAATCAATATGTCAAACAACATATTATTATCATCAGACTCATCTGATGAAGATGAGGCTGATGTTAATGACATTTTATTAACAAAAATAAAAGATTAATTTATTACAGTATAATTCAGTAAATAATAATGTACCAAGCACAGAATACTGAATATTGAATAAAACAAATTAGATATAACGGTACAAATCACAATACTCAACTTATCACGAAAATGTCACGTTTTTTTCGTGATAAAAAAAATATAATTACCTAAATGATAAGGTAAAGAGTTCTGCAAATTATAGAGATTGTTCTCACCAAAGCAACTTGCAACCGCAACTCGATCGTGCAACTCGTTGGGTTGCAGTCGAGTTTAAATTGCGTTGCGTTCAGTGTTCTCATTGAACCGAATTATTTACCTACTTTGCAACTGCAACTGTTTGTTTTTTATTATTATGTTGTTTAGTGAGTGTTATATCCTCTCAGTAGTCAGTTGTCTCCCAGTGTATCAGTGACCAGTGTATCTCAAGTAGTGAAGTCAGTAATTTAATATTTTTGGTAATTAAATATGTCTTCATGTGAAGATGACGTTGTTGTTGCCTATTTATACTTAAAAAAAAGAAAGAGGCAAAGAAAGAGGCGGTTTTGGATTCATCCACACTATATTAGAAATGTGTGCTACAGTACATTTATTGTTTCAAAAGAGTTGGATCAAGATCCAGAAAAATAAATAAATAAATAATTAATGATCGTACGGTGGTAACTAATACGCAACTGGAGAAAAAACCGTGCATGTCGAGTTGCTTTCAATCGATTGCAATTAAGTTTCATGCAAGTTTGATCGCTTTTCGGTCGAGTTGCAACCAGTGGGAACATGTTCGTTAATTTGTTTGTGCTCCGTTGCGTTGCAGTTGCGTTGCAATCAAGTTGCGGTTGCAAGTTGCTTTGGTGAGAACAATCTCATACAGAATAGAGATGGGTCGTTCGCGAACGAACTAGTTCAATTGAACTATTCACCCCAAGTGAACGATTGGACCTAGTTCACTAAAAGGTGAACGACATCGTTCACCACTGAAAATCGTTCACCCAATAAACGACGTAAAACGACAAAACGACGAACGAAATCGTTCATTCGTTCATTCGAGAAAAATTTTTTACCGAAACGACAAAATGGTAAATATTTTCGCTCGTTCAATCGTTCATTTCATCAAACCCCATGAGGCATGAACTAAGATAACATTATCTAATATCTATTATATATAATATTATCTCGAACCGTCATTTGTTAGTTGTTCAAAATTAAAATGTTACCTATTGGCTTTTACCAAACTATAAAGCATATAGTTATTAATATTATATTATAATATTTTATATATTAAATACCGGTACTACATTTATTGGTAGGAGATATAATTAAATAATCTATTTTCTAATCAAATTCTGTCTATTTAAAAGGTCACAATCCATTATTCTAGGTATATTTCTATTGTATATTTACTGTTTATTATGTATATTGTATATTTGTATAATATAGGTCCCTAAAATAATATGCCCCCGGGGCAAAAATTATCTTAACCCGAGCTTGGTTAAAGCTTGTATACATGGTATAGAGACTATAAACAATTAAATTCAAATATTTTTGAATATATTTTGATACTACTATAAGTCTATAAAGACCTTAAAAAAATATATATAAATAAATAAAAAGTACAGAGAGTACTATTTGTCAAATGTGGGCATTAACTTGTTAAAAAGTTAAAGTTAAGTTAAAAAGTTAATTTTTTACACAGTGTTAAATATCTTGGTAAATGTTTGTGTATAACAAAGTACTGAATCACGGACGTTTCGCCCCCGCCATTTCGTCCCCTAATAAAAATAAGCTCACAGACGTTTCGTCCCCATCTTTTATTAAGGTAGGACATTTGGTCGCCGGGAGTTCATATTATCGACGTTGTCGTCGTCGTCCGGGGGCCAAATGTCCTGTCACAATAATAGACGAGGACGAAACGTCCGTGGACTCGCTTTTTTGAAGGGGACGAAACGTCCTTTTACCTAAAATACTATGGTGGCTTATGACTTAAAAATATTCTACCTTCAAAAAAATTAACTTTTTTTTAACTGAGATAAGTTAATTTTATTTTCTATCTTAACTTTTAACTTAACTGAAGGCAATTTAATTTAATTAACTTAACTTTCAACAGTTAATTATTTTCATTAACATGCCCACCATTGCTATTCGTATGGGACATGGGTTATGTACGTATTCTTTCAATGAACTAGTTCAATTAAGCAAGTGAACGACGAACGATGAACTATACGTATTCGTTCAATTGCATGATGAACGATGGACTATACGTATTCGTTCAATTACATGATGAACGATGAACTATACGTATTCGTTCAATTGCATTATGAACGATGAACTATACGTATTCGTTCAATTGCATTATGAACGATGAACTATACGTATTCGTTCAATTGCATTATGAACGATGAACTATACGTATTCGTTCAATTGCATGATGAACGATGAACTATACGTAGGGTAGGACAGGTATATAATACGTATCGTTCAGTTCGTCCGTACAGTATATGTTTAGACGTATCGTTCAATGAACTAGTTCGGTGAACTAGTTCAATTAAGTGAACGATGAACGAATGAACTAGTTCACCTAAGTGAACGATAAATCCCATCTCTAATACAGAACCGAAATCGGATCTCTAACTTATCGATTCAATAACTATGTTTTTGATAACAGCTATCATATTTACGTAACTGTTTTCAATTTTACGGAACCGATAGTCGTCTATTTTAAGTATATCTTTAATCGTGTATATAATACAGTATTATATAGAAGTCTGTGGCAAAACACTATTTCTACATCATCGCTAGCGTGGCGCAAACTGTAGCGCTGTTTGTTTTGATTGACCTGACAACACTGATATAACCTTAAAACAATATAATAACATTGATAGGAATGACTGGAGCACGGACTACCGAGTACCGAGTACCAATGTGGCAATGTCATTTGTCTTGGCTTGTTTATGAGTATTGAGTGGCGGCTTAGACCATCAATACTATTAAAAAAATAAAGATAGTTTTATTATAAATTACCATTGGTAATAATATCAGCTAATAAATAATCCAGCGTGAATGAGCACCTGTAAGTGTAACCAGCTACCGTGTAAGTACCTACTTTATTTTGTAATAAAATATGTATTCTTTATTATTATACAGTTTATAGTTGGTAAATTAAAATTGAATATCGAACCACAGAATTTAATAATGACAAACTCAATGTCTTCTATGTACCTAGGTATAAAATGAAACATATTTATTCATATATTTTGTAAAATTATCCATTTTATTGAACTGTAATATTATAACACAATCATAAGTGTTGTAAAAAATATGGCATAATTCTAGTTTAGCGCCAACACTTAGCGTCCTTTGAGTTTGAAGACCAGAGCCACTATACTTGTGACACTTAAACTAACAAGGTTAAAATTACTTGTTAGGTCATCCGTCTGCCTGAAGGGCAGGTACGCTCTCCCACCCAGGTTTGCTATTAAGGCCCAAGGGGGTTTGGGGGCCGAGCCCCCATCCAACGAGAGGTCCTCAGGACCACGAGCTTCTATAGACTTATGTTACTCTAACTGGCGACCGGAGCCGATAGGCGAAGGGAGTCACTATATACTCTTGTAAACAGGTCAAGGAGTGAAAACACAAATTAACTATGCATACGGACTCCTAACTTTTAATATAAAAATATCGATGTCCTCCGCGGGGCATTATAGTAGTGTTGCGCGCATGCGTATAAACGTAAAATCGCAAACTTTGGAAGGCTGTAACTTCCAAAATAATCATTTCCTCAAACTAACTTTTACACCATCGTTTTAAACTCGTCGAAATACATAGGTTTCCGAAAAAAATCGAAAAATTCGAGTGGGCGCTAAACTAGAATTGTTCCAAAAATATTTTTAAAATGCATTAATGTAATAACTCAAATATTTAAAAAAAAAGTATTTAAAATACAACCCAAATGCGTTAGAAGTAGGTATTTGAAATAATCTTCAAATACAAAAAAATACCTCTATTTAGTCCTAAAGTAATTTGTTATAAGTAATCAAAAATTTGTTTATTGCATTTTAAAAACATATAGTTACACCACAACAATGAACTTTTCTCTACAGAGAGTTATATTAATTTATAGCTATATTATGTATTTGAATATCCCATATTGTCTTCGATGATAAACAATAATGATAATTGATTACCATTTTCTTGGTAAATACTAAATAGGTAGTATTAATAATTTGTAATAATATTTCCGTACAGTTAAATAATTTTATTGTATAATAGCTGGTAAGAAGAATCTTATTGCATATATATTTTGTTGTTGGCTTAATAAGCTAATACTGGTACCAATGTACCATTTCGATTGTCATCAACAATAAACTATTTCCTAGAGAAAAAAAAAACATTTAATTAAGCTATAAATCGACGAAAACCGGTATCAAATTGTCCATAAATGATAAATAAATAATATAATATTGTTATAACGCATCACCATGACGGCACAGGAATTTTTATTTAACAAGAATTGTAAATAGAAATAAATTAAGAATTAAAATAAAATAAAAGTATTTAAAAAGCCATACAAATACATAAATAAATAGCATTTAAAAAAGTATTCAATACAGAAAAATGTATTTGAATACTTTTACTCAAATATTTTACAACACTGACATAGCTTCATAACCTATCTCAGTTTAACACTAATTATGTACATACTCTATTATACATTATTCAGAACAACATATCTCTATTGAATACAACCTCATACAACTTTTTATTTTCTGATAGAAATTAATTTGCTTTAACCAGTGTGAAAAAAGGGCACTGAACATATTGATATGTCCCAGTATATTTGTACACTTGTCGATGAAGATCGAAAAGATACATCTGTAGACTATTTGTTTCAGTCAATAACAAAATAAATATGTAAAAAGCTTCTGTTTAACTGCTATTATACTTTATAGCTTATAGCTTATAACTATTTAACTATACAAATACATTATTACTAAATATTTGTACCTACTACCCACCTATTTACCTAGAAAATTGTTATCAATAAATATCATTATAGTTTATCGTCAAAGACGATCGATGACTGTTTGAGATATCCAAATACATATAGCTTTAAATTAATATATAACTTAGTAGAGAAAAGTTCATTGGTGGTGTTTTAAAAACTTTATTTTAAGAGTATTTGAGTAATTACTTAAATATTTTTAAAAAGTAAATGAAGTATTTTTTACAACACTGATGATTGGTGAGACTGTGAGGGAAATATTATATTGTATATTAAGGGCAAGAGTTAGCTAAGTAACAGAAGAAAGTACCTATTTAATGTTATGTGTAGTTAAGAATCCTATTTTTTGTTCCAACTTATTCTTCATAATATACTTTATTGCCGTTATAAATTTGTCCTTGGTAATTGATTAATTGTAGGAACATGATGAAAATGTATTTAAAAAATATAAAAACACTAAATACCGACTCGGTATTCAATTTTAAATACATATCAGTGTTTTCTTTTTATTTATGGCAGTCTAAATGAAAAGTTTTAGAAAAAGAATATGTACAAATGGACACACTACAAACACTTCTTACAAGTTGGTCGTACCAACTGAAAGGTTTGATATATAAGGTACCTAATGTTGTTATGGTTCATGTTCACAGTATTTAATTGAAAACAAACAATAGAGAGGACATAATATGGAACCATTAAGAATAACTACTGATGATTGCGGGATTAATTCAAAGTGAGCAAAACCATTGTAATTAGTGTGTCATTAATAAATTAATTTTTAATGTACATATTAAAACTAGCTGTTTTGTCAATTTATGTATTTATTATTAAATTTGTGCAATGTATCTAATTTATACTTATGTAACCTATTAGGTAGTACATACTGATAAAATATAAATTTTTTAGGTATCATGATATAATACATAGGTCTAGTATGTTGTCAATCCCATTAATAAGATGTGATGATATTCCTGTTATTAAACAGGAATATATTGATAATCAAGTATTGAATGGAATTGTCAAAGAAGAAATTAATGAAGAAATAGACCATAAAAATGATAATCGATCATTTCAAATAGGGTATGAATTAAATTTACATCATAGTATAATATTAAATGTGCTGATACAATTTTAATTTTTCATAATTTGTTTTAAACATTAAGAGATAGTTTGTAAAAAATAATAAATAAAAATGGTTGGCAAGCGGTCACTGTATTGGATGACATGTTAAATTTGAATTCAACAATATAAAATCATTGTATTTTTTCGAAAATGATTTTGAGTGTTGACAGTTTGTCAGCCCATTAGTTTATTTGTGACAACTAGAGTTGAGTGACCAGTGTTACATATTAATTTGTATACATTTAGCTGCAGTTATTTAAATAATATTGTTTCCGTGTGTGTGCGATAGCAGCTTTTGTCCCGTGGGTCCAAGTCGACAATACCTACCGGTGAGGTGAACGTACACACGCTCCCCTCTATCTTCTCTATGGTACTGGCCCCATATTACCATTCTGCACATCAAATAAAACCCATACACAAATACGGCTTTCTCATTAGTTCACCATTTGGCGTTATGAAATATTAAAATATTTTTAATAAAATAATATTAGTTAATACAAAAAGTTTTTTTTATTTCTATTATTATATTTAGGTGCAAACAATTTTTTGGAAAAAAACAATTGGAAATAGGTTATACTTCATACACATCTAATCATAATATAAATTGATTTGATAATTGATTATAATAATTACAATAATGTAAAATATTAAATATGAATTATTATTATTATTATTATTATATATTTTCAATCGAAAAGTATAAATTATAATGTTATTGGTTTTCTAAGTTAGGTTTAGTAATCTCCACTGGTCATGCCAGTTTTTCACACATTTATATTATGTTGGGTTACTTCTACCATTCGAAAAACCTTCAATTGGTTTGTTTGCCATTGTTAAAATACCCTCATGATATCTATTCTATTAAATTATAAAATAATACAAATAATTTTTGTGTATACTTAGGTTGATAAAATACATTTAAATAAAATAATAATATCTATTTTATTAGAAATACTAACTGAATTAGTGGTAAATTTTAATTGATGTAAACAAAAAAGAAACAGAAAAATTGTGTATTCAATTTTTGTCTAATCAATTCTGTTATAAATATTATACAATCAAATTATGTTTTATTTACATCAATTGACAATATCTGTTATAACAAATCAACATAAATTCTACTTTAAATCTGTTATATTGTTATTATTAATATATATTTATTAGAATGTGTAAAGTGCTTAGTGATGTAAAATTTCAGAAATTTTATAATCAAGAAATTTCTAAGCATATATGTTTGTAAATTTCTGAAATTTAAAAATTGAATTTTTTTAAATAGAACTTTCTTTTTAGTAACTCACTTACTCGTGTAAAAATTAGATATTTATTCAGTGCTACCCGAGATCTATTATTATCAATTTAACTATAGTTGTACAATTTTAGTATAAATAGTAAAACTTGATATTTTATGGCTGCAGCGGACGTCGTTTTAAACCAGGCTTCAATATGAATTGTTACTACAAATACTGAAATACACAAATATCACAAAGTCCGTGTTATTACGAGTACTTAATTCGAATTCATTACGAAAAATCTATATTTTAAGGCAATAAATAGCTTTTGCCATCCATCTTTCATGGTAAATTGCATCGGGAGTATAGAAAAATGTCGTATTAGTTGTGATTTTAATTGTTTTGAATTAACTCGTGTAAATAATGTTAAATATTTAGGCATTTACTTTGATGGGGATATAAAATGGAAAACACAAATAAATTTAAATACAAAAAGATTAAGAAAGATTAAAAGAAGTATAAAAAATTATATTTTTGAGAAAAATAATCATTAATATAAATGTATCAATTAATTGATCAAATTCAATTAATGTCAATGTTCATTATTATTATTATTATTATTTAAGTACTATTATGTATTCTGTTTTTGTTTATTTATTTTTAGTATACTCTTTTAATGGATTGTCACTATTATACATTTTAAAAAAACTTGCTAACATTTTAATATTATTCGTATAACTAATATCTGAAGCCTTCCCCTCTCATCACAAGCATGCTTAAATAGAGTGGTAATCAGCTCAGTTCATATAATTCCTTATGTTTGTTTTTTTTTCTTCTTTTCTTGTTTATATTTTATCTGAGCTGAATAAATCATTATTATTAATATTATTATTTGGTTTACCACCTAGAAAAAACATGAACTCGATTAACTCCTTGTAATTGTTTCAAGGTTGTACAATTTTCAAATGTTCCTTTACAACCTCTAAGACTCTTGTTAATTGTGGATTAATAATTTCTTTCATTTAATTTTCCAAAATACCTGGAAAAAAATCGTCCTTGTTTATTTTATTTCACGAGTGCTCGAATCTTTTGAAAATAAGAACGTTATTCACTGAAGGTCTTTCTAACAATACACATCCAAGTACCACCTAATCGACCACTATTAACTGCAGTTGTATCAAATGACAGAGCTTTAACAGAATTTTGTATATTTCATTCAATTAAGGTTTTGTAAATAGCTTCTGCTTGTTCATTTGCTATTACTTTTTGTACAACAGGAATACTTACATTATTTTTGAGATAAACACAGTGTATGGTTAAAATTATTAATACACATTGTTGGTATGTATGAAAAAGTCAAGGAAATGTGTTCTGTTTGAATGAGTAAGCCAGTAGGTTAGCCCAGGAGGGGATAAGTGCTTAAGTTTGTTGCTGATAAGTGAGTTAAGCAGAGAGCGACCCCTGGTGTTGGTTTATCTGGAGCCAAAAGTTTGATGTTTTGAGTGGAAATCTCCTCCTGATAAGAACTGTAAGTCAGCGGTAGCTATTTAATTGGCCTGTCCAAGAGGGCGCAGTAGACAGCAGAGATAGTTGTGGGAATGTATTTAGCAATAAGGAAATATAAGTGGCTTGAAGGAGTGAGGTTGAAACCAAGGAAGAACAGTGTGGTTTATATTTGATTTAATATTGCCGAACCAGCGTGGGCTGTTCCATCAGGATGATCACAGTGATATGTTGTATAACCTGGGATACGGAATGTGGAGGATAATTAGAGTTGGAGGGTGAAATTGAATTTGAAGTAGGGTTTGAAACTGTTGGACTTACAATTTTATGACGGAGGGCTGAATTATTTTGTCGTTGAGAGATTTTTCTTAATTGAAGTGAAGCTTGGAATTTCTTGTGAATAGGGCAACCTCTGTAGTTGGCATGATGATCGCCCGCGCAGAGCGCACACTTGGCTGGCATGCTCGAGGGTTTTATACAGACGATGGATAGATGGTTTTCACCACAGCGAACGCATTTGGGATTTTTATTGCAGTAGAATTTTGTGTGAACAAATCCTTGGCACCGAAGACATTGAATTATTTTTTCATTCGCCCGAGGCTCCTCGATTTTGATTTTGGTGTAGAATACGTATTTTAGATTAAAAATCTCTTTGTTATTGAGAGCGGGTACCAGGTCGATAAAAAAAAAAGGGAGTGGAGATTTAGTTCCGTGTTGGATAACATTTGATATCCTTCTCGGAGTATGACCATGTGACAGTAGTTATTTTCTAAGTTCATCAATTGGAGTGGTATGGTGAAGATTGCAGATAACCACGCGATACGCTCTATCCTTTTTTGCTTGGTAGTTGTGAGAGTCGGAGTTGGATCTTAGATGTTTAATAACAGAACGATACGAGTCAGAAGATTGTGTTGACAGTTTTACTCCGTTGATTGTGCATTTACAGGAGAATTGTTAAGCATTAATCACTTCTTTGATGGTCTTACAGAAGGAGTTGAAGTCGGTGACTGAACGAATAAATATTTTTTGAGGAGTTATATTTGTTGTGATTTTGGGGAGGAAGGTTGGTTCGTTTAGTGTAGAATCAAGGTCCATGTCGTCTGTGTCGTTGACCTTATTTTCGAAGACGTCGGTTTCATTTATAAGTGGTGAAAAACGATTGTTTGAAACATATTTTGTTCGTTTTTGATGGTGATTGACTAAATGGTGATTTATATGGTGATAGAACAAGTTTGTTTGCTGTGGTGATGAGTCCATTATTTTGAGTTTAGGTGTAGGCCGGGATTGAGAGTGATTTGACACACTCTTTATTCGTGTCTTCGGAATAATTAGTGGAGGGACGGTTTTAGAACTGTTTTTCCGCATGTTATTGCGTTAACGTTAAGGACGGTCGGCCGTCAGCTAGCTGCTGCGGGTTGAAATGATGTCACTGACGAGTTATAATAGATTATAACCTAGGTAATTATTGTATGAACTGGATGCGGAAGGCGAAATTTCTTTACGAGATGAGTTGTTTAGCTGAGTGGAACCTTGATGTTTTTTTGGAAAAGATGTCTTTTCGGGCGAAATTCAATACGTAGTCGAAAATAAAATAATGACTAACGGACATCACTGTTTCATTATCAACGGTCGAGACCAAGCTAATTATATACTTAAATAGTTTTAAGATTTTTTGATTTTTTAAAAAAAAAATATTTCGTTCGCCTAAAATGGCTCAAAAAATAGTCAAAATATTTTTATGTACATTTTAGGTTTATAAAAAATGCTAACATACATATTTGGTAAAAGTTTTAAGTATACCTACGATTAAGGAGGCTCCATCAGACAAATCTGGAGGAACTTTGTTTGACAGATTTTCATTTTGGAAACGGATTATGATTGATTAACTTTACTAGGTTTGTTGAGAGGCAAATATTTAATATTCCAATTATTGTTAGTGTCTTATTGAATAATATGAAAACAAAAATATCATAATTTTATTCATATATTACAGCTGAAAAAATAGATATTCAAAGTCGCCTTGATTGAACCCTAGTAAACTTAGCAATAAATGAAAATCAGTCAAACCATAATCCTTCAGTTTTGTCTGGATTTATGGTCTAAATGAATAATTTCGTCATTACCTGCTTTTACGTAAATTAACTTGCGAGTATAAATAACGACCGACCAAACGGGTAATATTATGATGCGGACTAACTGTTATAATTTATAATTCAGGAACATTTCTAGGAAATATTTACAGAAAACGATTACAGATAAAACTCACCTATACTAATTCACTTTGCGCACAGTAACAGGTTACTTTAGTTTTATCATGTTAAATTTCCTATAATTTCTTTAAAACATGAGGGGGGGGGGGGGTTTTATTTTAAATCTCTTATTGATAAATCTGTTTAACTTCTTGTCTTGTTGACACTTTCCATCCTGCCCTTAGCATTTCGTTACCGAATATTATGACTTAAAATCAGTTATGTACTTACTTTAACTTCCGTAAAGCTGATCTAATTTGTATTCGATAATTTATGTCATCTTTTGACTGGTCTTTTAAAAGGGCTCACGCCAGATTCAAATCTTATCCAAATGCTACTAGTGACAAAAAATTGTCATTTCACATTTGAATCAAAAAAGTGTTACTGCTCATATGTTGAACAGTCCAATAACTGTCATTCATTACTAACCCCCGTCCCCCAGGGTTTCTGGAAATTCGTAAATAATAAAAAAGCTAATAACATTCCTAAGGAATTATCCTTTAACAATTCGGTATCAACCAATGAACAAGAAGAATTGCCTCTGGGGATTTCCTCTATCAACTACAATATATTATTTATCCACAATGGACCCCGTTCCTCGCATAATGGATTTTTTCCTTATAGGACTTGAATTAAATATAAACAAATGTAGCATGATGTTTTTCACTAGAAGACACTCTAAAATTGTTTTCTCTTATAATATAAATGGTATCATCCTGACGCATCTAAAGTTTTGTTCCTGATGTCTGCATCAAATTAACAAGTTTTCTAGATTGAAGACCTCATATAGTGGTTGAAAAGTTTTTGGAACCAAAGGATTTATTATGCGAACTGCTAATTCCTTCACTAACGGTCAATCCCTTAAGGTACTCTACTGCGCTTCGTTGCGGAGTATACTTGAGTATGGCAGGATCCCAATACGATTTCAGAGAAGATTTCTTAGGTTCGCTAGTTCCTTCACCAAAATCCCACACCCCCAACATGATTATACGCCTGTAGCTTCAAGACTCAGTTTAGATTCGTTGGCTGATCACCGACATTCAATAAATCTCCAGTTCCTAAATAATATTCTATCTGGTAAAACTAGTTGATCTACCCTCCTATCTCTGGTTAATTTCAAGGTACCTCAACGATTTGTCAGGCATTCTGTCCCTTTTTCTATAAAACTATCTACCACAAATTATATGTTAAATGAACCTATTAGGCGTTGTTGTGTACGTCTTAACGAGAAATTAATAGGTACGCTCAGATAAATACTATATATTTTTATTTAAACAACGTCAAACAAATTAAGTATACAAGAGTTCGGAGATTCTGCTGGACTACGACTGATTTCCCCTCTGGACGAGCCCGGTTGGGCAGGCCCGTTGTGGCTCAAAACTGTCCACGCAGTGGAACGCCATATAATGTGACGGGTGTCGGCACCGATGCGGTCAGGGCATTTGCCTTCGGCACCTTTTTCGTGCCACTTACCGTCAATTTATTTCTATCTACCTAACAATAAAATGTGGATGCTATAAATAATATATATTACATACTTATTTTGTGTTAAAAGGTATATATTTATTTTTATTTAAACTTCCTTTCACATCTTTCCAAGCTTAGGAATTTGAGTATTTTTTTACAGCATGTTTAAAATATTGTTTTAATTATTAATAATTATATAATTAATATATTTTGTCAATCATATTTTCTTAACACCTTATTATAATTATTCGTCGTATACGATTCAATGTTTTTACAGACGAGTAAACTAGAGTTTCAGTCACTAAATCTAATCCCTGTTCTATTATTGGCGTAAACTCTTCTCGAAAAATTTGAGCAGAAAAAGGTGCTGACCGCAAAAGTCCCGGAACCATTTGTAGTACCCATACTACTCTATGAAATGGGTTTAGAACAGCGTACAATGTTCCTCCTTCTCGTTTTTAAATTGTTAATTAATATTGTTGTATATATTATATCCTAGTTTATTGTTAATTTAGTATTGTTAATGTATATTATATTTATAAATTATATTTGAATATATTACATACATATTATTATATACGTATTATATTTTAAAATACTTATATTTGTATAATATATAATATAATTCAAACATATAAATGTTCGACCATAATTTTACCTACGTTTGATATAATATTTTGAAAAAATAATAACGAATTGGTTATAAGGTATACCTTCATTCATAATTAAAATACCCATACTATGTAATGAATTTTATTTTATTTTAATTGAAAAAGGATAACATTTTTTAAATACTTTATTTTATTTTTTAGAACTAAAACTGAATTGAATTTTGACACCATCGATACCGAAATAAAAACTGAAGTAAATCATATTGAAGGTTTTGAATTTAAAGGAAGAGTTTTAAGCGAGAGCAATTCTGCAGAAAACATAACTGGTATGAATTTAGATTTGATATCTAACTGCCTAAATAAAAATCCATTGGGATTAGATAACAACTGTGATAAAATGTCTACATCATCCAAATTAACAAAGTATACAAGGACACATACCGGCGAAAAACCTTATAAATGTGATGACTGTGATCAAGCGTTTTCTCAGAAATCAAGTTTAATTAATCATACAAGGACACATACCGGTGAAAAGCCTTATAAATGTGATGACTGTGATCAATCGTTTTCTCAGAAATCAACTTTAAATAATCATACAAGGACACATACCGGTGAAAAGCCGTTTAAATGTCATAACTGTGATCAAGTGTTTTCTCGGAATTCAAATTTAATAAGGCATAAAAGGACACATACCGGTGAAAAGCCTTATAAATGTGATGACTGTGATCAAGCGTTTTCTAAAAAATCAAGTTTAATTTATCATACAAGGACACATACCGGTGAAAAGCCGTATAAATGTGATTTTTGTGATAAAGCGTTTTCTAAAAAATCAAGGTTAATTATTCATACAATGACACATACCGGTGAAAAACCTTATAAATGTGATGACTGTGATCAATCGTTTTCTCAGAAATCAACTTTAATAAACCATCAAAGGACACATACCGGTGAAAAGCCGTTTAAATGTCATAACTGTGAACAAGCGTTTTCTAAGAAATCAAATTTAATAAGCCATCAAAGGACACATACCGGTGAAAAGCCGTTTAAATGTCATTACTGTGATCAATCGTTTTCTAAGAAATCAAATTTAATAAGCCATCAAAGGACACATACCGGTGAAAAGCCGTTTAAATGTCATAACTGTGATCAAGCGTTCTCCTGGAAATCAAGTTTAATTAATCATACAAGGACACATACCGGCGAAAAACCTTATAAATGTGATGACTGTGATCAATCGTTTTCTCTGAAATCAATTTTAATTAATCATACAAGGACACATACGGGTGATAAGCCGTTTAAATGTCATAACTGTGATCAATTGTGTTCTCAGAAATCAAATTTAATAAGCCATCAAAGGACACATACCGGTGAAAAGCCGTTTAAATGTCATAACTGTGATCGAGTGTTTTCTCGGAAATCAACTTTAATAAGGCATACAAGGACACATACAGGTGATAAGCCGTTTAAATGTCATAACTGTGATCAAGCGTTTTCTCTGAAATCAATTTTAATTAATCATACAAGGACACATACAGGTGATAAGCCGTTTAAATGTCATAACTGTGATCAAGCGTTTTCTCTGAAATCAATTTTAATTAATCATACAAGGACACATACGGGTGATAAGCCGTTTAAATGTCATAACTGTGATCAATTGTTTTCTCGGAAATCAATTTTAATTGATCATACAAGGACACATACCGGTGAAAAGCCGTTTAAATGTCATAACTGTGATCAAGCGTTTTCTAAGAAATCAAATTTAATGAGCCATCAAAGGACACATACCGGTGAAAAGCCGTTTAAATGTCAAAACTGTGATCAAGCGTTCTCCTGGAAATCAAGTTTAATTAATCATACAACTAAACATACGGGTGATAAGCCGTTTAAATGTGATGGCTGTGATCAGTCGTTTTCTCAGAAATCAAATTTAATAAGCCATCAAAGGACACATACCGGTGAAAAGCCGTTTAAATGTCATAACTGTGATCAATCGTTTTCTCAGAAATCAACTTTAATTAATCATACAAGGACACATACCGGCGAAAAACCTTATAAATGTGATGACTGTGATCAAGCGTTTTCTAAGAAATCAAATTTAATAAGCCATCAAAGGACACATACCGGTGAAAAGCCGTTTAAATGTCATAACTGTGATCAAGCGTTCTCCTGGAAATCAAGTTTAATTAATCATACAAGGACACATACCGGCGAAAAACCTTATAAATGTGATGACTGTGATCAATCGTTTTCTCTGAAATCAATTTTAATTAATCATACAAGGACACATACGGGTGATAAGCCGTTTAAATGTCATAACTGTGATCAATTGTTTTCTCAGAAATCAAATTTAATAAGGCATAAAAAGACATACCTGTGAAAAGCCGATTAAATGTCATAACTGTGATCAAGTGTTTTCTCGGAAAACAATTTTGACATGTCACACAATGACACATACCAGATAAATACCATATAAATGTGTTATCTGCTACCAATGGTTTCTTCTTCGATCATATTTAAAAAGCCATGCATGGATACATGTCGAGGAAACCCGTATAAAAAGTGACTACAGAATCAAATTAAAAAAACTTAACAATGATACCGTAACCGGAAAACTCTTTAAAAATACATCATATTATTCAAGACATCAAACTATTTAAACTCATGTGGGTTCCATCGCAGACTTTATCAAGATAGTAGGGCTCACAGCTAACATCTGGATCAATGGCCCTTCAATATAATGATTATTTAAATCTTAAAAAAAAAAAATTGAAAATTTAATGTAATTAAATTACGGAAACGATTGTTAGCTAATAAACTTTGAATTTGACGCCTTAAATAAATTATTTTAAAAAATTCATAAAATATATTTTACATATTTCATATTCATATTTGTATTGTTTTCCTTCAATTTAGTCTTTATTAAAGTAATATTATTTTGGTTATTTATATGTTGATCTTTATTATGCTTGGTATTATAGTGGTAAGTATCTCCGCCTGTCACGTGGGAGACCGTCCATACAGCATATAGAAATATTTCCTAACTTATTTTAAAAATATTTTCAGGAAAATAATATAGTTGTTAAAATATTTTAAAAAGTTGCGTAAATAATTAGGATATATTTTTGTTATATTCTTTTTCCAAAAATGTTGTACATAATATGAAAATATTTTATAAAAAATAAGTTTTTATGAAATATTATTAATCAAATATTCAGTATATAACCACTTTAAGACTTTCACAAAATATTATCATTTCCCAAATGTTGTGTGGGCGGGGTTCCATTCACCGCCGGGGAGCCTATTTGAAATGGGCTGTCCGTGAGGGTCCAGTTGCGATTGTTGAGTGGTGGTGAAGGAAACACACAAAATGATTTATTTAAGGACGAAATACTTTATTGGTTAGGAACATTCAACGCTTAACAGGCGATCGCCGATACATGAGGTGAATGAACAGAGATATTTGAAACGTACGTAACGTGACTCGTGTATGATGGTCATTGGTGACACTGTTCGAAAAAGACATAATTTTTCGTGACGACGGTTACGATGCGAGACCGAAGCCTCCGGTACTCGTTTCGCGTGACTTGCTTTCCCGTCCTACAATCTTCTTTGCGGAGAGGTGGGTGAGTCAATGGTTTCGCGCTGTCGTGTCCATGGTGGTGGTTGACAAAAGTGTAGACCGGTCGCTGCTGTACCTGTACTTTGTACTGGTTGCTGCTGCGTAACGTGTTATCTAAATAATTAAACATGATTAAAAATATTTTAGTAAATAATTGTCTTATTTATAGAACTTGTGTAATAAATTAATTATAGAAGATAGTATAAAAACTTAAAAAAAGACAAGACCTCGGGACAGGTTTCCCCTTTTCCAATCTTAGGTCTTTTGCCTCAATTTTTTATCCAGTGACCTCGATATTCATTAAAAATATAAAAAAATAATTTGTTTATTATTTAAGTTTAATTACTGGAATATTGTTTCTTTCTTAAATACTTTTTAAACATTAAAAGAAACATTTTATGAGTTTTCAACGTTTTCAGACGCATATAAAAAATAATTTTGATTTCTATGTTTTCATACTTAAATACAAATGCCATGTGAAAATGAAAATATGATATTATCCAAATATTTCTACAAGCAACTAGGATCTACTATAATAATAGATGCAGTATTCGTAAGATACATTGAAGGCATTTAATCTACAATATATCTGTTTTGGCCGAGTAACGGAACAATATTATACAGCCGACCGAATGATGCCCACACACACACATACACACCCAAAACGGATCAATATTATACAACCGAACGAATGACGCACACACACACACACACACACACATATGCACCCACCCCTACCATTTCACAAAGGTGGGCATTAACCCTTTAAAAAGTTAAAGTTAAGTTGAAAAGTTAATTTCTTTTAACTTCTTTACTTAACTAGTTGATTATTTTTGTTTTTAACTCGTGTGTTAAATCATGAGTGATCAACTAGCCTATACTGATTCGTCGTCTTTTTAAATTTGTGTAATTTGATTATTATTATTTTGATTTGATTATACTTATGCACTAATAAATAGAATCGAAGTACTCTATAATATAGACTATAGAGCATAGCGTGCCTCCAGATTTTTAGAAAATGTCCAAGGGTGCCGCGAGTCAAAAAAGGTTGGAAACCTCTGGCCTAGAGCATTGTGATTATACTAATTAATAATTTTTCTTTCATTACTGCGCGCTGTTGTTTATTGATTATAGACTTGTTTAATATTATTTTAATACAATTATGACCTTCGAAAAAAGTAAATTGGATATCAAAATCGTAAACAAACTTTGTTAAAAGACAAAAAACCACTTACTATTATTAAAAAATTGATCACAAAATATAATATCAATTTGCATAGTTCACAACCTATATAGTTGTATTAAATGTACCTATTTTTATTTTGTTCATATATTAATAAATAATAATCTATTAATATGATCCATCAAGTAGGTACTTAAATATGTAAAAAATAAAACAAAATTAAACTTATATGATGAATTATAAGCAGATTTTGATTGTAGGTACGCTGTATGTTTTCATACGTAAATACGAATGTCATGTGAAAATGAAAATATGATATTAATATATTATCCAAATATTTCTACAACGCGATTAGGGTCTACTATAGTAGATACAGTATTCTCAAGATACATTTAAGGCATTCAATCTTTAATATACGTTTCTTATCTCAGTTACCATGGACCGATTAATTTATTTAAAGAACTTCCAAAACAAAATGTGCATTATAAAAATAATAATAAATGTTAATAATAATTCTATTAAAATGTCTAGTATAGGCTATAAAAAGAAAACTTCTATGAATTTTTAACTGAAAAAAAATATGAACATTTTCAGGGTTTTGATTAATTTTGTAAAAAATTGAACTTTAAATGAACTTAGAAATAATTTTGTTTATGTATCTTTAATATTTTTATCAATGATTAATTCATTTTATGAGACCCCTAGCGTTAAATTTACAATTTGTTATAGTTAATATTTGCTTTAAAATACCGCAATTATTATGGGTACTTATGCATTGAATCACATGTTTTTTTGGTAAGATGTTACATGCCCATTTTTGATTACATGTAGTGTGATGCGGCATTGCCTTTTATTATGCATAATTTAAAATTAAATAGTAGTCATGTACGTTCAGCGGAAGCACGTGCTGGAGAGTACACGTTGAGTTTTACGTCGTTCACGTCCCAGCAAAAACCTCCTCATAAATCGATGACTTCCAAATCTCGTAACCCGATTGCACCAAACGTTCTAGCAGCTAATACCACCTCATCCACCTTGGTTACCTGTCCATTATGTACAAAACCACTTACGGTCCGAAAGTGTCCAACGTTTCCTTCAAAATCACCAAATGATCGTTTCCAGCTAGCCAAGACGCGTCGTTTGTGCATAAATTGTCTAGGCACACGACAATCTACATCATCATGCCCTTCAAAATACAAATTCACAACTTTTCATCGGTCTCATAATAGTTTCCATCCTCATCCACGGTTCTCTCAGCAGACCAAACAGGGGCTGAACAGAATGCCAAAGCAATGATTATCAGAAGACAGCCCCAGAACGTAGTCTTAATCTCTACTGTCCTACTTGATGTGGTTGTTGCTGACGGCTCCCGTAATTCAATTCGAGCCCTGTTTGACAATGGTGCTCAAGCGAGTTTTATAACTGAACAAACTGCTTGTGGGTTGATGCTAAAGCGACATCATTCGACCGGTGCAATTACCACGTTTCCCAATAGTACAACGTCCCCAGTCCGTGGTCAAACAACTATCACTGTGATGCCACGTGGCCAACAGGCACCGTCATTTTGAGTGTACCCTTACATCATCCCACAAATCACAGGACTGACTCGGCAAGATCCTATCATACCGAGACACTGGAGGCATATTCAAAACCTCTCTCTCGCTGATCCGTTGTACCATCGTCCTCAGTCAGTCGATCGTTTGTTAGAGGCCGACATCTTGCCAATGCCACTTCTAAATGGAAAAGCCACAGGCCAGCCTGGCATGCCCATTTCCTTCGAGACTGTTCTCGGTTGGATTCTGATGGGACCTGTCGACAGTAATGCTCAGTCAACTGTCACAACTATGTGTTAATCTGTTTCTGAAACTCTTGACTTGTCTATCAGGCGTTTCTGGGAACTTGAAGAGCTACCTGCTGTTCGCCATCTCAGTCCAGATGGGCGCGCTGCTCATTTATAAAAAAACAACAACTTGGCTGATTACTGGACTATACATGGTATCTCTTCCATTTCGGAAAGCATCGCCTGTGTTAGGTGATTCGAAATCTGTTGCCCTTCGCTCTTCCAGGCACTCGAAAACTGACTGAGTAATGATCAGAACCTTCGACGCCAGTACGCAGACTTCACGCAAGATTACCTGGACGCTGGTCACATGGAACTGGGTCCACTCGAAAACACAGACAATGTGTTTCATTATTATATTCCTCATCATTGTGTACTTAAGCAGTACAGTAGCACCACCAAGCTTCGTGTCGTTTTCAAAGTTTCGGCTCGTACAAGTGCTGGGTGTTCCTTGAATGAGAGAATGTATACGGGGCCGAAACTTCAGCCCGACATTCAAGTTGTTCTTCTTCGTGCACGGTTGTGGAAATATGTATTTATGACAGAAATCAAACAGATGTATTTTAAAATTGAGGTGCGGCCTGCTGATCGAGATAACCTGTGAATATTCTGGAGATTTTCGAAAAAAAATACAGTGCAGGAATACTGTCTCTGTACGGTCACTGACGGCACGTCATCGGCACCATATCAATCTTTTCGTACAATTCAGGAATTGGCCATCGTTGATGGAAAATTATTTCCCATCGCTGCATCAATTCTCCTAAACGACACCTTCGTCTATGATATTCTCACTGGAGATAACACCGAAAAGGATGCCCTTGATATCAGTCGCAGCTTATAAAACTCTGTTCATTAGCCAAGTTTGAGCCCCGAAAATGGGCCATCAATAACAGTAATATCTTACAAGCTGTAGCCGCAGAAGCTCAAGCAATGTCCCAGCCCTTCTGTATAATGACACATATGAATTTGAAATAAAAATACTTGGTTTAAAATGGGATCCGAGAGCTGAAGTGTTTTCATTTGATACAAAACCATCGTCAACTGACCCAACAAAGCGGTCAGCTCTCTCAGACATTGCCAGAGTTTTCGATCCGTTAGGCTTGCTGTCTCCCATAACGTTCTGGACAAAACAAGTCATGCAGTTCCTTTGGACTGCTGGTCTAAAATGGGATGACAAGATACCCACAGATATTGCTCAAGTGTGGACACGACACAAATTAGAGCTGAAGTTGATTGAATCGATCTCTATACCTCGTCATATAACGGTTGACAAGGCAACCACAGTGCAACTTCACGGTTTCTCGGATAACTCAGAGAAAGGTTACGTTAGGTTACGTTACGGCAGTTTACCTTCGACCACAAACAGCTACTTCAGCTCAATGTCACCTTGTAACAGGTAAATCTAAAGAAGCACCTTTCAAAAGGTCTACTATTCCACGCCTTGAGCTGTGTGGAACTATATTAGCCGCCAAACTATTACATTTCGTTGCTGATACTTACTCGAAGAGTCTTCAAACTGATGAATAGCATACTTGGACGGACTCAACCACTGCGTTAGCCTGGATACAATCGTCGCCTCATCGTTGGGCCACGTTCCTTGCAAATCGAAGAAGTCAAATTCATGAATTCACCTCACCAGTCATTTGGCATCACGTCCCCGTCGACTGTGCTTCCAGTGGACTCTTTCCGCCGGAACTTGTTGATCACCCTTCATGGTGGACTGGCCCTTCGTTCTTGGTAGAATCACCGGAAAATTGTCCTTGTGTTGTGTCCCTCGTTCAGGATATCGGGGGAGAGTGGCTCTCTGGTTTGAGGTTTGTTGATGAGGTAGAAGCATTTTTCGGTTGATGACTGGATGAGTGTGGTAAATGAATCAACCTCGTTGTCGATTTCTGTTGGGCTTGATAATTTGGTCGTCAGTTTTGGGGATTTAAGCGATAATTCTTGCTCAAATTTCTTCCAGTTAATTCTTTTTCTGGCAGCCGGAGGGTTTATTGTAATAGGAAAGTCGCTTATAGTCATAACAATTGGGTTGTGGTCTGACGTTAGTTCATTATGATTGGTAAGGAAATACTCTCTGTGATGGAGGTTTACAAGTGCTATATCCAGGATCTCTGGCCTGTGTAAAGAATTGTAGGAGTAGTGTGTTGGGGAGTCAGTTGCGCAAATGGAGTATGTGTTGGATGTTTCCATATGTTGGTGGAGAATTCTGCCCGCCTAGTTTGTAGTGCGACAGTTCCAAGACTAATGTTTCGTGTTAAGGTTGCCAGCTGCTAGAAAGAGGCCGTTCTGATTTGTTAGAATGTTCAGGTCATTGGTTAACAAGGGAGAATTCGGATTTTTTTACATAGAAGTTATACGGACTTGGTCATATCCAAGTTTGATTGTGACTGTAGTTGACTCAAGGGAAGTCTTGATGTCCTCTTGGTTGTGGATTATGTTTTTGTGGACAAGCATGGCAGTACCACCCTCTGATGGGGATCTGGGTTTTGGTGGGTGATATTGACGATAGGTAAAATAGTTTGGGATCTTGAGTATGGTTGATGGGTTTAATTTAGTTTCTTGGAGGAGAATGACGTGTATGTTGTTGAGACGTGCGAAGGTGTTTAGTTCGTTGTTTTTGTACTTGATGCCATTCCAAAAGAGAATATTAATGTTATTCACTTTGGGCTGAGAAATCTGTGATGATTGACATGATGGTGTTTATGATGGAATCTTTGGTGGAGGCGTCCTTACATTCATGAGCTGAAGCTAATAGTTTATGTATTATAAACAGTACTTTGGTGGCCGTTATAGAAGGTTCGGTTACTGCTGGTTTTTGACCACTGGTGACTTCAGCGAATGATGCTTTTGGGTGGGTCCGAGATGATGTGTTGTTAAGACATGTAGATGGTTCAGGCGGAGTTGGGCGATTGGAGATTCTGAGTTTGTAGGCCTTGATGATTGCTGGATGGGCTTCTTTTTGTTTCATAAGGTTTATGTAGAATTGGCATCCTCAATAGTTAGCGGTGTGAGTTTCACCGCAGTTGCAGCATTTGGGCGCGACGTCGATAAGTTTGATGCACGAGTTTGAAGCATGGGTGTCGCCACACTTGACACATCTTGAAGAGTGGCCGCATTGGAGGGAGGAGTGGCCGAAGTTTTTTCATTTGTAGCATTTTGCTGGACCAGTTGATCGATACAGCTCGATTTTGACGTTGAAATAGAAGAGTTTAGATATTTGGTATATATCTTTAGCTTGTTCGAGGTTTGCAAGAGTAACCATATATAGATTAATTCTGTGGCCGTTTTTGAGAAAGCTCTGATAAATGTTGGCTCAAAACCATTGGATTTGAGTTCATCGATTATTTCTTGATCTGTGATATCAAGAGGAATGCCTTTGATGACTATTTTTAGTGTGTTTTGGCTAGGAAGTGCATGTGTGTGGAACCCTACTTTATTTTGGATGGATTCGAGAAAAGATTGTACTGAGCGAAAATCAGCTTTAGAGGTGGTACTTGTTTCTATATATTCATGTCCGGGTGATTCATAAAGACTTTTGGCTATGGTGCGCCATGAGTACTCAGGTTTTTTCGTCAGAAATATAGGCGGGAGTCTTTTTGGTATGGGCTGATGGTCGTTTGTAGAGGACTGATGACTGCTTTCATCGTCTTCTGTGGTTGACGGCCGAAATGAGTCTTCTGATAAGGTTTCTTCGGCAACATATGGCGAAGTTGGAGAATAGCGTTGGCTTATTGGTGCGATGCCTGGGATAGTTTGCGATATGGAAGGTGGTGAGAATGTTTGGTTGCGTCCTTTCTTTACGGTGTTGTTTGGAGGTGTGGATTTGCGTTTTGCATTGACTGCGATTGCCGCGGTTGGTCATGATTTGGGAGTCCTTCGCTTCGGTGCGAAACCCAGCCGTGTCACCCCTTAGGGGACTTGCCTCGCGGTCGAGATGGGGGTTGATGAGTAATGAATTTTCTACTTACGAAGGTGGGTGTTTCGTTGGATGTCTGGAGAGTACCATCTGCGGTACCTTCAAACATCCATGGTTTTGATATAAACGTTCCTATAAAGTCAATTTTGACAAAAAATATCTATCCAACATTAATGAGTATTATTTTTACAATCAATATTTTTAATTTTGAACGTCACTACATCGTTTGTGTGTTTAGGTACACGTTTTTATCTATGTATATATTTTTTACTGTATAGATTAATGGGGAAGCATAAAATAATACAAATATTTGGCACCATCATGCAGAGTGTTTAACGTATAATAAATTATATTATAATTCAACAACGAATGACCCACTTTCAATTAATTATAAGACTTTTAAGTTTTAAGATATATTTTGTAATTTCATAAGAACATTGAAAGCTAATACTGATACAAAGTTATTATTCTACTTTTAAACCTAGATTCTGGTTCAGTTGGAGATTCCCTTATTTATATTTTCTTATTGAAAACTTTTTGTTTTTGCTTTCGGTTTTGAAAATAAATGTTGGGGTTTTAGTATAATCATTTATACACAAAAATGTATTGATCTTATGAAAAATGTAATTTGTTTAAAAAATAACTAACTCTTATTTTATATCTACATCCTTAAGTAGTAAATTCAAAATATTAATAATTGTGTACGGGCCGGAGTATATAATAATAATATACGTGTCCGGACACCAAACTCCTTTTTTTTACGCCACTAACACCTAGGTCTAAAAAATATATAATGGAGGACTAGCTGGGTGTGTAATGGTGTAATAGCTCGAACAGCAGTGGTCGAGATCGCCTAGCAATATTGCTGTCGGCTATGTAGTGCATGTTGTGGATTATGTGTATTTGTGTATGAATGTGTGTATGTATGTTGGTGTGTAAGTATACAATTAAACAATTAATACAAAAATTGTAACAAGGTTCAATGGCAACTTGATGTATAATAGGTACACGACTTTAAATAATTCACAATGATAAATTATAATAATATTATAATTCGCTGCCCTTATAGCTGAACAGAATATAATAATAATATACAGATTAATAATTGCTGGTATGAGTATAAACTCGTCTAGAATAATATAATATAAAATATAAAAATAATATGCGGCCCTTTTGGCACGATAGTAAAATAATTATAAAATGTGTACGGCCCTTTTGGCCTAACAAATAATGTAATACGTAAAATAAATAAATAATAATAAAAACTCACAATTCATGGAGCGCAGACTGGCCAGCTGGTCCTGTGCTATAATAATATAAATTGTACAAAATGACAATGGTATATGAATTGTAATAAAGATAAAGTATTGCACTTATGGCTCACAATAATAAAATGAATAAAAAAAGAATGTCTTCGGCGATCAGCACCGAAAGAACAATAATGTAGACACATTGCTGAGAAACACAGTAGATTTACATCTAATAATATTAGTGGCGATTCGAGCTCACAATTTTGTTTTAACACTTGTTCAAATATTGAAAAGTACGAGTTAATAATATCGAAACATCGTACGGTACGAGACAGGACGGATTGACGGCCGCCGTGCCAAATAAAATTCGCATAGACGGCGCGACGGCGTGCGATAATGTTTAATCTACATATTATATAACTCACAAGACACATTCAATACAAAAATAAAACAGTACTAATAATATGATATGTGTGTGTGAGTCCAGCTATTACTCCGTGACCAGTGATAATGTCATAATGATAATATAAAAATAATGTGGCGCGCGTAGGTTTTAAAAGGGTGTTAGAACTTACGCGGCCAACATACGCAAGGTACGAAATAAATGTGCTCTGAGACGGCTTGTAGTTGATAAATATTTATTGTAATTAGACGGACGTAAAATATATTACAAGGTAAGATGAGGCAATGCCGGTCACTAACAGCGGGGACGGTGTCGAGTCGCGATGTTCTGTTCCGACGCACTGACGGGTCGGGTTCTTTACGCGATGAGAGTGTGTTACGGGTCGTGTACTCGAGGGAGACCTTTTTTTAATATTCTATTATAATTATTATTTGTTATATTGTAATAATAATTAACTCAACAATTAAAAGACTGCCATTTATTAACAAATTAACTATTTTATTTTAAATTATAATGACTAAATACTTAGTATAATATACTTTATGGAATTGAAACAGTTGCTTATGGTTGTATTAAATTTCGATTTTGAAGAAACCCTACAATTCTGTCTCGTTGTCTTCTTCCTAACATCAAATTTCTATTACGGTTATCATTCACGTGTTCATTGAGTGGTTCTTGATTGTGATACATTCCCAAATCAAAATCTTCTACAGTTTCATCTATCACTTCAACAATATTGCGCTCGATACACATGTTGTGTAGAACAGTGCATGCATTAATTATAGCAGTGGCCTTTTCTGGCTTATAATGGAGTACTCTGTCCTTCAAAAGACACCTACACATGATTTAAAAGTACCAATGGTATTACCAACACATTGAATAAAACTTAAGAAAATATTGATTTGCTACCTAAACCGCATTTTTAGGACTCCATTGCATCTTTCTATTACACTTCTTACATACATTTGGTTTTTGTTGTAATTTTCTTCGGCTGCTGTGGTTGGTTGAGCAATAGGCGTTAGAAGCCATGGGCGTAACGGATAACCAGAATCGCCTATCAAAATACATAAAAAAGTTTGTAATACTTATACTTAAATTACACATATTGTTATAATTAATTTTTTGTCAACTGATTGTATCATATAACCACTTTAAGTTGTGAGAAAGTTAATAATATGTATCTCTTCCTGGTAGGTACACAAATTATTATGGTTTACTAGTATTATGAAATAAAACTTACCTAATAAAAAGTAGTCACTATAATTATGTGCATGTAGTTCTTCGAGCATGATTGAAACATTGCTGTTGTTCCATATGTGGACATCGTGAGTACTTCCGGGAAACAGTGCGCTTACATTCAGTACTTTTAGATTTGAATCACATACCTATATTTAAAAAGTGGAGCATTGTGTAGTTACTTTGGAAACATAATTTATGATTTACTTGTAATTTTATAATAGCCGGTAATCCTACTTACTAGCTGAACATTAATTGAATGGTAACTCTTGCGGTTTACATACATATATTCTGGATATTGATTTTCAACAAGATTCAAATTTTTTGAAGGAGACACAATGGCTATGTGGGTACAATCTAAGCAGCCTATTACACCAGCAAATTCAGTTTTTTTATAAAACCTTCACAGTTTTAACAAAATTAGTTTTAAACAGCACATAATCTTGTATAATGTACATTTTTAATTTAACATATTATATTACTCGTTACGGACTTCATCAAGCTCTTGAATATTGCTAGGAAATTTTACCCAAGTGTTAAATATTTCGGGCTGGTTCAATGCAGCAACTACTTCTTTTACACATCTAGATACAGATGACTGTGACAAATTCATCAATCGACTATTGCCAACTGACGTTTGATACGACCCGGTAGCAAAAAAATTTAAAGCTACTAAAACCTTAAAAAAAAGATTATTACTAGCCTTTAGATTACAAATGACAATAAAGATCAAATCCAGTTTAGCGTTCACACAAATTCTTTTTTCCAAATCCCGTATATTTCAATGTGGGTATCGTAAACTTAAAGTAAAAAAATTGAATGTACACTAAACTAGATTAATAATCACACATTTTACTTTACTTTTGTTTGAATATCGATAGAGGATAATCGGCTATCGACAACAATGTACGGCTTTAATATATTAATCAAATACTGCGTTAATTCTTTTGATAGCCGAAAATTCTTCATTAACAGTCTATCTGTCAACGCAAAAGCATCGTAAGTAGGCCTTTGAAAATTATTTCTTGTATAATTCATTTGTTGATTGATGTTAACGAAATATGCCATTAAATCAAAATCCATTGTACGTGTTCTTTTTTCTATAGGTAGAGACGTCGGTCGTGTACATATACTTTTTAGGAAGACGTGTAGATTGAAGATTCTAATTATTATTTTGTTTCCTATCAAAATTTCGGCCTCCACGCAAAAGCCCGCGGAAAACAATTTTCGTGATAAAACAATATTATTTTGCGACAAAAGTTTTGTCACCCATCAAGACCCAGTCGACAAATTGTCGAATGATTTTTGTTCGACAAAATTTTTTCACTTTTCGAGAATAACATTATTTTTAATTCGTGCGACAAACGTGTTTATCGCATTCGACAAATAGTCGAATGATTTCAAGAATTGGGTCCCTGTGGTCGTGTTGCTGGGTACTTTTGCCAGTGGCAGAAGCCAGAAAGACGGCGGCGGTGTTCGAGACGTTGTCGTGTACGTCGTGTACGTCGTGTACGTCGGTTGACGGTTGCCGAGAAAGAGACCGTTGGCGGCCGCCCGACACTTCGCGGTCGCGAACGACGCGGAGGGCCGAGCGGTGTTGCCAACGCAGGGAGCGCGACCGACATCGGGAGGGAGTATGTGGTGAAGGCACTGGTTCGCCACATCACTCCCCCCTTGAAAAAAGAAAAATATTTACAGATTTTTTGGTTTACAATGTAAGAGAGCCGATGAAAAATAAAGTTGAGCTGTTGACGAAGATGGAAGGTTGATGGTGATTGAAATGTAGACGGAAGTTGAAATTGAAGGTGAAGCCGAAAAATGAAAGTGAAATGGAAATGTAGACTGCCGGAGAGTTGAATGATGAGTTGATGGTGAAGCTGAATTTTGATGAGGCGAGAAACTGATCGCGCGATGAGCGCGAACTCTTAGCCGCCGTGTACCCGTAACAGTACTTACACGCGCTACGTGGGCTGGTGCTGACGGCTGGTTCGCCACAATAATGCTATGTTATTATGTTGCGGCGGCAACCTATAATAAACATTTTTAAATTGAAGGAACTAAAACTATAATAATTTCGAATTGTGTGAGAAAGTTCTAGTTCCCAATCTTTTTTTCGGATTGTTGAATTCTAGACTAGGTTCTTTTCGGTTTGGTTTTAGTTTCTATTTCAATTGTTCATCGCCTCCTATAGGTTAGGTGCATGATATCGGCCAATACGGTATCAGTCACCCCGCTTATACATTTACTAGCTGTCAGCTGATCCCATGCACTTCGTTTCCCGTTAAATGTATCAACTCTATATGACTCAAACTTTGTTCAATTAGTTATTTAATATTCGGTGTATGGTGTTCAAAATTTATCTTAACTCTTCCGTTGTCTGGGATAAAAATTCTGATTCGCAGCAGTATATTATCAGGTAGGCATCTACATGCGTTAGATCGCGGACCCCGTGCTGTTTGTACGTAACACAGCGTACAAAAAAATTAAGTGCATTGAATGAATACACTGATTTCACGGCAACCAATAATTATTATTATAATAACTTTACAAGCCATGGCGACCATTTATAAACAAAAATTTCCACCTTAAATATCTAAATCCCCGTTTGAGCACATACCCTGGTAAGACCTAGGGGGGTGATTTGTAGCCTATGTGTTGTTCTGATGTATAAGCTATATTATTGTAAGGTTTCATTAAATCCATTCAGTAGTTTTTAAGTGAAAGAGTAACAAACATACTTGCAAACTTTCACGTTTATAATATTAGTAGGATATTTGTAATTTTGACTGCATAAGCAGACTTAAAATAAAATATAGTCAGAATAATGCTGCAAATTCAGACTGCAAATACAAATCAATTACACGCGTTTTATTGTAAATTCGTTTAATTTGCGACTGCACACGTATCGTGTTTAATATAATAGACACTGTATAATTGAAATAAAAAATAAACAACATTATCGGTCAATTGCCAAAGTCGAATCAGTCGAAATAAGCGAGATAAAAATGTCAATAGAAGTGCAAAGATTATTTTTTTAAGTTGTTATTTATTATTATGAAATAATAAATGATGGTAAAAATAATAGGCCATACCACGTGAAAATCAAAAATTGTCTGATAATACACTGTTATAAAATATGCATATTTATTAAGCAGCTATACGTAATAACTATTAATAATAATTATACGATCATAAATTATCTGTGTCATGGACATATTGTATTAAATAAACACTGAGCCAACATTTTACCATTTTAGTAATATTAAATACGATTAATAACACAAATCACTCGTTATGTTAAATGCATATTTAGATAAAACAAATAAATCGATTAAGTTTTAACATAAAATATAGGCCATCACTCTGCCAGTCTTGGTGTTTCTTCATTTTCCACAATCTAATATTGACCAGAACTACCTTTTTCCGGAATATAAATTAAAGCTTCGCCAACATTATCCGATCCAAACAATTGAAAGAAAAACTTGTAATTTTCTGAACCCATTATTGTTATTTACTAGTCAGTTGTTTAAATTCAAAAATAAAAGTACTAAAGTACTGTAAGTCTGTAAGTAGACTTACACATTTATTGGACATAATACCATAGTTCTTATTTTTAAGTGATGTGAACTCCGTACGTCCTTAAGGGAAAAAAAATATTCTGATTATTGAAACTGATCTATGATATTTACAAAGAAAGTATACCTACCTAAAGAACTAAATATCAAATTGTTTATAAATGAATGGAAATTTGTTAAAAGGGACCCATGTACATTTTCAACTACTTTTCAGGAAAAACAAAAAACAGTAGATATTCCTTTATTTCTATTTGGGTAAAAAGTACATAGGTACCTTTTAACAAACTATGAAATATTTCATAATAATTTAATATCATTAATAGGATTTATTTTAAGTTCAAATTTAGAGGAAATTACATAATAAAAAACTTAGAATAACTATTTTAGATATTTTGTTGTGATTGTATAATATTATTCGTGGTTACTTGAAACACTACTATATATCTATGATAGTATCAGGGTTTGTTATTGATGTATAACACGTTATAAGTAGGTACCTAATGGATATTGTGATATGATTAATTTGGAATTTTATATTTATATAGGTGCCTATTATAGATATACATATAGGTATATAATATGTCTTATAGGTACCTAGACTGACATACCGTCTCCGCTCAGAATCGTTTTTCTTATACAATGATATTATATCGTTGAATACAAATTTAATACCATTCATAATTATGGTAACCCTCTTTTAACCTACGCTGTAAAGACGATATAATATCATTGTATAAGAAAAACGATTCTGAGCGGAGACGGTATGTCAGTCTATGTATAAGACATATTATATACATATCTATGGTATTAAACAAAAAATTGACCTACAATAGCTATTAAAGCTATTATTTATAGGTACCTAGGTACCTATAATAAATTCCAAATTAATCATATCACAATATCCATTAGGTACTTATAACGCGTTATGCATCAATAAAAACCGTGATAATATCATAGATATATAGTAGTACACTTTAGAAGTTTCAAGTACCCACGAATAATATTATTCAATCACAACAAAATAACTAAAATAGTTATTCTAGGTTTTTTAATATGTAATTTCGTCCAAATTTGAATTTAAAATGTCTGTAAAAAATAACTGTGTTCATATATTTTTTAGATTTTTTGGTTACAGTATGAACTATTTATGAGAACCTTTGTTTTGAATTTGCAATCCTTAGCTATAAAAACTGAACATTTTATAATTTATTAATTACAATGATTTAAAATTTTCGATATTTTGATAAATGTTGTCAAAATTCGATCTTTAAATGCTTGTAAAAAAAAACTGTGACTATGTATTTTTAATATTTTTCAACTGCTATTGTAACAATATATCAGGAGCCTTGTAATAAATTTTTACACTTTTTGGTCCAACAGATAAAACTTTGTTGATATTTATAGAAAAAAAAACTAAAAAAATGTCCGTAAACAGCTCAAAAAGAGTCAAAATATTTTAAAAATTGTATGGTGTATAGGAAATGCTAATATAAATATTCAGTGAAATTTTCATGTATCTAAAGTTATTCGTTTTTGAATTACAACAAAATAAGGAAATCGCTACATGAGAAATCGAGTGAATATCCAATGTTGTAGAAATTTGAATTTCAAACGCTCATAAAAATTTAATTAGACTTTATTATACACATTTTTTTTTGATAAAGGTAGATAATCTTATAAGGAATCTTGTATTACATTTTAAAACCTTAGATTTAAAAAGAAAAATTTTTACAAATTCTTAACTCAAAGTAATTTGCTAATTTTCGTGATTTTTCCATATTTTGCTATGTATATTTTCCTACCTCATTAGTTGTATTAACTCTTCCTTATGGTAATGCTGGCGTAGAAAGGGTATTTTCAATGCTTACTGATATAAAAACTAAAAAAAGAAATTGTCTCAACACGAATACTGTAAAAGCTTTGATTAGAACAAAATTAGACATAAAAAACGACAATAAATGTTACCTTGATTATATTATAACAGAACAGCATTTAAAAAAATTCAACCAATGCACATATGACGATTGTGACTCGGATGAAGAAGGTTCTGAGTCAGCTTAAATTTTATTTATTTATTTTGCATTTAATACATTTTTAATTGTTTTTAAGATTTATAGATCAACTGTTGACTATTGTAAATCGATTATTATGTATACCACAGATTTATATCATAAATACACAGACTGTATAGGCCAGTTAGCAATCTAGTTTATTATCTATATCTGTGATGTATACAACAAAATTATCATTTTTATTTTATTATAATTATCACGGACTAAGATATACAGGACTGGACACGAGATGAATATTGTGGTTACGAAATGTTTTACAACAGGCGGAGTTCGGGGGGATATTTTCCTTTTAGCATTACTAGCGCCGTCTTAGTGGATACTTATGGAACTAGAAATTTGTATGATGTGTTCTAGTTCCATAAGTATCCACTAGGACGGCGCTAGTAATGCTAAAAGGAAAATATCCCCCCGAACACTGCCTGTTGTAAAACATTTCGTAGTCAACCCCCCCACACCCTCCAACCTTGTCGTGTCCAGTCCTGTATATCTTAGTCCGTGATAATTATATTTCAATTTTTTTAGTGATACGAGAATTTTATTGAAAATACGAGAATTTGATAACCTCAGTACGAGAATACCTGTTTGAGAATCTGGCAACCCTGCTTGGCTGGTATATGAATTATGAGTGCCGAGCACGGCTATAGTATCTATAGTATCTATAGCCGTGGTGCCGAGTGGCATAATAATATCAGCTAATAAATATTCCAGCGTGAATGAGCACCTGTAAGTGTAACCAGCTACCGTGTAAGTACCTACTTTATTTTATTTTGTAATAAAGTATGTTTTCTTTATTATTATACAGTTTATAGTTGGTAAATTAAAATTGAATATCGAACCACAGAATTTAATAATGACAAACTCAATGTCTTCTATGTACCTAGGTATAAATGAAACATATTTATTCATATATTTTGTAAAATTATCCATTTTATTGAACTGTAATATTATAACACAATCATAAGTGTTGTAAAAAATATTTTTAAAAAACATTAATGTAATTACTCAAATATTTTAAAATAAAGTATTTAAAATACAACCCAAATACTATAAATATAGAAGTAGGTATTTGAAATAATCTTCAAATACAAAAAAAAACCTCTATTTAGTCCTAAAGTAATTTGTCATAAGTAATCAGAAATTTGTTTATTGCATTTTAAAAACAATTAGTTACACCACAACAATGAACTTTTCTCTACAGAGAGTTATATTAATTTATAGCTATATTATGTATTTTAATATCCCATATTGTCTTCAATGATAAACAATAATGATAATTGATAACCATTTTCTTGGTAAATACTAAATAGGTAGTATTAATAATTTGTAATAATATTTTCGTATAGTTAAATAATTTTAATGTATAATAGCTGGTAAGAAGAATCTTATTGCATATATATTTTGTTGTTGGCTTATTAAGCTAATACTGGTACCAATGTACCATTTCGATTGTCATCAACAATAAACTATTTCCTGGAGAAAAAAAAACATTTAATTAAGCTATAAATCGACGAAAACCGGTATCAAATTGTCCATAAATGATAAATAAATAATATAATATTGTTATAACGCATCACCATGACGGCACAGGAATTTTTATTTAACAAGAGTTGTAAATAGAAATAAATTAAGAATTAAAAGAAAAAAAAAGTATTTAAAAAGCCATACAAATACATAAATAAATAGCATTTAAAAAAGTATTCAATACAGAAAAATGTATTTGAATACTTTTACTCAAATATTTTACAACACTGACATAGCTTCATACCCTATCTCAGTTTAACACTAATTATGTACCTACTCTATTATACATTATTCAGAACAACATATCTCTATTGAATACAACCTCATGCAACTTTTTATTTTCTGATAGAAATTAATTTGCTTTAACCAGTGTGAAAAAAGGGCACTGAACATATTGATATGTCCCAGTATATTTGTACACTTGTCGACGAAGATCGAAAAGATACATCTGTAGACTATTTGTTTCAGTCAATAACAAAATAAATATGTAAAAAGCTTCAGTTTAACTGCTATTATACTTTATAGCTTATAGCTTATAATTATTTAACCATACAAATACATTATTACTAATTATTTGTACCTACTACCCACCTATTTACCTAGAAAATTGTTATCAATAAATATCATTATAGTTTATCGTCAAAGACGATCGATGACTGTTTGAGATATCCAAATACATATAGCTTTAAATTAATATATAACCGTATATAACTTAGTAGAGAAAAGTTCATTGGTGGTGTTATAAAAACTTTATTTTAAGAGTATTTGAGTAATTACTTAAATACTTTTAAAAAGTAAATGAAGTATTTTTTACAACACTGATAATTGGTGAGACTGTGAGGGAAATATTATATTGTATATTAAGGGCAAGAGTTAGCTAAGTAACAGAAGAAAGTACCTATTTAATGTTATGTGTAGTTAAGAATCCTATTTTTTGTTCTAACTTATTCTTCATAATATACTTTATTGCCGTTATAAATTTGTCCTTGGTAATTGATTAATTGTAGGAACATGATGAAAATGTATATAAAAAACACTAAATACCGACTCGGTATTCAATTTTAAATACATATCAGTGTTTTCTTTTTATTTATGGCAGTCTAAATGAAAAGTTTTAGAAAAAGAATATGTACAAATGGACCAGGGGCGGATCCAGAGTTAGGAAACTGTGGGTCAGGAAATTTCAAGGGGCCACTTACTAAAACCAAATTAGAAATCTATACTTGTGTACTAGGTATATAAAACAAACAAAAAGGTGCTCCGCTGTACAGTAGATTACAAGTGGGTCACTGTATAATGGATAGTATTAAATTTGAATTCAATGATATAATATCATTGTATAATAAAAACGATTCTGAGCGGAGACGGTATGTCAGTCTAGGTATAAGGCATATTATTTTCTTATCTATCGTATTAAAAAAAATTTACCTATAATAAATTCCAAATTAACCATATCCCAATATCCATTAGGTACTTATAATGCGTTATACGTCAACAACAAACCCTGATACTATCATAGTCCATACTCCATAGGTATATAATAGTGTACTTTAGAAGTTTCAAGTACCCACGAATAATATTACACAATCACAAAAAAATAACTAAAATAGTTATTCTAGGTTTTTTTTTATGAAATTTTATCCAAAGTTGAACTTAAAATGACTATAAAAATAAACTGTGCTTATGTATTTTTTAGATTTTTTGGTAACAGAATTAACTACAATGGTGAAATCATGTTTTAAATTTTCAATCCTTAGATATAAAAGTTGAACATTTTATACATTTTTAACTACAAAATAATTATTCAATTTTAAATTTGATAAATTTTGTCAAAATTCAATCTTTAAATGCTTATAAAAAAAATTGTGCAGCCTATGTATTTTTAATATTTTTCAACTGATATTGTAACAATATATCAGGAGCCTTATATTAAATTTTTACACTTTTTGGCATAACAGATAAAACTTTATTGATATTTATAGAAAAAAAAACTAAAAAAATTGAAAACTGAAAATGTCCTTAAACAGCTCAAAAAGAGTCAAAATATTTTTGCTGTATACCTAACCTGCTGTATATTAGGTTACAACTTACAAGTGGGGGTCGCTGTAATGGATGGTATTAAATTTGAATTTATAATTATATATATAATATTATTGTATAAGAAAAACAATTATTTTCAAAATTGTACATTGTATAGGAAATGCTAATATGAACATTCAGTGAAATTTTCATTTATCTACAGTTATTTGTTTTTGAATTACAACAAAATAAGGAAATCGCTACATGAGAAATCGAGTGAATATCCAATGTTGTAAAAATTTGAATTTCAAACGCTCATAAAAATTTAATTTAACTTTCCGGTAGAGATTTTTTTATTGATAAAGGTAGACAAACTTATGAGTAATCTTGTATTACATTTTCAAATCTTAGATTTAAAAAGAAAAAATTTTACGAATTCTTAACTAAAAATAATTTTATATATTTCGTGATTTTTCCATATTTTGTCAATTTTTGAACTTTAAATGCTTATAAAAGAAAATTGTGACTAACTATTTTTCATCTGCCTTTAAACAATATACTAGGAGCCTTATAATACATTTTCAAGCTTTCTAAGCTAACAAATAAAATTTTATTGATATTTTTAGAATAAAAACTAAAAAAAAAATGGAAAATGAAAATGTCCCTAAACAGTTCAAAAGAAATCATAATATTTTAAAAATTTTATCGTGTATAGAAAATGCAAATATAAGCAACCAGTGAAAATTTCATGTATTTACGTTCATTTGTTTTAGAGTTACACCAAAAACCAAAATTGATTTTTTGGAAAACAGATTTTGAGTAAAAATTTCCGTTATTCCTTAATTTTTATGTGTTTAATCCCGGCGCTTGTGAAAACTATTGGGAATTTTAAAATGTTACCTCCCGAATGCACCAACTAGATTCACTTTCCAATCGAACAAGATACTGAAGTTGAAAATCGAAGCATTATTTTGACTACCTATCGTGTACACAGACACAAAAATAAATCAAAAAAATTAAAAAAAAAAAAAACACACATTGTAAAATCAATACATTCATCGTTTCACTCAGAATCTAAAATTCATTTATACTATATGTGTGTTTATTTAAGTGTCCAACTACTCAAGATCTGAAAAGAGGCCAATTTGATCAGAAAATATTAACTGTGGGTCAGCTGACCTCCTGAACCCTCCCCTAGATCCGCCCCTGAAATGGACACACTACAAACACTTCTTACAAGTTGGTCGTACCAACTGAAAGGTTTGATATATAAGGTACCCAGTGCCGCAACTACACCATTTTGGGCCCGTGTGTAAATAAAATGGATTCCCCCCCCCCCGCTTGAAAATTGAAAATTGACTTATTCACTATTGTAAAATTAATTTTTCCAAATTTTAAAACATACTTTGAATTTTGAGTTATTACTCAATAATCAATACTTATACAAAATAAGGTAAACATATTTAAAAAATGTAGGTAATTTATTTACAAAAAAATAAATATATCATCACTTTAAAAAATTCATTTTTCTTGCTTTTTTGTTAGCAAAATTGTCTATTATATTTTCAATGTTAATAGCATTTGTTTGTTTTTTTTTCAATATTAAGCAAAGCTATACTTGAAAGTCTTTCTTGGCCGATTGAGTTCCTTAAGTAGTTTTTGATAAGTTTAAGCTTTGAAAAAGATCTCTCAGCTGAAGCAGAAGTCACTGGTATAGTCAAAAAAATTATAATAAGTACCAATAAATACATCAGGAAATATTGATGTCAAATCTTCCTTGACAATAGTATCAGCTAAATCATGAATTGACATATTTATTAAATGATCGGTTTGATATTTGGAAGATAAATAGCCCTTGATTATAATAAGTTGACGAGTGAAGTCAGAACTGATATCTTCTTTATATTTGGTAATAAAGTCATATGATGACTGAACAATCAATTCATCAGCCATTGACGTTAATATTTCAGGCATTAATATATTAAAATCATCACACACAGTTTTCATTCCTTTAAATCTAACTCTTAACTGTAATAGTACTGTATCTACAACTGGGTAAAAGATAGTAACTCTAAAATTATCATCAGTTGTAGTAAGCCGGCGATCACTGTCTACTTCATCAAAATATTTTTTAGCATATCTTTGACGTATTTCACTTAACTTGAAGGGTATATTCCACTTCATACACAAATTTCTTGAATCTTCTAATATTTGGTCATATTGATTCCGCAACTTTTCTATAATTAAAATAGCACTTTCTAATTGTGTTGATGCTCTTTGTAAGCTTAAATTTACTGATTGCATACTCTTTGAGGCCACTTATAAAGATTTTAAAATGGGTTCCCATATACATAGGATAATTACAAATTCAGCATTTTCCATTTTTTTTTTTAAAGTTGTAACCATATTTATTTCATCTTTTTTGGAACTTGAAAGCTTGATATTAGAAAGAGCTTTCAAAACATCAACAAACCTATGTTTTAATGAAAATAAAGCATTATGTCTTGCTTCCCACCGAGTAGGACACACTTTTTTTAAAGTTATTTTATTTATTTTCATCCCGTACTCTTCACCGAAGGCTAGCTGAGCCCATCTTGGTGAACTTGAGCTAAAAAAATTATAAATGTCTTGCACACTATCAAAAAATGATTGTATTTTCCTTGAACTTTTAGCAGCATCACATAAAACTAAATTTATATTATGGGAACAGCAATGAACAAACGTAGCGTTGGGCACAATATCACAAATTCGTTTTTGAACACCTGTTATTGAACCACTCATCACTGCTGCCCCATCGTACCCTTGACCCCGACATTTCATAATATTTAAATCCAATTTCATTAAAGTATTTTGTAAAAGTTCCACATAATTTGCTGCACCATGATGGGATAGTAAATAAAAACCAAAAAATGACTCTTTAATTTGTATTTGTTTCTTTTCAAAATCTAATGTGGTATAACGAATTACAAGACTAACTTGGTCTTGTTTGGTTATGTCTTGAGTAGAGTCTAATATAACAGAAAAAAAACTACTAGATCGTATATTATTACAAATTAAATGACGTAACTCTGTAGATAAAATGTCTAACAACTCATTCTGAACAGACCAACTTAGATACTTAATTTTTTGATTTTCGTCATGTAAAATACTATTTAGAATAGGATCAAACTCTGCGAGTAATCGAACTGTTCTTAAAAAGTTTCCTTCGGTGGCATTCTTAATTTTAATGCTTCCTTCATTTCCTCTTAAAGCACAATTTCCTGCTGTTGTGGAAAGTATAATTTTTATCAACCTTTTCAATACATTCCTCCATTTCATTGCTTCGTCAGTATATTGTTTTTCTAAACTAGCGTCAATGGTTTCATTTTTAATCCAAATGGACCGAACTTTGGCAGCATCCAAATGTTGAATAGATGATTCATGTCTTTGAATACTTTGTGACAAGTGATTCCAATCATTGATACCATATATCCAATCCCACTTAAATATGCTATAAGATCTATCAGCAAACAGCCAACATGATTCGCAATACACGCAGTCTAAGTTATAAGAATAACATAGCCAAGCTCTTGGAATTTTTGTACCAGATTTAGTTGTTAAAAAATAAAAACTAGATGAAAAACGTTTACCATTAATGTTTACTGGAAAGTTAGTATCTGGCTTACAGGGTCCATATAATAGCAAACTTCTTATTAAATTTGAATCAGTAATAGTCCATGGAAATTTGGCTATGTCTGTAGGAAAATCATCTTGGAGATTCAGCATACTATTCAAATCTATATTTTTTAATAAAGCATACCCAATACAAAGATAATAAATTTGTGTTTACAAAAATAATCAAAATTAAAACTATTAAAATGTGTACATATTAATTATAGTATAGAATAAAACAGAAGTTTTTAAATCAAAAACATTAGGTAGGTATTAAAAAATATTTTACAACACTGAAATACTATTAATATAATATGTACTCATTAAATTTCAAAAATCAATTTTTGAGCTAGTGTATACCTGTAGAAGTGCTAACATCAGGAGAGTTATTATTCTCATTCTCGGTTGTATTATTTATGTCGTGTCCATCTTGTTTTGAATCTGAAATACTTTTCAGATCATTTTCAGATATTTGTCCAGCACTTTTAAATTCTACATCACATTCCACAACTATAAAAACAAAATTAAATATGTTATTATTGTTTTATTTATTATATTACATATAAAGTATAATGATTAATCATAGAATTTGAAATAATTCTCAAAATTAAAAATTATTTTACAACACTGAAATACTATTAACATAATAGGCCTTAAATTTCAAAAATCAAATTTTTTAGCAAGTGTACCTATACCTGTAGAAGTGCTAACATCAGGAGAGTTATTATTCTCATTCTCAGTTGTATTATTTATGTCGTGTCCATCTTGTTTTGAATCTGAAATACTTTTCAAATCATTTTCAGATATTTGTCCAGCACTTTTAAATTCTACATCACATTCCACAACTATAAAAACAAAATTAAATATGTTATTATTGTTTTATTTATTATATTAAATATAAAGTATAATGATTAATCATAGAATTTGAAATGATTCTCAAAATTAAAAATTATTTTACAACACTGAAATACTATTAACATAATATGACTTAAATTTCAAAAATTAAATTTTGAGCTGCTAGTGTACCTATACCTGTAGAAGTGCTAACATCAGGAGAGTTATTATTCTCATTCTCAGTTGTATTATTTATGTCGTGTCCATCTTGTTTTGAATCTGAAATACTTTTCAGATCATTTTCAGATATTTGTCCAGCACTTTTAAATTCTACATCACACTCCACAACTATAAAAACAAAATTAAATATGTTATTATTGTTTTATTTATTATATTACATATTAAGAGGCCGTCCTAGTAAAAGTGAAACGAATGCAACGCTCAAGAGATGGCATTGTGCGCCGTATCGCCGCCGTCGCGGTAGGCCGTAACCACGCCCATCGTGTACGCGACGGGGCCCGCTTGTTGTAATCGCGGGAGAGGTACATTATTATTTCACGGACGGTTGTACAGGACGTTTCGCGTCATTACAGACCGTTGCGTAAATTGTCGCCTATGAATTCTACATGGTGCGCTGCCTCCTAGCTCATAAGTCGCAAACCTACTTTTTAATTAAAGCTCCTGTTTGCATAAAAATATTAACCAATGAATTAAGCATAACAATTATTATATTCCATAACTCGATTTATATTTCTAACCCAATTATCTACTTTTTAAAATACAAGTAAAATAATAATTTCATTAGAATTAAATAGATTTTTTAGTAAAAGTGTAACGTATTTTACGTTGTAACTTATAAGTGACATGAAGCAATGTTTGTACGATAATTTAATCTATTAAATAAATATTAGCTACATTTTAAATAGTTTTGATTATATAGTTAATATTGATGTATTTTCTTATTTTAATTTTAAACATATAATACATATAATATGAAGTTGATGTTGTCCATAATGTTTATTAAATAAATATAAATAAAATAATATATTAATTATATAATTGCAATTTGTAGTACCTATGTAAAAAAAGCAATCTGTATAAACTAAACATGTTCATTGATCATAATATCATATAATGTATATAAATTAAAATTAAATTATGTACAGACCACATTTGTTATATATAATAGTTAATTGAAACAAAACATTTAGATTAATGACAATTTATTATAATTGATAACTTAAATTAATGGTATAGGTAGCGTAGATAGTGTAACTGACGTATATTATATTCTAGTATACTACCTATGCTTTTATTTTATGAAATATCATAATATGTACATTATATTATCTATATGTAAAAAGGGCATAGTAAGTTATGCATGTAATAATAAAATAAAATATAATAAATAATATTATGCCCTTAGAATTTTACATATTTGTTTTGCGATGTAATAAAAAAACAATTATAGTCCCATGTAAAATTAATTTGTAGGTATACAAGTTAAATAAATAAATATGATACAAATATTTGTATTACTTAGTTTTAAAATAATAAATAAAAATGGGTGCAAATATTTAATATTAAATATTTTAAATTTTTAAATTTTGATGGATTTAAACCATTAAATTTGGATAAATATTGGCTTTATTATTATGACGCTGAACATTTTTTCTTTCTAAAGAGTCTTCATCAAACTCTTGATTTTTAGTGTAATTATTGTGTTTATGAGACCTATATAGTATTAGATTATGAGTAATGTTAGAAAAAAATCCCGCTAGAAGCTTTGTACTCCACGTCTCCACACAAAGGTTTGATATCAGGGGCGGACTGGGGCAACTATTCAGCCCGGGAAATCTATATTTTGACCAGCCCTCACCATTTCGTCATCAGGGTTGCATCCTCTACTCATCTTCAATTTTCTCAGGAGGCAACTTTAGATTCTCAATGTGTTTAGTATTTTATCTTAATTACATACTGCATAGTATAATGTATCACTTTCTGTGGATGAAAAACATAGGTCGTTCTTACTACTTTAAGTTTTAACTTGATATTTCTAAGAGTATCCTTTCTCTCTCTCTCTCTATGATTTTCTGAACCCCACACTTTCTTTTAGTTTTCATTTTAAACAACAAATAGATAAGTAAATATTACAAAATCATCAAACAACACACTACAATAAAATAAAAAAAGTTCAAAAATTCACTTTTTTGAATTAAGAACGTTACATTGAACTTACGGAACTGTACCTTTTAGTTATCAGCTTATTTAATTAAATTATCACAAATTATTTTTTATATTTTTTTATTATGTAATTACTATTATATTATATTTTTTATTGTGTACAATTTAATATTAGGTATTAGGTAATATTAAGTGAATACTGGCTGGCTAGAAGTGGATATATTAATCGATTGGTTTAATAAAGTCATATTAAGTTATAAATAGGGCATGGATATAAATACAATAAAAAAACAAGAAAAATGCCTTAAAATACGATTTTATGCACTAGTTACAATATTACAAAGCTTAATAAAATGCCCAGAAAAATTAAAAGCCAATTTAAAATAAAATGAAATAGGTAGAACTTAAATAGGTATAGTCGTTAAATTTTGTATTTCATTATATTATCACTGGTCAGTCAGAAGCTAACTAATATTTTAAAATAAAAAACTTTGACAGTTATAATTGGCAAGTATTGTTTTGTATACCTAACTGAAGTCATAGGAGTAAACATAAGACGTAATAAAATAGAAATATTAGTAAAAAAAAATGATTTTTAATTATATTGAATCAATTTAAGCAATAGTGTTTATAAAATTGTATTTATACTTATAAAATTTACCAAAAATGCCTTCAAACCATAAAAATGTCATAAAAACGTCAAAAAAATGTTCTAAAAATCAATAAAGTTAAAAAAATGCTAAATAAAAATTTCATTTTTAAATTATTTTATGTATGAAATACATTTTTTTGATTGGAAAGCAATGTTTAAGAAAATGTAGAGAAAAATACAATTTATATTTAAATTCACACCCTAGTTATAAATAATAATTTGTGATTATGCATTGATGCCGAAGGGCTGGTCAATCAGCTGAACCGAAATCTAAAATCTTATACACCAATTAATATAATATAAACAATTTTTCACACTCAACCGTTATGATATGAAAATACAAAATATTTATAATTTATATTTATACCTACCTACTGATTTTATTATAAATAAATAATAATAACAAATTATTTTTGAGCAGTGGCCCACCGGGAAAGTTCCCGGTATCCCGCCGGCCCAGTCCGCCCCTGTTTGATATAAAAAAGTAATATTAATACCTGTGTCAACAAGTGTATCTACACCAAACGACAAAAATATTGAAGAAAATTCACAAAATTAAAAAAAAAAGCTGGTAAGTGGATGTCGCTCTGCTGTACAGTAGGTTACTAGGGGTCACTATATAATGGAAGGTATTAATTTTGAATTCAATGATATAATATCATTGTATAAGAAAAACGATTCTGAGCGGAGACGGTATGTCAGTCTGGGTAAAAGAACATAAATATTAAACAATTCGTCCAAATTTGAATTTAAAATGTCTGTAAAAAAAAACTGTGTTTATGTATTTTTTAGATTTTTTGGTTACAGTATGAACTATTTATGAGAATCTTTGTTTTAAATTTCCAATCCTTATAGTTATAATAACTGAACATTTTATAATTTTTTAATTACAGTGATTGATAATTTTCGATATTTTGATAAATTTTGTAAAAATTTGAACTTCAAATGCCTATAAAAAAAATTGTGCAAATGTATTTTTAATATTTTGCGACTGCTATTATAACAATATATCAGGAGCCTCGTATTAAATGTTCAAGTTTTTTCGCCCAACAAATACATTTTTATTGATATTTATAGAAAAAAAAAACTAAAAATATTGAAAACTGACAATGTCTGTAAACAGCTCAAAAATAGTCAAATTAATTTGAAAATTGAATGGTGTATAGAAAATGCAAATATAAACATTCAGTAAAATTTTCAAATATATACAGTCATTCGTTTTTTAGTTACAACAAAATAAGAAAATCGTTACATGAGAAATCGAGCGAATATCAAATGTTGTAAAAATATGAATTTCAAACGGTCATAAAAATTTAATTTGACTTTCTTCTAGAAATTTTTTTTTAATAAAGGTGGAAAAACTTATAAGAAATCTTGTATTACATTTTAAAATCTTAGAATTAAAAAGAAAATTTTTTATGAATTTCTAACTTAAAATAATTTGCAATTTTTTGTCATTTTTATGTATTTTGTCAATATTTGAACTTTAAATGCTTATAAAAAAAATTGTGACTAGGGATTCTTATATTTTATAGGTATATAATTATTACGGATAATTGTTTTTCTCAGTTCTATTATGTACCTATCTAAAATATTTGCCTCTCCCCTTCTCAAAAACTGAAATTACGCCACTATATTATACAAACCTTTCTACATGCATAACTTCCACGAGACTCCATAAAAATAACAATTTTTTTTCAAATTTTACATAGGTTGGTACATTTTATAGTCGAGTATAGCACTGTAATTATTACATTATAACCTATAAACTACGTACTTCATACTGATGACTTTAGTATAAAATACAATACTAAGTCATCTGGCTATATCAATGAATGAGTATAGGACATTATATATTTATATAGTTAGACTACTTAGACTAAAATACACGCGTACATCTTCGAATACAATATACAAAAATAAATAGCGTAATACATAATTTAATAACTGGCTCCTAATAGTAGTTAAAAAATATTAATTATACAAAGTCACACTTTTTTTTACAAGCATTTAAAGTTCGAATTTTGGCAACATAGAAAATACATAAAAATGAAGAAAATGTACAAATTATTTTATGTTAGAAATTCATAACAATTTTAGATTCTGAGTGAAACGATGAATGTATTGATTTTACAATGATGTGTGTTTTTTTTTTTAATTTTTTTAATTTTTATAATTTTATTTATTTTTTATTTTTTTTGTGTCTGTGTACACGATAAGTAGTCGAAATAATGCTTCGATTTTCGACTTCAGTACCTTGTTCGATTGGAAAGTGAATATCGTTGGTGCATTGGGGAAGTCAAAATTTAAATTTCCCAGTAGTTTTCAAGAGCGCCGGGAAAAACAACATAACAATTAAGGAAAAACGGGAATTTTTACGCAAAATCGGTTTTCCAAAAATCGATTTTGGTTTTTGGTGTAACTTTAAAACAAATAACCGTAGATACATGAAATTTTCAGTGGTTGTTTATATTTGCATTTTCTATACACGATAACATTTTCAAAATATTTTGATTTATTTTGAACTGTTTAGGGACATTTTCAGTTTCCAATTTTATTAGTTTTTTTTTTATGAATATCAATAAAAATTTATTTGTTGAGTAAAAATACTTGAAAATTTAATACAAGGCTCCTACTATATTGTTTCAAAGACAGATGAAAAATATTAAAAATCGTTGGTCACAGTTTTTTTTTTTATAAATTTAAAATTCAAAAAATGACAAAATATGGAAAAATCACGAAAATTTACAAATTATTTCGAGTTAGAAATTCATAAAAATTTTTCTTTTTAAATCTAAGATATGAAAATGTAATACAAGATTCCTTATAAGATTTCCTACATTTATCAAAAAAAAAAAATTCTATAAGAAAGTCAAATTAAATTTTTATGAGCGTTTGAAATTCACATTTTTACAACATTGGATATTCACTCGAATTCTCATGTGGCGATTTCCTTATTTTGTTGTAATTCAAAAACGAATTACTGTAGATACATGAAAATTTCACTGAATGTTTATATTAGCATTTCCTATACACCATACAATTTTGAAAATATTTTGACTCTTTTTGAGCTGTTTATGGACATTTACGGCTATCAATTTTTTTTAGTTTTTTTTTCTATAAATATCAATAAAGTTTTATATCTGTTGGGCCAAAAAGTGTACAAATTTAATACAAGGCTCCTGATATATTGTTACAATAGCAGTTGAAAAATATTAAAAATACATATGCACAGTTTTTTTTTATAAGCATTTAAAGATCAAATTTTGACAAAATTGATCAAAATCTCTAAAATTATGAATCATTGTAATTAATAAATTATAAAATGTTCAGTTTTTATAGCTAAGGATTACAAATTCAACACAAAGGTTCTCATAAATAGTTCATACTATAACCAAAAAATCTAAAAAATATATGAACACACTTATTTTTTACAGACATTTTAAATTCAAATTTGGACGAAATTACATATTAAAAAACCTAGAATAACTATTTTAGTTATTTTGTTGTGATTGAATAATATTATTCGTGGGTACTTGAAACTTCTAAAGTATACTATTATATATCTATGTTAGTATCACGGTTTTTGTTGATGTATAACGCGTTATAAGTATCTAATGGATATTGCGATATGATTAATTTGGAATTCGTTATAGGTACCTAAGTAGTAAGTGGGTCCATAGAGGCGAAACGCCACCCGCCACACACCACCCACCACCCGCCACACACCACCACCGCCACCAGTCGCACCTACCCCCGACCGAACCCTCCACCGCTGACCTAATGGATATTGTGATAATGTGATATGATTAATTTGGAATTTATTATAGGTTAATTTTTTGTTAAATACCATAGATATGTATATAATATGTCTTATACATAGACTGACATACCGTCACCGTTCAGAATCGTTTTTCTTATACAATGATATTATATCATTGAATTCAAATTTAATACCATCCATTATAAAGTGACCCACTTGTACCCTACTGTACAGCAAAGCGACACCCACTTGCCCACCTTTTTTCTATTGTCAATTTGTTATTAAATTTGTTGGATCGAGAAGCGTGAAAAATTAATACAAGGCGTTTGATATATTGTTACAATAGCAATTGAAAAATATTAATAATACATGTTCGGTTTTTTATTAAAGTTCATTCAACATTTGAATTTTGAATAAATTTGTCAAATTTAAAAATTTAAAATTATTTTGTAGGTAGTTAAAAATATAATTATCATAGGCTGACTCCTGTCTTAGCTCAGATTCGTTTTTCTTCAGCAATGATATTATAATATCATCGAATTTTAATTTAACACAATTCAGTATAATGGCTCACTTGTAATAACATACTGTAGTACTGTACAGTAGAGCGACACCCATTTGCCTACCTTTTTTTACTTGTACAGTTATGCTAATTTTTTTATTTATTTTTATTTTTTATATGAAATATACATCTGTACCCTGAGGCACAATAAGAATATGGGCTAAATTACAATGACATGAGTGAAGTGTTTTGCTTCTTCTTGGACGGTTTTTATTAGGTACGCTAATTTAAATTTAAAAAAAATCTTGAATATCAAATCGCTAATTTGATAGAAGAATTGTCTATAATTGAAAAAAAAAATTGTTTAAATCGTACGCTTTCCAGCTATTTGGTGACGATTTTATGATAATATTATAATATTATGTAGTTCACTTCGCTAGTAATAAGAATACGAATTATAACAGCGAAAAATAAAATAATATTATTCATTGACAGAATTATTATTTTCTTATCGACGTATTTGGCTATTTATAATCCGTGCGCGGCTGCGATAAATAACCAGTTTTGACCTATGGTGCGGTACAGCTGCATATGTACGCGGGGTAGTGGTAGAAGTACTATTTCAGAATGCTGCCGCTGTAGTCGTTCTAGCAGCACATGACGACGGCAAATTCGTATTTTTTTTGCCCAAAACATGGTTTTGTACTTCCAATAGTTCTCAGGCCTCGTTGATCGTAGAAACATGATTTTGGTATCAAAATAATCACGAGAAGTTGTACTAAATATTCTTGGAACAGATTTTCGATATCTAATTTTGTCGATTTTATATAATTTTTTAAAAAAATGAAAATATAGTACAAACTTCAGATACAAATAAAATTGGTTAGAAAAAAAATTTTAAAATTCTGTTCCAAGAATATTTTGTACAACTTCTCGTGATTATTTTGATACCAAAACCATGTTTCTACGATTAACGAGGCCTGAGAACTATTGGAAGTACGAAAGCATGTTTTTAGGTCGATTTTTTTCTACTGTGACGGCCTCTTAAGTAGGTATAATGATTAATCATAGAATTTGAAAAGAATTTGGCTGCCAAAGTTTTTTTTGAAAACTGTGACTGCTTGATAACCGAACTTTTTCTATACCAATATTTTATATGACTATATCAAACAATATATCTACAATTATTTTAATATTGTTATAGGTATAATCCTCATTGTTTTTTTAAGTTTTAATTTTGATAATAATATTTTTTATTATAAACCACATTGATTGATGTTAATACTGAAATAAAATGTTTGTTATAACACCTTTAACTTTAGTCATGATTTTAATTTTTAATGGTTAAATTTGTAAATGCATATGGTTATATTTTAAATAGGTAAAGAATTGTTTTGAGATTTCATCTGGAACCCATATTTAATATATATTTTGATAATAACCAAAATATTAATTTACTGTGCTATGAGACCCTAACGGAATCACATGGATTATAAATACAAAAGCCAATGAAAAAATCTACATTTATGTGCTACCATTGCATGTGTACATTTTTGAAGTTAAAAAATCAAAGAAAGTTTTTTAAAAACTAGTAGCAGAGAGTTTAAATCCTGTGAGATCTAATGGGCCATGATAGGTATTAGGTACTATACTACTATGGCAGTCAAGTTGTTAATAAATAGGTTAAATAACAACATTTCAGTCATCTCTAATTTAATACCTTAATGGTCAACAATATATTATATTCATAAAATAATTTTGTACTTACCATCATTAAACTGACTGCATTCAAAAAAATGATTAATCTTCTTATTTGTTTTTAAAATATTACACTGTTGTTGATGTTTCTTTTTTCTTTTGGCTGCTCCACTTAGAGCTTTCGGTGCCATAATTTATTGTAGAAGGTATCAGAAGTCAGAGCATTCGATTAAAAAAGTTAATCATATAATTATTATTTTATAAATTTAATTATTCAAATCAATATCGTAAGTCGCAACTAAGTTTTCACAGATGTAAACAAAATGGATATCTTGTTGACAGACTACAAACACCGACCGACGACCGTAGAAGATACCGTCTTTAGAACGTGCAATATAAAATCGAGTCCGGTCTCGTTTTTCCCGCATGACGAAAGGCGATTCCCGCATAACAAAAATAGACACCAATAATAAATTGAGACGCGTAAACACACACACTAAACCAGTCAAAATGCGCGTTACTTTGCATGACGCGCTTTAATCAGTTGCAACCAAACTATTTTTAATTTCGGTTATACAGGCCGCATAAGAAACGTATGATGATAATAATAATAATAATGTAGGATAATGTTGTGTACATAACAAAACCGATCTATTGTTCAATCTGTATGAATAATAACTATTATTATTATTATTACAAAATTATTTTGTTTTATTTCTTTCTATACCCTGTTCAAAATAAGAAGCGACCTGATTTACGCTTGAAAACCGGTTTTACTAGTGGCCGCCGAATCGCTTCTTAAAATGAACAGACTATATATATTTTTAAATTTTTATCATTGGGCCCCCCATTATGTGTTGGGGCCCTGGGCCCGTGTGTTTGACACATGCAACACACCCGGTTATTGCGGCACTGAAGGTACCTAATGTTGTTATGGTTCATGTTCACAGTATTTAATTGAAAACAAACAATAGAGAGGACATAATATGGAACCATTAAGAATAACTACTGATGATTGCGGGATTAATTCAAAGTGAGCAAAAGTAAAGCAAAACCATTGTAATTAGTGTGTCATTAATAAATTAATTTTTAACCTACATATTAAAACTAGCTGTTTTGTCAATTTATGTATTTATTATTAAATTTGTGCAATGTATCTAATTTATACTTAAGTAACCTATTAGGTAGTACATACTGATAAAATATAATTTTTTTAGGTATCATGATATAATACATAGGTCTAGTATGTTGTCAATCCCATTAATAAAATGTGATGATATTCCTGTTATTAAACAGGAATATATTGATAATCAAGTATTGAATGGAATTGTCAAAGAAGAAATTAATGAAGAAATAGACCATAAAAATGATAGTCGATCATTTCAAATAGGGTATGAATTAAATTTACATCATAGTATAATATTAAATTTGCTGATACAATTTTAATTTTTCATAATTTGTTTTAAACATTAAGAGATAGTTTATAAAAAATAATAAATAAAAATGGTTGGCAAGCGGTCACTGTATTGGATGACATGTTAAATTTGAATTCAACAATATAAAATCATTGTATTTATTCGAAAATGATTTTGAATGTTGACAGTTCGTCAGCCCATTAGTTTATTTGTGACAACTAGAGTTGAGTGACCAGTGTTACATATTAATTTGTATACATTAAGCTGCAGTTATTTAAATAATATTGTTTCCGTGTGTGTGCGATAGCAGCTTTTGTCCCGTGGGTCCAAGTCGACAATACCTACCGGTGAGGTGAACGCACACACGCTCCCCTCTATCTTCTCCATGGTTCTGGCCCCATATTACCATTCTGCACATCAAATAAAACCCATACACAAATACGGCTTTCTCATTAGTTCACCATTTGATGTTATGAAATATTAAAATATTTTTAATAAAATAATATTAGTTAAAACAAAAAGTTTTTTTTATTTCTATTATTATATTTAGGTGCAAACAATTTTTTGGAAAAAAACAATTGGAAATAGGTTATACTTCATACACATCTAATCATAATATAAATTGATTTGATAATTGATTATAATAATTACAATAATGCAAAATATTAAATATGAATTATTATTATTATTATTATATATTTTCAATCGAAAAGTATAAATTATAATGTTATTGGTTTTCTAAGTTAGGTTTAGTAATCTCCACTGGTCATGCCAGTTTTGCACACATTTATATTATGTTGGGTTACTTCTACCATTCGAAAAACCTTCAATTGGTTTGTTTGCCATTGTTAAAATACCCTCATGATATCTATTCTATTAAATTATAAAATAATACAAATAATTTTTGTGTATACTTAGGTTGATAAAATAATAATATCTTTTATTAGAAATACTAACTGAATTAGTGGTAAATTTTAATTGATGTAAACAAAAAAGAAACGGAAAAATTGTATATTCAATTTTTGTCTAATCAATTCTGTTATAAATATTATACAATCAAATTATGTTTTATTTACATCAAATGACAATATCTGTTATAACAAATCAACATAAATTCTACTTTAAATCTGTTATATTGTTATTATTAATATATATTTATTAGAATGTGTAAAGTGCTTAGTGATGTAAAATTTCAGAAATTTTATAATCAAGAAATTTCTAAGCATATATGTTTGTAAATTTCTGAAATTTAAAAATTGAATTTTTTTAAATAGAACTTTCTTTTTACTAACTCACTTACTCGTGTAAAAATTAGATATTTATTCAGTGCTACCCGAGATCTATTATTATCAATTGAACTATAGTTGTACAATTTTAGTATAAATAGTAAAACTTGATATTTTATGGCTGCAGCGGACGTTGTTTTAAACCAGGCTTCAATATAAATTGTTACTACAAATACTGAAATACACAAATATCACAAAGTCCGTGTTATTACGAGTACTTAATTCGAATTCATTACGAAAAATCTATATTTTTAGGCAATAAATAGCTTTTGCCATCCATCTTTCATCGGGAGTATAGAAAAATGTCGTATTAGTTGTGATTTTAATTGTTTTAAATTAACTCGTGTAAATAATGTTAAATATTTAGGCATTTACTTTGATGGGGATATAAAATGGAAAACACAAATAAATTTAAATACAAAAAGATTAAGAAAGATTAAAAAAAGTATAAAAAATTATATTTTTGTGAAAAATAATCATTAATATCAATGTATCAATTAATTGATCAAAATCAATTAATGTCAATGTTCATTATTATTATTATTATTATTTAAGTACTATTATGTATTCTGTTTTTGTTTATTTATTTTTAGTATACTGTCACTATTATATACTTTAAAAAAACTTGCTAACATTTTAATATTATTCATATAACTAATATCTGAGTCTCCCCCTCTCATCACAAGCATGCTTAAATAGAGTGGTAATCAGCTCAGTTCATATAATTCCTTATGTTTGTTTTTTTTCTTCTTTTCTTGTTTATATTTTATCTGAGCTGAATAAATCATTATTATTAATATTATTATTTGGTTTACCACCTAGAAAAAACATTATGAACTCGATTAACTCCTTGTAATTGTTTCAAGGTTGTACAATTTTCAAATGTTCCTTTACAACCTCTAAAACTCTTGTTAAATGAGGATTAATAATTTCTTTCATTTAATTTTCCAAAATACCTGGAAAAAAATCGTCCTTGTTTATTTTATTTCACGAGTGCTCGAATCTTTTGAAAATAAGAACGTTATTCACTGAAGGTTTATTTAATTTTTCCTCAAAAACACTTCGTAAAATTATCTCATAAATATGATGTCTGCATGGCAAACAATATAATTTTTTTTATAAAAGTCTTTCTAACAATACACATCCAAGTACCACCTAATCGACCACTATTAACTGCAGTTGTATCAAATGACAGAGCTTTAACAGAATTTTGTATATTTCATTCAATTAAGGTTTTGTAAATAGCTTCTGCTTGTTCATTTGCTATTACTTTTTGTACAACAGGAATACTTACATTATTTTTGAGATAAACACAGTATATGGTTAAAATTATTAATACACAATTGTTGGTATATATGAAAAAGGCTCCTCGATTTTGATTTTGGTGTAGAATACGTATTTTAGATTAAAAATCTCTTTGTTATTGAGAGCGGGTACCAGGTCGATAAAAAAAAAGAGGGAGTGGAGATTTAGTGCCGTGTTGGATAACATTTGATATCCTTCTCGGAGTATGACCATGTGACAGTAGTTATTTTCTAAGCTCATCAATTTTAGTGGTATGGTGAAGATTGCGGATAACCACGCGATATGCTCTATCCTCTTTTGCTTGGTAGTTGTGAGAGTCGGAGTTGTTGGATCTTAGATGTTTAATAACAGAACGATACGAGTCAGAAGATTGTGTTGACAGTTTTACACCGTTGATTGTGCATTTACAGGAGAATTGTTAAGCATTAATCACTTCTTTGATGGTCTTACAGAAGGAGTTGAAGTCGGTGACTGAACGAATAAATATTTTTGGAGGAGTTATATTTGTTGTGATTTTGGGGAGGAAGGTTGGTTCGTTTAGTGTAGAATCAAGGCCCATGTTGTCTGTGTCGTTGACCTGATTTTCGAAGACGTCGGTTTGATTTATAAGTGGTGAAAAACGATTGTTTGAAACATATTTTCTTCGTTTTTGATGGTTAAATTTCTTTACGAGATGAGTTGTTTGGCTGAGTGGAACCTTGATGTTTTTTTGGAAAAGATGTCTTTTCGGGCGAAATTCAATACGTAGTCGAAAATAAAATAATGACTAACGGCCATCACTGTTTCATTATCAACGGTCGAGACCAAGCTAATTATATACTTTAATAGTCTTAAGATTTCTTGATTTTGTAAAAAAAAAATATTTCGTTTGCCTAAAATGGCTCAAAAAATAGTCAAAATATTTTTATGTACATTTTAGGTTTATAAAAAATGCTAACATACATATTTGGTAAAAGTTTTAAGTATACCTACGATTAAGGAGGCTCCATCAGACAAATCTGGAGGAACTTTGTTTGACAGATTTTCATTTTGAAAACGGATTATGATTGATTAACTTTACTAGGTTTGTTGAGAGGCAAATATTTAATATTCCAATTATTTTTAGTGTCTTATTGAATAATATGAAAACAAAAATATCATAATTTTATTCATATATTACAGATGAAAAAATAGATATTCAAAGTCGCCTTGATTGAACCCTAGTAAACTTAGTAATAAATGAAAATCAGTCAAACCATAATCCTTCAGTTTTGTCTGGATTTATAGTCTAAATGAATAATTTCGTCATTACCTGCTTTTACGTAAATTAACTTGCGAGTATAAATAACGACCGACCAAACGGGTAATATTATGATGCGGACTAACTGTTATAATTTATAATTCAGGAACATTTCTAGGAAATATTTACAGAAAACGATTACAGATAAAACTCACCTATACTAATTCACTTTGCGCACAGTTACAGGTTACTTTAGTTTTATCATGTTAAATTTCCTATAATTTCTTTAAAACATGGGGGGGGGGGATTTTATTTTAAATCTTTTATTGATAAATCTGTTTAACTACTTGTCCTGTTGACACTTTCCATCCTGCCCTTAGCATTTCGTTACCGAATATTATGACTTAAAATCAATGTTATGTACTTACTATAACTTCCGTAAAGCTGATCTAATTTGTATTCGATAATTTATGTCATCTTTTGACTGGTCTTCTAAAAGGGCTCACGCCAGATTCAAATCTTATCCAAATGCTACTAGTGACAAAAAATTCTCATTTCACAATTGAATCAAAAAAGTGTTACTGCTCATATGTTGAACGGTCCAATAACTGTCATTCATTACTGACCCCCGTCCCTCAGGGTTTCTAGAAATTCGTAAATAATAAAAAAGCTAATAACATTCCTAAGGAATTATCCTTTAACAATTCGGTATCAACCAATGAACAAGAAGAATTGCCTCTGTGGTTTTCCTCTATCAACTACAATATATTATTTATCCACAATGGACCCTGTTTAGGCGTTCCTCGCATAATGGATTTTTTTCCTTATAGGACTTGAATTAAATATAAACAAATGTAGCATGATGTTTTTCACTAGAAGACACTCTAAAATGGTTTTCTCTTATAATATAAATGGTACCATCCTGACGCATCTAAAGTTTTGTTCCTGATGTCTGCATCAAACTAACAAGTTTTCTAGATTGAAGACCTCATATAGTGGTTGCAAGGTTTTTGGAACCAAAGGATTTATTATGCGAACTGCTAATTCCTTCACTAACGGTCAATCCCTTAAGGTACTCTACTGCGCTTCGGTGCGGAGTATACTTGAATATGGCAGTGTAATCTGGGATCCCAATACGATCGCAGAGAAGATTTCTTAGGTTCGCTAGTTCCTTCACCAAAATCCCACATCCCCAACATGATTATACACCTGTAGTTTCAAGACTCAGTTTAGATTCCTTATCTGATCACCGACATTCAATCAATCTCCAGTTGCTAAATAATATTCTATCTGGTAAAACTAGTTGACCTACCCTCTTATCTCTGGTTAATTTTAAGGTACCTCAACGATCTGTCAGGCATTCTGTCCCTTCTTCTATAAAACTATCTACCACAAATTATATGTTAAATGAACTTATTAGGCGTTGTTGTGTACGTCTTAACGAGAAATTAATAAGTACGCTCAGAGAAATACTATATCTTTTTATTTAAACTACGTCAAACAAATTAAGTATACATGAGTTCGGAGATTCAGCTGGACTACGACTGATTTTCCCTCTGAACGAGCCCGGTTGGGCAGGCCCGTTGTGGCTCACAACTGTCCACGCAGTGGACCGCCATAATATAATGTGACCGGTGTCGTCACCGATGCGGTCAGGGCATTTGCGGTCGGCACCATTTTCGTGCCACTTGCCGTCAATTTATTTCTATCTACCTAACAATAAAATGTGGATGCAATAAATAATATATATTATATACTTATTTTTTGTTAAAAGGTATATATTTATTTTTATTTAAACTTCCTTTCACACCTTTCCAAGCTTAAGAATTTGAGTATTTTTTTACAGCAAGTTTAAAAGCTTGTTATTATTATAAAAAATTCATATAATAATTATATAATTTATATATTTTGTCAATCATATTTTTTAAAACCTTATTATAATTATTCGTCGTATACGATTCAATGTTGTTTTTACAGATGAGTTTGCTAGAGTTTCAGTCCCTAAATCTAATCCCTGTTCTATTATTGGTGTAAACTCTTCTCGAACAATTTGAGCAGAAAAAGGTGCTGACCGCAAAAGTCCCGGAACCATATGTAGTACCCATACCACTCTATGAAATGGGTTTAGAGCAGCGTATAATATTCCTCCTTCTCGTTTTTAAATTGTTAATTAATATTGTTTTATATAATATATCCTAGTTTATTGTTAATTTAGTATTGTTAATATATATTATATTTATAAATTATATTTGAATATATTATATATTATATTTTAAAATACTTATATTTGTATAATATATAATATAATTTAAACATATAAATGTTCGACCATAATTGTAACTACGTTTGATATAATATTTTGAAAACATTATAACAAATTGGTTACAAGGTATACCTTCATTCATAATTAATATATCCATACTATGTAATGAATTTTATTTTATTTTATTGAAAAAGGTTAACATTTTTGAAATACTTTATTTTATTTTTTAGAACTAAAACTGAATTGAATGTTGACACCATTGATACCGAAATAAAAACTGAAGTAAATCATATTGAAGGATTTGAATTTAAAGGAGCAGTTTTAAGCGAAAGCAATTCTGCAGAAAACATAACTGGTATGAATTTAGACTTGATATCTAACTGCCTAAATAAAAATCCATTGGGATTAGATAACAACAGTGATAAAATGTCTACAGCATCCAAATTAACAAAGTATACAAGGACATACACAGGTGAAAAGCCGTATAAATGTGATTTTTGTGATAAAGCGTTTTCTAAAAAATCATGTTTAATTATTCATACAATGACACATACCGGTGAAAAGCCGTATAAATGTGATGACTGTGATCAATCGTTTTCTCAGAAATCAACTTTAATTATTCATACAATGACACATACCGGTGAAAAGCCTTATAAATGTGATGACTGTGATCAATCGTTTTCTCAGAAATCAACTTTAATAAGGCATACAAGGACACATACGGGTGAAAAGCCTTATAAATGTGATGACTGTGATCAATCGTTTTCTCAGAAATCAACTTTAATAAGGCATACAAGGACACATACGGGTGATAAGCCGTTTAAATGTCATATCTGTGATCAATCGTTTTCTCAGAAATCAAATTTAATTAGCCATCAAAGGACACATACCGGTGAAAAACCTTATAAATGTGATAACTGTGATCAAGCATTTTCTAAGAAATCAAATTTAATATGCCATCAAAGGACACATACCGTTGAAAAGCCGTTGAAATGTCATAACTGTGATCAAGCGTTTTCTCTGAAATCAAGTTTAATTAATCATACAAGGACACATACCGGCGAAAAACCTTATAAATGTGATAACTGTGATCAAGCGTTTTCTAAAAAATCAAGTTTAATTAATCATACAAAGACACATACCGATGAAAAGCCTTATAAATGTGATGACTGTGATCAATTGTTTTCTCGGAAATCAAATTTAAAGAGGCATAAAGTTACACATACCGGCGAAAAGCCATATAAATGTGATGACTGTGTTCAATCGTTTTCTCAGAAATCAACTTTAATAAGGCATACAAGGACACATACGGGTGATAAGCCGTTTAAATGTCATCACTGTGATCAATCGTTTTCTCAGAAATCAAATTTAATTAGCCATCAAAGGACACATACCGGTGAAAAGCCGTTTAAATGTCATAACTGTGATCAAGCGTTTTCTCAGAAATCAAGTTTAATTAATCATACAAGGACACATACCGGCGAAAAACCTTATAAATGTGATAACTGTGATCAAGCATTTTCTAAAAAATCAAGTTTAATTAATCATACAAGGACACACACCGATGAAAAGCCTCATAAATGTGATGACTGTGATCAATTGTTTTCTCGGAAATCAAATTTAAAGAGGCATAAAGTTACACATACCGGCGAAAAGCCTTATAAATGTGATGACTGTGATCAAGCGTTTTCTCTGAAATCAAGTTTAATTAATCATACAACTAAACATACGGGTGATAAGCCGTTTAAATGTGATGGTTGTGATCAATCGTTTTCTCAGAAATCAAATTTAATTTATCATACAAGGACACATACCGGTGAAAAGCCGTTTAAATGTCATAACTGTGATCAAGTGTTCTCCTGGAAATCAAATTTAATAAGGCATAAAAGGACACATACCGGTGAAAAGACGTATAAATGTGATGACTGTGGTAAAGTTTTTTCTCGGAAATCAATTTTGACATGTCACACAATGACACATACCAGATAAATACCATATAAATGTGTTATCTGCTACCAATGGTTTCTTCTTCGATCATATTTAAAAAGCCATGCATGGATACATGCCGAAGAAACCTGTATAAAAAGTGACTACAGAATCAAATTAAAAAAACCTAACAATGATGGAAAACTCTTTAAAAATACATCATATTATTCAAGACATCAAACTATTTAAACTCATGTGGGTTCCATCGCAGACTTTATCAAGATAGTAGGGCTCACAGCGAACATCTGGATCAATGGCCCTTCAATATAATGACTATTTAAATCTTAAAAAAAAAATTGAAAATTTAATGTAATTAAATTACGGAAACGATTGTTAGCTAATAAACTTTGAATTTGACGCCTTAAATACATTATTTAAAAAAATTCATAAAATATATTTTGCATATTTCATATTCATATTTGTATTGTTTTCCTTCAATTTAGTCTTTATTAAAGTAATATTATTTTGGTTATTTATATGTTGATCTTTATTGTGCTTGGTATTATAGTGGTAAGTATCTCTGCCTGTCACGTGGGAGACCGTCCATACAGCATATTTCTATATTTCCTAACTTATTTTAAAAATATTTTCAGGAAAATAATATAGTTGTTAAAATATTTTAAAAAGTTGCGTAAATAATTATGATATATTTTTGTTATATTCTTTTTCCAAAAATGTTGCACATATATATGAAAATATTTTTTAAAAAATAAGTTTTTATAAAATATTATTAGTCAAATATTCAGTATATAACCACTTTAAGACTTTCACAAAATATTATCATTTCCCAAATGTTGTGTGGGCGGGGTTCCATTCACCGCCGGGGAGCCAATTTGAAATGGGCTGTCCGTGTGGGTCCTGTTGCGATTGTGGAGTGGTGGGGAAGGAAGTGCACAAAACGATTTATTTAAGGACGAAATGCTTTATTGGTTGGAAACATTCAACGGCTTAACAGGCGATCGCCGATACATGAGGTGAATGAACAGAGATATTTGAAACGTACGTAACGTGACTCGTGTATGATGGTTATTGGTGACACTGTTCGAAAAAGACAGTTTTCGTGACGACGGTTACGATGCGAGACCTAAGCCCGTTTTGCGTGACTTGCTTTCCCGTCCTGCAATCAACTTTGCGGAGTGGTGTGTGAGTCAATGGTTTCGCGCTGTCGTGTCCATGGTGGTGGTTGACAAAAGTGTAGACCGGTCGCTGCTGTGCCTGTAATTTGTACTGGTTGCTGCTGCGTACCGTGTTATTTAAATAATTAAACATGATTAAAAATATTTTAGTAATTAATTGTCTTATTTATAAAACTTGTGTAATAAATTAATTATAGAAGATAGTATAAAAAATTTAAAAAAGACAAGACCTCAGGACAGGTTTCCCCTTTTCCAATCTTTGGTCTTTTGCCTCAATTTTTTATCCAGTATTCTCGATATTCATTGAAAACTGTAAAAAAATAATTTGTTTATTATTTAAGTTTAATTACTGGAATATTGTTTCTTTCTTAAATACTTTTTAAACATTAAAAGAAACATTTTATGATTTTTCAGCGTTTTCAGACGCATATAAAAAAGAATTTTGATTTCATACTTAAATAGAAATGTCATGTGAAAATGAAAATATGATGTTATCCAAATATTTCTACAAGCAACTAGGATCTACTATAATAATAAATGCAGTATTCGCAAGATACATTGAAGGTATTTAATCTACAATATATCTATTAACCCTTTAAAAAGTTAAAGTTAAGTTGAAAAGTGAATTTCTTTTAACTTCTTTACTTAACTAGTTAATTATTTTTGTTTTTAACTTTATAACTTATTCAGTTAAATTTTTTAATGTTCTTAACTTTTTATTGTTAATTATCATTGTCGTTAATTTTCTTTTCGAATCATGCGTAATCAATTAGCGTATACTGATTAGTCGACTCTTTAGATTTGTGTAATTTATTGTCGAATTATGTACTATAATAATCTATATTTTTACACAGTGTTAAACATCTTGGTAAATGTTTGTGTATGATAAAATGTATATGATATGTGTATAATTTTTTTTTTTTTGTTAAATTTTACTTAATTGAAAGCAGTTTAAAAGAATTAACTTAACTTGCCAACCTTTACCATTTCATTGTAATTTATATTGTTTTATGTTGTATAGAATATTTTTAAGAGTTATATGTATAATATGTAGATTACGCGTATCGACACGATAGTGGCCACCGCCGGATCAACGGTCCGCGGTTTATAACACGGCCGCCCAATATTATTCAGTTCTGTTCGCATAACCAAAGGCTCATGACCGTCATGCTTTGCTTTAAATGTTTTGCACTGTAACAGGCTAGCGCTTCTGCCAGTGTGAATGATTTATGGAGTGAATTTTGTATGGATTGTGCACTTGGGCTTACGAAATGAGGTGAAAGTTAGAAGTTGATTGGTCGTTTTATGAAAAGTTGGGAGGTTGGTCTTCTTGTGCTGATTTCGGAGATATGGTTGTGTGGAGAGTTGATGATTTGAGTTTTGACGGAGTTGGTGAGTTGATTTATATGGTCCTTGATGGGTAGGATGTTAGTGGAGTGGCGGATTGCCTTGTTGTTGACGGACCACAGTTGGTCAGAAATTTGGCGGAGAGAGGTTGATTGAAGACTTTCAAGCTTTGACCAGCTGCTGGCTGATAGGTTGGAGGCCCAGATGTGAGAGGCATATGTGGCTATGGGGCGGATGTAGGTTTTGTATATAAAGCATTTGGTGTTGATGGTGAGACTAGGGCTGGATAGTAAAGGGTATAGTGAGTGTTTAACAGATTTTGCCGTATTGACTGCGGTGGTGACGTGTTTTGAGAAGTTAAGTTTTTTATCCACGTGGACGCCGAGATACTTCATTGAGTGAGACCACTCAATGCTTATGTTTTTGAGTTTAGGCTGGATGGAAGTGGCAGTGGATCTATGAGAGAACATTATCGCTGTTGTTTTGAGAGGGTTAACCGTGATGCGCCAGTCGTGGAACCATTTTTCAGTGATGTTGAGCTGAAGTTATAGTAGTTTGGTGGCAGCGTCGTTGGAATTGCTGGTGGCATAAAAAAGAATGTCGTCAGCAAAGAGTTCCGTACGGCATTTAGGGTGAGCTGGCATGTCATTGATATATAGGCAGAACAGGTGTGGAGCAAGACATAAGCCTTGAGGCACGCCTGCTAGAGTTTTGCGAGTGGTGGAGTTTTTTCCTTCGATTTTAATATGGAAGCTTCTGTCAGTGAGAAAAGAACGGATAATGGCGATGAGGTCGTTGGGCACAGCGAGGTCAATCAGTTTGCTGATGAGGCCGTCATGCCAAACCTTATCGAAAGCCTTTTCTACGTCAAGGAGAATTGCGACGGTCTTTTTTCTTAGGTTGAGATTTAGGGAGATGTCGTCGATGACTCTTAGAAGTTGAGTTGATGTGCTGTGTGAAGTTCTGAAGCCATGTTGATCGGGTCGAATTTTGGAGGAGGTATGGATTTTCAGTCTGATGAGCAAAAGTTTCTCCAGGACTTTAGACATCGTGTTGAGCAGAGAAATTGGACGATGGTTGACAGGGTTGGATAAGTCCTTGCCAGGCTTCGGAATAGTGATGACTGTGGCATGTTTCCACGGCAGTGGGAAGTAGTTGAGTCGTTTGCACCAGTTGAATATTCGACATAAATGTGTTATAGTTTTGCGTCCACAGTTTTTGAGCGCACAGTTGCTGATACCATCGGGCCCAGGGGCGCGACGACTGGGGAGCGATTTGATTACGTTCCAGACTTCTGCAGGTGAGAAGAACGAAATGGAGGTGGACGGAATAGTGCGCTGATGGATCAGTTTATCGTGGACCAAAGAATCGATGATGACGTTTCCAGGAGGGGACCGAAATTGAGTTTCCAAGGAGTCGGCCAGCAGATCGGCTTTTGACTTGGGGTCAAAGATGGTGTTGCCTGATGAATCCTTGAGAGGGCGAGAAGGTAGAGTTTTGCGTATGAGGGCCCGGTTTAGTCTGTAGAAGCGTGTCCACGCGTTTGAGCCTTCGTTGAGGGATCCAAGGAGGTTGTTCCATTTGTTGTTGCGGTGTTCGGCCATGAGATCTTTGACTTTGGTGATTTGTCGGTTCAAGGTGGTTTTGAGACCTGGATCTCTGGTTCTCTGCCAGCGAGATCTTAGGCGACGCTTGAGGTCGATTTCAAGCTGCAGCTTTTTGGGAAGAACCCTGGAGTGATCGGAGTGCACGATCGAGGATGTGCTGCAAACGATGCCATTTGACATGAGGGTTGTGAGGTTCTTGATGGCTGAGTCGATGGAGTTGGTTGTGGATCCGCTGGAAGGAGAGTGACTGACAGAGTCCATGTGAGACTGGAATGCGGCCCAGTCAACTGCATGTGTAGGCTCAGGAGGATTCATAGATGCTGAAGTAGAGTGGAGTTCCAGAACAATTGGAGTGTGGTCGGAAGAGAGGTCTGAAGATAAATTTTCGAGGTGATACTGGATGTTGTTGGATTTTATTATAGCGATGTCTAGTATGTCTGGACTGTGATTGGAGTTATTAGGAGAGTGCGTTGGGGTGACTGGAGCGGCTACAGCAAGATCGTTTCTGGAGTTGATGAAGTGAGCCAGAACGCTGCCGGCCGCGTTAGGCCTGCGGCTGAACCAGAGTTGGTGCTTGCTGTTGTGGTCGCCTGCTACAATGGTGTTGTAAGGAGTGTCCAGAAGGGCGTAGAGATCAGCTGGTAGAAGGATATTGGCTGGTCTTTTGTAGATGGCTACGAGGCGAAGGACAGTATTCTTGACTTGAATGTGAACAGTCGTGTTCTCTAGAGATGAAGTTGATATAACGACATGTTGATGAGTGAACCGTCTATGAACGAGAATTGCGGTTCCACCTCCGGCTGAGTGGCCGGGGACTTGGGGACGATTAGATGTGTAGGTGAAGTAGTTGGGGATGTTGATTGAACGTTGGCCGGTGAGATGAGTCTCGTTGAGTAACAGGATGTCGATTTTTTGTTGAAGGATGAAATCAATGAGTTCAAGGTGCCTCCGAGTGACGCCTTGACAGTTCCAAAATAGTATGCGGGTGTTACTCATTTTGGAGGTTGAGAAGTAGTGGTAGAATGGTCAACAAAGAAATGAGGGCATCTTTTACCTTCATATTATTGGATACAAGATTTGAGATGATGGTAGTGAGCTCGGCTGCTATTGAGTCAGGGACAGTATTCTTGGGTTGGCTGTTATTGGACGTTTTGGAAGCGCATGTGATGAAATTTACCGGGAGAGACTGGAGAGATGATGTCTGGCTTGTGGGAGCAACAGGTAGAACACTGTTTAGAGTGGAGGTTTGATCAGCAGTTATGGAGGTGTTAGGTCTGACAGGTCGTCTTTTGTCCTTCCCTTGGGTCAGTGAAGGACAGCTTTTGTAGTTGGCGGTATGGGCGCCACAGCAGTTAGCACACTTAGGTGTTTCATCTCTGGATTTGGGACATTCTTTGGCTAGGTGGCCTCCAGCGCATTTGACACATCTTGGAGCGTAGCCGCAGTGAAGGCTGGAATGGCCGAAACGTTGGCAGGAGAAGCATTGGGCAGGGTTGTTAGATTTGAAGGCTTCGATTTTAATAGCCTTAAAGAAGAGAGAAGTTTCGTTGTAAATTTGTTTGCTGGAAGGGGTGGCGGCAAGAATGACCAAGTGAAGAGGAAATTTGCGGGAGGCGTTCCCGAATTGGCGTACGGTGGTGACATCGTAGCCCTTGGATTTCAGTTCGTCCGACACCTCAAGTTCGGTGATGTCAGGAAGCAGCCCACGGATGACGATTTTGATTGTCCGTTCGGTAGGGGACGGGACGGTATGAAAATCTATATTGTTCTTGTGTAAGTATTTTTGAACAATCCTGAAGAGATCTATGTCGACGCATTGTAGTTGAATGGAATTATTGTCACAGGCCTTGGCTAGAATGCCGTCGGCTGGAACCGCGGACATAAGTTTAGGAGCAACATTGCGCCAGGCGGAGCCTGGAAGGAAAATAGGCGGAACTTTTGGAGGGCGTTGGTTGATGTCAGCGACGGGGTCGAGAAAAGTGGAAGTAGCAGATGATGATGGTAGGGTTGGTGCAGGTATGTTGTTCATGGAAAGTCTTGGTGAGGGGGAACACGAGGGCTGAGTTTCACTATTGCTCCAGCTGTCTTCAGAGCAGGCGGAATTAGATGAGACGAAGTTAGTTTTAGCAGGAGGAGATGTTCTGTTTTTCTTCGAGACTTGCATTGGAGGAGTGGCGCCGCGTTTTCTGATTCGTCGGTGACCCCCCCTGGTTCGGCGAACTGCAGGGTTGACTTCGCTCCTAGGGGGCCCGGCCGTGTGACCGCTAGGGCGCACTTGCCTCGAGGTCAAGAGTGGGGGGATGATTTAAATAAGGTTCTACTTTCGAAGGTGAGCGTCACCCGTCACCCGTCGAAACTATTATTATACGTGCGCAAATCGCCGTTTCACTTTTTATATTGTTGTTTTTTGTGGGCTCGATTCGCCACAGTTTTATATTATTATTATTTGTAAGGTACGAAATGCCACTTTATATAGTGTTAAAGGCGCGAATCGCAGTACACAAAATTATATTGTTTTTGTCGTGGCGTAAATCGACAGCGTCTTTATATTGTTATGACGCATTGTCTGTGTCGTGTGTCAGTACTATTGTTCTTTTAACCATAGGATAGGTAGCAGCTGGCCAGCCGAACACATATTTGTGAGTTTTTTACACATATCATATTATTATTATTTGTATTATCTGTACACACAGAAGGGTCATATTTATTATTTATTTGTGTAGGATCAAGAGAGTCGCTGTTCCCCCTCTATATATTATAATTATATATTGTAATTTGTTGATACAATTATTACAAAACCAATATTTTGCACTATAAGACCACTGTTATAATTATTTCTGTAAAGTTAAATAACATAATAAAACTAATATAGTCTACTAACCTAATTTAGTATATTAGTCTAGAGCATTGTGATTATACTAATTTTTTTTTCTCGTATCAGGCACATCATTATGTAGGTATAATCCTCAAATAATAACCAACAAAGTATACATATAAAGTGAAACCATAAGTATAAATATAAAAGACAAACAAATGAATAAAATAAATAAACATAAATAAACATAAACATATAAAATAAATAAACATATTAAAATAATTCAAAGTCACATAAATGGTAAAAGGTTGTCGTACACAACTCTTTTCCTGACAAAATTGTCTATGTCAATCATGAACTTTCACCCATGTTTAGAAAAATATTTTGGTTAACAAAGCAACTGTCGAAAGAATACAATTGGAAATATGTTTGGGCAAATTCGAACGGAGTGTATTTAAGGAAGACTGATGGAGATGTTCCGATTAAAATACAATCTATTAAAGACATATCTGGATATGATGTGGAAAACAAGTTGGCTCATTTGAAACTTCACGACTTAGAATCCTCAGGATAAACGTTGTCATTTTTTTTAATAACTAATAAGATACTATTTGTAAGTAATTGTCTATTTGTATTTATTTTCTCTTATTTTATATGAATATTGATAACTTAGTATTAAAGGAAATTAACCGTTTAAATAATGTAAAAACAAAATATATTGATGACTTAGTGTCTTTCTCTGTAAATAAAAATAAATATAACATTAGTATTTTTTCAATGAATATTCGTAGTATAAACTGTAACTTTGATGAACTAGTCCTAATGCTGAGTAGTATGGACGATAGTTTTGATATTCTAATATTAAGTGAAACATGGTTATTAGTCGATTTTAATTTTGTTCAAAAAAGCGATGGTGTAACTATTTTTATAAAAAATAATTTTTACTTAAAGAGCATCACCCATGGTTTTATTACTGAATGTAATTCTATTGAATTAGTATTTGATCATAATGGGTAAACTTTGTCGATAATAGGAATTTATAGGTCGCCAAATAGTAATAAAGATAATTTTGTTATCGGACTAAATGATTACCTTCAACGACTAAACGATTCTAATGTTTATTACATTATAGTGGGTGATATAAATATAAATATTATCGACCCTGATATTTCTTTCGATTATCTTAATACTATGGCATCACATAATTTTATTTCTTGTATTAATGAGTGCACTCGTATTACTAATCATTCCAGTTCTTGTTTAGATCATATTTTTACCAAAAACATTAATAGTGATAATATTCAAGCATTTATACTAAAATGTAAAATCACTGATCATTTTGGTACAATAGTTCTCATTGAAAACTCTGTTAATAATATCAAAGACTGTCATACTTCACAAAATAAAACAAGAACTAAAATCAATATAAAACTTCTTAATTCATTAATAAGTTAACAAAATCGGAATGATATTATTGACAGAAATAATATCTATAAATCTTTTCAACATTTCTTAAATAAAATTGAAGAAATGATTAATATGTCTTCTTTTAATCACGTATCTAAGATGTCTAATAAATATAAAAGAATTAAAGATTGGATTACTAAGGGACTAATTATTTCCACAAATCATAAGCATAAATTATCCAAAAAAATATTTAGACGCCCATTTGATTCTAATTTAAAACAAAAATATAATAATTATATTAATATTCTAAATACTTTAATTAGAAATAGGAAAAAAATATATTATCAAGATCTTTTATCTAAACTCCAAAATAATCCTAAAAAAATGTGGGAAACGATAAATAATATAGCAGGTAGAACAAAAACATATAATGTTGAAATAAATAGTATTAGGCTTAGTAACAATTCGATCGCTAATGGAAATATCAATATTGCAAATGAATTTAATACGTTTTTTGCCAACGTGGGAAAAAACATCGAACATAATATAAAAAAAACGGCTATGATTATGAGGACTGGACAGATTTAAATAAAAATTGCCATGTTAATAATTCTATGTTTTTGACTCCTATAACTCAAGCAGAAATCATAAATGACATTCTTAAAATTAAAAATTACTCTTCATATTATGAAAATGCTATCTCTAATTACATTCTTAAGTCAACAATACATAATATTTCTTTCCCATTAATGTTATTATTTAATTTGTCCCTGGATAACGGAAAATATCCGTCATGTCTTAAAAAATGTATAGTTATCCCTCTGTTTAAGTCTGGTGACAAACTAGATTGTAGCAACTACAGACCTATCTCTTTATCCTTAAGTATATCTAAGATTTTTGAAAAATGCATCAAAACTAGAACTATGAATTTCCTTAATACCAATTCTTTTTTCTCTATGAATCAATTTGGTTTTATTCCAGGTAGATCTATTAACGATGCACATTTTTTTGTAAATAAATTCATTCACGAGAATCTTGATATTGGTAATAAAGTTATGGGCATTTTTCTTGACGTTAAAAAAGCGTTTGACAGTATTAATCATGAGTTACTACTAAAAAAATTAAATTATGCAGGTATACGCGGAAAAGAAAATGATTTTATTAGATCTTACCTCACTGATAGGATACAAATAGTCAAAATTAATGATTCATATAGTTCACCTTTAAAAATAAATCATGGTGTTCCTCAAGGAACCGTTTTGGGACCTATCTTTTTTATTATATATGTTAATGGTTTGCTTAATATTAATATTGATTCAAAAACAATTTGTTTTGCAGATGATACTATCATTCTTATTCAAGAAAAAAATATTGAAAAATTATACTATAAAGCTAATAATATATTTAAAATAGTAAAATCATGGTTCAACAATAATTTTCTAGATCTAAATTTAAATAAGACTAAACATATTATTTTTAATATTCAGAATGTTAATCATGACATTCAATGGAATTTAAACATACAAAATACCTCTAACCCAAATAGTAATTTGGATAATTGTACATTCATAAATATTGATAGAGTCTATTCTATCAAATATTTAGGAATATATATTGGTTCTCAACTAAAATGGAACATACATATAAACTATATTACAAACTTAATTCGTAAATTCTTTTATGTTTTTAGAGATCTTAGGTACATACTTGATAAACATCAACTTAGAATTATATATATTTCCCTAGTTCAATCAATTATTGCATTTGGTATCGAGATATGGGGTGGCGCTTATGAAATTCATTTGATCAAATTAAAATCGACTATGAATAAGATTATTAAATTTATTTTAAAACTTTCTATGCTTACTTGTACTACATTTATTTATAAAGAACTAAATGTCTTAGACATCGATAAACTTCTTATTAAATGTACCTTGCTATTAAGTTTTAAACATAAAATGTACCTACCTCCTTGTAATCATGATTACAATACGAGATTTAGGAAAAATATAAATGTAACTATTCCAAAATGTAACAAACAATTTGGATATAAAAGTTGCCTAAATCGAGCACTTACACTATATAATAGAATGTCAATTAATGTTAATAATTTCAGTAATTTTAAGCATTTTAAATCTTATATAATGAGTCAAATAAGTTTTCTTTAAGGATTTAATTCGATTTCTAAATTTACGTTTTGTTTTGTTTTTTTTTTTTTCTCTTTCTCCTTTTAATAATAATTTAATATTAGAACTGATCGGTGTAAACTTTAGATATTAAGATATTATGAACTCATCACCTTCAACACAAGCAATTGCTTAATGAAGGTGTCAAACAAATGTTCCTATCGCTTTATTGTACTTATTCACTGTTCGTTTGTAAATAAATAAATAAATAATAATAATATTAGTATTCTGGTTCATATGGTTTCAGCCAAACTACGTCTTTGGCGTTGTCGTTTGCATTCATAACATCATCTTGTGTGCATGAGTAAGGACAGATTGGGCATTGCAGAATATGTTTCATTGGGATACATGTCAATTGATCGAAAACAATTGATCGCACGAGAATTGCTCGAAAAGTTTTGATCGAAAAACAATTGCTCGCAAACGACAATTGATCGAAGAAGAATTGTTCGCAATAAACAACTTCATATTTCCACCGAGTCACATCGATAATATCTATATATAATTTATATCTTACATCGACGTGGTGCACTTTGTACTTAGATATAAAGATAATATTAAATTCAACCGCGATAGTAATTTTATATCATGGTGCATGCATCCGAGATTATTATTGTTTCAGTATTATAGTGTACCTACTTCAAATACGTTTGACTCGTTTAAAATTTTACCATCATGAGTTTAGTATATGTAAACAGTGAATAAAATAAAAGAATGTTAGAGTATAAAGGATTTTTACATACACAAGAAAAAATGTATAATGAAAAAGTGTATTGAAAATGCTCCGAAAGCAAAAAAATTAAATGCAAAGGTCGAGTTCATGTTGTTAACGAAAATATCGTGAAGTTCATCAAACATAATAATCATGTACCAAATGCATCTAAAATTGAGGTTAAGAAGGCTGTATCACATTTAAAGGAGATTTCATCCCAATCTACACTTAGTACTCATGCTGTTATTGGAGAAATGTCATCGCAGGTATTATAAAATATTATATTTTATACCTAATATAAATATAAAACAATAAAATGTTTTTTTATAATTAGTTACCAAGTGCTCTAGCTGCAGATATGCCAAATGTACAAACGTTAAAAAGAACAATTCAACGTCTTCGTCAAAGAGAAGAAGCTTCTCCACCTAACCCAAATAATTTTGATTTTATTATTCCTGAGCAGTATCGAAATACAAGTGACGGTGAGTTACTTTTACATTATGACAGCGGCATAAATCTCCCGCGTATTTTGATTTATACAACCCAAAAAAATTTGGATTTTATGGAGAATTGTGAACATTGGTTCTGTGATGGAACTTTTTCGGTAGCTCCACCGATTTTTACGCAATTATACACAATTCATGGTATATGTTATTCAAATGTGGTTCCCAGTGTTTATGTATTGCTATCTGATAAAAAAGAAGATACCTATCGTCGAATGTTTGATGCTTTAAAGTCATTAAAACCAAATTTAAATCCCAAAATTATCTTAAGTGGAAAACATCCATCAATATGGCGTTTTATTGAAGCTTTAAAGAAAGAAGAAAGCATAAATCGACTCAAAATTGAGCAATATATATGTGGCATAGAACCTCAGAAAAAAAAAAATACCAAGATAGGGCTAAGAGAATTAAAAAAATTTGCACTCATTATAATGATTTATTTATCCTAGATTATCTACGTGGAATAGCCTATAATTTTCAACTGCAAATTTAATTTTTAATTTTACGTTTTTTTAGCAATTTTAATTGACTTCATTTTTTAAATGCAATTTAAATAATAATAGGTACTACCAATTTTTTTATTTATACTAGTTAATTATTTAGCAATTTTGTTTGATATTATTTTAAAATATAAGATAATATAATATAATATAATATAATATAATATAATTTTTAGTTTTGCGAGCAATTATTTCTCTTCGATCAATTGTCGTTTACGAGCAATTGTATTTCGATCAAAAGTTTTCGAGCAATTGTCATGCGATCAACTGTTTTAGATCAATTGACGGGATACCGTTTCATTGACTGTTCCATCCCACATTCACAAGTTGTAGATGTTCCTTCAAGTAGTCCCCATTTCTTCTTTTTGTCCTTAGTGCGACCGACTCCTGTTCTCATTTGATTTAAAGTTCTCCAAATGGGCCATTCTAGTTGATTCCCTGATGGTAACGCTTCGCTGGGGACCTATATTTTGTCTCTAATTTGGTTTGTCCATTGCATAACTCTTTCCTGTTCCTTAGTTGTTTTTAAGCATTTCGTCTTTTTTTAGGAAACTGTTTCTTGATTTTAGCCGGAAATTATTTGCTTCAATTCCATGCATTGGATGTCTGTCATCTTTCGTCATCTTAGTCCTCTCCCAATCTGCTTGCACTGCCCTCCTGATTGCCGGTGGGGCAATTCCAGCAAGTACATATATTTCTTCAACTTTGGAATTTCTTAGACAACCTGTCACCAGTCGGCACGTTTCATTTAGTGTGACATCAATTTGTTTTGAGTGGACAGATCTCCCCCATACTGGTGATGCGTATTTGGCTGTTGATAGGCATAAGGCCATTGCAGTAGTTCTTAGTGTATGTGTCTGGGCTCCCCAGCAGCTTCCCATTAGTTTTCGTAACAGTCCGTTTCGTGATGATATTTTTTTCTTTAGCTTTTCACAATGAGCTCGGTATGTTAAGGACCTATCCAGAGTTATTCCTAAATATTTGGGATGTTGGGTATTTTCGAGTTCTATACCGTCCCAGATTACATTTAATAGGCGGTTTGCTTCCCTATTCCTCAGATGGAAGGAGCATATTTGGGTTTTCGCTGGGTTTGGTCGTAAGTGATTTCTTTGGTAATAAGTACTAACTTCTTTAAGTGTCGTAGTTATCTTTTTTTCCACCGTTTTAAAACTCGTGTCTTGCACTGCAATAGCGGTATCGTCAGCATATACTCGTATGTAGTGGTTTATTGATTGGTCTTTTGATATTGGTTTGTCGTTGGTGTATATATTGAACATTGTTGGTGCTAGTACACTGCCCTGCGGTAGACCATTTTTAGACTTTCTCCATAGAGACAAAACCTCTCTCTCGCTGATCCGTTGTACCATCATCCTCAGTCAGTCGATCGTCTGTTAGAGGCCGACATCTTGCCAATGCCACTTCTAAATGGAAAAGCCACAGGCCAGCCTGGCATGTCTGTTTTCGGTTGGATTCTGATGGAACCTGTCGACAGTAATGCTCAGTCAACTGTCACAACTATGTGTTAATCTGTTTCTGAAACTCTTGACTTGTCTATCAGGCGTTTCTGGGAACTTGAAGAGCTATCTGTTGTTCGCCATCTCAGTCCAGATGAGCGCGCTGCCGAGGAAATTTATAAAAAGACAACAACTCGGCTGATTACCGGACTATACATGGTATCTCTTTTATTTCGGAAAGCATCGCCTGTGTTAGGTGATTCAAAATCTGTTGCCCTTCGCTCTTCCAGGCACTCGACAACTGACTGAATAATAATCAAAACCTTCGACGCCAGTACGTAGACTTCACGCAAGATTACCTGGACGCTGGTCACATGCAACTGGGTCCACTCGAAAACACAGACAATGTGTTTCATTATTATATTCCTCATCATTGTGTACTTAAGTAGTAAATTCAAAATATTAATAATTGTGTACGGGCCGGAGTATATAATAATAATATACGTGTCCGGACACCAAACTCCTTTTTTTTACGCCACTAACACCTAGGTCTAAAAAATACATTATGGAGGACTAGCTGGGTGTGTAATGGTGTAATAGCTCGAACAGCAGTGGTCGAGATCGCCTAGCAATTGCTGTCGGCTATGTAGTACTTGTTGTGGATTATGTGTATTTGTGTATGAATGTGTGTATGTATGTAGATGTGTAAGTATACAATTAAACAATTAATACAAAAATTGTAACAATGTTCAATGGCAACTTGCTGTATAATAGGTACACGACTTTAAATAATTCACAATGATAAATTATAATAATATTATAATTCGCTGCCCTTATAGCTGAACAGAATATAATAATAATATACAGATTAATAATTGCTGGTATGAGTATAAACTCGTCTAGAATAATATAATATAAAATATAAAAATAATATGCGGCCCTTTTGGCACGATAGTAAAATAATTATAAAATGTGTACGGCCCTTTTGGCCTAACAAATAATGTAATACGTAAAATAAATAAATATTAATAAAAAAAACTCACAATTCATGGAGCGCAGACTGGCCAGCTGGTCCTGTGCTATAATAATATAAATTGTACAAAATGACAAGGGTATATGAATTGTAATAAAGATAAAGTATTGCCCTTATGGCCCACAATAATAAAATGAATAAAAAAAGAATGTCTTCGGCGATCAGCACCGAAAGAACAATAATGTAGACACAGTGCTGAGAAAAACAGTAGATTTACATCTAATAATATTAGTGGCGATTCGAGCTCACAATTTTGTTTTAACACTTGTTCAAATATTGAAAAGTACGATTGATAATATCTAAACATCGTACGGTACGAGACAGGACGGATTGACGATCGCCGTGCCAAATAAAATTCGCATAAACGGCGCGACGGCGTGCGATAATGTTTAATCTACATATTATATAACTCACAAGACACATTCAATTCAAAAATAAAACAGTACTAACAATATATGTGTGTGTGAGTCCAGCTATTCCTCCGTGACCAGTGATAATGATAATATAAAAATAATGCTATGTTATTATGTTTCGGCGGCAACCTATAATAAACATTTTTAAATTGAAGGAACTAAAACTATAATAATTTCGAATTGTGTGAGAAAATTCTAGTTCCCAATCTTTTTTTCGGATTGTTGAATTCTAGACTAGGTTCTTTTCACTTTTCAGTTTGGTTTTAGTTTCTATTTCAATTGTTCATCGCCTCCTATAGGTTAGGTGCATGATATCGGCCAATACGGTATCAGTCACCGCGCTTATAAATTTACTAGCTGTCAGCTGATCCCGTGCACTTCGTTTCCCGTTAAATGTATCAACTCTATATGACTCAAACTTTGTTCAATTAGTTATTTAATATTCGGTGTATGGTGTTCAAAATTTATCTTAACTCTTCCGTTGTCTGGGATAAAAATTCTGATTCGCAGCAGTATATTATCAGGTAGGCATCTACATGCGTTAGATCGCGGACCCCGTGCTGTTTGTACATAACACAGCGTACAAAAAAGTGTTTTAAAAAAACAATTAAGTGCATTGAATGAATACACTGATTTCACGGCAACCAATAATTATTATTATAATAACTTTACAAGACATGGCGACCATTTATAAACAATAATTTCCACTTTAAATATCTAAATCCCCGTTCGAGCACATACCCTGGCAAGACCTAAGGGGGTGATTTGTAGCCTATGTGTAGTTCTGATGTATAAGCTATATTATTGTAAGGTTTCATTAAAATCCATTCAGTAGTTTTTAAGTGAAATAGTAACAAACATACTTACAAACTTTCACGTTTATAATATTAGTAGGATATTTTTAATTTTGACTGCATAAGCAGACTTAAAATAAAATATAGTCAGAATAATGCTGCAAATTCAGACTGCAAATACAAATCATTTACACGCGTTATATTGTAAATTCGTTTAGTTTGCGACTGCACACGTATCGCTTTTAATATAATAGACAGTGTATAATTGTAATAAAAAAATAAACAACATTATCGGTCAATTGCCAAAGTCGAATCGGTCGAAATAAGCGAGATAAAAATGTCAATAGAAGTGCAAAGATTATTTTTTTAAGTTGTTATTTATTATTATGAAATAAAAAATTGTAAATGATGGAAAAAAGAATAGGCCATACCACTTGAAAATCAAAAATTGTCTGATAATACACTTTTATAAAATATGCATATTTATTAAGCAACTATACGTAATAACTATTAATAATAATTATACGATCATAAATTATCTGTATCATGGACATATTGTATTAAATAAACACTGAGCCAACATTTTACCATTTTAGTAATATTAAATAAGATTAATAACACAAATCACACGTTATGTTAAATGCATATTTAGATAAAACAAATAAATCGATTAAGTTTTAACATAAAATATAGGCCATCACTCTGCCAGTCTTGGTGTTTCTTCATTTTCCACAATCCAATATTGACCAGAACTACCTTTTTCCAGAATATAAATTAAAGCTTCGCCAACATTATCCGATCTAAACAATTGAAAGAAAAACTTGTAATTTTCTGAACCCAATATTGTTATTTACTCGTCAGTTGTTTACATTCAAAAATAAAAGTTCTTAAGTACTGTAGGTAGACTTACACATTTCTTGGACATAATACCATAGTTCTTATTTTTAAGTGATGTGAACTCCGTACGTCCTTAAAGGAAAAAAAAATATTCGGATTATTCAAACTGATCTATGATATTTACAAACAAAGTACCTACCTAATGAACTAAATATCAAATTATTTATAATTGAATGGCAATTTGTTAAAAGGGACCCATGTACATTTCCAACTACTTTTCAGGAGAAACAAAAAACAGTTTTCATTTATTTCTATTTGTGTAAAAAGTACATAGGTACCTTTTAACAAACTATGAAATATTTCATAATAATTTAATATCATTAATACGATTTATTTTAAGTTCAAATTTGGACGAAATTACATAATAAAAAAAGGTGGTCAAGTGGGTGTCGCTCTGCTGTACAGTAGGTTACAAGTGGGTCACTGTATAATGGATGGTATTACATTTGAATTCAATGATATTATATTATTGTATAAGAAAAACGATTCTGAGCGGAGACGGTATGTCCTTCTAGGTATAAGACATATTATATACTTATCTATGGTATTAAAAAAAATTGACCTATAATGAATTCCAAATTAATCATATCACAATATCCATTAGGTACTTATAACGCGTTATACACCAACAACAAACCCTGATACTATCTTAGATATATAGTAATATACTTTAGAAATTTCAAGTACCCACGAATAATATTATACAATTACAACAAAATAACTAAAATAGTTATTCTAGGTTTTTTAATATGTAATTTCGTCCAAATTTGAATTTAAAATGTCTGTAAAAAATAACTGTGTTCATATATTTTTTAGATTTTTTGGTTACAGTATGAACTATTTATGAGAACCTTTGTTTTAAATTTGCAATCCTTAGCTATAAAAACTGAACATTTTATAATTTATTAATTATAATGATTGATAATTTTCGAGATTTTGATAAATTTTGTCAAAATTCGATCTATAAATGCTTATAAAAAAAAATTGTGCTTATGTATTTTTAATATTTTTCAATTGCTATTGTAACAATATATCAGGAGCCTTGAATTAAATGTTTACACTTTTTGGCCGAACAGATAAAACTTTATTGATATTTATAGAAAAAAAAATTGAAAGCTGTAAATGTCCGTAAACAGCTCAAAATATTTTCAAAATAGTATGGTGTATAGGAAATGCTAATATAAACATTCAGTGAAATTTTCATGTATCTACAGTTATTCGTTTTTGAATTACAACAAAATAAGGAAATCGCTACATGAGAAAACGAGAGAATATCCAATGTTGTAAAAATTTGAATTTCAAACGCTCATAAAAATTTAATTTGACTTTCTTGTAGACATTTTTTTTTTTGATAATGGTAGATAATCTTATAAGGAATCTCGTATTACATTTTCAAATCTTAGATTTAAAAAGAAAAATTTTTACGAATTCTTAGAAAAAAAACTAAAAAAAAATGGAAAAATTAAAATGTCCCTAAACAGTTCAAAATAAATCAAAATATTTTGAAAATTGGATCGTGTATAGAAAATGCAAATATAAACAACCATTGAAAATTGCATGTATATACGTTCATTTGTTTTAATGTTACACCAAAAATCAAAATCGATTTTTTGGAAAACAGATTTTGCGTAAAAATTCCCGTTTTTCCTTATTTGTATGTTGTTTTTCCCGGCGCTTGTGAAAACTACCAGGAAATTTTTACTTTTGACCCCCCCCAAAGTACCAACTAGATTCACTTTTCTATTAGAAAAGCTACTGTTGAAGAAAATCCAAGCACTTTTACTGTCCTAAAACGTGATTACAGACACAAAAAAAAATTAAAAATTAAAAATTAAATAAAAAAATTAAAAAAAACACACATCATTGTAAAATCAATACATTCATCGTTTCACTCAGAATCTAAAATGTTAATTGTACGTTAGTATTACGTTTAGTATACAATATATGTTTGTACAACAATTGGTTCTACTACCATGATATATTTTAAAAACAACATTTAAAAACTACTTTGGGGGGGTCAAAAGTAAAAATTTTCCAGTAGTTTTTAAAAGCGCCCTGAAAAACAAAAGAAAAATTAAGGAAAAACGGGAATATTTACGCATAATCTGTTTTCGAGAAAATCGATTTTGGTTTTTGGTGTAACTTTAAAACAAATGAATGTAGATACATGAAATTTTCACTGGTTGTTTATATTTGCATTTTCTATACAAATAACATTTTCCAAATATTTTGACTTATTTTGAGCTCGTTACGGACATTTTCAGTTTCAGTTTTTTTTAGTTTTTTTTCTATAAATATCAATAAAATGTTATTTGTTGGGTACAAAAGCTTAAAAATTTAATAGAAGGCTCCTAATATATTGTTTCAAAAACAGATGAAAAATATTAAAAATCCATAGCAACAAATTTTTTTTTATAAGCATTTAAACTTTAAATATTGACAAAATACGTAAAAATGACGATAATTTCCAAATTATTTTGAGTTAGAAATTCATAAAATATTTTCTTTTTAAATCTAGGATTTAAAAATGTAATACGAGATTCCTCATACATTTGTCTACCATTATCAAAAATAAATGTCTACAAGAAAGTCAAATTAAATTTTTATGGGCGTTTGAAATTCATATATTCACAACATTTTATATTCACTCGATTCCTCATGTAACAATTTTCTTATTTTGTTGTAATTAAAAAACAATTGACTGAAGATACTTGAAAATTTCACTGAATGTTTATAATAGCATTTTCTATACACGATAAAATTTTGAAAATAATTTGACACGTTTTGAGCTGTTTACGGACTATTTTAATTTTTAAATTGTGAACATTTAATAGAAGGCTCCTGATATATTGTTACATTTGCAGCAGAAAAATATTAAAAATACATAAATATTCACAATTTTTTTTTTTAAGAATTTAAAATTTGAATTTTGATAAAATTTATTACATTTAAAATTTAATAATAATTTTTAGTTCAAAATGAATGAAATGTACAACTTTTATAGCTAATTATTAAAAATTTAAAACAAGGTTCCAAGTAAATAGGTTATATATAAATTACTTTATTCACAATAATATCATCAAATATACTTTATAATATCATAGGCTGACTGACCGTTTTCGCTCAGAATCGTTTTTCCTATACAATGATATTATATCATTGAATTCAAATTTAACACCATCCATTACAGTGACCCACTTGTAACCTACTGTACAGCAGAGTGACTTTTTATTATTTATCTTCCCCGGATCGTTTGAAATGCATTTTTATATCATAAAATAAATAATATTATCATAATATAGTTGATTTATAAATCTTATTTAAATAAAATTAATATTTATACGTTTGTGCAATATGTTTTCAATTCTTTGCAGACTGAACTATGACGACATTACGACAAATATGATAAAATAACATAATGATAGGTACCTATACAAGAATTAGTGGAATATACTGTGACCTAGTATAATGCTTCCATTGTGAATTTGTGATAAATCTTTTTTCGCTAATATTATATAACTTGCGTGGTTGTACTGCTGTAGCACTTATCTCGTTGGACACCTCTGCTTATATATTATCATTATATTTTGTATCACATGGTAAACTTTATAATATAGTACCTAACCTAACCTACCTAGTTTTAAACTCAAAAAATAAACTCTATTTTCCGCAGATATGAATTATTTCATGAAAACCGAAAGGAGAGTTTTACATTCCTAACATAGGCGTGCGCACGGGTAGGGCTGATAGGGCTTTAGCCCTACCTGAGATTTTTCTATACGTGGGTGGGTTGGTACCTTATGAAGACATGACGAAACGTAGGTATAGCCCTTTTATAGTTTCGTTAACGTTTGTGTTTACCCGAGAGACTATACGACTGGGCGATTTATTTAAAATTGAACACTCATTATTTCAAAAAGTGTAATTGTTTTTGAAAATATTTTTCACATAGTTTCGAGTCGCTTACAAAACAACTTTGTTATTAAAAAATTATCCTTCTAATTTTTTATTTTATTTTTGACGACAGAGTTTAAATTTCATATTCCAAAGTAGAATATTTTTCCAAGTATTTCGATACATAAAAATCGAATTTAGTGTGATACGTGAGTAGTCTATGCGTTATAAGTATTTACAATTAAGTGGTACTGGGTTATCCTGCAAAATGTATGTCCACTTCTCCGCTCATCCAAATTTTAATATTTATATCTCATAAACTAATAGCCATAAAGTCGATTTACCATGAATAATTAATAATAATAAATAAATACCTATTAATGTTAATTGACAAATTTTATTATTTTATATTATACTTTGAACGTTTTTGAATAAATTGTTTGGTTAGAATTTAATTAAATATTGATGAATTTTGTGTGTGTGAAATATCAAATAATGAAAAATGATTTGTTTAAATTTTCCTGTAACCAACAAAAGAGTCACTTAAAAGTTTGTAGAGTGTAGTGAAAATGTCTATAATTTTTTTTCTTGTTTGAGTGTGTGACTATGACAAGGGGGTGGGTGATCAGATTGAATTTAGCCGTACCTGACTCAGAGGTCTGGGCACGCCTATGATTCCTAATGAATTATAATTATAATCATTATTTATTATAACGATATAATACTATAGCGTACCTATTACATATACAAACAGCTGACTTTTTTCACGCACTACGCTACACTTATTTATAATTAAATTTCTGTAATTTTGAAAAAGTTGAGAGTACGATGAACAAATATGTTAATATAGATAATTTATAAAAAATATTCTACGATTTTGCAATTATAATTCTAGCTTTTTATTAGAGCCTTTTATTTAAACTTTTATTGACAAACTGTTTAATACCTATGCCCCCTAATGAGTAATGACTAATATTTTAATATGCGTTTTCAATTTATTTAAAAACGATAAATATTAAAAGCGTTATAAACCCAAAATATTTATGGCCCTGTAGAACGCCGGTATCAGTATTACCATCAACAATTATTTAGTGGTACCTACAACCTACATGATGTACCTACCTAATAGGTTAAGTACCTACCTATTACGTCTAGAGAGCCGCCGTGTGTCTAATAAGCTCTATAAGAATGGATGAGAAGGGAATAAACATTTTTTTTTTAATACAACTTTTGATAGTTTATATAATTTTGTTTTTTCAGTATAATATTTTTAATTTATTCTAATTTTACAATAGGTTTACCTAGGTACAATTTATTATTGTAAATACATACAACTAAATAAACCAAGGTTCAACTCCCATGTGTAGGGTGATCTACCCACCCCCTCGCCATGCATACTCCACTGCATCTCAATAAACTTACACCGATCACTTTCGTGTACCCAACAACGTTATTTGTCGCCGATACGCAGCACGTGGTCTGCACCACAGTCCCGCCTTTGCCTCCGTTCGGGGCTCCCATGTACTTGATTGCTAGAAGCGTTCCACTGACCACTCCACCCTATAATCACGTGTCAATTGTATAATTATATATTATGAGTAATCTAAAAACAACGGTGCTGTGAACCTATATAGATATGTGTGCCAATAAAGGTATACAGACAACGTTCACGTGCACGATCATTATTTATAATACATAATAATTAATATTATCTTGCAGGTGGATTATATGCCTACATAGTGTACACGCATGATCGCATCGTTCATTTCGTCCCGATCGTCGATTGATACGTCGAACTCCATGTCAGCCGTGTTGTTGACGACGATGTCTAGTCGCCCAAAACGATTTATGCACGAAATGAAGGCGTCTGAAAAAAAAATACATCACAAAAGTCCAAAAATAATATCACAGCTTGTACGACATTATAATGCAATACATATATTATGTGTATATTGTATGGTACTAAATATAATATATTAATATATAGAAAAACAAACAAACAAAATAAAATTATAAATCTCCAGTGGCGGATCCAGGGCTTAATTTTCGGAGGGGGGGGGGGGTGCGCAAAAGTATCAAAAGTACAAAAATTGGCTAAACACAGTGTAAAACAAAGGGAAACTACAGCAATTCTCCCCCTCCTGGATCCACCACTGTAAATCTCACCCAACACGAAAAAATCATGCATGGTCCCCAGAGTACGTATTGGACACACGAGTTTTACACATTAAATTAATAATATCTATAATGCGTATAGGGAACCTGAACCCATGTGTGGAACGTGCTTCTGTGTTCTCTCTGTTCGGTGTGAATCACATACTGTCCCACATACCAAAACTTTTGTACAATATCAAACGTTAACACCATATCATCCTAAGATTCCGGACAACAAACAAGTATAATAGACTAAAAATTAAAATACATACACTTATACATATTACCAGGGCCGGTTTTAAGAGGGGCACCGGTGGGCAATTGCCCGGGGGTGGCACACTTTGGGGGCGGCAAAATTATCTCAGATAAAATAAACAAAAATTAATTTTTTTCGTAAAGAGGAAGATTTCTAAAAAATGATATATTTTATTATTATTTATTTTTTAAATTCACATATGCATACATTTTTTTTACCTATATTTTATCATTTTAAATAAAGAGAAATAAACGTTATTAACTAAGTAGGTAGGTACCTAACATTATTAAAATATATTAGTGGGTTTATTTTTACTAGTAAACTGTAAAACTAGACGTATAGTATAACTGCGTTGGCCCGTATTGACAAATCAGGATTATCGATTGTACTTATTTACTGGCTACTAAAATACATTTGTGTCATTTCATATTATACAACTTGCTAAACTCTATATGTCAGTGACTACGTACTCCGTACCTACATAATTTAAATCTCAATAAGTGAACTAATATAATAGAAATAAGAGTTTACTTTTTTTTGAATTGTTATATAAAATAAAATATTATTATTATTATTATATTATTTATAATAATATTAAAACTTTCAACTTTATAATTGATATTGTAAGGTTGCGCCAGTTAAGGTAGGTACACTACAATTACACAGTTTAGGTTCACTTAAATTACATTGCAAATCTGCATACAATTATTGGATATATTTATATGTTTATATATTTATACATTATACATATGAATTGAATGCAGTAATTTAGCCATGGTTGCAAATAGGTAAATAATAATTAATAAGTAAGACTAGATAAGTTTAATTGTGTCACAACAATTTTTTAGTTGAAATTATACTTTAATGGAGCTAAAAAGAGTCAAAGCTAGTGGTGTATGCAATGGTAAGGAGGCAAAAAAAAAGAAGGAAAAACCTAATAAAGTTATAAGAAAAACAAACGAAATAAATACCATGTTTAAACTTTAAAGAGAAGATCATAGTGAGAAAGTAGAAACCATAGTTTGGAATTCAAAGTAAACACATATCTAGTGATTTGTGATTCTATAATAGAAGAATTAACTATAAACTAGTCGAAAGTTAGCTTACGATAATGTCATAACAAAGTATAGTTTTTTTTTAAGACTCACAAAGATAAAACCATCAGAAGTACGTGTTTTAGCTGAACATTTGTACTCAATGTATACAAAAGATTTGGATGTAACATTTATTAACGAATGTGTTCATTTTCAAAGTTATATTCAAAGTATGAAAAAATCTCCATCAACTATAATTGATATGAGTTCTATGTTAAAAATAGAAGGATCAGAAGACATTTACCCGTGTGTTAGTATTGCTTTGCTTACACATGTTTTTATGTACCTACTCCCTGTTCAAACTGTACCGCTGAACGGTCATTTTCAACTTTACGCTGAATAAAAACTACCTAAGGTCAACAATTTCTAAAGAGAGATTAAACTTACATGCAATATTAAATATTGAATCAGAAATAACAAAACAAATTAAATATGAAGATATTATAGATCATTTTGGTGATATTCAATCAAGAAAAAAATTGTAAAATAAACAATAAATATTATTATATTACTATATTATAGTACATATTATTAATTGTATATCATTCTTTATTATTTGAATCATGGAAGATTCTAGGTAGATAGTACCTAAGACCTAAGTTATAAACTAGTTACTCATGTTTTTTTTTTATAGTTTACCTACTGTTAAAAATCTAATATTGGAATGCATAGGTACCTAGTTAAAATTGCTAAAAATTAACTGCAAATTAAATTTCAATGAGAAAGGGAAACATAAAAAATGAATTAATGTTATGCCCCCCCCCCCAAAAAAAAATAAAATTTAGCCACCACTTCTATGGTATTAAAAAAAGGTACTAGGTAACTAGGTACTAGTTTTTATCATACCTTGTAATGTATACTTATTACTTCTTGAAAACATTATATAATTATAAATGACAATTTAATAGAATATTTTGTATTTTCGGACTTAGTCGTCCGAGTGAGTCTATAGTTATATTACCCTGCTAATTTAAATAAATATGTACACAGCCATAAATACACATAATATTATGATATTATTTATTCACAAATTGAGTTTACTGTAATTATAATTTTACTCATTACGACGAATAAGCTTTTTAAATATTGAAATAATTATTATTAAATTAGTATTTATATTATTATCATGTGAATTATTATAATGTGTAAAACCACATATTATGTAATGTTTATACATTCAAACAGTGTACAGCGATACATAATTTAATACAATTAATATACAATACTTACATAATATTATAGATGTACAAAATGGTATACTGATTCCGAATACGTACAAATATGCTATTTAATATTTTATTACACATCACAACTCATACGATCAACTGCGAAAAAGTTTTACTTCCCCTGCACGAAGGTACTACAAACACACTCTATTTTTTTTTTTATTTATTATTTTATTTATTTATTTATAAAAAATAATGGGCCCCACTGACTGGTTTTAAAAAAACATTACAAATATTGTAACTATGGGCAGCGTATAACTGTTTAGTTCTTATTAAATCAGCAAATATATTTTTACATCATTCTCTGATTATAACACAGTGAAAAATTGTCTTATATATTGAAATTATCCTATATCAGATTATCATTATGTCTTATATCACAGAAGTGAATAATTCGTCCGAAGCCCAAATGCAGTCCGCTGCTGAAATAATGAAACAGGTGTTTGACGATCTCCGGCAAAATCGCCCTAAAAGGTTTCAAGACAATGATCTCAGTGATTTGTGATTCTATAATAGAAGAATTAACAAGTCGAAAGTTAGCTTACGATAATGTCATAACAAAGTATAGTTTTTTTTTAAGACTCACAAAGATAAAACCATCAGAAGTACGTGTTTTAGCTGAACATTTGTACTCAATGTATACAAAAGATTTGGATGTAACATTTATTAACGAATGTGTTCATTTTCAAAGTTATATTCAAAGTATGAAAAATTCTCCATCAACTATAATTGATATGAGTTCTATGTTAAAAATTGTTATGCCCCCCCAAAAAAAAATAAAATTTAGCCACCACTTCTATGGTATTAAAAAAAATGTGTTGGAAAGGGGTGCCATAAATATTGTGCCCGGGGGCGAAAAATCCCTAAATACGGCCCTGTAATGTAACCTAAGTCCCTAACAATGTGTCAATGTATAGATTTTATTAAAGTACATATAATTCACGCTCCACGGTGTAAAGTAGATCTTCTCAGAGTTCAGAACTTCAGAATCTGTAAATGAAAAACAGAAGCACACTACACGGTGTCACAGCTATAGTTATAATGATATTAAAATTTATATTTGACATCTAATATTATTATCTTAATTTAGACCATGGATAAATTAGAAATTTTATATTTTAATATATTAAATATTTGTTTTGACTATTAGGCAATCTCAGTGTCATTCTTTTTCTTCAATGTGACAAGGTAATAATTATAATATTTTCTTAGGATACACTCTTTGTAATCATTTAAAGCTCTTCCATCTTGTATTAGTAAAAATAATTTGAAACAAACAATTGCCACTGGACCCACAATACTTTTAATATCTATCAGATATTCTTTGATCCCAATCACATCTTATAATTTGAAATTCATTAAGCTATTTGTTATTAATATAATTTGTTGACTCCAGTTTCTATAAAAAAAGTTTTAGTAAATTTGTTTTGTGTAATTTAATTATTCTTTTCACATTAATCTAAGTCCACTCTGTCTGTGGTTGAAGAGTTATAAACAATTTTATATCCATTTATATGGAACCCATATCACATATTAATTGTGATTCGAATAAAAGCTGTCTACACCTAAATTGGTAAACTGGCATTTTATTTTTTGAAGATATTTTAGATATTACCTCAAAAACAGGATGTACTATGTTTTGAATTCAATTATATCAATGATACATTATAATTTATAGATGACATTTTCAAGAAATATTGGTTTTGAAATACTAACTTGTTTTTTTATTTTTGTATATAAATTACCATTTTTGCCATATTTTGACAAATAAAGAGCTTATAAATATAATAGGTGATTTATATCTAAATTTAAATTGGTATAAGTAGATATTATATGCATAGGCGCAAATTGGTAGCCCCCTCCCCAAAACCTAGGACATACAATTTTAATATTATGCTATTTTGCAATGGCCTGCATGCCTTTAATATATTCAACCCCCCCCCCTCCCCCAAGTCAAAAGTTGAAATTGTGCCTGATTATATGAGTTTATTTGGTGAGTTTATTCAATATCAAGATTCAAAATGTTTAATTATTATTAGTACCTATTTATTATTTGCAAGCAAAAACAACAGATTGTATAGAAATACTAACTATTACTTTACAAAACATGTTGTATTGTACATTTTGGTCAGTTGTAACTTGTAAGTAAATTTAAAAAATCTAAGACTCATTCCACGTTCACTGAGTATAAAAGGTTTATTATATCATAAAATTATTCAATATAAAAAAAAAAAAAAAACAGTAATATAAAGAAAAAAGTAGGTGCACACAATTTGTAGTTTATGCTAATAATATAATTCAGTAAAATATGATAATATTTAATTATAATCAGGATGAGATATAATAATTGAATTTGAAACATAAAAAAGAATATAAATAACAAATTTTAAAATTATTCAAGAAGAATAATATTCTCAATTAATATGAGTATACTGTTGTCTTCATAATGAATATCATATGGGACATTTGTTCCTTGTCAGTTGAGCTATAAGATTTGACCACCTATAAATAAAACAAAATTCAGAACTGGCAAATATATTTAGGTATACAATGGTTATTTGTTATACTTTATCAAATATTTTATGTTTTATTATATCATGCTTACCCTGCAAGTAGGTACTCTTTTATTTTTTAGATTCTGAGACCCAATGAAAGTGTTACTAATGGGTACTTTCCTCAAAATTGTCACACTATGTCTATATGTCTATATATATATAAATGTTATTAAGGTCATTTAAGGATACAATATGTGTTTGTTTTTTTTTTTTAATAATTTATATATAAAATCTGTTTTCACATTTACTTATTGTGCCAAGTGGTATAGATTGTAGATTCCTATTAAAAATAAATAAAAAAAAAGATTCTGAGACCTGAGCGGAGTGAAATATAATGTACCTATTGGTTTTACAATTTCTTTTTTTTTGTCTGTTAGCAACATTTTTGGTACTAAAAATGTTCAGGTTTTCAAGATTAGCATATTTTCGAATAGAAAAGTAAATCTAGTTGGTTCTTCTGGGAGGTAAAAATTCCAAGTAATTTAAGAAAGTTTTAAAAGAAGAAATAATATTATTACGCAAAACCAATTTTTGAAAATATCGATTTAATTTTTTTTGTGTAACTCAATATCCAATAACTGTACACCCTTGAAATTTTCACCGAATATTTATATTAGCATTTAATATAAATGGTAAAATTTTCGAAATATTTTGAAATTTTTCGAATTTTGTAAATTGTTTTTCTATTATTCTCAATAAAAACTAAAAATTTACAAAATGCATAAACATTTCGAACATTTTCAAACTATTTTTCAGTTAATTTCAATTCATAAAAGTTATTCCTTTCATAGCTAACATTAGACATTTTTATAGAAGACTCCCTTAAATGGTCTTACTTCAAAAAAAAAAAAAAGTTTACCGGAAAGTAAAATTAACTTTTTATGAGTGCGTGAATTTAACATTTTTATGATATTCATCAGTAAATTAACGAGTTTTTTATTTATAAATTTTTGATATTTTGTTGTACCTAATACAAAAACTAATATAATCATAGACACTTGAAATTGTCAACAAATGTTAAAATTAGTTAATAAGACCATTTTTTATGTATTGTAATATTTTTAAAAAATGTTTACTCTTTATGAGCTATTTATAGTCACGAGAAAAATTTTCAAATTTTGTCATTTATTTTTCAGGTAGAAATTCATAATTGTTTTTCTGTTCATAGCTAACTTTTGAAATTTTAATAGAAGGTTCCCAACAAGTTTCACTACCTCTATCAAAAATAAAAAGCTCAGTGGAATGTTACGCTATTTATAGCAATGAGATATTTATGATTTTATTAATTTTTATTTTAACTATTAAATTTGATTATTTATACAAGCAAGTACGCTCGGCTGTAACAACGTCTCCAGTCAGAATCAGTGTCCGAGACCCCGACACGTATTTTTCAAGAAATAAATGAAATTATTTACCAAAATTTACCTATTATATATAGCCCAGTGGTATGCTTTTGGATCCATTACACAATTTTATAATAATAATATAATATTATACATTTTATTATTTTAATAATACTGGAATCATATTATCTCAGTCTGCGGTAATAATAAAATTATATGATAATTTTAGAATCTATAATTATGTTGAAATATGTACTGTGATGTCTTATCGATATTATATTACTATATATATATATATATCAATCCATATTATGTGATAAATATCTAAAAATTTTTTTTTAAATATTTTTTTGAGGTTTGGTATTTTTGAGAGGCCCTTTGAATAATTTGCCTCTTGGGCCCTTTAGATCCCAGGCCGACACTGATCAGAATCGTTTTTCGTTCACAATATGATTTATCATTGAATTCAAATACATTTAATGATTTAACACATCCGACATCCATTACAATGACATCAGCATGATCATCATTACAACTTATCCACCTTTTTAACATTTCAATTTTCAGTTGTTCTTTGTCACTATCTCAATTTACCTCAGTTATATGCTTGTAATAATTGAATATTTGAATGTATTAATTCATGCAAATTGGTAATAAATCATCAATTTGAGTAACATTGAATAGATAATTTATTATCATCTTAATCAAAATTTACCAATACAATATTATAAACATAATAATATATTAATATATACATTATTATATATTAGGTATATATTTATATGTTAGTGGATGTATACGCGGACTATAATATGAATATAGTTTGTGGTATACTGATATATATAAATATATTATAATTTATAATTAATGATACCAGTGCAACACAATTTATAATTATTATAATATAAGCATGTATTCATCACTTCATCAGTGAAATATTTACATAATATTCTATAAGTAGGTACGTAATCACTAATCTAGTACATATTCCAATTTCAAAACCTATAATATAGGAATATACAAGTTAAATACTTTCTTATAAGTTATAATAATCATCCAACCAAAATTCGATGTTTTGCATATCATCTGTGACCTGTGGTTCAGTGGTTGTATCACAGAACCATAACGGCATAACGGCTAGATCTAAAAAAAAGTTTTACATTCAATTTCAAAGGACAATTTATGCACTTGTCTCGCCTTTTAATAGATTAATGAAATTAGTTAATGATGTCCAGGTTGATTTGTTTAATTTTCATGCTTTTTATGGTTTTTGTGATTATATTACCCATTATACATATAAGTATTATATTAGGTATATATATTATTTTATAATTTATATTATTTATTATTAAATATTTTTTTTTTATTATATTAAGATATTATTATTTGGTATCCGGACAATTTCCCCCCGGACATTTTCCCCCCGACTGTTTTTGGCGTAGTAGGACATTTTCCCCCGAAAAATGTTCCGATGCGGACATTTTCCCCCCTTTTTTTTAATTATTTTTTTTCATAAATATAATCAATTATACCTACTACAATTAACTTTATAAATGTATACTATAAATTTCATTTTTTTTTTTCATAAATATAATAAGACATACGAAAAAATGGAAATAAGTAAAATAGGTTAAAAATTTCATATTTTTTTTTTTTCATAAATATAATAAAAACGTAAAGTAATTGTGTATAGGTAAGTAAAATAGGTTAAAAATTTCATTTTTTTTTTTATAAATATAATAAGACAAAAATAGTAGGTACTATTATTTTTTATTTAGACAATCTTTTAAATACAGTAAAACCTCTCTATAACGGACCCTCTATTAGACGGAATCCTCCTTATAAAGGAAAATGTCAATAATTTTCTATTAATCTTTCAATAGTTTTTCTACCTCCCTATAACGAAAAACTCTTTATAACGGAAAAAAATTGAGTCCCAAGCGGTTCCGTTATAGGGAGGTTTTACTGTATAATATTACTATTGTTTTATTGTTTCAAGTAGTTGAATTGATCAAAAATATACATCTACTATAATAGGTAATTATAGTATAATTGATTATATTTATAAAAAAAAATTATATTTTACTGAAAAAAAATAATTTCTTATTAAATAATAAATAATAAACTTAAAAAAAAAATGGGGGGAAAATGTCCGCATCGAATTTATATTGGGGGGAAAACGTCCTACTACGCCAAAAACAGTCGGGGGGAAAATGTCCGGGGGGAAATTGTCCGCCATTCTATTATTTGTATTATTATTCAAGATATTATTATTATTATTATTATTTTATAATTATTTTATTTGTTTTTGTGTTTATTTTACTGCCATTACAGTCAACTAAATAGATTTAAGTTTACTAATGTAATAACTATTAATTTGTTATTGGGTTCATGTTCATCCCGTTTACATTAAAATAAATTAATAAATTAATTAATAACACTAATATTATCAATTATGGTAATATCAATTGATATTACAGTTTATCAATGATAATAATATAATATTAATAATATCCATAGACATAATATAGATGGACTGCGCGTTCCTCCCCCCTCGCCATCAATAAATTCAGCCATAATAACAAGACATGAGAAGGTAAAATAGCATGGATAAAACATTTTTACTGTTTTTATTCCAAGGTATATTTTGGTTTAAATAAGAGTGATAACTGATAAGACTATTGATTCCGTATTTCCGTATCATGGAGGAAAGCTGTTAGATAAACATTTTTCCATGATTATTTACCTTCTACATAAGTTTATTATTGCTGACATGATAAAGGCTGAACGCGCAGTCCATCTATATTATGTCTATGATAATATCGGAGTAGTTTGATCTACCTTCGTAGTTGTATATAATCGGATAACTTGTATTCGTAGCATTTTACATTCGGAGTAATATGTTCGGAGCATTATATTATCGTGGCACTGAACTATCGTGGCAGTAGTAGCAACCCGGTCTTAGTCTAGCGAATTTCTATTTACTGTACCGCTGTTTGTTTTGATTGACCTGACAACACTGATATAACCTTAAAACAATATAATAACATTGATAGAAAATAGGAATGACTGGAGTACCGCGTACCGACTACCGAGTACCAATGTGGCAAATGGCAATGTCATTTGTCTTGGCTGGTTTATGACTTATGAGTATTGAGTGGCGGCTTAGACCATCAATACTATAAAAAAATAAAGATAGTTTTATTATAAATTACCATTGGTAATAATATCAGCTAATAAATAATCCAGCGTGAATGAGCACCTGTAAGTGTAACCAGCTACCGTGTAAGTACCTACTTTATTTTTTAATAAAATATGTATTCTTTATTATTATACAGTTTATAGTTGGTAAATGAAAATTGAATATCGAACCACAGAATTTAATAATGACAAACTCAATGTCTTCTATGTACCTAGGTATAAAATGAAACATATTTATTCATATATTTTGTAAAATTATCCATTTTATTGAACTGTAATATTATAACACAATCATAAGTGTTGTAAAAAATATGGCATAATTCTAGTTTAGTGCCCACACTTAGCGTCCTTTGAGTTTGAAGACCAGAGCCACTATACTTGTGACACTACAACTAACAAGGTTAAAATTACTTGTTACTAACAAGTTGTTAGGTCATTCGTCTGCCTGAAGGGTAGGTACGCTCTCCCACCCAGGTTTGCTATTAAGGCCCAGGGGGGTTTGGGGGCCAAGCCCCCATCCAACGAGAGGTCCTCAGGACCTCGAGCTTCTATAGACTTATGTTACTCTAACTGGCGACCGGAGCCGATAGGCGAAGGGAGTCACTATATACTTTTGTAAACAGGTCAAGGAGTGAAAACACAAATTAACTATGCATACGGACTCCTAACTTTTAATATAAAAATATTGATGTCCTCCGCGGAGCATTATAGTAGTGTTGCGCGCATGCGTATAAACGTAAAATCGCAAACTTTGGAAGGCTGTAACTTCCAAAATAATCATTTCCGCAAACTAACTTTTACACCATCGTTTTAAACTCGTCGAAATACATAGGTTTCCGAAAAAAAAAATCGAAAAATTCGAGTGGGCGCTAAACTAGAATTGTTCCAAAAATATTTTTAAAATGCATTAATGTAATAACTCAAATATTTAAAAAAAAAGTATTTAAAATACAACCCAAATGCGTTAGAAGTAGGTATTTGAAATAATCTTCAAATACAAAAAAATACCTCTATTTAGTCCTAAAGTAATTTGTTATAAGTAATCAAAAATTTGTTTATTGCATTTTAAAAACATATAGTTACACCACAACAATGAAATTTTCTCTACAGAGAGTTATATTAATTTATAGCTATATTATGTATTTGAATATCCCATATTGTCTTCGATGATAAACAATAATGATAATTGATTACCATTTTCTTGGTAAATACTAAATAGGTAGTATTAATAATTTGTAATAATATTTTCGTACAGTTAAATAATTTTATTGTATAATAGCTGGTAAGAAGAATCTTATTGCATATATATTTTGTTGTTGGCTTAATAAGCTAATACTGGTACCAATGTACCATTTCGATTGTCATCAACAATAAACTATTTCCTAGAGAAAAAAAAAAACATTTAATTAAGCTATAAATCGACGAAAACCGGTATCAAATTGTCCATAAATGATAAATAAATAATATAATATTGTTATAACGCATCACCATGACGGCACAGGAATTTTTATTTAACAAGAATTGTAAATAGAAATAAATTAAGAATTAAAATAAAATAAAAGTATTTAAAAAGCCATACAAATACATAAATAAATAGCATTTAAAAAAGTATTCAATACAGAAAAATGTATTTGAATACTTTTACTCAAATATTTTACAACACTGACATAGCTTCATAACCTATCTCAGTTTAACACTAATTATGTACATACTCTATTATACATTATTCAGAACAACATATCTCTATTGAATACAACCTCATACAACTTTTTATTTTCTGATAGAAATTAATTTGCTTTAACCAGTGTGAAAAAAGGGCACTGAACATATTGATATGTCCCAGTATATTTGTACACTTGTCGATGAAGATCGAAAAGATACATCTGTAGACTATTTGTTTCAGTCAATAACAAAATAAATATGTAAAAAGCTTCTGTTTAACTGCTATTATACTTTATAGCTCATAGCTTATAATTATTTAACTATACAAATACATTATTACTAAATATTTGTACCTACTACCCACCTATTTACCTAGAAAATTGTTATCAATAAATATCATTATAGTTTATCGTCAAAGACGATCGATGACTGTTTGAGATATCCAAATACATATAGCTTTAAATTAATATATAACTTAGTAGAGAAAAGTTCATTGGTGGTGTTTTAAAAACTTTATTTTAAGAGTATTTGAGTAATTACTTAAATATTTTTAAAAAGTAAATGAAGTATTTTTTACAACACTGATGATTGGTGAGACTGTGAGGGAAATATTATATTGTATATTAAGGGCAAGAGTTAGCTAAGTAACAGAAGAAAGTATCTATTTAATGTTATGTGTAGTTAAGAATCCTATTTTTTGTTCCAACTTATTCTTCATAATATACTTTATTGCCGTTATAAATTTGTCCTTGGTAATTGATTAATTGTAGGAACATGATGAAAATGTATTTAAAAAATATAAAAACACTAAATACCGACTCGGTATTCAATTTTAAATACATATCAGTGTTTTCTTTTTATTTATGGCAGTCTAAATGAAAAGTTTTAGAAAAAGAATATGTACAAATGGACACACTACAAACACTTCTTACAAGTTGGTCGTACCAACTGAAAGGTTTGATATATAAGGTACCTAATGTTGTTATGGTTCATGTTCACAGTATTTAATTGAAAACAAACAATAGAGAGGACATAATATGGAACCATTAAGAATAACTACTGATGATTGCGGGATTAATTCAAAGTGAGCAAAACCATTGTAATTAGTGTGTCATTAATAAATTAATTTTTAATGTACATATTAAAACTAGCTGTTTTGTCAATTTATGTATTTATTATTAAATTTGTGCAATGTATCTAATTTATACTTATGTAACCTATTAGGTAGTACATACTGATAAAATATAAATTTTTTAGGTATCATGATATAATACATAGGTCTAGTATGTTGTCAATCCCATTAATAAGATGTGATGATATTCCTGTTATTAAACAGGAATATATTGATAATCAAGTATTGAATGGAATTGTCAAAGAAGAAATTAATGAAGAAATAGACCATAAAAATGACAATCGATCATTTCAAATAGGGTATGAATTAAATTTACATCATAGTATAATATTAAATGTGCTGATACAATTTTAATTTTTCATAATTTGTTTTAAACATTAAGAGATAGTTTATAAAAAATAATAAATAAAAATGGTCGGCAAGCGGTCACTGTATTGGATGACATGTTAAATTTGAATTCAACAATATAAAATCATTGTATTTTTTCGAAAATGATTTTGAGTGTTGACAGTTTGTCAGCTCATTAGTTTATTTGTGACAACTAGAGTTGAGTGACCAGTGTTACATATTAATTTGTATACATTTAGCTGCAGTTATTTAAATAATATTGTTTCCGTGTGTGTGCGATAGCAGCTTTTGTCCCGTGGGTCCAAGTCGACAATACCTACCGGTGAGGTGAACGCACACACGCTCCCCTCTATCTTCTCTATGGTACTGGCCCCATATTACCATTCTGCACATCAAATAAAACCCATACACAAATACGGCTTTCTCATTAGTTCAGCTTTTGGCGTTATGAAATATTAAAATATTTTTAATAAAATAATATTAGTTAATACAAAAAGTTTTTTTTATTTCTATTATTATATTTAGGTGCAAACAATTTTTTGGAAAAAAACAATTGGAAATAGGTTATACTTCATACACATCTAATCATAATATAAATTGATTTGATAATTGATTATAATAATTACAATAATGTAAAATATTAAATATGAATTATTATTATTATTATTATATATTTTCAATCGAAAAGTATAAATTATAATGTTATTGGTTTTCTAAGTTAGGTTTAGTAATCTCCACTGGTCATGCCAGTTTTTCACACATTTATATTATGTTGGGTTACTTCTACCATTCGAAAAACCTTCAATTGGTTTGTTTGCCATTGTTAAAATACCCTCATGATATCTATTCTATTAAATTATAAAATAATACAAATAATTTTTGTGTATACTTAGGTTGATAAAATACATTTAAATAAAATAATAATATCTTTTATTAGAAATACTAACTGAATTAGTGGTAAATTTTAATTGATGTAAACAAAAAAGAAACAGAAAAATTGTATATTCAATTTTTGTCTAATCAATTCTGTTATAAATATTATACAATCAAATTATGTTTTATTTACATCAATTGACAATATCTGTTATAACAAATCAACATAAATTCTACTTTAAATCTGTTATATTGTTATTATTAATATATATTTATTAGAATGTGTATAGTGCTTAGTGATGTAAAATTTCAGAAATTTTATAATCAAGAAATTTCTAAGCATATATGTTTGTAAATTTCTGAAATTTAAAAATTGAATTTTTTTAAATAGAACTTTCTTTTTAGTAACTCACTTACTCGTGTAAAAATTAGATATTTATTCAGTGCTACCCGAGATCTATTATTATCAATTTAACTATAGTTGTACAATTTTAGTATAAATAGTAAAACTTGATATTTTATGGCTGCAGCGGACGTCGTTTTAAACCAGGCTTCAATATGAATTGTTACTACAAATACTGAAATACACAAATATCACAAAGTCCGTGTTATTACGAGTACTTAATTCGAATTCATTACGAAAAATCTATATTTTAAGGCAATAAATAGCTTTTGCCATCCATCTTTCATGGTAAATTGCATCGGGAGTATAGAAAAATGTCGTATTAGTTGTGATTTTAATTGTTTTGAATTAACTCGTGTAAATAATGTTAAATATTTAGGCATTTACTTTGATGGGGATATAAAATGGAAAACACAAATAAATTTAAATACAAAAAGATTAAGAAAGATTAAAAGAAGTATAAAAAATTATATTTTTGAGAAAAATAATCATTAATATAAATGTATCAATTAATTGGACGGTGTTTGGGAGAAAGGGTTCAAGTCCAAAACCATAGTTTTTCAATAAACGAAAAAAACATAATATATGGTACCCAATCCAAAATTATTCATGTCTTATATTGAATATAATTATTTTAAGTTATAATTATTGCAATTTTAAATTCTTTTTAAGTAAAAAAGGAATTTCTTATTGTTTACATGGACTTATGCCCAATGACACTTAAATTCTGAACATTTGCATGTGACTTGTGCCTTTGTTCACTAAAAGTTTGTGTGACTTGTGCCCTTATGCACGAATAATTATATTATAAAAATAACTTAGTCCGTTTATCACATAACAGTGATAACATTTTATTGGACCTGGGCCGTTTCTCACAACAAATTATTTCCGTTATGACTTGAATCAAAACGCACTTGAAAATAAATTGATAACAAATGATCATGGATGTATTACAGTTTGACCAATCGATGCGGCACAAAATTTCCTACAAAATCGACTATTTACATCAAAATGACCAAAAATGGACTTGAACCCTTTCTCCCAAACACCGTCCAATTGATCAAAATCAATTAATGTCAATGTTCATTATTATTATTATTATTATTTAAGTACTATTATGTATTCTGTTTTTGTTTATTTATTTTTAGTATACTCTTTTAATGGATTGTCACTATTATACATTTTAAAAAAACTTGCTAACATTTTAATATTATTCGTATAACTAATATCTGAAGCCTTCCCCTCTCATCACAAGCATGCTTAAATAGAGTGGTAATCAGCTCAGTTCATATAATTCCTTGTTTGTTTTTTTTTCTTCTTTTCTTGTTGATATTTTATCTGAGCTGAATAAATCATTATTATTAATATTATTATTTGGTTTACCACCTAGAAAAAACATGAACTCAATTAACTCCTTGTAATTGTTTCAAGGTTGTACAATTTTCAAATGTTCCTTTACAACCTCTAAGACTCTTGTTAATTGTGGATTAATAATTTCTTTCATTTAATTTTCCAAAATACCTGGAAAAAAATCGTCCTTGTTTATTTTATTTCACGAGTGCTCGAATCTTTTGAAAATAAGAACGTTATTCACTGAAGGTTTATTTAATTTTTCCTCAAAAACACTTCGTAAAATTATCTCATAAATATGATGTCTGCATGGCAAACAATATAATTTTTTTTATAAAAGTCTTTCTAACAATACACATCCAAGTACCACCTAATCGACCACTATTAACTGCAGTTGTATCAAATGACAGAGCTTTAACAGAATTTTGTATATTTCATTCAATTAAGGTTTTGTAAATAGCTTCTGCTTGTTCATTTGCTATTACTTTTTGTACAACAGGAATACTTACATTATTTTTGAGATAAACACAGTGTATGGTTAAAATTATTAATACACAATTGTTGGTATGTATGAAAAAGTCAAGGAAATGTGTTCTGTTTGAATGAGTAAGCCAGTAGGTTAGCCCAGGAGGGGATAAGTGCTTAAGTTTGTTGCTGATAAGTGAGTTAAGCAGAGAGCGACCCCTGGTGTTGGTTTATCTGGAGCCAAAAGTTTGATGTTTTGAGTGGAAATCTCCTCCTGATAAGAACTGTAAGTCAGCGGTAGCTATTTAATTGGCCTGTCCAAGAGGGCGCAGTAGACAGCAGAGATAGTTGTGGGAATGTATTTAGCAATAAGGAAATATAAGTGGCTTGAAGGAGTGAGGTTGAAACCAAGGAAGAACAGTGTGGTTTATATTTGATTTAATATTGCCGAACCAGCGTGGGCTGTTCCATCAGGATGATCACAGTGATATGTTGTATAACCTGGGATACGGAATGTGGAGGATAATTAGAGTTGGAGGGTGAAATTGAATTTGAAGTAGGGTTTGAAACTGTTGGACTTACAATTTTATGACGGAGGGCTGAATTATTTTGTCGTTGAGAGATTTTTCTTAATTGAAGTGAAGCTTGGAATTTCTTGTGAATAGGGCAACCTCTGTAGTTGGCATGATGATCGCCCGCGCAGAGCGCACACTTGGCTGGCATGCTCGAGGGTTTTATACAGACGATGGATAGATGGTTTTCACCACAGCGAACGCATTTGGGATTTTTATTGCAGTAGAATTTTGTGTGAACAAATCCTTGGCACCGAAGACATTGAATTATTTTTTCATTCGCCCGAGGCTCCTCGATTTTGATTTTGGTGTAGAATACGTATTTTAGATTAAAAATCTCTTTGTTATTGAGAGCGGGTACCAGGTCGATAAAAAAAAAAGGGAGTGGAGATTTAGTTCCGTGTTGGATAACATTTGATATCCTTCTCGGAGTATGACCATGTGACAGTAGTTATTTTCTAAGTTCATCAATTGGAGTGGTATGGTGAAGATTGCAGATAACCACGCGATACGCTCTATCCTTTTTTGCTTGGTAGTTGTGAGAGTCGGAGTTGGATCTTAGATGTTTAATAACAGAACGATACGAGTCAGAAGATTGTGTTGACAGTTTTACTCCGTTGATTGTGCATTTACAGGAGAATTGTTAAGCATTAATCACTTCTTTGATGGTCTTACAGAAGGAGTTGAAGTCGGTGACTGAACGAATAAATATTTTTTGAGGAGTTATATTTGTTGTGATTTTGGGGAGGAAGGTTGGTTCGTTTAGTGTAGAATCAAGGTCCATGTCGTCTGTGTCGTTGACCTTATTTTCGAAGACGTCGGTTTCATTTATAAGTGGTGAAAAACGATTGTTTGAAACATATTTTGTTCGTTTTTGATGGTGATTGACTAAATGGTGATTTATATGGTGATAGAACAAGTTTGTTTGCTGTGGTGATGAGTCCATTATTTTGAGTTTAGGTGTAGGCCGGGATTGAGAGTGATTTGACACACTCTTTATTCGTGTCTTCGGAATAATTAGTGGAGGGACGGTTTTAGAACTGTTTTTCCGCATGTTATTGCGTTAACGTTAAGGACGGTCGGCCGTCAGCTAGCTGCTGCGGGTTGAAATGATGTCACTGACGAGTTATAATAGATTATAACCTAGGTAATTATTGTATGAACTGGATGCGGAAGGCGAAATTTCTTTACGAGATGAGTTGTTTAGCTGAGTGGAACCTTGATGTTTTTTTGGAAAAGATGTCTTTTCGGGCGAAATTCAATACGTAGTCGAAAATAAAATAATGACTAACGGACATCACTGTTTCATTATCAACGGTCGAGACCAAGCTAATTATATACTTAAATAGTTTTAAGATTTTTTGATTTTTTAAAAAAAAAATATTTCGTTCGCCTAAAATGGCTCAAAAAATAGTCAAAATATTTTTATGTACATTTTAGGTTTATAAAAAATGCTAACATACATATTTGGTAAAAGTTTTAAGTATACCTACGATTAAGGAGGCTCCATCAGACAAATCTGGAGGAACTTTGTTTGACAGATTTTCATTTTGGAAACGGATTATGATTGATTAACTTTACTAGGTTTGTTGAGAGGCAAATATTTAATATTCCAATTATTGTTAGTGTCTTATTGAATAATATGAAAACAAAAATATCATAATTTTATTCATATATTACAGCTGAAAAAATAGATATTCAAAGTCGCCTTGATTGAACCCTAGTAAACTTAGCAATAAATGAAAATCAGTCAAACCATAATCCTTCAGTTTTGTCTGGATTTATGGTCTAAATGAATAATTTCGTCATTACCTGCTTTTACGTAAATTAACTTGCGAGTATAAATAACGACCGACCAAACGGGTAATATTATGATGCGGACTAACTGTTATAATTTATAATTCAGGAACATTTCTAGGAAATATTTACAGAAAACGATTACAGATAAAACTCACCTATACTAATTCACTTTGCGCACAGTAACAGGTTACTTTAGTTTTATCATGTTAAATTTCCTATAATTTCTTTAAAACATGGGGGGGGGTTTATTTTAAATCTCTTATTGATAAATCTGTTTAACTTCTTGTCCTGTTGACACTTTCCATCCTGCCCTTAGCATTTCGTTACCGAATATTATGACTTAAAATCAGTTATGTACTTACTTTAACTTCCGTAAAGCTGATCTAATTTGTATTCGATAATTTATGTCATCTTTTGACTGGTCTTTTAAAAGGGCTCACGCCAGATTCAAATCTTATCCAAATGCTACTAGTGACAAAAAATTGTCATTTCACATTTGAATCAAAAAAGTGTTACTGCTCATATGTTGAACAGTCCAATAACTGTCATTCATTACTAACCCCCGTCCCCCAGGGTTTCTGGAAATTCGTAAATAATAAAAAAGCTAATAACATTCCTAAGGAATTATCCTTTAACAATTCGGTATCAACCAATGAACAAGAAGAATTGCCTCTGGGGATTTCCTCTATCAACTACAATATATTATCTATCCACAATGGATCCCGTTCCTCGCATAATGGATTTTTTCCTTATAGGACTTGAATTAAATATAAACAAATGTAGCATGATGTTTTTCACTAGAAGACACTCTAAAATTGTTTTCTCTTATAATATAAATGGTATCATCCTGACGCATCTAAAGTTTAGTTCCTGATGTCTGCATCAAATTAACAAGTTTTCTAGATTGAAGACCTCATATAGTGGTTGAAAGGTTTTTGGAACCAAAGGATTTATTATGCGAACTGCTAATTCCTTCACTAACGGTCAATCCCTTAAGGTACTCTACTGCGCTTCGGTGCGGAGTATACTTGAATATGGCAGTGTAATCTAGGATCCCAATACGATTTCAGAGAAGATTTCTTAGGTTCGCTAGTTCCTTCACCAAAATCCCACATCCCCAACATGATTATACACCTGTAGCTTCAAGACTCAGTTTAGATTCGTTGGCTGATCACCGACATTCAATAAATCTCCAGTTCCTAAATAATATTGTATCTGGTAAAACTAGTTGATCTACCCTCCTATCTATGGTTAATTTCAAGGTACCTCAACGATCTGTCAGGCATTCTGTCCCTTTTTCTATAAAACTATCTACCACAAATTATATGTTAAATGAACCTATTAGGCGTTGTTGTGTACGTCTTAACGAGAAATTAATAGGTACGCTCAGATAAATACTATATATTTTTATTTAAACAACGTCAAACAAATTAAGTATACAAGAGTTCGGAGATTCTGATGGACTACGACTGATTTCCCCTCTGGACGAGCCCGGTTGGGCAGGCCCGTTGTGGCTCAAAACTGTCCACGCAGTGGAACGCCATATAATGCGACGGGTGTCGGCACCGATGCGGTCAGGGCATTTGCCTTCGGCACCTTTTTCGTGCCACTTACCGTCAATTTATTTCTATCTACCTAACAATAAAATGTGGATGCTATAAATAATATATATTACATACTTATTTTGTGTTAAAAGGTATATATTTATTTTTATTTAAACTTCCTTTCACATCTTTCCAAGCTTAAGAATTTGTGTATTTTTTTACAGCATGTTTAAAATATTGTTTTAATTATTAATAATTATATAATTAATATATTTTGTCAATCATATTTTTTTAACACCTTATTATAATTATTCGTCGTATACGATTCAATGTTTTTACAGACGAGTAAACTAGAGTTTCCGTTACTAAATCTAATCCCTGTTCTATTATTGGCGTAAACTCTTCTCGAAAAATTTGAGCAGAAAAAGGTGCTGACCGCAAAAGTCCCGGAACCATTTGTAGTACCCATACTACTCTATGAAATGGGTTTAGAACAGCGTACAATGTTCCTCCTTCTCGTTTTTAAATTGTTAATTAATATTGTTGTATATATTATATCCTAGTTTATTGTTAATTTAGTATTGTCAATGTATATTATATTTATAAATTATATTTGAATATATTACTTACATATTATTATATTTTAAAATACTTATATTTGTATAATATATAATATAATTCAAACATATAAATGTTCGACCATAATTTTACCTACGTTTGATATAATATTTTGAAAAAATAATAACGAATTGGTTATAAGGTATACATTCATTCATAATTAAAATACCCATACTATGTAATAAATTTTATTTTATATTATTTGAAAAAGGATAACATTTTTGAAATACTTTATTTTATTTTTTAGAACTAAAACTGAATTGAATTTTGACACCATCGATACCGAAATAAAAACTGAAGTAAATCATATTGAAGGTTTTGAATTTAAAGGAAGAGTTTTAAGCGAGAGCAATTCTGCAGAAAACATAACTGGTATGAATTTAGACTTGATATCTAACTGCCTAAATAAAAATCCATTGGGATTAGATAACAACTGTGATAAAATGTCTACAGCATCCAAATTAACAAAGTATACAAGGACATACACCGGTGAAAAGCCGTATAAATGTGATTTTTGTGGTAAAGCGTTTTCTAAAAAATCAAGTTTAATAAGGCATACAAGGACACATACGGGTGATAAGCCGTTTAAATGTGATGACTGTGTTCAATCGTTTACTCTGAAATCAATTTTAATAAGACATCAAAGGACACATACCGGCGAAAAACCTTATAAATTTGATGACTGTGATCAAGCGTTTTCTCAGAAATCAAGTTTAATTAATCATACAAGGACACATACCGGTGAAAAGCCTTATAAATGTGATGACTGTGATCAATTGTTTTCTCAGAAATCAACTTTAAATAATCATACAAGGACACATACCGGTGAAAAGCCGTTTAAATGTGATGACTGTGATCAAGCGTTTTCTAAAAAATCAAGTTTAATTTATCATACAAGGACACATACCGGTGAAAAGCCGTATAAATGTGATTTTTGTGATAAAGCGTTTTCTAAAAAATCAAGGTTAATTATTCATACAATGACACATACCGGTGAAAAACCTTATAAATGTGATGACTGTGATCAATCGTTTTCTCAGAAATCAAATTTAATAAGCCATCAAAGGACACATACCGGTGTAAAGCCGTTTAAATGTCATAACTGTGATCAAGCGTTCTCCTGGAAATCAAGTTTAATTAATCATACAACTAAACATACAGGTGATAAGCCGTTTAAATGTGATGGCTGTGATCAGTCGTTTTCTCAGAAATCAAATTTAATAAGCCATCAAAGGACACATACCGGTGAAAAGCCGTTTAAATGTCATAACTGTGATAAATCGTTTTCTCAGAAATCAATTTTAATTAATCATACAAGGACACATACGGGTGATAAGCCGTTTAAATGTCATAACTGTGATCAATTGTTTTCTCGGAAATCAATTTTAATTGATCATAGAAGGACACATACCGGTGAAAAGCCGTTTAAATGTCAAAACTGTGATCAAGCGTTCTCCTGGAAATCAAGTTTAATTAATCATACAACTAAACATACGGGTGAAAAGCCGTTTAAATGTCATAACTGTGATCGAGTGTTTTCTCGGAAATCAACTTTAATAAGGCATAATAGGACACATACAGGTGATAAGCCGTTTAAATGTCATAACTGTGATCAAGCGTTTTCTCTGAAATCAATTTTAATTAATCATACAAGGACACATACGGGTGATAAGCCGTTTAAATGTCATAACTGTGATCAATTGTTTTCTCGGAAATCAATTTTAATTGATCATAGAAGGACACATACCGGTGAAAAGCCGTTTAAATGTCAAAACTGTGATCAAGCGTTCTCCTGGAAATCAAGTTTAATTAATCATACAACTAAACATACGGGTGATAAGCCGTTTAAATGTGATGGCTGTGATCAGTCGTTTTCTCAGAAATCAAATTTAATAAGCCATCAAAGGACACATACCGGTGAAAAGCCGTTTAAATGTCATAACTGTGATCGAGTGTTTTCTCGGAAATCAACTTTAATAAGGCATAATAGGACACATACAGGTGATAAGCCGTTTAAATGTCATAACTGTGATCAAGCGTTTTCTCTGAAATCAATTTTAATTAATCATACAAGGACACATACGGGTGATAAGCCGTTTAAATGTCATAACTGTGATCAATTGTTTTCTCGGAAATCAATTTTAATTGATCATAGAAGGACACATACCGGTGAAAAGCCGTTTAAATGTCAAAACTGTGATCAAGCGTTCTCCTGGAAATCAAGTTTAATTAATCATACAACTAAACATACGGGTGATAAGCCGTTTAAATGTGATGGCTGTGATCAGTCGTTTTCTCAGAAATCAAATTTAATAAGCCATCAAAGGACACATACCGGTGAAAAGCCGTTTAAATGTCATAACTGTGATCAATCGTTTTCTCAGAAATCAACTTTAATTAATCATACAAGGACACATACCGGCGAAAAACCTTATAAATGTGATGACTGTGATCAAGCGTTTTCTAAGAAATCAAATTTAATAAGCCATCAAAGGACACATACCGGTGAAAAGCCTAATAAATGTCATAACTGTGATAAAGTGTTTTCTCAGAAATCAAATTTAATAAGGCATAAAAGGACACACACCGGTGAAATGCCTTATAAATGTCATAACTGTGATCAATCGTTTTCTCAGAAATCAAATTTAATAAGCCATCAAAGGACACACACCGGTGAAATGCCTTATAAATGTCATAACTGTGATCAATCGTTTTCTCAGAAATCAAATTTAATAAGCCATCAAAGGACACATACCTGTGAAAAGCCGATTAAACGTCATAACTGTGATCAAGTGTTTTCTCGGAAAACAATTTTGACATGTCACACAATGACACATACCAGATAAATACCATATAAATGTGTTATATGCTACCAATGGTTTCTTCTTCGATCATATTTAAAAAGCCATGCATGGATACATGTCGAGGAAACCCGTATAAAAAGTGACTACAGAATCAAATTAAAAAAACTTAACAATGATACCGTAACCGGAAAACTCTTTAAAAATACATCATATTATTCAAGACATCAAACTATTTAAACTAATGTGGGTTCCATCGCAGACTTTATCAAGATAGTAGGGCTCACAGCTAACATCTGGATCAATGGCCCTTCAATATAATGATTATTTAAATCTTAAAAAAAAAAAAATTGAAAATTTAATGTAATTAAATTACGGAAACGATTGTTAGCTAATAAACTTTGAATTTGACGCCTTAAATAAATTATTTAAAAAAATTCATAAAATATATTTTACATATTTCATATTCATATTTGTATTGTTTTCCTTCAATTTAGTCTTTATTAAAGTAATATTATTTTGGTTATTTATATGTTGATCTTTATTGTGCTTGGTATTATAGTGGTAAGTATCTCCGCCTGTCACGTGGGAGACCGTCCATACAGCATATAGAAATATTTCCTAACTTATTTTAAAAATATTTTCAGGAAAATAATATAGTTGTTAAAATATTTTAAAAAGTTGCGTAAATAATTAGAATATATTTTTGTTATATTCTTTTTCCAAAAATGTTGTACATAATATGAAAATATTTTATAAAAAATTAGTTTTTATGAAATATTATTAATCAAATATTCAGTATATAACCACTTTAAGACTTTCACAAAATATTATCATTTCCAAAATGTTGTGTGGGTGGGGTTCCATTCACCGCCGGGGAGCCAATTTGAAATGGGCTGTCCGCGAGGGTCCAGTTGCGATTGTTGAGTGGTGGTAAAGGAAACACACAAAATGATTTATTTAAAGGAGCTTTATTGGTTGGAAACATTCAACGCTTAACAGGCGATCGCCGACACATGAGGTGAATTAACAGAGATATTTGAAACGTACGTAACGTGACTCGTGTATGATGGTCATTGGTGACACTGTTCGAAAAGGACATAATTTTTCGTGACGACGGTTACGATGCGAGGCCGAAGCCTCCGGTACTCGTTTTGCGTGACTTGCTTTCCCGTCCTACAATCTTCTTTGCGGAGAGGTGGGTGAGTCAATGGTTTTGCGTTGTCGTGTCCATGGTGGTGGTTGACAAAAGTGTAGACCGGTCGCTGCTGTACCTGTACTTTGTACTGGTTGCTGCTGCGTACCGTGTTATCTAAATAATTAAACATGATTAAAAATATTTTAGTAAATAATTGTCTTATTTATAGAACTTGTGTAATAAATTAATTATAGAAGATAGTATAAAAACTTAAAAAAAGACAAGACCTCGGGACAGGTTTCCCCTTTTCCAATCTTAGGTCTTTTGCCTCAATTTTTTATCCAGTGACCTCGATATTCATTAAAAATATAAAAAATTAATTTGTTTATTATTCAAGTTTAATTACTGGAATATTGTTTCTTTCTTAAATACTTTTTAAACATTAAAAGAAACATTTTATGAGTTTTCAACGTTTTCAGACGCATATAAAAAATAATTTTGATTTCTATGTTTTCATACTTAAATACAAATGCCATGTGAAAATGAAAATATGATATTATCCAAATATTTCTACAAGCAACTAGGATCTACTATAATAATAGATGCAGTATTCGTAAGATACATTGAAGGCATTTAATCTACAATATATCTGTTTTGGCCGAGTAACGGAACAATATTATACAGCCGACCGAATGATGCCCACACACACACATACACACCCAAAACGGATCAATATTATACAACCGAACGAATGACGCACACACACACACACACACACATATGCACCCACCCCTACCATTTCACAAAGGTGGGCATTAACCCTTTAAAAAGTTAAAGTTAAGTTGAAAAGTTAATTTCTTTTAACTTCTTTACTTAACTAGTTGATTATTTTTGTTTTTAACTCGTGTGTTAAATCATGAGTGATCAACTAGCCTATACTGATTCGTCGTCTTTTTAAATTTGTGTAATTTGATTATTATTATTTTGATTTGATTATACTTATGCACTAATAAATAGAATCGAAGTACTCTATAATATAGACTATAGAGCATAGCGTGCCTCCAGATTTCTAGAAAATGTCCAAGGGTGCCGCGAGTCAAAAAAGGTTGGAAACCTCTGGCCTAGAGCATTGTGATTATACTAATTAATAATTTTTCTTTCATTACTGCGCGCTGTTGTTTATTGATTATAGACTTGTTTAATATTATTTTAATACAATTATGACCTTCGAAAAAAGTAAATTGGATATCAAAATCGTAAACAAACTTTGTTAAAAGACAAAAAACCACTTACTATTATTAAAAAATTGATCACAAAATATAATATCAATTTGCATAGTTCACAACCTATATAGTTGTATTAAATGTACCTATTTTTATTTTGTTCATATATTAATAAATAATAATCTATTAATATGATCCATCAAGTAGGTACTTAAATATGTAAAAAATAAAACAAAATTAAACTTATATGATGAATTATAAGCAGATTTTGATTGTAGGTACGCTGTATGTTTTCATACGTAAATACGAATGTCATGTGAAAATGAAAATATGATATTAATATATTATCCAAATATTTCTACAACGCGATTAGGGTCTACTATAGTAGATACAGTATTCTCAAGATACATTTAAGGCATTCAATCTTTAATATACGTTTCTTATCTCAGTTACCATGGACCGATTAATTTATTTAAAGAACTTCCAAAACAAAATGTGCATTATAAAAATAATAATAAATGTTAATAATAATTCTATTAAAATGTCTAGTATAGGCTATAAAAAGAAAACTTCTATGAATTTTTAACTGAAAAAAAATATGAACATTTTCAGGGTTTTGATTAATTTTGTAAAAAATTGAACTTTAAATGAACTTAGAAATAATTTTGTTTATGTATCTTTAATATTTTTATCAATGATTAATTCATTTTATGAGACCCCTAGCGTTAAATTTACAATTTGTTATAGTTAATATTTGCTTTAAAATACCGCAATTATTATGGGTACTTATGCATTGAATCACATGTTTTTTTGGTAAGATGTTACATGCCCATTTTTGATTACATGTAGTGTGATGCGGCATTGCCTTTTATTATGCATAATTTAAAATTAAATAGTAGTCATGTACGTTCAGCGGAAGCACGTGCTGGAGAGTACACGTTGAGTTTTACGTCGTTCACGTCCCAGCAAAAACCTCCTCATAAATCGATGACTTCCAAATCTCGTAACCCGATTGCACCAAACGTTCTAGCAGCTAATACCACCTCATCCACCTTGGTTACCTGTCCATTATGTACAAAACCACTTACGGTCCGAAAGTGTCCAACGTTTCCTTCAAAATCACCAAATGATCGTTTCCAGCTAGCCAAGACGCGTCGTTTGTGCATAAATTGTCTAGGCACACGACAATCTACATCATCATGCCCTTCAAAATACAAATTCACAACTTTTCATCGGTCTCATAATAGTTTCCATCCTCATCCAAGGTTCTCTCAGCAGACCAAACAGGGGCTGAACAGAATGCCAAAGCAATGATTATCAGAAGACAGCCCCAGAACGTAGTCTTAATCTCTACTGTCCTACTTGATGTGGTTGTTGCTGACGGCTCCCGTAATTCAATTCGAGCCCTGTTTGACAATGGTGCTCAAGCGAGTTTCATTACTGAACAAACTGCTTGTGGGTTGATGCTAAAGCGACATCATTCGACCGGTGCAATTACCACGTTTCCCAATAGTACAACGTCCCCAGTCCGTGGTCAAACAACTATCACTGTGATGCCACGTGGCCAACAGGCACCGTCATTTTGAGTGTACCCTTACATCATCCCACAAATCACAGGACTGACTCGGCAAGATCCTATCATACCGAGACACTGGAGGCATATTCAAAACCTCTCTCTCGCTGATCCGTTGTACCATCGTCCTCAGTCAGTCGATCGTTTGTTAGAGGCCGACATCTTGCCAATGCCACTTCTAAATGGAAAAGCCACAGGCCAGCCTGGCATGCCCATTTCCTTCGAGACTGTTCTCGGTTGGATTCTGATGGGACCTGTCGACAGTAATGCTCAGTCAACTGTCACAACTATGTGTTAATCTGTTTCTGAAACTCTTGACTTGTCTATCAGGCGTTTCTGGGAACTTGAAGAGCTACCTGTTGTTCGCCATCTCAGTCCAGATGGGCGCGCTGCTCATTTATAAAAAAACAACAACTTGGCTGATTACTGGACTATACATGGTATCTCTTCCATTTCGGAAAGCATCGCCTGTGTTAGGTGATTCGAAATCTGTTGCCCTTCGCTCTTCCAGGCACTCGAAAACTGACTGAGTAATGATCAGAACCTTCGACGCCAGTACGCAGACTTCACGCAAGATTACCTGGACGCTGGTCACATGGAACTGGGTCCACTCGAAAACACAGACAATGTGTTTCATTATTATATTCCTCATCATTGTGTACTTAAGCAGTACAGTAGCACCACCAAGCTTCGTGTCGTTTTCAAAGTTTCGGCTCGTACAAGTGCTGGGTGTTCCTTGAATGAGAGAATGTATACGGGGCCGAAACTTCAGCCCGACATTCAAGTTGTTCTTCTTCGTGCACGGTTGTGGAAATATGTATTTATGACAGAAATCAAACAGATGTAGGTGCGGCCTGCTGATCGAGATTACCTGTGAATATTCTGGAGATTTTCGAAAAAAAAATACAGTGCAGGAATACCGTCTCTGTACGGTCACTGACGGCACGTCATCGGCACCATATCAATCTTTTCGTACAATTCAGGAATTGGCCATCGTTGATGGAAAATTATTTCCCATCGCTGCATCAATTCTCCTAAACGACACCTTCGTCTATGATATTCTCACTGGAGATAACACCGAAAAGGATGCCCTTGATATCAGTCGCAGCTTATAAAACTCTGTTCATTAGCCAAGTTTGAGCCCCGAAAATGGGCCATCAATAACAGTAATATCTTACAAGCTGTAGCCGCAGAAGCTCAAGCAATGTCCCAGCCCTTCTGTATAATGACACATATGAATTTGAAATAAAAATACTTGGTTTAAAATGGGATCCGAGAGCTGAAGTGTTTTCATTTGATACAAAACCATCGTCAACTGACCCAACAAAGCGGTCAGCTCTCTCAGACATTGCCAGAGTTTTCGATCCGTTAGGCTTGCTGTCTCCCATAACGTTCTGGACAAAACAAGTCATGCAGTTCCTTTGGACTGCTGGTCTAAAATGGGATGACAAGATACCCACAGATATTGCTCAAGTGTGGACACGACACAAATTAGAGCTGAAGTTGATTGAATCGATCTCTATACCTCGTCATATAACGGTTGACAAGGCAACCACAGTGCAACTTCACGGTTTCTCGGATAACTCAGAGAAAGGTTACGTTAGGTTACGTTACGGCAGTTTACCTTCGACCACAAACAGCTACTTCAGCTCAATGTCACCTTGTAACAGGTAAATCTAAAGAAGCACCTTTCAAAAGGTCTACTATTCCACGCCTTGAGCTGTGTGGAACTATATTAGCCGCCAAACTATTACATTTCGTTGCTGATACTTACTCGAAGAGTCTTCAAACTGATGAATAGCATACTTGGATGGACTCAACCACTGCGTTAGCCTGGATACAATCGTCGCCTCATCGTTGGGCCACGTTCCTTGCAAATCGAAGAAGTCAAATTCATGAATTCACCTCACCAGTCATTTGGCATCACGTCCCCGTCGACTGTGCTTCCAGTGGACTCTTTCCGCCGGAACTTGTTGATCACCCTTCATGGTGGACTGGCCCTTCGTTCTTGGTAGAATCACCGGAAAATTGTCCTTGTGTTGTGTCCCTCGTTCAGGATATCGGGGGAGAGTGGCTCTCTGGTTTGAGGTTTGTTGATGAGGTAGAAGCATTTTTCGGTTGATGACTGGATGAGTGTGGTAAATGAATCAACCTCGTTGTCGATTTCTGTTGGGCTTGATAATTTGGTCGTCAGTTTTGGGGATTTAAGCGATAATTCTTGGTCAAATTTCTTCCAGTTAATTCTTTTTCTGGCAGCCGGAGGGTTTATTGTAATAGGAAAGTCGCTTATAGTCATAACAATTGGGTTGTGGTCTGACGTTAGTTCATTATGATTGGTAAGGAAATACTCTCTGTGAGGGAGGTTTACAAGTGCTATATCCAGGATCTCTGGCCTGTGTAAAGAATTGTAGGAGTAGTGTGTTGGGGAGTCAGTTGCGCAAATGGAGTATGTGTTGGATGTTTCCATATGTTGGTGGAGAATTCTGCCCGCCTAGTTTGTAGTGCGACAGTTCCAAGACTAATGTTTCGTGTTAAGGTTGCCAGCTGCTAGAAAGAGGCCGTTCTGATTTGTTAGAATGTTCAGGTCATTGGTTAACAAGGGAGAATTCGGATTTTTTTACATAGAAGTTATACGGACTTGGTCATATCCAAGTTTGATTGTGACTGTAGTTGACTCAAGGGAAGTCTTGATGTCCTCTTGGTTGTGGATTATGTTTTTGTGGACAAGCATGGCAGTACCACCCTCTGATGGGGATCTGGGTTTTGGTGGGTGATATTGACGATAGGTAAAATAGTTTGGGATCTTGAGTATGGTTGATGGGTTTAATTTAGTTTCTTGGAGGAGAATGACGTGTATGTTGTTGAGACGTGCGAAGGTGTTTAGTTCGTTGTTTTTGTACTTGATGCCATTCCAAAAGAGAATATTAATGTTATTCACTTTGGGCTGAGAAATCTGTGATGATTGACATGATGGTGTTTATGATGGAATCTTTGGTGGAGGCGTCCTTACATTCATGAGCTGAAGCTAATAGTTTATGTATTATAAACAGTACTTTGGTGGCCGTTATAGAAGGTTCGGTTACTGCTGGTTTTTGACCACTGGTGACTTCAGCGAATGATGCTTTTGGGTGGGTCCGAGATGATGTGTTGTTAAGACATGTAGATGGTTCAGGCGGAGTTGGGCGATTGGAGATTCTGAGTTTGTAGGCCTTGATGATTGCTGGATGGGCTTCTTTTTGTTTCATAAGGTTTATGTAGAATTGGCATCCTCAATAGTTAGCGGTGTGAGTTTCACCGCAGTTGCAGCATTTGGGCGCGACGTCGATAAGTTTGATGCACGAGTTTGAAGCATGGGTGTCGCCACACTTGACACATCTTGAAGAGTGGCCGCATTGGAGGGAGGAGTGGCCGAAGTTTTTTCATTTGTAGCATTTTGCTGGACCAGTTGATCGATACAGCTCGATTTTGACGTTGAAATAGAAGAGTTTAGATATTTGGTATATATCTTTAGCTTGTTCGAGGTTTGCAAGAGTAACCATATATAGATTAATTCTGTGGCCGTTTTTGAGAAAGCTCTGATAAATGTTGGCTCAAAACCATTGGATTTGAGTTCATCGATTATTTCTTGATCTGTGATATCAAGAGGAATGCCTTTGATGACTATTTTTAGTGTGTTTTGGCTAGGAAGTGCATGTGTGTGGAACCCTACTTTATTTTGGATGGATTCGAGAAAAGATTGTACTGAGCGAAAATCAGCTTTAGAGGTGGTACTTGTTTCTATATATTCATGTCCGGGTGATTCATAAAGACTTTTGGCTATGGTGCGCCATGAGTACTCAGGTTTTTTCGTCAGAAATATAGGCGGGAGTCTTTTTGGTATGGGCTGATGGTCGTTTGTAGAGGACTGATGACTGCTTTCATCGTCTTCTGTGGTTGACGGCCGAAATGAGTCTTCTGATAAGGTTTCTTCGGCAACATATGGCGAAGTTGGAGAATAGCGTTGGCTTATTGGTGCGATGCCTGGGATAGTTTGCGATATGGAAGGTGGTGAGAATGTTTGGTTGCGTCCTTTCTTTACGGTGTTGTTTGGAGGTGTGGATTTGCGTTTTGCATTGACTGCGATTGCCGCGGTTGGTCATGATTTGGGAGTCCTTCGCTTCGGTGCGAAACCCAGCCGTGTCACCCCTTAGGGGACTTGCCTCGCGGTCGAGATGGGGGTTGATGAGTAATGAATTTTCTACTTACGAAGGTGGGTGTTTCGTTGGATGTCTGGAGAGTACCATCTGCGGTACCTTCAAACATCCATGGTTTTGATATAAACGTTCCTATAAAGTCAATTTTGACAAAAAATATCTATCCAACATTAATGAGTATTATTTTTACAATCAATATTTTTAATTTTGAACGTCACTACATCGTTTGTGTGTTTAGGTACACGTTTTTATCTATGTATATATTTTTTACTGTATAGATTAATGGGGAAGCATAAAATAATACAAATATTTGGCACCATCATGCAGAGTGTTTAACGTATAATAAATTATATTATAATTCAACAACGAATGACCCACTTTCAATTAATTACAAGACTTTTAAGTTTTAAGATATATTTTGTAATTTCATAAGAACATTGAAAGCTAACACTGATACAAAGTTATTATTCTACTTTTAAACCTAGATTCTGGTTCAGTTGGAGATTCCCTTATTTATATTTTCTTATTGAAAACTTTTTGTTTTTGCTTTCGGTTTTGAAAATAAATGTTGGGGTTTTAGTATAATCATTTATACACAAAAATGTATTGATCTTATGAAAAATGTAATTTGTTTAAAAAATAACTAACTCTTATTTTATATCTACATCCTTAAGTAGTAAATTCAAAATATTAATAATTGTGTACGGGCCGGAGTATATAATAATAATATACGTGTCCGGACACCAAACTCCTTTTTTTTACGCCACTAACACCTAGGTCTAAAAAATATATAATGGAGGACTAGCTGGGTGTGTAATGGTGTAATAGCTCGAACAGCAGTGGTCGAGATCGCCTAGCAATTGCTGTCGGCTATGTAGTGCATGTTGTGGATTATGTGTATTTGTGTATGAATGTGTGTATGTATGTTGGTGTGTAAGTATACAATTAAACAATTAATACAAAAATTGTAACAAGGTTCAATGGCAACTTGATGTATAATAGGTACACGACTTTAAATAATTCACAATGATAAATTATAATAATATTATAATTCGCTGCCCTTATAGCTGAACAGAATATAATAATAATATACAGATTAATAATTGCTGGTATGAGTATAAACTCGTCTAGAATAATCTTCTTCTATATATATAAAAATGAATGTATGTCAGTCTGTGTGTCTGTGTGTCCATGTTACCATGGTTACCAAGGTTGCCATGGTTACTAAGGTTACCAAGATTTCATATCAATCTATCTATATATATAAAAATGAATGTATGTCAGTGTGTGTGTGTGTCCATATTACCATGGCAACCATATCTGTATATATAAAACAGTAAGCTGATTGACTGCTATCAACGCACAGCTCAAACCATTGGACGGATCTGGCTGAAATTTGGCATACAAATAGCTATTATGATGTAGACGTGCGCTAAGAAAGGATTTGCCAAAATTCGCATTATAAATAGGTGCTGAAACAGGGACATTGAGATTCACGATAAAAATTGGAAATTATTGTATTTTTATTTATTTATAGTTGCCATTGGTTACAGTCTACATTAGAAATTAGCATTTATTTATTGGTTGCCATTGGTTATTCGGGCAGATCAGGTACAAGCTTGCATCAAATCGAATTATTGAACATTGCCTACCAAGGTGGCTGAGTTGCACTTACCGCAGCAAGTTACACCCAAAAGGAGTTCAACAATCATAATTTTTTTAAAAGTTGCGATTTTTTACGAGCAACCAAATTTGTTATATTAATCCATAGTATTATATCAAAATAAACTTGGTATAACTTTGATACTTTAGAGTTAAATCATACACTTCCGTACAAACAGCACGGGGTTCGCGATCTACCGCAGGTAGATTGCCTACCTGATAATGTACTGCTGCGATTCGGAATGTTTATTCCGGGCAACGGAAAAGATAAGATACATTTTGAACACCATACACCGAAAATTGAATAATGAATTGAACAAAGTTTGAGTCATACTGAGTCGATACATTAAATGTACATAAAAAAATACATTAAATATATATATATTATATATATTTAATACATTAAATTTTAACGAGCGACGAAGTGCACGGGATCAGCTAGTATAATATAAAATATAAAAATAATATGCGGCCCTTTTGGCACGATAGTAAAATAATTATAAAATGTGTACGGCCCTTTTGGCAGGTGCGTGACGCTGGCACCCGCAAGTTTGAAATTCAACTCAAAAATCACATCAGTAATTGTTATACAATTTGTACAAATTTGTGAACCCAATTCCAAAACTTGTACACCCCCCCGTCGCCCTTAAAATCCAAAAACGATTTCCGGGTGCCAGCATCACGTGACGCTGGCACCCGGATTTCGATGTATTTGGCCTATCGACCCAAAAACCACATCAGTAATTGTTATACAATTTGTACAAATTTGTAACCACAATTCCAAAATTTGTACACCTCTCCGTCGCCCGTAAAATCCAAAAACGATTTCCGAGTGCCAGCATCACGTGACGCTGGCACCCGGATTTCGATGTATTTGGCCTATCGACCCAAAAACCACATCAGTAATTGTTATACAATTTGTACAAATTTGTAACCCCAATTCCAAAATTTGTACACCCCCCAGTCGCCCATAAAATCCAAAAACAATTTCCGGGTGCCAGCATCACGTGACGCTGGCACCCGGATTTCGATGTATTTGGCCTATCGACCCAAAAACCACATCAGTAATTGTTATACAATTTGTACAAATTTGTAACCCCAATTCCAAAATTTGTACACCCCCCAGTCGCCCGTAAAATCCAAAAACAATTTCCGGGTGCCAGCATCACGTGACGCTGGCACCCGGATTTCGATGTATTTGGCCTATCGACCCAAAAACCACATCAGTAATTGTTATACAATTTGTACAAATTTGTAACCACAATTCCAAAATTTGTACACCTCTCCGTCGCCCGTAAAATCCAAAAACGATTTCCGGGTGCCAGCATCACGTGACGCTGGCACCCGGATTTCGATGTATTTGGCCTATCGACCCAAAAACCACATCAGTAATTGTTATACAATTTGTACAAATTTGTAACCACAATTCCAAAATTTGTACACCTCTCCGTCGCCCGTAAAATCCAAAAACGATTTCCGAGTGCCAGCATCACGTGACGCTGGCACCCGGATTTCGATGTATTTGGCCTATCGACCCAAAAACCACATCAGTAATTGTGATACAATTTGTACAAATTTGTAACCCCAATTCCAAAATTTGTACACCCCCCAGTCGCCCGTAAAATCCAAAAACAATTTCCGGGTGCGAGCATCACGTGACGCTGGCACCCGGATTTCGATGTATTTGGCCTTTCGACCCAAAAACCACATCAGTAATTGTTATACAATTTGTACAAATTTGTAACCACAATTCCAAAATTTGTACACCTCTCCGTCGCCCGTAAAATCCAAAAACAATTTCCGGGTGCCAGCATCACGTGACGCTGGCACCCGGATTTCGATGTATTTGGCCTATCGACCCAAAAACCACATCAGTAATTGTTATACAATTTGTACAAATTTGTAACCACAATTCCAAAATTTGTACACCTCTCCGTCGCCCGTAAAATCCAAAAACGATTTCCGGGTGCCAGCATCACGTGACGCTGGCACCCGGATTTCGATGTATTTGGCCTATCGACCCAAAAACCACATCAGTAATTGTTATACAATTTGTACAAATTTGTAACCACAATTCCAAAATTTGTACACCCCCCAGTCGCCCGTAAAATCCAAAAACAATTTCCGGGTGCGAGCATCACGTGACGCTGGCACCCGGATTTCGATGTATTTGGCCTATCGACCCAAAAACCACATCAGTAATTGTTATACAATTTGTACAAATTTGTAACCCCAATTCCAAAATTTGTACACCCCCCCATCGCCAGTAAAATCCAAAAACAATTCCCGGGTGCCAGCATCACGTGACGCTGGCACCCGGATTTTGATGTATTTGGCCTATCGACCCAAAAACCACATCAGTAATTGTTATACAATTTGTACAAATTTGTAACCCCAATTCCAAAATTCGTACACCCCCCCGTCGCCCTTAAAATCCAAAAACGATTTCCGGGTGCCAGCGTTACACCCCACTTTTTGTACAATCGACTTTTTGACTCCAAAATGGTACCAACGATTGTTATTTCATTTGTACACATTTGTAATCCTAACTTAAAAATTTGTACACCTCCCTGAATGTCAAAAAATTAATTTCAATGGTGCTTACTTCAAGCTGCCCCACGGATTTTTTCTATCGAATCGAGAACTCTTCTAAAATTTAGTAACAATTTAGACATTTAGTAACTAATTGTATCTGACATCAAACAATTTGTAACCAAACAGTTTCCGAGAAAACTCAATTTCCATTTCGGGGGCCTAACATTTTATTAGGTTACAATATCTGATACCTACAAGACTTTTTGACAATCTTCCAATTATATTTGACTTCAAACATGTTTATGAAGATTATTTTTTTTGTGTGTCTGTGTACACGATAAGTAGTCGAAATAATGCTTAGATTTTCAACTTCTGTATCTTGTTCGATGGGAAAGTGAATATTGTTGGTGCATTGAAAAACAGCATACAAATTAAGGAAAAATGGGAATTTTTACGGAAAAACGGTTTTCCACAAAATTGATATTGGTTTTTGGTCTAACTCTAAAACAAATGAAATTTTCACTGGTCGTTTATATTTGCATTTTCTATACACGATAAAATGTTGAAAATATTTTGACTGTTTTTGGGCTGTTTACTTTTTTTTTCTATAAATATCAATAAAATTGTATTTGTTGGGTAAAAAAGCGTGAACATTTAATGCAACGCTCCTGATATATTGTTACAATAGCAGTTTAAAAACACATGTGCACAATTTTTTTTTATAAGCATTTAAAGTTCAAATTTTGACAAAATTTAATAGTTATTTTGTAGTTAAAAATTTATAAAATGTTCAACTATTATAATAGTTATATATTAGCTAAGGATTGAACATTTAAAACAGGGTTCCACGTAAATAGGTAAATGTTATATTTAAGATATACCTAGGTAGGTACCTACATATTAAATATAATTTTTGCATAAAAATAAGAAAGATGGTAGAAGTTATAGGTACCTATTTAATTATAATTATATTATTCAGTACCTACATTTAATGGGCGCCCGGGAATTGGGCCACAATTCACCTTTTTTTACATGGGTATATAGTAATTGGGCCACCAACATTTTATATTATTTTATTAAAGGTAGGCCCGGTAATTGGGCCACTAAAATTTTATATTTATAATAGGAAGACCCGGTGATTGGGCCACTATTACATTTTAAATTGTAATAAAATAATATTGAAGTCAGATGGTTTGGTTAGGATGTCAGAGCACTATTTGTTTACTCTAAGATTACTTAAAATCATAAAAAAAAGTATTCTGCGTAAATGCGTTTTGTCTATGTTGCGCGTATACATATTTTTATATAAATTGATACAATTCCTAATACTGCAGCGCACACGAAACTTTACTCGAAGCGACTGCGTATGCCTTATCAAAAGGTAATAAATTATACAATATCTTATGATGTAGAATTATCAATTGTCATCAAATGAAATGGATAAAAATAGTCATACGCGTATAGTGTGCAAAGATTATGAAACATTGTAAATTGTGATCGTTTATAGTTGATTAGCAAACTATACGATCGACATCTAGTAGTACACGCGTGGTTCGTACTTCGTAATATAAAGTAGGTGCAATGGAAGTGTTAATGTCCGAAGGAGGAAAAAATTTATTAATTTTTAATAATTATAAATTTTCTTTTGCTCATGAGAGTCAATGTGGCAAAACTCGTTGGCGATGTGCCAAGAAAACATGTCCAGCCAAAATGTATACAATTTCAAATAATATACAAATGGGTACGTCAGGGCCGGTTTTAAGGGGGGGCACCGGTGGGCAATTGCCCGGGGGCGGCAAAATTATCTCAAATAAAATAAACAAAAAATTAATTTTTTTTGTAAAGAGAAAGATTTCTAAAAAATGATACATTTTATTACTATTTATTTTTTAAATTCACATATGCATACATTTTTTTTTACCTATATTTTATCATTTTAAATAAAGAAAAATAAACGTTATTAACTAAGTAGGTAGGTACCTACTAGGTATCATGGAAGATTCTAGGTAGATATAGTACCTATAAGACCTAAGTTATAAATTAGTTACTTATGTTTTTTTGTATAGTTTACCAACTATTAAAAATCTAATATTGGAATGCATAGGTACCTAGTTAAAATTGCTAAAAATTAACTGCAAATTAAATTTCAATGAGAAAGGGAAACATAAAAAAGGTGGGCAAGTGGGTGTCGCTCTGCTGTACAGTAGGTTACAAGTGGGTCACTGTATAATGGATGATATTAAATTTGAATTCAACGATATAATATCATTGTATAAGAAAAAAACGATTCTGAGCGGAGACGGTATGTCAGACTATGTATAAGACATATTATATACATACCTATGGTATAAAACAAAAAATTGACCTATAATAGGTACCAATAATAAATTCCAAATTAATCATATCACAATATCCATTAGGTACTTATAAAGCGTTATACATCAACAAAAACCGTGATACTATCATAGATATTAAAATATATAATAGTACACTTTAGAAGTTTCAGGTACCCACGAATAATATTATTCAATCACAACAAAATAACTAAAATAGTTATTCTAAGTTTTTTAATATTTAATTTCGTCCAAATTTGAATTTAAAGTGTCTGTAAAAAATAACTGTGTTCATATATTTTTTAGATTTTTTGGTTACAGTATGAATTATTTATGAGAACCTTTGTTTTAAATTTGCAATCATTAGCTATAAAAACTGAACATTTTATAATTTATTAATTACAATGATTGATAATTTTCGAGATTTTGATAAATTTTGTCAAAATTCGATCTTTAAATGCTTATAAAAAAAAAACTGTGCCTATGTATTTTTAATATTTTTCAACTGCTCTTGTAACAATATATCAGGAGACTTGTATTAATTTTTTACACTTTTTGGCCCAACAGATAAAACTTTATTGATATTTATAGAAAAAAAACTAAAAAAAATTGAAAGATGTAAATGTCCATGAGCAGCTCAAAAAGAGTCAAAATATTTTCAAAATTGTATGGTGTATAGGAAATTCTAATATAAATATTCAGTGAAATTTTCATGTATCCAAAGTTATTCGTTTTTGAATTACAACAAAATAAGGAAATCGCTACATGAGAAATCGAGTGAATATTCAATGTTGTAAAAATTTGAATTTCAAACGCTCTTAAAATTTTAATTTGACTTTCTTATAGACATTTTTTTTTTTGATAAAAGTAGACAAACTTATGAGTAATCTTGTATTACATTTTCAAATCTTAGATTTAAAAAGAAAAATTTTTACGAATTCTTAACTCAAAATAATTTGGTAATTTTCGTGATTTTTCCATATTTTGTCAATTTTTGAACTTTAAATACTTATAAAAAAAAAATTGTGACCAATTATTTTTAATATTTTTCATCTGCCTTTGAAACAATATATTAGGAGCCTTCTATTAAATTTTCAAGCTTTCGCAACCAACAAATAAAATTTTATTGATATTTTTAGAAATATTTTTTGGGTCGATAGGCCAAATACATCGAAATCCGGGTGCCAGCGTCACGTGATGCTGGCACTCGGAAATCGTTTTTGGATTTTACGGGCGACGGAGAGGTGTACAAATTTTGGAATTGTGGTTACAAATTTGTACAAATTGTATAACAATTACTGATGTGGTTTTTGGGTCGATAGGCCAAATACATCGAAATCCGGGTGCCAGCGTCACGTGATGCTGGCACTCGGAAATCGTTTTTGGATTTTACGGGCGACGGAGAGGTGTACAAATTTTGGAATTGTGGTTACAAATTTGTACAAATTGTATAACAATTACTGATGTGGTTTTTGGGTCGATAGGCCAAATACATCGAAATCCGGGTGCCAGCGTCACGTGATGCTGGCACCCGGAAATCGTTTTTGGATTTTACGGGCGACTGGGGGGTGTACAAATTTTGGAATTGGGGTTACAAATTTGTACAAATTGTATAACAATTACTGATGTGGTTTTTGGGTCGATAGGCCAAATACATCGAAATCCGGGTGCCAGCGTCACGTGATGCTGGCACCCGGAAATTGTTTTTGGATTTTACGGGCGACTGGGGGGTGTACAAATTTTGGAATTGGGGTTACAAATTTGTACAAATTGTATAACAATTACTGATGTGGTTTTTGAGTTGAAATTCAAACTTGCGGGTGCCAGCGTCACGCACCTGATTCCCCAGGTCCAGACTATTGATTTAAACAGTACACGAATTAAAAAATTTTAATTTCCAATCTTATCAAAATGTTCAATGAAACAAAATATAATGTTTAGTGCCCATGACTGCTATACGTAGTAGGTACCTATGTGATATTTGGTTTATATAAAACAAAATAAAAATTTGACAAAAAATGTGCAATATTCAATCAAAAACATTGTAAGTACAATGTTTTCATTATACTTACGGTTATGTTATGAGCTGTAATCTGTCCTACGGCGGTTCCTGGTCGAATAACTCTATCACTCGCTATCCAAAAAACTTTGTTTACCATTGGATTAGAACAAAACTCGGCTGATAATCGGGTGTCGTTTCCTTCATGCGCAACAATAGTTCTGTTTTCAGTATATATCACTGGACCACCTGGAAATTAACAACTTGTGTTATTCGTATTTCGTGTAAATGTTTAGACAATAACCGATAGGACTAACAGCTATTACATTAAAAACGTATTCCTATTAATAACTTATTTGTTATTCTAAATACTAATATATGAATAAAAATAAATAACTTACCGACAACATTTAAATGAAGTGTATACACCCTGAGTTTTTCTAGATTTTCATTTTTACTGCCCACAATACATTTATATTCACCTGCCTCTTGATATAAAACTTGATCTATATGAAGATTACTACTTGGCCCTATTGGTTGTAGGTCATTATCATTGCCAGTTTTAGCCCAACATGGTATTGCCGCACTAGGTCCTGATGGACATTCTAATTGAACTTCGCCACCAACAGTGACCTCAACAGATTCAGAGGAACCAGAATTGTCTTCTTCGATTAACTCTTTGCGCACTGTATCAAGATCATTTAAATTGTCTAAAATATAACGAGGTGCGAGTAATTAGATTTTAAATTAAAATTATACTTATAATGAATTACTCACATCTAACATTTAAAAAATAACCAATTGAAGAATATTCAGATAACAAATGTCTGCTGGTACATTTATACCAGCCACTATGATTTCTTCGTATTGACGTAAAGTTTAAAAAACCATCATCAGTTTGGAGAACAGGTGGTGCACTATCATCTAATACAAACATAGTAAAACATGAGATCAATTGTATTTTAAAAATCGTAATCAACGTACCTTTTTGCCAGACAGGAGATGACGGTGGGTTTGAATCAACATCGCATTTAAGAGATACTGAAATACTTTCTTTAATAGGTATTCCAAATCCAGGAATTCTACTAATTCCAAAAGAGGGAGTATCTATAAATACGAAAAGGCAATTTTAAAACATTGTTGAACCAAAAACGAGGCTTGTAGTATCGGCCCAAACCCACATAAGTGTAACTGTGCAGGACGGGCATTTAAAGTTTTGAAATTACATAATGTTAGGTTAGTCACCCAAACAATTATGTGCTGCTATCTAGTGGAATAATTTTTTTTAAAGGTTGTTCCGGTATGGTTCTAATGCCTCAAATATAAGAGACGTTTTTATCAGAATCTTAATCTTTGTGGTTAAATACAAAATAAGCTACCTTTACACTACCCGCAGTGACGTAATTAGTACTTTGATAGGGAGGAGAGAATTATTTGCACATAATATTATTTAAATACGATAAATTAATGTTTTGCTTTGCCGGTAGATAATATGATCCTGCCAGTTTTTTTACATAGTGTCATTTTAAATATTTGAATGTTATCAGATTATAGGAATGCTCTAATAGTCTAATATACGTTAGTAATACAATGTTCTTACGAAAAAAAAATTAATAAATGTTCTACTTTGCCTAGTTTCAGCATTAAATAGTGAGCAGACGATATCTACTATTATTATATTTTCAAGTGTATTTGTTTGCAAATAAATGAATAAAAAAAAAAAAATAATAATAATAATTCAAAATTGCGTAGAGCCACTAAAAAATAATTCTAGGAGTCACTCTTATTAAACTCTGTAATTACGACACTGCTATCCGTAAAATGTATATTCTTATATATCGATTTTGAAAATCAACTTACATTGAACATCAAGAAGAATAGTAGTGTTCAAGGGGTTTGCAAGAGTAACATGTGTAACTATACACGCCACAGTAGCATTGTGATGAGCTCTAAGAACTCTTTGAATTTTAGCTGAACTACGACTAATGTCTTTCTCTTGATACGATTCATTAGATTGCAGTAATCCTGAAGACATGGCTTCATTTTCTAAATTTGAATTACTTGGAAATAGTAACCAATGCAAGGATGGCATTGGATTACCACCTTCAACCACACACTCTATACTTAAATCCATGTTTTCTTTTACTGGTACAAATAAATTTCCAGGGTCTAAACGGTGCCCGTCAATTAATAAGTAAGGTTCTTTTGGAATTTCTAGAACGAAAAGATACATCATTATTTTAAACACTATAATTATTATTTTTATTATTATATAAAAATAAAATACCTAAAACTACTAAATTTATTGCTCTAGCTAATTGTTTTTCGTTTACGCATTGCCATATCCCATTATCATCTAGCCTTATATTATTAATAACTAAAACTCCTGTGTTATGGTTTAGGTTATAACGATGTCCAAGATCAACGTTCTTCCCATTGTGCAGCCATCTATTATAATTTAAACAAATTAATTTTATTTATTATACACATTTTTTAGATTATTAAATAGTTATTTATTTAGGTGCCAAATAGTGTATCAACTTATTATTTAATTGCCGGGTTTTCTTTAAAAGTATTTACCATCACATTTTTATTTAACAACAATAATATTACAGTCAATTTAATTTGTTACTATAATATAATTATTTAAAAAATAAAATAAATATACTGTAGGATTAAAAACTTAATAAACTGTAGTTAAAATATAGTGAATTGTTTCCACGTTGACCGCCAAAACCTAGATAATATTTCACAATGTTAATTACATTTTCCTTGAGATCTTGTATTCTTATTCTAAAATTCGACAAATTATTAAATATTGGTTATGAGATCTCATTTACAATAACGTCAATAACATTATCTAAAATTAATTGAATTTCAAAATTGGTCTCAAATGTCAATAGTTTTACTTTGATTATAAATGTACAACGTAGCAACTTTTAATCGGGCTTTATAGAATGCATTTAACGATTTTCATTGTTTTTTTTTATGATTTTTTGAATTTCAAGCCATAATATACCAAATTAATAATGCAAATCACTAATAAAATATTGGGTTGTATACTTGTAGGTATACTTCATTATATATATATACTTACTTAACCTAAGTATTAACAAAATAAGTAATAACTTATTTAAACATTAAAATATTTTATCATTTCTCATTACTATTTTTGCACTCAAAATCAACATGCGCTTTAATTGGAATTGAAAATGTCTTAATTTTATTGTTATGTGACATTTTAACAATTATAAATGTCCAGATTTATAAAAATGTATCAAATGATTATACCTATAGGATTTTTCATTGTTTATTATAAAATAAATAGTTGAGATTTAATCTAATTTCTTGTATGAACTACATAGGTAACCTACCTACCTTTTTAGAGTGATATTTTATTTGAGATCTCGCCTTAATTGTAAAAATTAACATTTTTTTTGATAGTGACATGCTACTAGACTTATTCTAAAATCTCAACTCTAATCTATTTACAACTGTAAAAACTTCTTAAAAAATCAGTAGACATTTTTTCCAAAAATAAAATTTTGTAAACCTAAGAAAATATACTTCGTTATCAGGTCAAAGTATTGTGAGATCATATTTTAGATCTCATGACGGTCAACGTGATGGGTATTAGCTATTAATAATAAATTAATCTATGTATCGAATAAATTAATTTTATAATAATAGTTCTATAATAAAGTATTTTACTAAATTCCGATAAATATACTTAGCTTATTAGAATGACTTAACATAACTAGTAGGTTATTCATAATATAATCGTAGCTTACAATATTATTAATATTGTTTGATGCATGCTAATTTTATACATTGTTAGAATAGATAGTTTTAATGGAAAATTTTATAACGCAGAAAATTCTATTGATTTTACTGAATAAAATTACTTATTGATTCACATAATGTAATTTATAATAAGATTATGTCCTAAATCTATAATAATATACTATATCATCATAAATGTATATTTAGGAACTATAGGGAGCTCCTAGTTAAAATTAAATACGTTTCTTTAAACCCTAAGTGCTTATGTAAATGTTTGTGTTTGCATTTAATTGTGAGTTGGTGTAGTATATTGCAAGAATATACTCACTTTAGTTTCATTTGTAACCAATTGGACGTAACATTTAAAGCGGGTAAAATTCCGCATGGTAACTTCACATCTGAATGAGGCCAAGTTAATTGCTCTATAGGGCTTAAAGTACTCAGCCCGGTATTGTCTCTTTGCTGATGATGCCTCAAGATGTGAGTCATAGTTTTGACATCTGTAAAAACATTGAAAATCATTAGAACAACTTTCAAGTAGGTACCTAATTAAAAAAATATATAATTTCATTAATAAATGAAAAATTAATTTATTTGATTTACATAATAGAGATAAATGATAATGTTTTACTTGTACCTATAGATATTTATATAACATAGTCTAGATACTGAAAGTTTATAGGATAAAACTATTTATAAAATAATATAAGGTACCTATATAGTGTTTGAAGTATGAGAAATATTTCATGAAATATTTCAAATGAAATATTTCATTTTGAAATATTTCACTAAGTTGTGAAATATTTCACAAAAACGCGAAACATTGAAATTTTTTTTAACACAAATAAAAACACAATTTATTTATTTTTTTAACACAATGTTCAGTGTTCTAAATTCTAATGTCAGAATTCAGTAAGTATAAAATATACATGTATAATATTGTATACCTACTTGTATCATTTAAACATTAAAATATTTAAAAATTTTGAATACCAATTTAAATGTATAATACCAAAGGTTAGGTATACATACAGGTTACCATATAGTGATGAAGGTAATTTATGACAATTATATGTAAATATAAAACTTATTTAAAAATAAAACAAAATCTATTAAGATACTGAAATATTTCACATATTTTGAAATATTTCATGAAATATTTCACGAAATATTTCATTTTTTTAAATTTCATGAAATTTTCAAACACTATACCTATATATCATTAAAAAAAATACTTGTTTAGTTAAATGGTTTGGATAATAGGTATGCCAATTACTAAATCTATTTACTATTTAGGCATTTAGCTGATGAGTATACAGTGGGTTCAAGCTAAAAGGTATTAGAAGATAAAGGAATGGCACGGTGGCCACCTAAGTATCTAGTATCCCTAGTATCTCTGGTAATAAAAATCCAAATTCTAGCAAATTCTCTCAATTAACCCCCAAACTATTGGTGAAGATTTTCAGTTGCTACGCCAAAGTACGTAATAATTTACTATTGCTATTATAAAAATATATATATACTTTAATGTTGTTAGCTATTACATAATATTATATGTTTCACAAATTTTTTTTAGTTATGTGCAATATTTTGTTTCTAAATCAAGCCAATGTCCGTAAAAATATAGGACAAGATAAACATTTCTACAAATACTATACAAATTTTAAATTACGATCAAAATAATATGTTATCAGTACCTACAGAGATTTATTAATACTATGTATTACAAAAGTATATAAGAAATTTTAGTTTGTTGTATTCATAAAAAATATTATTATAATAAACAAATACAAAGCCGCCGTTACCCCAACATATTTGGCCGGTAATACCCCTATCCAAGTAGCACTCCAGGCCGCCATTCGTATTAATGATCCAGGCCCTGATTATTAGGTCGATACTTAGGTTTTGATAACAACAATTATCAAATAACGTGAACATCTAAATTTTAGATATAGGTATCATATTTTATGAGATATGCCACTGTCCACTGACCGGAATTCCCCAGTGGCCGTCATTCCCCATTTCAAAGTTAAAATTACTGATTTAATTTGTATTAACAATATTTATACAATATTTTGAAATACAATATTGCCTTGTGAGTCATACAATGTATCTGTATAATGTATTAATAAATAATAATTATGTGAGTTTGTAATTTGCACCAGGTACCTAGTCGAAAATAGTGTTTGTAATTTACACCAAAATAAGTGGGTGTCTATAATATATATTCGATCATGTATCAAGTATCTACTTATTCGACTATTTCGTCGGTACCTTTGACGCGACGTCGAGACTCGAATGACTCGAATGACAATAATAATTTTTCGAGATTTCTAACTACCCACTGCGGCTTTATCTGGTAGTTGGTACCCAATGTTTGACGTTGATCCGTCTTAAACATATTATTACACAGTATGAGTGTATGACACAGTGCCGCAATAACCGGGTGTGTTGAGTGTGTCAAACACACGGGCCCAGGGTTCCAACCCATATGGGGGGCCCAATGATAAAAATTTTAAAATATATAGAAAGAAAAAAATTAAATCATTTTGTTATAATAATGATTATTAATAAAGATTGAACAAGATTAAACAATAGATCGGTTTTGTTTTGTACACAGCATTATCATACATCAACGTTTCTTTTGCGGCCTGTATAACCGAAATTAAAAATAGAAAAAAAGACTAAAAATATAGATTAAACTAAGATTAAAAATAAGACTTTCAAGTATAGCTTTGCTCAATATTGAAAGACAACAAACAAATGATATTAACATAAAATTGACAATTTTACAAACAAAAAGGCAAGAAAAATGAATTTTTACTTTCTTGATTAAAATGGATTATCAAGTAGATGAAAATGTGGAATTAAATTTTTTTTTAAATTATTTCATTTTTCACAGATAAAAAAAAAGAGTTATTTTTCTCTAGATTTTCATTTAGCTAGGTATATTTCCGAAACTGGAGAACGGATTTCGTTGTTTGGCATCTTGTTAAATTCACATTAGCTGGAGAATTGCAGTGAAGGTTTTAAAAACTTTATCTCCAATCGTTAATTCACTACAAAGCTGTAAAGCTGAAAAAACATCAAAAAACGCCCAATAAAATTTGTTTTAATTTTGTTTATGTTCTGTAGTGAATTAACTATTAAAGATAAAGTTTTGAAAATCTTTACTGCACTTCTCCTAACCAATGTGAATCTAATAAGACCCCAAACAACGAAATCCTCTATCCGGTTTCGGAGATCTATCTCACTAAATGAAAATGAAAATGATTTTTTGTGGGGCTGTTCACACCGAAATTTTTCTGGATTCAAATTGTTATACCGCCTGGGTGTGATATCAGTTAATACATTTCTAAAAATTAAAAATCGAGAAAGTTTACATGCCAATCCCTGACTTGGCAAGCCTTTTTAAAGTGAGTACACTAGTATTTATTTTTGAGTTTCTAATTGACAGTTAATGTATGGTATGTTCAATTTATTTGTTCTTTGATAATTATTTATTTATTTAAAATGAATAAAAAAGGCTACAAATTATTGCTTTTATTTATTTGTAAATACATAAGTACACCTACATGTTTTAATTATGTTAACCTTATTTTGTATGAGTAAAAATTCAAAATTCCAATGAATGTTTTCAAATTTGGAAAAATTAATTTTACAATAGTCAATAGGTCAATTTTTCAATTTTCAAGAGTGAGGGGGGGCATTCATTTTATTTACACACGGACCCAAATTGGTGTAGTTGTGGCACTGGTATGACATATTAATTGTTCTCAAAAATAATGCATTTATTTTATTATTAATTATTAAAATAATATATATGTTTTTCATAATATCTAGTAAGTTTACAATAATCATATGTCACGGTGTTAGGACCACTCTTCCGAAGCGCCTCAACCGAATTTAATGCATTTTTTTTTCATATTTTGTAGGTATGAGAATATAGATCGTAAAGTATTTTTCACCCTCCTAGGTCCAATCTGAGAAGGTGCTCAAACGGGGATTTTGAGATTTAAGGTGGAAATGGTTGCTATTGGTTACAGGAGAAATAATTAGTAGAAATTAGTATTTATTATTTGGTTGCCGTTGGTTAATCGGGCAGATCAGGCGTAAGCATGCATCAAATATAATTTTCACACATTGCCTACTTGACATGCTGTCACACATTGTCCACGATTCAATGTAGTCGGATTACCTAAAAGAGGGAGGCTGAGTTTCACCCAAAAGGAGTTGAACAATCACAATTTTTTTTAAAGTTGTAGTTTTCACTTTTTACGGACAACGAACTGCGTGGGACCAGCTAGTAATAATCTGTATATATATAAAAATGGAGCGTGAAAAATGTACGTTACCTCATCAATTGAGAACGGCTGGTCCGATTTGGCTCAAATTTTTTTAAAGATGTTCTTAATTGCCAGGTTTTTACGAAAGAAAATTTTAGAAAAATCCACCGGAAAAGTAGGAATTCTGGATGTAAAAAATACAACAGTGGTACAACAGTGTTGGTCATGTTTGTTGATTTATATTATTATTTTTTGTCAATATATATATATGAATATTTTTGTGTAGATTTGACCTCTGGGAAGAAGACAGGCTAATTTAAAAATGGTTAAATTTGGTTTTTTTTTATTCATCGGATTTTAGTACTGTTAGGTTAGGTTAGGATTTTGTATTAATTGATTATATTAATGCACCATAGGTGGAATACGACAAATTTGGTATAACTTTAATACTCTAGAGTTAACTCATACACTTACGTACCTACAAACAGCACGGGGTCCGCGATCTACCTCAGGTAAATTGCCTACCTGATAATATACCTACTGCTGTGAACCAGAAATTTTATTCCGGGCAACGAAAAAGTTAAGATAAGTTTTGAACACCATACACCGAATATTAAATAACGAATTGAACAAAGTTTAAGTCATATAGAGTTGGTACATTTGACGGGCATCGAAGTGCACGGGATCAGCTAGTATAATATAATTATTGATATGAGGTAGCTTTAAAGTCAATACTGGCGTACTGTAGTACGGTGTCGATGTGAATAGGTTAGTGAAATAAGAAACTAAAATGGTATATTATTCTGTATCTCTGTGAGTTATATTAAATTACTATATTATTGTCTATTAGCTTCTCATATCTCAATATCTTATACTGTACTATTGAAACGTGTAAGTAGGTACTATCAAAACAATTGTTGATGTTTGCATTGAATTTTAGTGCAAATTGACTACGACTATAATAATTATGATCATAATTTACGAAAATCATCTTCAAGTTTATAATCATATTAGTTAAAAACTGTACTAGGTATATCAACCATGGTTGCATGGCTGCGTAAATTTATGAAAATGTAGTGTTTTCGGATACTGTTTGGGTACAAATTGTTTGATGTCGGTTACAATTAGTTACTTCAAGGTTACCATATTTTGAAATTGGTTCGAAGTCGATTGGACATAGTCGGGGGGGGGGGCAACTTCATGAAGGTTTTCAAGTTACCTACTATAGTTTATTAAAGCTTCAATAGATTGCAGATGATGTGCTTACTTTAAAAAGTATTAAATCTGCATCATACTACTTATCCGTCATATCTATTTAAAACAATATTTTTTCTGTTTATTAATAAATTATAGCTATCAATTATATAAAGTAAAGGTTTAGACACTTTAGTACGAGTATTTTAACAAAATTGTTCATGTATTTTTAATTTATTTTAGTGTGTTGTATTATGTAATCTATGCATAATCTATACATCCAAAAATAGTGTCAACTCAAGTAACCCATATGAAACTATTCAACGATTAGTTAGAGTAAATTGCATCCAATCAACGAAATTTCCTAATACAACATCAAAAGAAGATAATAAGCTTTAATATAATAATTAATAGGTACTTCGTACTTCTTATTTATAGGTAAAAACATTTATTAAAAAACGGGTTATGTAAAATTCTGTTTTCATTTCGCATTATCATAGTTTAGAAATTACGAAATCATATTTTAGATGAAAGCATACCACGGACCCACCATTCAGAGATCAGAGTTTAGAGTTACCACAACCACGTCTTTGTGTATAGGTAATATTTTAATCAATGCTTCAGATAGATGATACATTTTATATGACTACTTACATAAACTTATACCTACGGATAACGAATAACGAATAAGTAAAGTGGGAAGGTACATCGTACATCAACCAACTGGTGAGTATGAATATTATTTACTTCATAGTTAACTATATTAGGTATAAACGATATTTTAGAATATTAGATATTTAAATTTGACCTACTATATACCTACTATGTATTATATACCCAACAAAAACACTCCTCCAAACTCCGTGTAAAAAACGCTAAGTATCAACAAAAAAAATGGCTCAAAAAGTTGTGATATTATTTTATTGCTAAACTTTTGAATTATAGATATCATTTATGTTAAAATAGTCTGCTAAGTAATTGAACTTAGCTCAGTGACTTTAAAACACTTGAATAGTTATATACATTGCCTATTTCATTGATAGTAGACTATATTTTTGCACTCATTACGCTACCTATAGTATTTTTAATGTTTTAAATTAAGTCGAAAATCTAAGTTAAATTATTTAGCAGACTATTTATATAAATTATAATATATTCTATAGTTAAAAGACTAGCTATACAATGATATCACAACTTTTAGAGCCATTTTTTTTTCTTAGCGTTTTTTTACACAGTTTGGTGGAGTGTTTTTGATGGGATGTCACTCATTTTTTGTTGATACCTTATTATTTCGGTAACATGATATTGGTTTTACAACGATGTTTTTTTTCTTTTTCTTTTTAAATTATTTTATAAAAAATAAGTTTATATGTTTATAAATGGTCGCCATTGGTTGCAGATTATAAAAGTAATAGTAGAAATAAATATTATTTTTTTATTTATTGCCATTGGTGTCGGATAGTGCACTGCATTATAATGTTGGTCTTGGGGAATGTTATCTAATAAAATGTTGAAAATACTCTATAATAATTTCTAGTTAAATTGGCTCTGTTAAAAAAACTCTGTTGATATTGTTCAAAATTATTTGAAAAATACAGCATGCAAATCTACGTGAAACTTCCAATTAGATGAATGTATTTTCAAACTTAATTATTTAACTACAAATTTGCTATATGCTTTCTCAAGAAATTTTTTTCATGAATCGTGTTGCTTCATTTATACCCGACAAGTTTTTGCCTATGTGTGCATTTTAATGTGCTCTTTTCTTTTTTACTTCGAGCGACCCTGCCGGGTTGTTAAATGTAGTAAAATATTGTAATATTTTTACATGCAACTATAAACACTTAACAGTAAAAGTAAATCACATGTGATTTGCAAAAATTAATCGTTTTTAAAATAAATTATTCATAAGCAGTTACATACAACCTATTTCAAAAAGGTTGAAATGTAAATTTATTTTAAACTTAAATCGTAACTTTTCCCAGTAACTCTTGAAAACATTGTAAAAAATCCACACTATTTTATAGTGTTCACTCTGAACGTGTACCTACACTGTACAGACTACACAACGCAAATGAGTTTAGCATAAAATAAAACATTTGAGTCACATCTAGAAAACGGGTGTTTAAATTGTCCGTATTGACAATATGACTATTGCAGAGATCCCTCTACTGGGCGGAGTCCCCGAGGGGCTGTTTTATTGCCAGTACTTTATATTATGTATGTAGCAGCTCTTGATCATCTGCCGATAGAGGGGTCTTTATATAAGTACGCGTAGTCAATAGAGAGTTGTGGTCGTTAATGCTGACTTCTGATTTTCAAATAAACATAAAACAGTGCGATATATTATATTATTATTATTGTCACTGTTATATTGTACATGGGACATTGGGACATACCTAGTTACAATATTAGATATATAGTTTGTGTTTTATAGAATTGTACTTAATTTCAAACAGAACGACTTACGTCAAACCAGACTGCAGTGTATAAGAAGTAACTACAAAAGATACCTAATTGTAAATAACACTTCGTATATTCGGTCAATATACCTATCAGTACCTATAAGCCTATATATCTCAGGAGAAGTAATGCTAACGAGGTTCCTCCTCCGTCCCTCGATCAACTTAGAAAAAAAGGCCTATACACCTATAGGCTATAATTTAAATTTGGCCATTTTCGACCAAAATTGTACCCTTCCCTTTTTGGCCAATTCACTTTTCGACCAAACCAAAAAGTTTAGTATCTACTTTCTGTTATAAAGAACGAAAATATTATTTAAAAAATAAGTTGTATGAAATGTATACTATTATATGTACCTAATATTTTATATATAAATAAATAATAATAACATATTTAACATGTTTAGTAGGGTCCCTTATCTTCTTGAAGAATAAAAAAAAAAATATATATTTTTTGTCAATAATTATTTATCAATATATTTTACAGCTATTAGGTATACGCATGTACATATTTTGTCCACGTTTATAGGTATTAGGTACCTAGCTAGTTTATTTTATACATAATATATTATTAAATTATTAAAAATGTAAGTTTTACAAAATGTTTCATTTTATCTATCTAATTATTATAATCAAATAATCAATGACAACAATTATATATGTTTTAATATATTTCTAAATTTCTAAAATAAAGTAATTGTTAAACTTTTTAGTAAGGGAAGGGAACGATTTAGGCCGAAAAGGATCTCAACCATTTAAACAGTGACAATCAGTCCTAGTTTATAAGTTATTAAGTGCACTAGTGCACATGTCTCATCCTGTACATACCTGATGTTTTATACAGTCTAATAAGATTCATCGATACCTACTAAAATGCATAATGCCCTATAACTTTTACGCTATTTGGGTACCAGAAGGCAACATAAAAAATTAAGGACTATGGTGACCCAAAACGGCATATAACCGGCATCTGCTACATCTATTTCTCCAAGAATGAATGACAAAAATTCAAAAATCTCTAGTTCCCCGAACCGTTACCCAGCTCTATCATCTAATAAAAAAAAAGTAGTAAAAAAATAATAATAAGTCACAAATTGATAACTCCTGTGCTCACCAATATTTGATAAAACAAATAAATAATTTCATCGCTTTCAAAAACACGTTGATTCAACTCACGGGTACCAACAATTTTTCATGTAAGTCAACGCTATAACTATTTTGATTATTCATCCTCAAAGTCCTTAACATTAAAAGTCAATCATATAGATCATGTGTAGTCAAGACTAACGTCAGCCCCACACTTTACTAATCAGTTTAATCACTATTACGGACGTATACGGTCATTATAATAAATCTGCACCACACCACTCTCACCACCGATATGACCGAGGCTCCAACCGAGCTAGGTTACTCTGCTCAAAGCGTCGCTAACATTAAAAACAATTTTCTCAAGACTATGGGGCCACTTCAAATTATAGCCATCATGCTCCTTAAGTCCCAGCTTCGTCAAGTGTGAGCGGAATATCACATTTAAAATCGATGTTCCCAAGACAAAAGTGGTCCGTCCAAGTGCCAAATTATTCGCTTTAGCGGCGGCGATCACAGAAATAAACTATAAAAGACATCAAAATTACAAATGTATCCAGAAATTCCGAAAAATTATGCATCCAACTCATCATATAAAATCAATTATCCGGATGAGATGTCTCTTCTAAATATTCCCACTACTCAGTTTAAACCATCATACGCCTCCGTTATTTCTGACCTAAAATGTATTATAAAAATCCCAAGTAATAACAACTGTCTATTAAAGATCCTCCACTATTTAAATTTCTGCTTGAGGCCTTAACTAACTACCCACCTACATTAATTAACTCCCAATTTCTCTTCTTACAACTGTAGGTAGGTATTAAATAAAATTAATATAGTAACTACCTTAGTATCTACCATTTTACCTACCTATATAATATTTTGTATTTCAGCCGCATCCATAATGCCTTTGGGATTGGCTATATTTATTATTATATAATTCCATTATTAGTTGGTTTTCAATGTTAAATTTATAGTCCATGATCGCACATTTATTATTAATTTATCTAATGCTAACTTATGCTATATAGCCATTGTTATCTCAATATTTTTGAGCTATAATAACTTTTAGGTTGAACTCTAGAGACAAGTTATATTACTGTGGCCTAGGTATGAATTAAGGTAATAAAATAGGTAATTACTAATTTATTGGGTACCTAATTACAATACATTACAGTTTATTGTAGTGTATAATACAATAAGACTAATAATCAGAGTAGGTATATACTACATAAATAACAAATAGTTACAATCCGAATCTATTTAAAGAACTCAAATAGTGAAATTAAATATTATATTATAAAACAAGATTAAGCTTAGAATAATGTATTTTATATAATAGTATCTACTCATCAACTCATCTGTAGTAAAAAATAAAATATACATTTTACAAAATTAGGCTTTAGATTTATACACGACAAGCGTATTATAGACTAGGTATAGGGGAATGCTGGAATGTAATGAATAACAATAACTTTGAAGTACGAATGAACGATATAGGTAGTGGCAGTTAGAAAAATGTTTTCAACAAGACCTTTAAGGAAAGAGAGAGAATAGAGTGCTAAATAAGTAACAAAAAATTGTATAGTTTTGAAACATAAAGGTAATGTTAAAGAATGAGAAAGTTACAGAAAAATTAGGTTAATGAGCCATATACAATTAAAGTTTAGAAAAAGTTGTGTAAAGTAGATTAAAAACTTTAGACGACTACTATATATAAGTGCGTGACTTTTATACCTTGATCTTTTGTAGCATTTGATATAAGATATATTTTATGAGATACAACTCAAAATCAATTTCAATAAATATGATTATACAATTAACTTATACCCATATGAAACAAATAAAAATAATAATTTGATGAATTATGTCTGATTAAATATAATATCATTATAAAATTAGATTATGATATTAGATATTAAGTACTAATAAATTGAAAATAATTAATATCTAAAAAATAAAACATAATAATTATAAACACATTTTATTATAATATTATCATTAGGAACATATATTTTAATATAATTAGGTACAACATTGAATTGGAGATGTATTTTTTTAACTACCCATCAGTTATCAGTTATCACACATACTAAAATTTGAACTATGATAATATGATAAAAAACTTAGAGCCAACATTGGAAAATCTATTTATACTTCACTTAACTCTAAGGGTTAAATTGATTTTTTGCTATACGACAGTTTAGATACGTAGTTAATTATTTTAAATTATCAGAGACCGTAATGATTAAAGAAGCTATTGGATTTAATATTATGTGTATTTTAATTATGCTCTTTTAGAAAATAACTTAAGTATTATTTGTATTAAAGTACCCACAACCCACTGTTATTTATACTAGGAAATTATTTAAACATATTTTGTACTTACCACCAATTAAAAAGAGAAGAAATATAGTACATGTTATAAAGTATTTAATTTTTGATCCAGAAGCCTGTGGAAGTAGTGTTTTAGAAGAAATCAACTCCATTTTGTCAAGATTTGATATATTGAACAACTCAATGGAACATATGAACCTCTTCACCTGTTAATGACAAATAAACAATTTTATTTTAATAAATTTATTTAATTATTTTTTTTTTTGTTGTTGTTAATTTAATTAAGTTTGGTTGATACATTTATTATTTATTTGATAGTTTCCTAAAATCGTAATTTGGATAACAATAATTACATCTTAAAGTAGTAAGAATGTAAGATGTTTATAGAAATAACAATATTATTAATTTTGTTTGTGTAAATAATTATAAATGATAATTGCATCCAATAGCTGACCCCCCCCTCCCCCCACTCAAAAAAAGTAAATAAAAAAATAAATATTGTTTTCATTAAATTATTCATTATAGCATATCGTCACAAATATAGTAGACGTTAGGTACCTACACATAAATAGTTAAATTAGTACGTGATAAGGTTATTGTGGCAATCGCCGAACACTTATTTCGATGAAAATTATTTTTAGATTTATAGGTAGATATAGGTACTAGCATCGATATTACGTCGGATTGACTTTGATTGGTAACTACGATAATAATAATACCAAATACTATAGATAAGAATACGGGACAGTTCGATTAAAAAACCGCGACACATTAATTAGTCTCCCCGAAAATGTATGGGTTGCCTACCTTCTCAAACATATCATTGGTGCTTATCATTTGTTCGACAACGTTGAAGGATTTCTCATACAAGCAACCACTAAGATTTTGGTGGGAATGAGTTAGGGATCCTATGTCGCAAGCATTTTAACATTGACTGTTCCGTATTGTCTATGCCTATTGTGGCATGAAAATCTCGTTTGGACAATATTCAGTCCTTTAGATTTTACCATTGTGACAGTTGTGTTGAATACATATGTATAAAAATTGCTTACTTGTGTGGAAGGAAAGTAAGACAATTTTTAAGCCCCCCCCCCCCCGACATAAATCCTGGTTGCACCTAATTTTAAAACAAAAATCAAGTAGTTGAAGAATAAAAAACAATTATTACCTACCTATCACACATTAATACACTATAGTATTATACAATCATAACTTTAGTAAGTACCTGCCTACATTTTTTCAACCTGAATAATTATGAATATTATAAAATAATTGACAGAGCTATATAGTTGTGTAATTAACATGCTCTGGTACCTAAATATTAAATATTATTTATTAATTATTAGTATTGGTGAAAAATAAATTAAATGTATTTAGGTAGGGGCTCTAATCAAAAATCAGTATATTTTTAGTATAATTGTATAAGTAGGTACTCGCATAGTCACATGTAACAATGTACATTACAATCTGTATACCAATTACTAACTTAACGTCTTCTAAAACAGAAAATAAAATTAGTTGTACTCGCCAATAACTCCACTTGCGACTCGCGAGTAAGTACATCGGTACTCGGTAGTATCTACCTACCTACATCTGTACAATTATTTAACAAAATATGTTAAACCCACAATCAATACATTGATATTTGATATATATAAATACATATTCATACAATAATGTTATTTTTATACATGTACGGTGTACCTATACAAAAACAAAAAAAAATTGTTTAATCTATTTTATAAAGGTATTATTATGATTTATTATTTATGAGTCACGACGATGAAATAACTTGATTACTTATATAGATATTTTTATAACTAATAAATTATAATAATGTTCTCTGTAAATAAAAGGGAAGTAAATGAGATTGTATAAGACAAAATAAAAGTAAGTAAATTTAAAAAATATAACATTTTCTATTTCTCCGTATAGTCCTCAATGACAGTCGACAGAGATGAGAGATCAAAAGAAAACATCATGGTATTCAGTTTATTTTCGTAAAGAATGTTACTGGATATCTTTATAAACTCGGGTCCATTTTAATGATTCTAGTATGCTCGTAATTGCATTATTATTTAAATTGAACACTTGCATCGTCTTTGTAACAATTATATAAATATAAATACTTTTTTTCGGAAAAAATATGTGATAATAATTTTTATAAATTTGATATTTGTTATTTAAATAAAAAATGATTTATCAATATTTGATATTTATACACATTTTAAGTTATTAAATAAATGTAGTCGATCTAGGTAGCCAGGTAGGTAGGTAGGTAGGTACTAATAAAGTCTATAACGCACGCATACAGTTAAACATAACAAATACAACAACATTCGTATTATAATGCATTACAAATTGCATTACATATTAATATATTATTAGTCTTAATATACTCTTATATAATATAAAATATTCATGAAGATGAAATTATAGAGTAGGCTGTAGGGTTATATTTATTATTTATATTTGTAGGTATTAAGGTATGGGTTATTTTTCATATTTTCTTTTTAAAACCAAAGTTCTCAAAATGTTGATACTTTATGTCTTTATAGGTTCCTACATATAGGTAGATATTTCATAATATATTTTATGATTTATAGAACAAATGCCATAGAAACTTAAGTTTCATTATATTCTTTATAAAATATATAATAATATACAGATGAGTATACCGACTATAATATGTGAGCATTTTTACGAGATATAATGTAGTTTATATTTTTCAAAACTATATCTAGAGCATGCATTGAACCATTATAACGTTTGTTGAAGTAAAATTTATACTTTTCAGTATAGCGCTCGTCACTACCTATATTTCATCAGCTGTTGTTTGTAATATAAGAGGCAGGAGGGTTGGCGAAGCAAAAACATTTTTGTACTTCTTTGTTCATTTCTACGTTTTTATCTTTCTCTTCAGACTTTAAACTGTAACAGCTCGTTGAAAATATTACGAAACATAACAATAATTCACAAATAAGCTTAATTATAATCCATAAAATAAATGGTAAGATCTTAAACTTAATAAAAATAAAGTTCGTAGAATATGACAAAATTGAATTTATAAACTATTTAATACGACCACGTTAAAATAAAATAATAACTACAATACAATAAAATTACATCATTATAGCTATCGTGGTATTCAAATTCATTAAATTATTCAAAATTATTTAATATTTTAACTGTCATTATACTAAAGACTTGTTATTATGCGTTTCACGTAAAAAGAAAAAAATGTTCGTTTCTTTGTTACTTGATAGTTGATTTATTATTCCATTATAGTTAAATTAGTATTCCATATTTATAACATTGATAGTATATTATAATATTTATATATAAATTATATTTTATGATTTTTCACACGAACAAAAAATAAAAAGTTAAACCATTACGTATAAATTGTTTTCCATTCACGACTTTATTGATATTAGACATTATTTAGTTAGGTGTGGTTGTAAGTTGTAACTTATAGACAATAGCAAGCTATGTAGCCAATACTAGCCATATAGGAATATGTACCATAATATCCATGTATCAAAATATATAATTTTACGAGTGCTAGATGGAATGCGTCTTAATGACTTCATAAACTTAAAATTTAATAATGAAATAATATACGTATAAAAAAATAAATTTTATATAGGTACAAGGTGATTTTTTTTTACAAAGATACTTATTTTTAGTCAATATTTGTATTTTTTCAAAATGTTTTGTTGTATTAAAACTTCTAGGTTTTAATTTTTTTTTATGTCAACCCATATTTTTAACTTTGAAAACTCATTGTTTATTAATAAATATACCTGTGTACGTGAGTTGGAACATATTATGATTTTAATACTTGTTTTTATGGCAATAATATTCTTATACATATGTATATAACCATTTTTTTTTCAATTCTATCCATAAATGTCATAATGTTAATTGTTAATGCATAAAATCAATTGAATGACTTAATATAGTTTGTTTAAAGATATTTAAAACTCTTATTAGAAACATAAATTTCCTAAATTTAAGAAAGTAGGTTAAGTTAATACCTATACGTGTACATAATATTTAACGATGAGTTACGAAAATAAGTTGACAACAAATTAGTTATAAAATATACTTATGAATTTTAACATATACATATAATATAAAATGTATATAAGATCGTACAATATATTTCACGTACTAAATAAAATATTTATTTAAGTTCTATAACTTAACATTTAACAACTATACAGTAGAGCGACTTTCAAGGTTTTTTTTTAAAAAGCTTATGTTAGGTACCTAGTTCATATTACATTCTTTGTCTAAAATATTTGCATCTATCCATCTGATATTTCTAGAAGGAAATTTATAATTTTATTTAAATACATTCAGAATTACATTCCTTCTATTTTAATATCAAAATTCTTCTCCATACCATGAACTATAAACTAAAATTTATCTCAAACAAGACGAGTATTTAGGTTCGAAAGTATAATATGGCATAATACAATGGGTTTGATGGAAACAATAGGTTGATACACTTAAAAATGACGGAGTGAATGAAAAAGGGAATATCTTGCCTGAGTTTCTGAATTTTGAAAGTTCGTGAAACAAAGGTTTCTTTCTATTTTAGGTTATGGTCTTATCTGAAAAATAGGTTTTTATGATGATAATATTATTTCTTTTGCGCTTCCTTTATTATAGTAATACTCGATCACGATGTCATTAGATCGTGTAATAGTCTCTTAAAATGAATGTAGGTACCTACTATTTTTTATTTGATGACACACAATATACATAACCTACATACGGGATACAACACAGACTACTGTAAAGTCTCCTTGAACCGTTTGCGTTATACAAATAAATGGGTTTACATTTTTCTGTAGGTTTCGTAAAATTTGAATTACCCTGCAGCCTTATTAGTATGCACATAATACCAAATGAACCATATAAACGTTCAAAAAATGTATCCAAATAAATATTTGTTATTTTCTTAGTAATTTAAATATGTTTAATTTGTATTTTAAATAGGTAGTTTTTTAAATACACACCTACCTATAGTTGTATATAATACAAATGTTCAATTATTATATATGTATATAATGTATTTATGTAATTTAATTTAAAAACAGTTATTAGTAATACAGTTTTATATAATAAAATATGAGTGGTAGATTTTATCACAACCCCTACGAGAAAAGTAATGTATTTTATTAAATTAATTCTACTTATTAAACAATATAGGAAAATGTTTACCTTAAATTAAAATGTATACTTTTATTGTACATTTCAATTTTAAAGTAAGTGAGTATTAATATTAATGCAATTAAGTTTCTATAGCTGGTGTAGGTAGTAGGTACTAGGTAGATATTAATTATAACATATGTTATATGTTATGTTTAATATATTAAATGTACCTGTACCTATACCCAGCATGGGGTGGGTACATGAATTTCGTTGACAGGGTATTCAAAACAATAACTCGTCGCCCAAAAATAATTGTAATTAAAATATAAAATTTGATAGCAACTTTTTATAAAATACTTATAGCATTTTTAACATATATATATAACTTCTTTATTATCTAATGCTGTCTTCCTAGGCCATTTTCAAAACAAAATTATTAAATTATTTAGAAAAAAATAGAGTTTAAGATAAATGGGCCTTTTATTGGAGTTATGGAGTATTCAGTGACATTATAACCCGGATACCCCGTGTACATGTATTTTATTATACCTAATAAATTTATTTTAATAAAATCATAATATTAGAAACATGACAAAAATTAAAATGAGATATACCTATATACAAAAATTTAGTGCGTTATGTGCTAAATACTGCTAATATAGTAATATGAGTAATGTTTGGAACTTGGGTAGGTACTAGCCACTAGGTAGGCAATTTGTTTATTATTTTCACTATATTTACGAAAAGCTACAGTGATGTCTCTTCAAATTCTAGATTTTCAGGGCAGTGCAAATCGATAGATGATTAAAATTTGCTTTCGGTTTCCAAAAAATATTAATATTTAGTTAAAGTAAAATGTCTCATTGTTATTTTCGTTGTTATTATACAACACATTTTTTTAGACGTTTTCGGAATCTGCTGAAAAATTAAAAACATACAATTTTAAAGTCCAATCAGCATAAATAATATGCCATATAAAAGTTTTGAACACTTTAACTAGATACCCAAAAAAGTATTCTAGGAAAAAACCCGTAAAAGAAAGGAAAAATCATTGTAAAACCAATACCTTTCTCGCACCACTCACAATCCAAAACTATTTTAAGTGAAGTTGTTTCATAAGTTTTTTTTTCTATCTTAAAAAAAATATAATGGAAATTTTACAATGTATTAATACAAAGCACAATCTAAATCCACTTTTCAATCAAAAACATGTGTTACATGAAACTATGTTTGCACTTTTTACCTCACTAAAAAAAAAAACACTACAAAATCAATAGAACAATAGAACCTTTATATAGTTAGCCTTATTGCATTATTAAAAAAATCTATAATATTTATTTTATTCTTCATTATGTTAACAATAATATTAATATTATCATGAATTATGAAGTGTCGCATGACTAAAATGGTGTTTTTTTCATTTATATACAATATACACCTATACTATAATTGAGTAGGTATAAGTATCATAAACATATTATAGGTAGGTTCCTATTATTGTTTATAGGAAAACCATATTGTATTTTATTATTATATCCATGGCATAAATATACAGATTATTGCATATCGACTCGGATTATTATCATAAGAAACAAAATGGCTGCGTAAAGGGACATCGCAAATATAAATTTTTCTTATCATCAAAAATACACCGACAAAAGCTAACAAATTCAAAATCCCTCTCTTACATACTTGATTATTATTGGCTCGCTTTACGCTGCCATTTTTGTTTTTATCATCAAATATTTGATTGAGAAGGGGTATATATGCAATAACCTTGTATATTTCAACCATGATTATATCTGAAAATTATGTTCACTCAATAATACCAGCTATTTCAGTTGGCCAACAATCGACAATATTCACATTTATATTTATATAATATACTGTGGTTAGTCTTGAACCTTGGTATACGAATTATGTGATCTATGGAAAACTTAGTCGGCCAAGTAACTGGTATTTTATTATTATACTCTTATTGGGGGCAAACAATTTTCGCGTAAATCGTTTCTCCTACTAAATGACTGACTGTGTACTGTATAATATATCTGTATAATATATTTATGTATACAATACAATGTATGCTCAACGATACTGTTTATAAAATATAATCTCAACACAAAGGACACGAACTTATGATCATATTTCTATTATTATCCTTTGAATAGTATTTCCGTTTTCAAACATCACTCCCTTTAATAAAGTTAAACGTTACGTAATAGTCTATTATATTCATGTACATTCATCAATTAATTACTATTAATAAATCATGTTATCCATTCATGTTATTATATTTTCATTAAAATGAATTTAATATTATAGTAATTTAGTATGATATTTATTACTTCTAAACTACAATACATTGGTGTTAGCTGTTATTTGTCAACAGCACTATTTTAATAAGAATAAATTATAAAAGTATGAAACCAAATAATAATTATTAATTTTATATATTATATCAATTTAATCGGATTATGGATTAATTTTAACGCATTATTCAGAGCATTATAATAGTATTACTTTAACCATCGTAAATAAGCATAATTAAATAAACTAATAATAAATGTACCTAGGTATACTTATTACCTACCTACTGTAGTGCTATACTACAACTGTCTGTATTGGTTAAGTGCATGCATGATACATATTTTATGACGTTAGGCAATTATATTTATAGCTTTGATGTATTATACAAAATGTCACAATAATAAATGGTTTTTACTACAACAGTAGAATATTATAATTTCAATAAATCAAAACTTATTAAGTCTGAATCGTCCCACAATTTATAATAATAAAATAAATAAATAGTTATATTCGTGTACTTTAGGTAAATGAGTACCTAGTATATTATATTTTATTGGTTTTTCAATGATTAGTGTCCATTATAATATTATATACCTAGGTAATAGGTATATGAACTTTTTATTGTTTTTGTGATAATATTATCATTTATCGTACACACTCCATAATATGTACCTAATAACTTATTATATATTATGATCAGTGGCGTACCCGGGATTTTTCAATTTAATGGTTGGGGGAGGGGAGTACCCAAAATTTTTCTCGTTGTGCCACTGTATTGACTGCTGATTCATTAAAATGGTTAAATAAAATTAAATAATTAAATAATAAATGTTCTTTCGATATAAAAAGTGTACCTAAGCAAATTCATACCAGACAAGAGACGACAGACTAAGTATAAACTATATAGACTATACACTATATAGTTTAGATTAATATACATAAATTTACAAGAAAGAGTTAGTGTATTTATCACGTCCATCTAGATGTATTGCATTTACCAAAATCTGTACCTAGCCAAAATGGCAAAATATCTGTAAGTACTCTATTATAACACTGTATAAGTTCGCACATAAATTATAGAACATTTTAATCTACTCGTAAACGTGAGTAGCTACATTTAAATTATCAGAACAACTATGTAACTATGTAAATATACACATTATGAAAATCAATATAAATAAAAACCATTTTAATCGTTTACACTTTACTATACATTTACAGTCTTAAGCCTTTACATATATGTAACTATTAAATAGCCATAGCCACATATATCTGCTACAATTTACATGTCTTTTGAATCTTGTTTAAACCATCGGTATTGATCCCAAATTTTTAAAACAATCTGATAATATATCTATTATATAAATAACTTTAAAAAATGTATTCCCATTGTTATACCATAATTTAGTTAAGTATATAATTAATGTCAATATAGATGGTAGGATAATGACCTAGCAGTCGAAGCCTTCATTCTTAATAAAAAAAAATCTAAATAAATCTAATATTATAAATTGTCATCATTCAACTAGATTACATACATTTAACAAGTGCTATTTATATTACCTATCATTCGGAAGAAAACTGTTCAAGTATTGATAATGGATGTTTTTTTAATTATACGAGAATTAGTTTTCACTTTTCATTAATTATATATATATTATATTATTATTTTGCTTATTACTACTTTAGTTGCCTGATAAAAAAATAATGATAAACCTAAAATTATATATTTTTGTCGTTACAATGATTTAGATATTACATTTGTTATTTCTTTTATTTAAACTAAGAGGCTCAATGGTAGTCATCTTAAATTCGTTTTTTTCGGGCTATTAAATCGTCTATCTTTTTTACTTATTGTTCTAAATTGTAACAGATTGTAAATTGTATTATGAAAAATAAATAAATTTTATTTACGCGCATAATTAATACGTTTAATTAAACATAATAACATAATATCTAACCTATATATAATACAGTAAAATGTTTCACACACTTTCGATTTTTCTAACAGTTTTTTTTCTAGTGAGAATAGATATGTATTTGATGCACAAACACAAATATTTTAACTATAGATACGTATAAAAAATATGGACTGTTATGAGATTTAGTGAAAATGTTAAGGGTTTTTTTTAAACATAAAGCAAAGAGAAAAAAAAAGGTGGTAAGTGGATTTCGCTCTGCTGAACAGTAGGTTACAAGTGGGTCACTGTATAATGGATGTTATTAAATTTGAATTCAATGATATAATATAATTGTATACCTACGAAAAACGATTCTGACCTGTGACGATTTGTCAGTGTGTATCATTTTATATTAAGTTTATATTGTTATTACTTATAATTTATACGGTAGTCGGTACCTAAGTTAATTTAATATTATAAAATTACAACAAAATAACTAAAATCGTTATTCTTGGTTATTTAATATGTAATTTCCACCAAAATTAAACATAAAATAACTATAACAAAACTGTATTTTTATATTTTTGAGATTTTTTGGTTATAGTATAACCTCCTTACTTGGAACCTGGTTAAAAGTTTACAATCCTTAGCTATAAAAGTTGAACATTTGGTACATTTTTAAATATTAAATTGGATAATTGTAGTCAAAAATCAAACTTTAAACGCTTATAAAAAAAAATGTGTCTATGTATTTATAAAATTTTTCAACTGCAGCTATTTAATCAATATATCAGGAGCCTTGTATTAATTTTTAACGCATTTTGGCAAACAAATAATTTTATTGATATTTATAAAAAAAAACTAAAAAAATTGAAATTGAAAATTATTCGAAAACACTTCAAAACAAGTCAAAATATTTTCAAAATTGTGTGTTGTATAGAAAATGAAAATATAAACATTGAAATTGTCATGTATCTACAGTTATTTGCTTTACAATTACAACAAAAAAACAAAATCGCTACATGAGAGGTAGTCGAGTGAATATCCAATGTTGTAAAAATATGAACTTTAAAAGCTCATAAAAATTTAATTTGACTTTCCGGTAGAGATTTTTTTGTTGATAAAGGTAAACGAACCTATAAGAAATCTTGAATTAAATTTTCAAATCTTAGATTTAAAAAGAAAAGTTTTTATGAATTTCTAACACAAAATAATTTGCACATTTTCGTGAATTTTACGTATTTTGTCAATATTTGAACTTTAAATGCTTATAAAAATAAAATTGCGCTAATGTATTTTTTTATATTTTTCATCTGTCTTTGAAACAATCTATTAGAAGCCTTCTATTACATTTTTAAGCTCTTTTACCCAACAAATAAAATGTTGCTGGTGTTTATGGAATAAAGAACTAAAAAAATTGGAAACTCAAAATGTCCGTAAACAGCTCAAAATAATTCAAAACATTTTGAAAATGTTATGATGTATGGAAAATGCTAGTATAAATATTCAGTCAAAATGTCATGTATCTAAGGTAATTTGTTTTAGAGTTACACCAAAAACCAAAATCGATTTTGGGTAAAAATTCCCGTTTTTCATTTATTTTTATTTTCTTTTTCACGGCGATAACTACTGGGAAATTTACTATTGATCCCCACAAAGTACCAATAGATTCACTTGTCTTTCAGAAAAGATACTGTTGAAAAAAATCCAAGCACTTTTACTGTCCTAAAAGGTGGTGACAGACAAAAAAAAAAATAAAAACACACATTATTGTAAAATCAATAGGTAGGTACATTCATCGCTCCGCTCAGAATCTAAAACGACATTATTTTAAATTGTCAATTACATTATAGTAACAGTAAAAAGTATATTTAACCATCGTTAAATAGAATTGAGATGGTATAAAAATTATTTGAATAGGTGACTGATTATTAATATTGATCCACTATGCTTTTACTTGAAAATTTAAAGTATTGCATATTTGCATAGCTATATAATACAATCGTAAGTCTGTACTAGATACTGCTAGAAAAATATAACTTTGTAGTTTTCTAATTTATAAAGTATATCATTTGATTTTATTTCTATGTACCTGCAATATATTCAATTGTGAACCGAGCGATAAAATATCTATTGATTTTACAGTGATGTTTCTTTTTTTTTGTGTACACGTTTTATAGTAGAAAAAATTCTTTCAACTTCAATGTTTTTTCTGGTAGAAAAATAAATGAATCTAATTGATACTTTTGAGATGTCAAAATTAACAAATCCCTATTATTTTCAAAATAATGAGAAAAAAAAATAAACCCGGGATTTTTTTATACACAAAGTCGAAAAGATATCTGGATTCATTTTATGATGCTATTGTGTGTTTATACCACGAACCTATTCACACCACAATACGGTAAGTCGGTATTGACTCATATATAAAACTCATATCAAGTTAATAACAATAATATAAGATATATGTAATAATATTATATCATACTATTATTATGGTAATTAAATATTAATAATAGGTAGTAAATGCAATATTTCCTACAAAAATTATAATTGTAATTAAAATAAACCTTTCCAATTTTAACTTCCATAGGATTATTGTACGATTTATTATCTACGAAGAACGTAATTTATAAAATAAAAAAAGATAAGCGTGGAGATTGTATGAAGTGATTTGAAAATGTAGCAAGGGCTGAAAAGGGCCAGATAAAAAAAGGTACGCGCCACGCGGTGCCAGTTGCCCATCCATGGGTCTATAGTAATATATAGGCTAAACCCTCTTCGCTCTGGATCGGTTTTCGTATGCAATGATTTATCGTTGAATTAAAATTTAACACATGCATTAAAGTGACTTACTCAATGACGAGGTATACTCGACATCTGTAACTGTACCTACAGAAGAGCGCTGTGAGCTGTTACCTATTCCCCCTCCTCCAATGACCATTTTTATATTGGACATTTGTGATTATACATGTATAAAAATTATATGTACCTATACAAAATTCGATTAGTTCAATTTACTATAGCCATATCAACTATATAGTATTATTGTTCTACTTCTAGTATCCATCTATTTAATTATTGTTTGTATTATCTTATAGGAATTTTAGTTTTAAATGAATATATTTCCTTAGATATTAGTAATATATTTAAAGCATACGCAAGTTGATTATTAGCTGTGTAGTATAATAGGTACTGACGCTAAAAAGTTCATTAAATCTATGCTAGAAGGTGTATTATGTTGTATATTCAATAGTACCTACCTACATACCTATATTCAATGTATACTTGAAATAGATAGTACTGATAGTAGGTACCTACACATCTATAGTTACAACTAATAGGTACTATTAATTGTTATTACCTAGTTGGTAAATAAAAACGATGAATATACTAGGTCATAAACTCATAACTATAGGTGTCTTATATACGTCATATTATATTATTGAATTATTATAATACTTTAATTCTCAACATACAATAAAATAATAATAAAGCATAAATCAACATTGACCACAGTTGGTAGTGAATTGTAATAATAATAATCGATCGAATATATATCGTATTCCGAGTTCTGACCACACATTATAATAATATATATATGCGAATACCAGCAAATACTACTATCAGCTAACATCAATCATGTGTACCTATAAAATATTATAATATTTAGTTATAACCTAATTTGCATATACCTAATCCACGTACCTATATTATGTATATTATGATAGTGTGTAAAGTGTACCTTTGACTGCGAGAAGCTGCCAATAGTGGTTGACAAATATATTTGTTCGTTTACGACGTGGTCCCGACGACGACGACGGTTGTGCCGCGAGGAGCGTCATCACTACATCGGTGTCGCGGATGGAATATTCTCGTTTTCGGCACCATCGGAAGCAGATGACGACGGCGGCGCTATCGTTATATTATTATTATTGCAGTGGCGCGTACTGCCGAATCGTCAGCGGCGGCAACTGCATCGGCGGCATCGGCGGCGGCGGCATCGTTGACGACGACCACGTCTCATCGGATACATCGATTAATTGTTGTTCAATCATACTGTCGTCGTAGATTTTCGTGATATTGAGATTTTGGGCCGCGGTGGTAGTATGTACGACGGGTGAAAAATAAAGGGCGAAATCGGATATTATCACGAAGAGGACATAAACATTAACAAAGAGCGATAAAAATCGCTAAGTATGAAATACCGGACCGCGGGCGAAAAATGTAAAACGCAAAATGAAGAGGGAAAACGCGTATATCGAGAACAAAAGCGTCAAGCACAATAATAATAATAATAACGACAACGATACGTTTATATTATTATAATAATATTATATTCGGCGACGTTGAGAGAAGCGCCGACTTTTGTGCGCGTATTGTTTAGTGTCAAATCCGAGTTGCGCGTAGAGCCACTTTTCAAGTGTAGCGGCAGCAGCAGCAGCGGCAGCGGCGGCGGCGGCGGAGCAGCAGTATATAGAGACAGTTTAGTACCCTGCGGTATCGCTTGGTGTGTGTATAGCCAGCCGCGTGCGACTGACAGTTTCCTTTTTTTTTAACGCCCTTTGCACACTCCCCGGTATCCATGGCAACCCCCTTTCCACGTCGTCCCCGCGATGATGATTGTCAAACAGCCACCGCCGTCGCTATATAGTTACGCGTCTAGACCTCGCCGGACGGAAATTTAAAAATTACGCGTCCAACAAAAATAAAATCGTTTGTACACCCGCAACCGAGACGATCGCATCATTAAATTATTATTATTATAATAATAATGACGGCGATAACAATAATAATAATAACATAGTATATCGGACGATCTCTTGTTAATATATGAGCGTCCGACGATGGTGATAGGTCAAACTATAAAAGGGACAAACTCTCAATATACATAGTTTATATATATATATATAATGTAGATATTGTATATATTTAATATATATGTATATTATTTGTGGGTGTGGATGTGTTTGTGCGTACATATATATGATTCGTAGTTTTAACTCCACGCGGCCGATAGCTACGCTACAAAAATCAATGTGCAGTGTGACTAAGCAAGCGCGAACCGAGACATATCCTTAGGAGAAAAAAAGAAATAATAAAATCATCCCCGGCCATAAATATTGATAAAAGGGATTTGATATACATTTCCATTTACAATATACATATATATTATAATATTATAGCTATAAAGGCAAGACCAGTGCTTTACAGAATTAAACTATAATAGGGTTGAACTACTGATCAAAATTTGTCAACTGCAAATACCAAATTTACCAACTAATTTCCACTTTCGTTTATATTAATACGGTTTTATACGACGTATAATAATTAAGAGAAAGTTGAGCAAGTTCTAATAAGTTAACTAACTTACAGCTACAAACTATTATTATAAATAGTGTCTACACATATTATTGGGTTCGAAAGGTTTTCCTTATACTGGTATCCTATATATAATATATAGTATTGTTAAATAACTAAAATAAGTACCTAAATGGCTAGATCATTAGTATATTTACTGTACATAGTAATTATTTATAACTCTATGGTATATAAATATAGTATATATATTGTACTATTATATAGGCTGTATCTAAGTGATATGTATTGGGTACATTATTAGTTATTACTCAAATAAAGAGTACATTTAACTATCTTAACTATATAAGTTTTACTTCTTCGCAACTTCGCAAGTATTCATAAATATGAGACCTTATGAATATGAAATATTAAATATTAAATATCCATATCAAATTCGGTCATAACATTTTGTTAAAATTATTTAGAAAAATAATGGAATTTGTGTAGATAAAAAATAGTTGGTCTACTAAAAATATTTTAGTAAAATAAACCTGTGCCTGTAGGCTATAATCATAAATAAGACCTATATAAACTAACTACCAAGTAATAAAAAAAGGGAGAAAGTAGATAGCACTCTGCTGTACAGTAGGTATCGAGTGTTCATCGTCATTGAGTAAGTTACTGCGTACATAATGTATGACGTGTTAAATTTAAAATTTAAATTCAATGATAAATCATTGATACAAAAAAAGATTCTGAGCGAAGATGATCTGTCATTTTATACTCTATGTCTTTATATTACTATAAGTACCTACATTTTAAGAGGTATTTATATTGCCATTAAAGTTAATTATTTTTAAATTTTTATCAGTTATTTTTTGCCAAAAACATTGAATTTTAAAATGTCGTTTTGTATATAAAAATATAATAAATAATAATATATAAGTTAAGAGTTTCAAATATCCATCAATAATATTTTTAAATTACCATCAAAATAACTAAAATCGTTATTCTTTGTTTAAATATTGAATTTTGTACTTTTTAACTTAAAATAGGTATTTATAAAAAAAAATTGTGTTTATATATTTTTAGATATTTTGGTTAAAGTAGAAACTACTTGTGATGAACTTTTTATTCAACTTTAAATCCTTATAGCTATAAATATTAAACATTTCATACATTTTTAACTATTAAATAATTTGGAAATGTTCGTGATTTTAAGTATTTTGAGAAAGTTTGAACCATGAAATCGTGCCAATGAAACCTAAATATTTTTAAATAGGCATAATAATAACTTATGGGGAATTTTGTCACATTTTCAAGTTTTTTAACTCAGCAAAAAAATGTTTATTGACCTTCATAGAAATAAAACTTAAAGTTTCATAAATAATTTAAACGTTTAGAAAATTATATAATATGTAAATATCTGATGAAAATGTCAAATATATACGGTTATTCGTTGTTATATTAAAACAAAATAAGAAAATCGTTTAACAAGAAATTGTTTTTTACGTATGAATAATATCGAATTTCCACAACAATTTAAACATCAAACGCTCATAAAAAATACTCGTGGAATTACGCTCAACTTTTTTTTGAATTCCAACAATAACAACTTGGAATTATATTGTATTACATTTTCGAATCTTTGATATGAATATAAAAAATGTTATGAATTTTTAGCTAGTTATACATAATAATTTTCAAATTTACCAATTAAGTCAACATTTTATCTTTAATCCCTTATAAAATAATATGTTATGTTGACTACTATAATCAATATTTATTATTTTGCAATAATTTTGACTCTTTCTGTGCTGTTTACGGACATTTTCAATTATACATTTTTCTAGTTTATTTTATATTCTCAGTGAAACAATGAATGTATTGATTTTACAATGATGTGTGCTTTTTTTTTTTTTTTTTTTTTTTTAATTTTTTTTTTGTGTCTGTCATCACGTTTTAGGACAGTAATAGTGCTTGGATTTTCTTCAACAGTATCTTTTCTGATAAAAAAGTGAATCTAGTTAGTACTTTGGATGGTCAAAAATAAAAATTGCACAGTAGTTTTCACTAGCGCCGGGAAAAACAAAATAAAAATTAATGAAAAACGGGAATTTTTACACTAAAATCTGTTTTTAAAAAAATCGATTTTGGTTTTTGGTGCAACTCTTAAAAAAATTACCGTATTTACATGAAATTTTGACTGAATGTTTATATTAGCATTTTCTATGCACGATAACATTTTCAAAATGTTTTGATTTATTATGAACTGTTTAGGCACATTTTCATTTTCCATTTTATTTTTAGTTTTTTTTCTAAAAATATCAATAAAATTTTATTTGTTAGTTAAAAAGCTTGAAAATTTAATACAAGGCTCCTACTATATTGTAACAATGGTATTTGAAAAATATTAAAAATCCTTATCACAGTTTTTTTTATAAGCATTAAAAGTTCAAAAATTGACAAAATATGGAAAAATCACGAAAATTAGCAAATTATTTTGAGTTAAGGATTCGTAAAAATTTTTATTTTTAAATCTTGGTTTTTAAAATGTAATACAAAATTCCTTATAAGATTATATACATTTATCAAAAAAAAAATGTATATATGAAAGTCAAATGAAATTTTTATGAGTGTTTGAAACTCAAATTTTTACAACATTGGATATTCACTCAATTTCTCAAGTAGCGATTTCCTTATTTTGTTGTAATTCAAAAACGAATAACTGTAGGTACATGGAAATTGCATTGAATGTTTATATTAGCATTTCCTTACACACTATACAATAATTGTAAAATTATTTTGAAAATGTTTTGACTCTTTTTAAGCTGTTTACGAACATTAACAGTTTTCAATTTTTTTAGTTTTTTTTTCTATAAATATCAGTGAAGTTTTATCTAATCTACCGAAAAGTGTAAAAATGTAATACAAGGCTCCTGATATATTGTTTCAATATCAGTTGAAAAATATTAAATATACATAGGCACAATTTTTTTTTTTGTAAGCATTTAAAGATCGAATTTTTACAAAATGTATCAAATTTTAAATTGAATAATTATTTTGTACTTAAAAATTTATAAAATGTTCAACTTTTATATCTAAGGATTGAAAATGTAAAACAAGATTCCATGTAAGTAGTTAATTCTATCACCAAAAATCTTATAAATACAGAAGCACAGTTTATTTTTATAGTAATTTTAAGTTTAAATTAACCAACCATAAAAAATCTAGAATAACTATAATTTTAGTTATTTTGTTGTGATTCTATAATATTATTTGTGGGTACTTGAAACTTCTAAAGTACACTATTATATATCTATGATAGTATTAAGGTTTGTTGTTTATGTATAACGCGTTATTAGTACCTAATGGATATTGTGATATGATTAATTTGGAATTTATTATAGGTACCTATACCTATATATTTAAATTTTTTTTAATACCATAGATAAGTATATAATATGTCTTTTACGTAGACTGACATACCGTCTCCGCTCAGAATCGTTTTTCTTATACAAGATATTATATCATTGAATTCAAATTTAATAGTATCCATTATACAGTAACCCACTTGTAGCCTACTGTACAGCAGAGCACCTTTTTTTCTATAAATGTCAATACAATTTTATTTTTTGGGTCAAAAAGCGTGAAAATGTAATATTGCAAGCATCCTATAGCTGATATATGTTACTATAGAAATTTAAAATACATGGGCACTATTTTTTTTTATAATTATTTTACGTTCGAATTTTGGAATATTTATCAAATTTAAAATTAAAATTTATTTTTAGATAAAAATGTCTAAAATGTTTAACTATTATAGATAAGGATTGAAAAATTAAAACAAGTTTTCACATAAATAGGTTATATATAAATTACTTTATTCACAATAATATCATCAAATATACTTAGTATTTAGTAATATAATTTATATGTGACTGACCGTCTTCGTTCGGAATCGTTCAATCGCTTCGAATGATATTATATCATTGAATTTGAATTTAACACAATCCATGACATACTTATGTACAGCAGAGTGACACCCACTTAACCACCTTTTTTTTTTTTAAATATTGTGTCTTACAATCTTCCACAAATATCTATTAAACCAACGGAAAAAATGGAATTTTTGAACTTTTGAAGGGTAGGAAAACTACAACCCCTCATATTCATTCTATTCAACTCAGCCCTGTATATAATGTGTTTATCATGTTGGTATATATGAATATTTTCATTATATTATCCAAGAACACAAAATAATGTCACTGACGTGCACGGCAGAGTAATAATTACATTTTCGAATAATTGCATTAAACATAATAATATTATTGTAACCTTTGATAGGTATCGAAATAATTAATTATTAGAATTTGAAATATAATATAATAATAATACACTAAACAGGTATACTCTGACTACATAATATTATGTGTTTTCGAGAACCAGAAATCTAAACGCGTGCCTGGTAAACAATCAAATAGTAAAAGAAAAAAATTATTTAAAATAAAATTGTTTATATTATAAAAGATAACTTACACAATGTTTTATAATTAACAATATACACAGTTTTCACAAATACGTCAATTTATTAAATATAATCCTAACCACCCATGGAACAGGCTTTGCAATCATCATGGATGAAACCAAAATCTTACATAAACTCCCTCCAGAAAGCAGCAATTTATCTGCAGAAAATTACGCCATATTAGAGGCAATCAAACTAACAAAGCTGACAATCTCAAATAACTGCATACTCATAATTAGCGACTCTCTAAGTGCTCTCCAGGCTCTCCAAAACCCATTTTCGTCCAATGAAATAACCCAAAACATCCAAAATGAATTATTCCTTACAACAAAAAAAATTGAATTTATGTGGGTTCCATCACATATGGGTATTGCCGGTAATGAAATGGCCGACATGTCAGCAGATAAAGCAACCAAAACAATCGCCCTCCCAACAATCACTGACATCCCAGTTAATGACATAATACTATCAATTAGACAAAAAACAAACATGGTATGGCAAAGCCACTGGGATTCCGTTCCACCTTCCAATAAACTTAAAAAGATTAAAAAATGCACAAAAAAGTGGCACATCCCGCAAAACCTAAGCAGACGACACGAAGTTGCTCTAACCAGACTAAGAATTGGACATTCTTTTCTGACACATGCTTTTCTAATAAGTAAAGACCCACCACCTATTTGCGAAGAATGTCATGAAAACCTATCCATACAGCATATCATCCAAGACTGCCCATCATTCCAAAACATACGAAACTCACTATCGATACCAGGCAACCTAGAAGAAGCACTAAATGAAGACTACAGCACAAAAACATTAAATTTCCTCACAAAAATTAATATTATAAATAACTTATAAATCATTATTTTCAACATGTACATTATGAAAATTTTATATGTCTCAAAAATATTTATATGCTATAACTTGTATTTTATAATTCAAAATTAATGTAACACTCACTATGTAACACCTACAAGGCTAATAACCTCAGTTGTTGAAGCCTCTTTTTTTTTCCAATAAAAAAAAAAATTCTAATAACATATATGTAATTTTAAAAAAAATTCAGGATTTAATGACAAATTTCTATTACAAACCAATTTTTTTTACAGATCAATTTTGTAATGAATTCACGACGCACTTGTATAGTAAATACATTCTATAGCTGTATATTATATTGTGTATTATAATATACCCGAGAGTGGCTTATGACTATTATTATACACTAAAAATTATTAAAATATAAAATTTATTACATATTCAGTAGAACGTGGTAATAATTATTGCAGAGTGCAGACACCGCTCATATGTATTTTTATTTCCACCGGCGAAGGCTAAATAAACATTTACATATTTTATCTGCTCTGCCTACTGCATAATATACCATGAAGCTTAAACAAAACTTAATGTTATTATTGTGTGAGTTTTTTTTTTTAATTTTGTCAACACATCTTTAAATATGCATCACGAGTCACGTAGGTATATAAGGTACTTATTATTTATTTGGGTATACCTATTTACTTATCCGTTCAAAATTAATATAATATGATTGAACATTTTTTTTTTGCTGATAAATAGTTTGGCTTAATGGGAGAAATAATAATGGGTTAAATCATACAATTAAGTTGGAGAATTAAAATGGATAATAGATAAATCAGTATGCATATGCGTACGGTTACCGGGTTACATCACAGACCATGATAGAATGGAAACGAACAGAAGGGCGGGTGACGGGGAGCCGGACCGCTATTAATGTTTCTAGTAAGCTTGTGCGGATGGGTGGGTGCAGGAATGTGCGGGGGAAAATGGATGCAAGTGCGAATCTAACTAATAAAGTATAAACTAGATAATGAATATAGATAACGCTAGATTCACACTTGCGTCCATTTCTATGAAAAATTTTCAATGTTCATATTTATAGGTATAAGGGTGGTTTGGGGTATCAAAATGGATTAAGACTTAAAGTTGTTATTTTTTTAATAGGGGCGGTGGTCATTATAACAACAATTGTTCTACCGTAAAAAGGGGCGAATAGGAACGGTTTTTGAGGTTTTTCTGCAATAAAACCTTCAGTTTTTAATATTTTTTTTTTCTAAGAGTTGTTTTGGAATGTGTGAACAATTTGGCAATTTCGAGATAAAAAAAAATTACTTTAAGTTCAAAATTTATTTTTTAATAATTTTTTAAAAACGTGTTCCTATTTACCCATCGATGGGGCGAATAGGAACACTAATGTAATTTATGAACTTATTCCTTTTAAGTCAAGTATTGGGGAGATAGGAACTTAATAAATATTTTTAAAAAATTAACAACAACACTATTAACTAAAAATGTCATTTAAAAAAAAAAAATTAATGAAAATTATAAGTCGTAACCTTTAAAAAATAACAAATTACATTTTAACAAACTAACGTTTAATTAACATAATATATAACCTTTATGAATTTAAATTTTAAACAAAATTATAATTACGATCGATTTGAACAGATACGTATATCAATAGGCCCAAACAGGGCCGGATTTAGGGGAGGGCTGAGTGGGCTGCAGCCCAGGGGCCCCCACAAATTCGGGGCCCCCACAATTTTATGATATTTAAATTAGAATACAGAAAAAATATTTTATTTATATTTACACATATTTAATTAATAATATTGAACTTTTTTTGGGCGGGACAACTTTTCTCGCACCAAATTTGTTGTAGAACTACCAAATTTTCACAGCATTTAAAGAAGAACTTTATCTGTGAAACGGCGTTCCCATATTTTAAATAACATATATACAATACAAGTTATTTGCTTCTAAACATTTGGTTTTTTCATTTGCTTATAAAAAATGATTGGATGGTGCTATTGGAAAAAAGAGCACGCTGTTGCACAGATAAAGTTCTTCTTTAAATTCTGTGAAAATTTGGTAGTTCTACAACAAATATGGTGCGAGAAAAAATGTCCCGCGCAAAACAGTTTTTGCTATGTTGTACATTTGTAAGACGGAGACAACACATGCGGGTGTGGCGTCCTCTTAAATTATAAGTTAACCCGTGAATACCTAGTGTTGAAATTTAAAAATGGAAGAAGATCGTCATAAATTAAAGCGAGTTTATATGAGTGGTGCAGATAAACGAAAATTGGCAAAAGAAAAAGATAAAAAAAATACGGAAATAATTTCAAAAACTAGGCGAATGACAGAGTTTTTCATTACAAATATTATTCAATAAGTAAAAAAATATATTTCCTTGTTTATTTATAAGGGGCCCCCACAGTATATTCCGCCCAGGGACCACCACATACCTAAATCCGCCCCTGGGCCCAAATATCCTCTTTTAAAATCTAGATTATCAATGTTCCTATTCACACGATTTTTTTCATAAATATGTTTTCTAAACTTTCAAGCTCCGTAAATAAGTCAATTTTCGTAACACATTTACGAAAAGTGTCTTAATCATCATCAATATGTGCCTAGAGTTAGAATAATATATCATAAGCAACTTTCTTTTGATTTAAATGTATAAACCTGGAGAAGTTTTTCACTTAAAAAAAAATGTGAGTATAAAATCATAATTGATAACGTCTTATCATTGGTGGTAAACAGGTACCATCCAGTTGCAAATATATCAAAATGGTCTAAAATACAAGTAGTACCAAACGACATTAGTACTAATGGTATCGGTTAAATATTCGTGATGAGAGAACAATAAAACAAATCTTTTTCCAAGTTTGTTCCTATTGCACCTTCAGTTCCTATTCGCCCCTTTTGACGGTACTCTTTATAAAAATAAAACACGTTCTGCACTTTACAAAACTGAAACTTTTCGTCAAAATCTACAGCTTTTGATAAAATTAATTATGTGTTTTAATTAAAATGTTTTATATGTTATACTGAAACGAAATTTTTGGCTTTTTTAGTTTTTTTTTATTAATGTGATGTATGTAGGTACCTAATATATATGATACTATTTTTGTTAGAGAAAAAAGCTTGAAATTATAATATAAATTGTAAATTAACATATATAAAGCTACAGTTTTTATTATTAGCGTTTAAAGTTAAAATTTTGACGAAATTCGTCAATATTACAAATATACTTAAATTATACAAAATGGTGCCGTGACCTACTAGTCGACTAGTTGACTAGTCCACCATCCTGCCATGAAGTGCTATTAATGAATAGTCTCTTCAACAAGTCAACCATGTCCAATTACCAATATATTATCATTATCTCCATTGTACTTATTGTAAATATTTTTTTTTTATACAGATTGTACAAATAAAAACAAATGACAAAAAAAAAAAAAATTATACAAAATTCATACAATTTTTAATTTTAATACATTAGGCTTGAGTGATTGAAGTTCAAATGTTGAGGTCCTTGGACATTAAATAATTTCTTGATTATTAATTATCTATAATAAATCAATAATTGTTATTATTAAGCTGTGATTCAAAAAATATTATTCTCATAGACACTCCAAACAATCCACTGTTAATTAAATTATAATTTTCTATTGACAATGACATTTTTAAAATATTTAGACTAATTTTAAGCTATATTTAAAAATGTTACCTCTATAAAATAATAATTTGAAATTTTAGATATTTTGTTTTAAAAAAATAATAAAAATCCAGTGACAATATTTTTTTTTAATAATATTTGAACTTTAAATTTAGACGAAAATCGTCAAAATCAAGAAAGTATATATGTACTATGTAGCTAAACAATTTTGAAGCTAAAAATGGTTTGGTTTTATGGTAAATCAAAATGTGGAAAATGCATGATAATAACGTGCTAAATATCAGTGTGAAAAATGCACAGTCCCTATCTATTAATAGGGAAAAACAAAAAAAAGGTGCTCATTGTACATTGCACCAATCTTGTAAAAAGATACCTTTAATTTGTATTTAAATAGAGATACAAATACATCAACTTAAAAAGTATTTAAATAGTATTTAAAGTACTTTTTTCAATAAGTATTTAAGAACAAATACAAATACTTAGAAAGTATTTAAACACAAATACTTATTTTAATACATTTGTTTTAAGTTTTACCTTTGGGTTCAATACTTTTTCTCTGATATTTTAACTTTAAATTTGACCATGATATCAAACTCATTCAAACTGTACCTACATATTAATTATTATTATATAGTTAATACTTAATAGTTCATATATTATAATGCATGTTCCATATTCTGGTACTAACCAAGGTACCTATAATTGTATGATAAGTTCATAATCACCTAATGATCGTTTTAATTATTTAATGTATGAGAACTAAATATATATTATAAGAACCTTTATCTCCACAACAAACCTAGCTTCTGGAGAAAATAATTTATCTATAAATGCTATATTTCTGTAGTGAAAATATTTGTATTAATGTATATATTACGTATGTATACCTACTATTCAATTATTCAACAAGAAAAAAAATAAGATCATAGGTAAACGTAAAGTCGTAAACCGAATCAGCTGATCGAGTTTCGCTTCATTATTGTTCTATGTTTATAGTTTGGAGTTTCAAATAATTCACATCACAATAAACTAATATAGGCTTCAATGAAAAAAAAACAATAATATTTTGCATTTTAGGAGGCAATGTCGGGAATAAACTTACTAAATTTCAATGATATTACTCATGACTATATTATTATTTGAATCTAGGAAAAAAAAGCCCCGGAAAAAAAAGCCCCAGAAAAAAAAGCCCCTAACAACATTCATCGGAAAAAAAAGCCCCGTCATAGGAAAAAAAAGCCCAATACCAACTAAATACATTATTCTTTTTTATTATGATTTATATAATTAATTATAATCATAATATCCATAATCATAAATATAATATTATAAAATAATATACTAGTAAATTATTTTATTATATTATTATGCATCTAATTTATTATACAAGGTAATACATTTATTTTCTTAAAAGGTAACTATAAAAAAATGACATCTAGTATATGACACATTGACTCGACACGACACTAATAAAAATAATAATAATAATAATAATAATAATAACTAATTATATCACAATTAAAAATACACTATTTATTGTAGTTTGTTGTTTGTTTATAATTAAAAATTGTTTTAGGGTAGTTCATAGCAAAAATAAAATTATAAAATTGTATTTAAAAATACAAATATACAAAAAATCAAAGATAAATAATATTATACTCTTTAATTTAAAATTTAAAATAATGCATAATCATAATTTATAATGCATGTACTGAAATAAATGTATAAAAAACCTCACAATAAAATATATATAAATTTAAATAATACTTAAAATTGAACTCGTAATATAGATACCTAGGCATATTGTTTAAAAATTTAAAATTATAAAATGTCGACTATAATAAAAAAAGTGATATGTATTTCGTAGGTACGGGGCTTTTTTTTCCTATGGCGGGGCTTTTTTTACCGTATTTTTTTTCTGGGGCTTTTTTTTCCGGGGCTTTTTTTTCCGGGGCTTTTTTTTCCGGGGCTTTTTTTTCCGAATACCTATTATTTAGTCATGACTCATGATATTACTTTGATTTCTGAGAAAAAAAGATAATAAATAATCATTTATTATTGAAAAAAAATCGATAAAGTATTTAAATAAAAGTATTTGATTTTTAAATTACAAATACGTCCAAAACCGTATTTAAAATACTTTCCAAATACTTTATTCAAAAAGTATCTAAAAAGTATTCTAAATACAATAAAAGTATTTAAATACATTTACTCAAATACTTTACAAGACTGCATTGCACAATAGGTTACAAGTGGGTCACTGTATAATGGATGGTATTAAATTTAAAACTAATAACTATAGATACATGAAAATTTCACTGAATGTTAGCATTTCCTATAGGTACACCATACAATTTTGAAAATATTTTGACTCTTTTTGAGCTGTTTACGGACATTTTTATTTTCCATTTTTTTTATGAATATCAATAAAATTTTATTTGTTGAGTAAAAATACTTGAAAATTTAATAGTAGGCTCCTAGTATATTGTTTCAAAGGCAGATGAAAAATATTAAAAATCCTTACTCACAGTTTTTTTTTATAAGCATTTAAAGTTCAAAAATTGACAATATATGGAAAAATCACGAAAATTAGCAAATCATTTTAGGTTAAGAATTCGTAAAAATTTTTCTTTTTAAATCTAAGCATTTAAAATTTAATACAAGATTCCGTATAAGATTATCTACCTTTATCAACAAAAAAAAATCTCTACCGGAAAGTCAAATTAAATTTTTATGAGCTTTTAAAGTTCATATTTTTACAACATTGGATATTCACTCAACCTCTTATGTAGTGATTTTGTTTGTTTGTTGTAATTGTAAAGCAAATAACTTATTTTGCTGTAATTCAAAAACTAATAACTATAGATACATGAAAATTTCACTGAATGTTTATATTAGCATTTCCTATACACCATACAATTTTGAATATATTTTGACTCTTTTTGAGTTGTTTACGGACAATTTCAGTTTTCAATTTTTTTTAGTTTTTTTTTTCTATATATAACAATAAAGTTTTATCTGTTGGGCCAAAAAGTGTAAAAATATAATACAAGGCTCCTGATATATTGTTTCAATATCAGTTGAAAAATATTAAAAATACATAGACACAATTTTTTTTTTTATAAGCATTTAAAGATCGAATTTTGACAAAATGTATCAAATTTAAAATTGAATAATTATTATGTAGCTAAAAATTTATAAAATGTTCAACTTTTATATCTAAGGATTTAAAATTTGAAATAAGATTCCATGTAAGTAGTTAATTCTGTTACCAAAAAATCTAAAAAAGACACAAGCACAGTTTATTTTTATAGTCATTTTAAGTTCAAATTAACCTAACCATAAAAAACCTAGAATAACTATTTTAGTTATTTTGTTGTGATTGTATAATATTATTTGTGGGTACTTGAAACTTCTAAAGTACACTATTATATGTCTATGATAGTATCAGGGTTTGATGTTTACGTATAACGCGTTATAAGTACCTAATGTATATTGTGATATGATTAATTTGGAATTTATTATAGGTAATTTTTTTTAATACCATAGATAAGTATATAATATGTCTTTTACGTAGACTGACATACCGTCTCCGCTCAGAATCGTTTTTCTTATACAATGATATTATATCATTGAATTCAAATTTAATACCATCCATTATACAGTAACCCACTTGTACCCTACAGTACAGCAGATCACCTTTTTAAAAATATTTTTCTTCTTTTTGTGCTGTTTGCCTGTTTATAAATATTTGAAAAAATGTCATGCCCTGAAAAAGCTTGAAAATATAATACAAAATCCAACGATAGTTTTACTTATAGAAATCAATCATATTAAAATGACATGGTTTTAATTTTTTTTGTAACTACATTCTTGAATATTTGCAATCTATTTTGTGGGTCTTAAATTTTTTTATTTTAACACACGGTGTTTGAAAATGAATTACAGTTTTTGTTAATTGAATTTATTTATTCATAATTATTGTTTTAACTTACACAAATAATTTTTTATCAGTCCTTATTGATGTTCGAATGTTGACGACATTGAACATTTCAACATTGAATATTCAAATATATGATAAAGATTTATACTTATATTTTAAGTTATTTGTATTGGCATTTGATTTTTTTTAGTTTTATTTAGTGCTTATAGAAAAATGTTATGTTTTATAAAGTTTGCCGTTAAAAAAAAATATTTCACATAGGTAAGTTAAAGTTTGAAGGCTTAGTAATTTAAAAATATCAAAAATATATTGGCACAAATTGTTCTTTGGTATATATTTTAAGTTTAAATGTTGATGTGATTTTATATTTAAACAAAAAATAACTACCTATTTTAGTTATTATAATTCAAAACATTATTCGTAGGGACTTGAAACTTTTTATCACTACGAATATTATTATTATATAAAAATATTTACTATGTAGGACTGTAAAAACACAATAAGAAATTTAAAAAATATTTATAAATGATATGTTTATTATATATAAATGTATTAGCATATTCTATAGGGCTGAGAATCAGCTACTTTGTATTTTTCATATCTCTAGGCCCTAAGTGATAAGGGTTGTCCAGAAAAAAATAAAAATAAAAATAATAATAATGTATTATATTATACTGGTTGTTATTGGTTAATCGGGCATGTTTGTTGAATTGTATTATTTTTTTTGTCAATATATATATTATATATACATATAAATGAATGTTTGTGTGTAGATTAGACCTCTTTGAAGAAGATAGGCTAATTTAAAAAGGGTTAAATTTGGTTTTTATTTATTCATCGGATTTTTGTACTGTTAGATTAGAATGATTTTGTATTAGTTGATTATATTAATACACGGTAGGTGGAATTAAATAAAAACGTCAAACTTAGTATAACTTTGATACTTATAAGAGTTAAATCATACACTTACGTACAAACAGCACGGGGTCCGCAGGTAGATACCTACTAGATTGCCTACCTGCTGCGAATCAGAATTTTCATTCCGGGCAACAGAAAAGTTAAGATAAATCTAGGACATCATACACTGAATATTAAATAACGCATTGAACAAAGTTTGAGTCATATACAGTCATATACATTTAACGGGTGACGAAGTGCACGGGATCAATTAGTAACAATATAAAATATCTATAGACACTGACAAGCCGTCTTCGCTCGGTATCGTTTTTCGTATATTACAAGGATATGACATCATGGCATTCAATTTTAATACAATCCATTAAACAGTGACCCATTTGTAACCTACTGAACAGCAGAGCGACATCAACTTACCAGCTTTTTATACATGATAACATTTTCAAAATATTTTGACTTGTTTTCAGCTCTTTATGGACATTTGCAGTTTGAAATTTTTTTAGTTTTTTTTTCTATAAATGTCGATAATGTTTTATTCGTTGGGTCAAAAAACTTGAAAATTGAATACAAGGCTCTTGATATATTGATTAAATAGCAGTTGAAAAATATTAAAAATACATATTCACAATTTTATTTATAAACATTTAAAGTTCAAATTTTGACAAAATTTGTCACATTTAAAATTTAATAATAATTTTGTAGTTAAAAATTTATAAAATGTTCAACTTTTATAGCTGAGGATTGAAAATTTAAAACAAGTTTCCACGTAAATAGGTTATATATAAATTATTTTATTCACCTTAATATCATCATCAAATATACTTCGTAGTATCATAGGCTGACTGACCGTTTTCGCTCAGAATCGTTTTTCTTATACAATGATATTATATCATTGAATTTAAATTTAATATCATCCATTAATGTCATTACAGTGACCCACTTGTAACCTACTGTACAGCAGAGCACCTTTTTTTATTGAACATTTAAGATAGGATTTTGAGATTTATAATTGAAATTTTTGTTTATAAATGGTAGTTGCTATTGCTTACAGTATTATGATAGGTAACATTAATTGTTTTAAAATTAAAATATTTAATGCAATAATAATTAATAAAAAATAATATCAAATTAATTTTTAATAGTTCCTATGTAGAATTGACATTTTTATAACGAGCAACGAATCAATGAAATGTCTGTTGGTAACTAGGTACATTACTTGAGAACGGCTGGATCGAATTTCCTCATATTTTTCTCATTTTATGTTCGTTATAGTCCATATAAAGATTTTGATTTTTATATTTGGTCACAGTACGTTTTATCCTCATGGTTTTCTATATAGGTATTATAATAATATACCGTATAGAGTTGCTATATTTTTATTTTACTTATGCCCGGACAAATATTTATCGTATAATTTTTATGGGGAAAATCGTACCACTTCTCCACGGACAACCACCAGTGTTTACACACGATTTGTATGTAACTAGAGCACCACTCACGACTCACAGTGGTTAGCACTCTAAGACATACGTTTGTAAGGCAAAAACTAATTTAACGTTAGGTACAAATCGATGTCGATGACTGACAAAATAATCAAATTAGCGATAAGTGATGACAAAAATTTCGTGGAAAAACAGGAAATCAATGGACATTTATTATTCAACAATAATACTGTCGTCGCAAAGCCAGGGAAATTCTTTACTTGTATAATATTTTTATTATACATATTTTTCGATTTTTTATAGCGTAAAGCCATAAAGACAACAGTCATTACTAAATAAAATCTTTCTTTTTTTCTATTTTTTTTTTAAATGTTTAAGCCCATTAGAACGAATACGGAATATTAATTAACAAATTGAACTAAGTAGGACATTTTTAATAGTTGGATTTTTTATGGGAAACGAAGTACACGAAGATTAGCTAGTTATACTAAATAGTAAATATTATGTAAGTACTTAATAAAATATATCGTTCAAAATATAGGCTGACAGCTGATGGTCTCCACTCAGAATGGTTTTTCATCGATGATCTTTCATTGAATTTAAATTTAACACATCCATCACCTATCATATTGGCCTACTCAACAACGAGGTACACTCGGCAGGCGCGGCTTTTAGGGGGCGTAGGGGCTATGACCCCCTTCCAGACATCATAAACTACCTATAAATAATAATTTTTTTCAGAAATCTGCATAGAAATTCAGAGAGTTTGTAAATTATAATCAACAAATTTTACCATTGGATATATGTTTTTCCTTCTGTATAGCCTAAGTGGGTAAACATAGAATTTTTGGACCAAAAGGATATTCCCCCCACCCCTTCCAGCCTCTAGAAGACGGTTCAAATCCGCTACTGACAACAGAACGGTTAGGTGTAGGTACCTACTACCTCAATTATTTTTCTATAAATGTCAATAAAATTGACTTATACGTCAATAAGCTTAAAAGTTTAACACAAGGTTCCTCGTAGGTTGTTCATATTTGAATTAGGTAATAGAGGTTGAGAGTACCCGAAACCAACAATATTTTTTTATGAGAGTTCTTATTTAGAATTTTGTCAAGTCTTCGAAATTCGTTCAAATTTTTTCCTCCTATAATAATATAGTTACTATAACAATTTATTTTAATGCAGTCTTTATGAAGATGGAAAAATAATATAAATTATAACCATATAATATTGGTTTTTATTATTATACTTTCTTCAACAATAAAAAATGCTATTGAGTTTGTACAAAATTGGTTTCTTTATATTATTTGAACTCATTTTTTCAGTTCTAAAATTAATACAAATTTATATAGAAGGCGTACCTACTTATACTTGTACAAAATTGAATATATATGAGGGTTGGGCGTTCCCATAAAAAACGGAAATGCACATCAATCATAATATGTTCTTTTACAAATGACATACCTACTAATAAATATTTCAAGTAGCTATATAAAAACTCCGTGGCCAGCACTTAAAAAATGTATTTTAAAACTTCAAAACTTTAACTGAAATAGCAACAATTTTGAAGAAACCTGAAAAATATTTTATTTTGCGTATTACTACTTTACCTATTAATGTAGTTAGTTAGGTATTTTATTATATTTATTTTTTTAATCCTAACCAAAACAAAGTGGGTAGGTAAGTAGATGTCGCTCTGCTGTACAATAGCCAATAGGTTACAAGTGGGTCAATTATGTATAATGGATTGTATTAAACTTGAATTCAATGATATAATACCATTGTATAAGAAAAACGATTCTGAGCTTATATGGTTTGTCAGTCTGGATATTTTATATTGTTATTATTTATTTTATCCTGTAAGTTGAATATTAATATTATAATATTATAATTTTTTTTATTCGTTTCTATGGTGATAAACAAAGAGTTAAAAATTAAAATCCCATTTTTAGCGGTTTTTCCTAATTTGTAGGTGGTTTTTCCCCGTGGCATTAAATAACTATTGAGAAAATCGAAAAATAACATTTCTAAAGTACCATCTTGATCCAATTTGCTATAAGATAAGTTACTATATGCTTAAATCGAAGAACTTCTTCTGGTAGAAATGTTGTATACAGGATTAAAAAAAATAATAATAAATAAATAAATAAACACCATTGTAAAACCACTAGCTATCTCGCTCCGCTCAGAATCTAAAATGTAGTTAAAAAAAACCTAACCAGTCGGGGGCTGCCGGTAGAAGTGAAAACTAGAAGAGTACATGTATATAATATGATAGTCATAAATCATACTTTTATCAACTAGAAACACTGAAAATTTTCTGGATTTCTTGATGATTTTAAAATAAGTTCTATATAGTCTTCTAAAGTGTTGTTTTTTTATCAATGCAAAGTCACGATCACACGGCAAAAACGAGTGTCCTCTTTGTGGAAAAAACACCTGAACTTTTTTTAATTTTTTAATTTCAACTATAATCATTCTGAGTAATGCGTGGTTTTTGTTTTGCCCAACACAATTGTCACAAAACAAATGCAATTCCTCAACATCATCAACAAAACTATTAATATAGTGAACCAAAAAATAGCATACATCATTTGGTGTTTTTCTTGCTGTTGCCTCATGATAAACATAACAAAATAAATTATTCGTGTTTAAATTATGAATACCAAAAGTATTGACAGATCATTTCAACCAGTACAATATTATTTTATTCACTGATAATCATTTTATTTTATAAGTAGGTATAGCAACGTTTTCACCATTATAATCTTTATTTACTGATAAACAATTGTACAAAATTAAATTTATAAATAGAAAAATATTTCATGTCATACAATAAAGTGATTTCACGAAGGTTAGGTTTGATAATATTACTAAAGTATAATTTTGATGCAAAAAGGTTACATGTCCAGGACATGTGCCTTTTCTGCAATTAACGAAATTTTAAATTATTTTTAATGGGGATCTATTTAATAGGACATGTGCCTTGTCTGCACAAAACCATGTATTTATCAATATTAAATTCGATTATGCAATAAAGTGATTTTTTTTAAAATATTGGACATGTGCCCTTTCTGCATTTAGCAATATTCATATACTCACGGTGGCGGTGGCGGTGTCGCGAGATCATACTTTTTTCCTCACTCGCAAATGCTTTCTTATACGGGTTGCCCAACGTGCCTAAAAAAGTTTTCACTTCAAAATTCCGAATTGTTATTTTAAGCATAAAAATTTGATTAATTTCCACAACATATTTCAATTTAAATAGTTATCACTTATCATCTAAACATACAATGAGACGATCTCGAATAATTATCTAAGTTATTTATTTAGAACTGTTAATTAGGTACCTAGGTAACTATTTACTACTCACTCGATTAATAGAATCGGTTTATTGTAGGAAATTCATTTATTGTTTTTTATAGATAGCATAACTGTTTTTTTTGTAGGTCACGGCTCCGGTAAGTGGTAATTAACGATTTAATTGTTATTTGCTATAATATGAAAAAAAGTTTACCTACTGTTTCTATTGTATAAACTAAATATTATATCTTACTAGCTGATCCCGTGCACTTCGTTTCCCGTTCAATGTACCAACTCTATATGCCTCAAACTGTGTTCAATTCGTTATTTATAATATTCGGTGTATGGTGTTCAAAATGTATCTTAACTTTTTCGTTGGCCGGAATAAAAATTCTAATTTGCAGCAGTATATTATCAGGTAGGCAATCTACCTGCGGTAGATCGCGGACCCCGTGCTGTTTGTACGTAACTGTATGATTTAACTCTTATGTATTAAAGTTATAGCAAATTTGTCGTGTTCCACCTATAATGGATTAATATAATCTATTAATACAAAATCCTAACCTAACCTAACCGTACTAATATCAGATGAATAAAAAAAACCAAATTTAACCATTTTAAAATAGCCTGTCTTCTTCCCAGAGGTTTATTCTATACATAAACATTCATTTATATGTGTATATATTTATAAAAAATAATACAAATCAACAAACATGCCCGATTAACCAATAGCAACCAATATATATACACTGTTTTGCTCTACTGTTGTATTCTTTACATCCAGATTTCCTAATTTTCCGATGGATTTTCTTAAAATTTTCTTTCGTAAAAACCTTCACCTGGTAATTACGAACATCTTAAAAAAAAATTGAGCCAAATCGGACCAGCCGTTCTCGATTGATGAGGTAACGACATTTTTCACTCTCCATCTTTATATATATAGATAACTAATTATTGACTAACATTATCGGACTTTAATTATGCCTAAAACCTGCTCCGTGATATCCTCTTTCATTAAAAAAAATGCATGACAATTGGATAAGAAGTTTCGAAGCCAAACCGTAACAAAGATTTCCTCTTTTGCTTGATTTAAGTTTTATATATATAGATGTGCTATCTCAATGACGTATATTTGAATGGTGATTTGTTGAAAAGGATCCAAGTTACATTTCTGACAAAAATAGTTTTGTTGTACATTATTCATCCTCTTATGTAAACACATATCATATGCTTATAATTTGTAAATCAAAGACTGATTCAATAAAATTAGGTACATAAGTTTTTCTTTATTTTTAATTTTAATAAAAAAATATTGTTTTTTTAAGATTGTTATTCATTTGTTTATATTCAAAGTTTGTTATTTAGTTGTATTGTTATCTATTTAATTGGATAAAATAAATAAGAAGATATTATATTATTTTAAAATGTGACTATTAATGTGTCTTGCATTACGTGTACGCCGTCCAATGTTTGTTCTTCTCATAGGAGGCATGATTCAAGCATAAAAATTCTCTCCAAAAAACAATAGTCGTTTTTGATTGAAAAAGTTCATAGAAAACATAAAACGATAATGTTTCAAAGTAAAATGAATAATGTGCCAACTATTATATTTGTTTACTCTAAAGTTATAAGTGTCTATAATAAAAAATGTATATCAACCAGAATATAAAAATATATTTTTTTTTTCGATTTTTATTATTATTTATATTATATTTATATTTATATTTTTATCCGCTAGAGGGCGCCACCGGTGTAACTCAGTTTTTGTCTCTAAATCTCTAACTAACATGAATTAGGTCCATAATTTATGCTATAAACCCGCTCACCGACATTCTCTATCATTTAAAAAAAAATTGAGCAAAATCGGCCAAGCCGTTCTCAACTGATGCTATTTATAATTTTTTGTCTCCATTTTTATATATATAGATTATTTTTATTCAAAATTGCATTTGTTAACTTAGGTATAAATTAAAATTGTTGAAAACCATCGAGTGCCCCTAACCTATCTAACCTACTTATACGTACCTCCCTATACTCAATGTACCTACCTCAACATTGCAGTTGCAGTAGGTACCTACCTATAATGTATCTATACTAAATACAATTTATTTAGCTGATGTTAGTGCCGTAAAACTTCTAATAATAATACACCTTACAGCTGTGCAACTCAATTTGTACTTGAGTCTTGAGTAGGTAGGTACCTTTAATAATTGTACATTGTTTAATTCTAAAATCTTCTTTTATCTTCTCTCTTTGTATTAAAATCAAAAAATTAAGATTACCGTTTTGGAGACAGCCTGCCGATAGGTTATAGTAAATGAAAGTTACTAATTTATGCATTAATAACATTTCTGAGTAGGTTTTTAGAAATGTGTGATTAGGAGCAGTTATGTATTATATTTATATAATGTGTAGGTATTTGGCTTACAACATAATATGATTCCCGAAAAGAGAATTTCTAACTTCTTATCAGAAATGTTTAAAGTTTTATAGACTCTTACTTATTTACTAGAAAGTAGAAACACAATATATAAAGTCGAGTTATTTGGCCATTTGGGTGCTTTATGAGCTGACCATGAAATTCGTTTCGTATCCTTATGTTTTGATAAGTTATAATATATTAACAGAATGTACTTAAAATAAAAAAAGGTGCTCTGCTGTACATCAAAATTGTATGGTGTATAGGAAATGCTAATATAAACATCCAATAAAATTTTCATGTATCTACAGTTATTCGTTTTTAAATTACAACAAAATAAGGAAATCGCTACATGAGAAATCGAGTGAATAACCAATGTTGTAAAAATTTGAATTTCAAATGCTCATAAAAATTTAATTTAACCATCTTATAGACACCTTGTTTTTGATAAAGGTAGATAATCCTATAAGGAATCTTGTATTACAATTTAAAATCTTTGATTTAAAAAGAAGATTTTTTACGAATTCTTAACTCATAATAATTAGCCAATTTTCTTGATTTTTCCATATTTTGTCAATTTTTGAACTTAAAATGTTTATAAAAAAAAAATATGACCAAGGATTTTTAATATTTTTCATCTGCCTTTGAAATAATATACTATTAGCCTTCTATTAAATGTTCAGGTATTTTTACTCAACAAAAAAAATTTTATTGATATTCATAAAAAAAAAAGGTGGGTAAGTGGATGTCGCTCTGCTGTACAGTAGGTTACAAGTGGGTCACTGTATAATGGATGGTATTAAATTTGAATTCAATGATACTATATCATTGTATAAGAAAAACGATTCTGGGCGAAGACGGTATGTCAGTCTAGGTTTAAGACATATTATATATATCTATATCTATGGTATTAAATTATATGGAATTTATGAATAAATTCCTTAAAATATGCACAGTCTTATCATGAGCATACTTCTTATTCCTTATACTATGGTAGATTGTATGGATAGGCCATAATATTTTGATTTTTCAGTTTCATATATCCCCGAATAATATTTTTAAATTGCAACAATAACAAAGATCGTTAATATTGATTTTAATATGTAATTTCGTCCAAATTTGAATTTAAAATGTCTGTAAAAAATAACTGTGTTCATATATTTTTTAGATTTTTTGGTTACAGTATGAACTATTTATGAGAACCTTTGTGTTGAATTTGTAATCCTTAGCTATAAAAACTGAACATTTTATAATTTATAAATTACAATGATTGATAATTTTCGAGATTTTGATAAATTTTGTCAAAATTTGATCTTTAAATGCTTATAAAAAAAACTGTGCCTATATATTTTTAATATTTTTCAACTGCTATTGTAACAATATATCAGGAGCCTTGTATTAAATTTGGTGTATAGAAAATGCTAATTTAAACATTCAGTGAAATTTTCATGTATCTACAGTTGTTTGTTTTTGAATTGCAACAAAATAAGGAAATCGCTACATGAGTAATCAAGTGAATATCCAATGTTGTAAAAATTTGAATTTCAAACGCTCATAAAAATTTAATTTGACTGTCCGGTAGAGATTTTTTTATTAATTAAGGTAGATAATAAGGAATCTTGTGTTTCATTTTCAAATCTTAGATTTAAAAAGAAAAATTTTTACGAATTCTTAACTCAAAATAATTTGCTAATTTTCGTGATTTTTCCATATTTTGTCAATTTTTGAACTTTAAATGCTTATAAAAAAAAATTGTGACTAAGGATTTTTAATATTTTTCATCTGCCTTTGAAACAATATATTAGGAGCCTTCTATTAAATTTTCAAGCTTTTGCAACCAACAAAAAAAATTTTATTGATATTTTTAGAAAAAAAACTAAAAAAAAATGGAAAATGAAAATGTCCCTTAACAGTTCAAAATAAATCAAAATATTTTGAAAATTTTATCGTGTATAGAAAATGCAAATATATAAACAACCAGTGAAAATTTCATGTTTATACGTTAATTTGTTTTAGAGTTACACCAATAATCAAAATCGATTTTTCGGAAAACCAATTTTGCGTAAGAATTCCCGTTTTTCCTTAATTTGTATGTTGTTTTTCCCGGCGCTTGTGAAAACTACTGGAAATTTATACTTTTGACCCCCCAAAGTACCAACTAGATTCACTTTCCTATCAGAAAAGCTACTGATGAAGAAAATCCAAGCACTTTTACTTTCCCAAAACGTGATGACAGACACAAAAAAAAATAAAAAAAAACACACATCATTGTAAAACCAATACATTCATCGCTCCGCTCAGAATCTAAAAAAACACACATCATTGTAAAATCAATACATTCATCGTTTCACACTAAAATTGGAAACTGAAAATGTCCGATGTAGATACGATATCGTAGTTCTTGAGAAACAAATTAATTTTCACTTAATTGGCTTCGCCGTCATTTTTAGCTGAAAAAACCTAAAGTATTGACAAAATTAAAGTTAGTTAATGTTGTCCGAATTTGATTCTGAAAAAAAATGAACTCACTAGAAAATTGTCTACAGATCCTACGAAGCAATTTGTAAAAACTAAATGTTATACTATTGTGAACTGTAATTGAATTATTAAAAACTTGAAAATATGAACTTTTTCGAATCATAATTAAAATTAATATTAAAAACGTAAAATGTTTCGTACGATATATAGACATATTTCTGCTGAATTCAAATATTTTTTTTCAGAATCAAAATCAGACAACGTTAACTAACTTTAGTTTTGTCAAAACAAAATATATATCTATGTTTTTGTAAAATTCGTTTAGTGTAGGGAAATTTATATGGTTACCGAGTTTTTGACATGGGCATGCGCGTACGCGAGAGGAGACCCTCATTTAATTTCACTCACACTAATAATCATTTACAACAAACACATAAATCCCGGGCGGCTATGACAAGATTAGGAATTGCCTAAATGTTGCCCCTTAAATAATGATATAGCTGGGCCCCTTAATACATAACTTGCAGACTTGAACTCTAAAATAAGAAATTTAAATTTTTATCAAATCAATCCATTTTACGTACAAAATAATGTGAAAATGTTCGTGATTTAGATGAATTATGTCAACATTTTTGTTGTTATCTGTCTTCAATATTTTTTAACTGTTATTAGCACTTTATTTTAACCACTTATGAGAAACCTTGAATTAAATTTTCAAGATTTTTGACTCAGCAAATATTTTTTGATCAATATTTATAGAAAAAAAAAACAAAAAAATTGAAAATTAAAAATGTGTATAAGTAACTAATTTAAATGACAAATGGAAACGAAATATTTAAAAAGAATTAGAAAAAGCTAATATAATTAGGTATTTGGTGAAAATGTCAAGTATTGTGTTTGTTTTTGAGTTATTATTAACTCAAAAAACTATTGTGAATTTACTCTCAACTTTTGTTTTGAGTTACATTAGTAACATTTTGAATTTTATTTTAAATGTTAATATAAACAGTCTGTGAATAAATCATGTATCTATAGTTATAACACTTTTTTGAGTTACAACAAAAAAACAAAATGGATTTTTTCAAAAACTGGTCTTGCCACGTTTCCTTAGATTTTTATTCTGGAGCGTTGAATGCATTGATTTTATAGTTTACACTGAATGGGTGTGTTTTTTTTGTGTGTGTATCATACACGATAAGTAGTCGAAATAATGCTTCGATTTTAAACTTCAAGATCTTTTCTGGTTGAAAAGTGAATCTAGTTGGTAGGTAAAATCTGGTAAGTAATATGTCAAAATGCGTTCAGCTATTTATAGACATTTTAAATTATTAATTTTTTTCTATAACTAAATGTCAATAAAATATCTTTTGTTAGATCAAATAACCTTGAAAATGTAATACAAAGTTGCTCATAAACTGTTATAAATTTAATTAAAAATATCAAAGATAAGAACATGTTTTTATAAGCATTTAAAGAATAAAATTTGAAAAAATTGGTCAAATGATTGTGAAGTAATACATTTATAAAATTTTAAGGACTGAAAATTTAAAATAAGGTAGGTATCTCCTAAATAGTTCTTAATATCACAAATAAATCTAAAAAAGTTGTATAAATAAGAAAAAATAAGAAAGAACACAACGGTCAACAATCACCTACCACCACAACTCACAAAACCGTTTTTCGGAGCCATTGTCGATAGCTCGATAACTACCTCTACTATTATTAGAGATAATTTTGGCTTCTAAAAAAAATTGATTGGAACTATCCGATCACAACCATAATTTAATAATGAGTACCAAGGTACCTATTAAATGAATCAGTTACTGAGCGTAGAGATAGAATCTATTGATTTTAAGATGATGTGTTTTTCTATCTGTCATTAACATGATTTGTGGTACCTAGTAAAAATGTCCCATTTTTACCCAGTTTAAAAAAAAAAAAACGATTTTATTTTGTTAGTGTAAATCAAAATCTAATAACTGCAGAAACTTTAAATTTTCAGCCCATGTTATTATGACAAATTTCCACGAAAAACAGTTCAAATTATTTTGAATCTTTTTGAGCAATTCACAGCTATGAGAAATTTTAGATTTTTTTTCAACTGTTGTCTATAAATATTTTTTTTTTAAAACTTGAAATTTTAAAAAACTTGAAAATACAAGATTCCACATAAGTTGACTATAAAATAAAAAAAAAAAGATTATCATCTTTATGATTTTCTAAAGTTAGATTTTTGACAAAATTTGCAAATTATTTTTCAGTTAGAATTAAATACGAATTTTATTTTCATAGCTAGCATAAGAAAATTTAATAAAATATACCCCAAAAGTTTTTCTACATTAAACAAAAAGAAAAATACCTGAAATTAATATTAATTTTTTATGAGTGTTTGAATTAAAAATTCTTATTATATTGGATATTATTCACTGATCAATTAACGAATTCCCATCAATCGGTTTTTGATATATTGTTGTAAATCATAATAATATCATAATAATCAACCGTACACTTGAAATTTAAAAAAATTGTAATATATAAAGTAAGTACTCAAGTACAAATTGAATTTTATACCATTTTCATTCAATAAAATAAATTTACATTATGTAAATAGGTTCAAGTTACTTTACTTAAATAATTGAACAGGCGGCAAGTACACAATTATTATGCTTACATTTATGTTTAGGTACACTAATTTTGTGCGTATCTGTATTAACTTATTTTTAACATTGGTAACAATCATGAGTATTGTGTAATTGAGATAGAATAAAAAAAAATTTGACATATAATAAATAATAAGTTATACATAATAGTTAGGTACATAATTGTTTTATAAAACAAATATAGATGTTATATACTCTGACGTTTCATATAACTATTTATATTGTTACATTACTAATTAAAAAAAATTGTATGGAATAAATAATATGTTAGAAGAGCACTAGAAACTAATTAATAATATATTAAATAAAATAATAATAATAGTGGTAATTGTATTACATAAAATAATATGAACTGAAACAAAAATATGCAGACAAAGAAAGTATACAAAATAAGTAGGTAAATAGAAAAGTTAATTATAATAATACTGTGAATATAAGTTTAAAAGGAATGTATTTGAAGATAAATACATATTTATGAGTTGAGACTCACAGTTTAATTAGAATAAATTAATAAAACAAACAAAAAATAACAATAATAATTTTTCTTTGGTTTTTATAGTTATAACTTTAAAAATTAAATAAAATTAGTAATTATCATTTAAGAAAATGAGTATTAACATAAATAATTAGTAAATTAACTTATTATAAAACATAGATAACATTAGGTTCAAAATAAAAATATATTTCTTACCAATTTTAAATTGAAATCCTAAATAATAATATAAATATGACTGGCCAATAATTCATTTTGAGACCGTGAGTATTTATACAATGTGTCCCATGAAGAAGTGACCGGCCGGCACCATATGTTAGTATAACTTAAGTTATGAAAAAAATCAATTTAAAGGGTGGATCTAACTTTTTAATTTTTTTAATTATGAGCCATTTAAACTTTTTTTAAACAAAACCAAACTTACAGCACGTTTGCTGATGTATCTTAAAAACTTTTTACTGTAATTTTTTTTTATTTTAAAACTTTTTTATTGTGCTATCAGCTAACATACAAATATTATTTAAACCAGAAATGTACAAATTGTTATTATAAAATAAAAAAAATTTGCATTTTTTAAAGAAAATAGCGAATAACTCCAAATTACGCCTTATTTTCTACAGTCATATCTTCCATAATTTCTGAGCGATACCGCTGCTAAATTTGACTTTAATGAGACACAAAGAGGTAAAATGTAGGAAAACCAAATTATTTAAGGTATTCTAGATGTTATTCTGTAGAAAAATAAAATAAAAACAAAAATTGCAGTAAATACACGATTCCTTTCATACATATTTTTTTTTTTTTTTTACTTTTTTTAATTTAATAAAAACAATTTGCGTATTTTTGGTATGATTGTGTATGTTAATTGATAGCACAATAATAATAAGTCCGGTAAAAAGTTGAAAAGTTTTGAAGATACATGTGTGGTAGTTTCGTTTTGTTTTTTTCATAACTTAAGATATACTATTATATGACTCCGGACGGTCAATTCTTCATAGGACACATTGTATAATTATACACCTATTATAAGCTGGTAAAATTTGAAATTAATTTTGTTATAAACGTTTGCAGACATGGTAAAACAAGCATTTGTGTTTATAAATGTAAATTAAAAAAAATGTTAAAATAAAGATTTTTTTACAAAAATATTGGGTAACACAAAACTACTAAATTAATGCAGTGGAGTTTTTATACAAAATATAAATCTAGGTATATAATACTAAAAAAAGATAGATGATAAATTGATAACTATTTTAAATTTGAAGTGACTACAATTATTATATAATGTGTTTATTATAAAATGTGAAAATGTATTATAATGTTTTGAACGGTCTTAACTAATGTAATCAAATTATTTAATATAAAATTCCGAATTAAAATATTGTTTGAAAACATATTATTTTTTTTATAATAATGATTATAATTATTATAAAAAACTTCTGAGTGGTACAAAAACTTATCAAAAATATCATGTAATATTTATTTAAATAGATAAATTACACATAATTTGTTTTGAATATATAGTAGAGCGAAGGATTATTAAAAACGGATATAAAAAATAACATATTTTATTTTATAATAATATATTTGTTCACTGCCATTGAGCTTTTTTTGAGCTGCCAAACTTTTTATACTTTTGAATAGTAATAGTACCAGAATATTATAATATTTTTTTATGTCAAATTTTATAATATTAACGATTGACTGTCTACACGAATAATAAAAATAATTGGGGTGGATAATCAAGTAGATTTGAATACAACCCATGTACAATTGTAAGTTGTAACAATTAAAGAATAAATAATTCCGATGTTTACAATAACAAAATTACAATCAATGGATTTCCTTTCTTACAATATTAAAATTTAATATAACATTTTGCTTTTATTCAAGGTGTTTATAAGATAAACTAAAAAAAGTTTCTAGTTTTTATCTGATGGCAAATGAAAACCAATTAAAGAATATCAACTTGAAATATTTAAATTAAAATTCAATAAATTGTTTAGTAATTATTATTACGATCGATAGTTTTATCTGCCAGCAATTATTAGGAAATACAATTAAAAATAACCCATGGTTTTCATAAAACTAAATTGAATGTCAGTCCATCATGCATACGGTCTTTTAGACGGTATTTTTAATAGGTAATGAATTTTGAAATTTCAATATTACTGACATCAGATCGTATATAATTGGGAGTATCTAAATTTAGTTTATCACCTAATTTGAAGGTAATTAGGTTAGATTATGTAAATATTTAGAATTCTTAAAATAAAGAACAAATGTCTAAACACCCGGTCTTTTAGACAGTGCAGCGTGTACTCTAGGGTTAAAATTATAATATTAATAGTATTCATAATAAAAGAAAATTATTATTTTCTGTGGCAATTATTTGACATAAATATTATTATTATATTGTTATAGTAATTATTTTATTATCTATATAATTATTATAAATTGATTCATGCAAAATAATGTGAAATCACATATTTAGTAGTTGGTTACTTTTTAGACTTCTCCACTAAATTAGATGGTTAATAATGTTAATTTTATATGTAATAATAAATTATAATATAAATACAGTGAAATGTGGTAACATAGCAAAATAAAAAGGAAAATTAATCTGTAAAATGAATAATGTTGTTAGTAAATTTTTGCATCAAATGTCCACCTATACTTGTCATATCATCATCATAATTATCATTGTTGTACTGCTCTTCGTTGAATGCATCAAGCTCATAGTCAAATCTATTAAAAACCAATAATTAAAATAGTAGATAAATGGAATTATTAAAATAATAATTACAAACCTATCTTCTAGATTTCTGCTTTCTGGCCGACTACTATTAGTGTGCGATTTTGTTGACATTATCTCAATATTATCATCTTTATCATACATAAAATCTACAAAATAAACATAAAAATGTACATTGATATAAAGTAAACATAAAACAGCATATAAAATGTTTACCATCTTCGGGCATCAATATTGCTTGATGTACATAACTATACAAATTTATTTCGTTATTAGTGTCATATTTAGGTTTTATACTTGGCACATCACATTCATTTTTCATCATATTTAACCAATAGGCATTAAACCAGCAAAACTTTGCAGCCCTTATTTTTTTGGTCCACGTTTCATCAAACTCCTTAAAAATAGTCAAGAATATAATTTCTATTCAACATTTTTTAAAAGCAATATTATATAATCTTACCATATTATACATATTTTTTTAATTTGATCTTAAGTATATTAATAAATGCATAAAAAGTAAAAATGTATTTATTTAGTTATATTTTAAAGCTATAACTATAGTTAATTAATTGTTACCAAACATAATGAATATTATTCATGTATTGATAAAGATTTTTTTTATTTTTACACTGTGCTATGTTTTTTATCAAACTTGAATACAACATAAATATTATATTTAAGAGGATGTCAGCACACTATTTGTTTTCTCTCTGTAACCCATGAGCATAATATTAATATTAGAAAAATAATTCAGCCATATTTAAACATTGCCTGTGTTACTACATTTACCATTTTATGATATTTTAATTTTATTTAAGTGATGAGAGTGTAAATTATCATAGTATAAAATAATTAAAAATTGCATAACAATTTAAATATGGAAAAAGGTCAACATTGTGATACCGGTAATGTTCTGAACTTAAAGTTTGATAATATGTGAAATCTCACTAATATTTAAAGTAACAATACATGGTTGATTCTGCCAAACTTAAATTTGGTATGTTGAGCGTAGGTCAAAGAAAGATAACAAATGGTGCCACCTATAGCTTCTTAACATTCAAGCATGATTAGAAAAGTAAATAAAAAATAAAGATATGATAAAAATTGATAATTTATTTAGCATAACACAATTCAGAGGTAATAGTAAGTTTTCTTTATGATAAAAACAATATACTATTTTTTAATAAAAAAAAATAATTGAGATTCATTTTACCTTAATAATATCAAGACAGTAGTTGCTCATCTTACGAACTCGAATGTTTGGATCATGCATTAAACCAATTATATAAATTGGGCATTCTGAAAAAAAAAATAAAAACTTATAAATATACTAATACATTATTAATTAAAATTGTATTTAATGAAGTAGTATTAAACCCAGATATTTTAATAACATACAGTTCAACTTATTATACAATTATACTTAGATCTAGTAAGAAGAAAACATAAAATAAATTCCATAACATACAAATATTAGTCAGTTATAGTTACTGGACTATAAGTTATGGCATATATAAAAAACAATTTCGAGAAGTAAAAAATTGTATTATACAACATACAATAATAATATAAGATCAACAATGAATACAATATTAATTTAATTTTTTTAATCTTAATTATATGAAACAAATATAAATAATCACTGAGTTAAAAAAATATTTTAAATAATCATTGAAAACATAACAAGTAAAATTACTTATGGTTAAATTTCATGTATGAGACTTGATTTAAATATTTTTACTAGACTTATCAACTAATCACTTAAGTGTGTTTATTATATATCACAAGTGGTGGCTAACAAAACTATGATTAAAGTTTAGAAGTACTATAAATATAATTTAAAATACATAAATTTCAAAAATATACATTTGTTGATTTGTGAATAACTATAATATGGACTAATCATAGGCTGTTCAGTTACTAAATAATATGTAACCGGTATCTTGTAACTAGTCACACTTTTAAAAGTAACTAGTTACTATCTTTTTAAGGAGTAACTTGTGTTATTAATAGATACAAGGTAAAAATAATACAAATCATACGGTTTTTTTTTTTTAAATTTTATAAATTTCTATTATACAAGTATAATTTAATTGCACAATGTTTTAAAATATGTGTCTCATTTAATACACAATAATTGAAGAATATTGAACTAATATAATTAACACAGTTAGGACAAGGTCATTCAACAATATTATCAAACAGTTCTAAAAATATACTATGAGATGGAATTAAAACAATATTCAAATGATAAAAATACATTTTTGGATTGTTTAAATAAATATTTTGTTGTTAAGGTGGTCGGAGCCAGTGTGTTTTTTGGTACAAAAACATGTCTTACAGGAAAAACTCTCTGTAGACTAGTCAGATTTCGTTAATTTTTTTTTTATTTAAAAGTACTGAACATTTTGTAGGTCGGATCAAAGTCCGATTTTGAAAATTATAATTATAGACGCTGGAATATGCATTTGAATAATGCACAATATTTGTTCTTTTTCAAATTAATTTTTTTATTACTATTTAAAGTAAAATGAAAATTCGAGCTTGGAACCGACCTGCAAAAACTTGATAAAAAAAAATGACCAAAATCTAACATATCAACAAGGAGAGACAGTTTTTCCTGAAGAAAAATTTTTGTTCATCAAAACAGTGCTCCGATAATAGTCATCAAAGTCAATCACTGACTTATACATGAGCCTGCCTAAATATCTCTATCTGGGCGTGTAATTATAGCTCACTCATACTAATATCGATTTACATACTCACACACATGCACGTTCCACGCGAGGCCGATACAACATGTGAATTGAATTGCCTAAATTTTACTGCTTGGGGGGGGGGGGGGGGCTGGAGCGTGATTAATTTTCGGTCCAAAACATAGATCACGACTTCAATCACTACGCCCAATATAACGTTCTCATATTAATTTTGAAAGCAGATTTGAATTTGTCATTAAGTTATCTATGCTTTGACAATTTCATTTTTCTGAATTTTATTTTTTTTTTACTTAGAAATTTACTAACAAAAAGAGTAAAAATAGATCATATTCATAAATCAAATTTAAATACATTGATATAGAATATGAAAAATGTACGACAGTCAAAGCATAGTAAATTTAGAGGAGAATTCAAATCTGATTTCAAAATTTAAATCAGAACATCCTACTAAGCGTAGTGATTGAAGTCACTAGCAGTATTTTAAAAAAATGTTTGTAATTTTATAAAGTAATAAGTGGTAACATGTGCATGCGCGTAGGTAAAATGACAGAAGTATTATGATGCCCCTATACAACGTGATCAGTACTACAAATTACACACACTAATGTTCATTTACTTTCAACACATTCACAAACCCATATGAACTAAAATATAAAATGCCTAGTTTTTACTCCTTAGGATGGATTACGCTCCAGACTCCTTAATAAATTACCGGCATCAACACCCTTAATACGTATATTTAAAGTATAGTATTATAGACTTATGTTATTCTATTAGATATATACTATACTCTGTTTAAGTTAAGAAATGTAGTAAGCGGTGACTAGTTTCTGTAGGGCTGAAGTGAGGCAACTCCAGTTTATGACCAAGTCAACTATCTATATACCTGCCTTGTAGTATTGCCACCAGTTTGGTTGCACAAGTTGGCCACCAGTAGTAAGACGCCACAAAGCATAGTTTATGATCTAAAGCTATTCTATGCTGGTTGAATGATGAGTATTTTTTTTCTGTTTTTATAATGCTCCTAAATCCTAATCATGGAACAAGATTTATTGTACTGACCACTTTTACCCATATCTTATTTATTTAACATAAAGAAAATAGTATCAATGCATTCATGATTTTTTAGGATTGGCATGTCAATGAATGTGTATTTATTGAAATTTATAAATTAAAGATTTAATCTGTATCAGAAATCATCGGTTAATTGTAGCTTCTTACCCAACTCATTTATTGCAAAAAATAAATTTTAAAAAAGAAAGTTATTTAAGGAAAATATATTATGGCAGGTATATTATATTTTTTATAATCAAATTTTTTTATGCTTAACCAATTCAAATATTTTATAAAAACATAATTAATGGAATTGTGTTTTTATATACCTGTATTTTGTATAATATAATCTCCTGTAATTGGATGACACATAAGTTGATATAGAAGGTACATAATTTGTATCGCTAATTCGTCATCTCCCTTTTGATCTGCAACAACAGTAAATAAATAAAATAAAATATTTTGATTAAAACATGTATAGTGATACTTTTCATTTAATACCACAAACAATTTGGAATCAAAATTTGATTATTTTATATTCATACATTGGATATGAATTATAACTTTATAACAGAACTTACAAAACATATTTTATAGTACACTATATACAGCGTGATTCTTTTATCAAACAACACTCATTATTTCAAAAGGTGTAAATTTTTTTGAAAATATTTTTTTACATAGTTTCAAGTCGCTTATAAAACAACGTTTTTATTAAAAAATTATATTTTTAAATATTTTTTATCCTTATAATTTTTAAGTTTTTTACTTTTTTGAATAGCAACATAGGGTTTTAATTTTATATTCCAAAGCAGAATATTTTTCTTAGTATTTTGATACATGAAAATCGAATTTGGGTTGAGTAGTTTATGAGTTATAAGTATTTAAAGTTTAGACGAGCGGAGTGGAGTGGTTCGGGGTTACCCCGCGAAATGTTTGTCCACTTCACCGCTCGTCTAAACTTTAATTACTTATAACTCATAAACTACTCGCCCCAAATTCAATTTTCATGTATAAAAATACTAAGAAAAATATTCTACTTAAGAATATAAAATTAAAACCCTATGTTGTAATTTAAAAAAGTAAAAAACTTAAAAAATTATAAGGATAAAAAATAATTAAAAATATGATTTTTTAATAAAAACGTTGTTTTATAAGCGACTTGAAACTATGTAAAAAAATATCTTCAAAAAAATTTACACTTTTTGAAATAATGAGTGTTGTTTGATAAAAGAATCACCCAGTATATGAATCTGAATCATACAATTTTAGATTCTGAGTATTGAATTTATAATTTGGTGTAAGTTTTAATTTTCACAAAATTCATCAGTGAGGGAAATTGCAAATTATTTTGGATTTAAAAATTCATAAATATTTTAATTTAAATACCTAAGACTTGAAAATTTGATATAAAAGTTAGGTTAACTAGATATTTAAAAAAATTAAATAAAAAAAAAAAATTGCCAATTTTGGCTACTTAGTTATTATTCAAAAATTTTGTATTGTAGAAACTTGAAACATTATACTATAACTTAAATTATAATTTATTATACTCGATGGTTGTTTTTATAATTTATCAATAGTTAAAATATTTACTCGCCTATTTATGTCTTTTAAATTATTGATTGTTTTTAGTTTTTTTTTAAATTATTGATAAACATTTTTATGCTAGTCAAAATTGTAATGCAAGATCCTACATAACTGTTTTTATTTAAAAAAATATTATTCATATTATTCATGTATATAGGCAATAATTATTTTTTTTAAGCATTTGATATTTAAATTTTAACAAAATAAGATGTGTAAACAATAATACAACAAATTTTGTTATTTTGTTTTAATTCAAAAATATTATTTGAAAGTAGTTGACACTTTAATGTCCATTATTAGTATAAATAATGAAATTTTCAAAATATTTTGATTAATAATTATAATGTATTACCTAATTAAACCACAAACCTATTTACATTGTTCTACTGCAAGTCTTGATTTTTGACATTAAGTTAATAAAATTAATATATGGATATATATATATTTTTTTAAATTCCCTGCAGCTTTATTATCTAAATGACCCAAGGTCTTTATAAATATGTTTAACAATTATGATATATTTTACAAACTAGATACAAATTATATATACTAATGAATATATGATATAAATATATACTATTATAATAATAATTAATATAATAAATACAAAGTCTTTGGTAGAAACAAATTTAAACTTTGGTACTATAAAATAGTAAAATAAATTACTAATATAGCAATATAAATTAAAAACACATAATAAAATGAACTTCGGCTAACTGACTGTCTCTGCACAGAATATTTTTTAAAATTAATTTTTTCCAATGGTTTAATATTGAATTTAAATCTAATACATCTATAACAGTGACTTACTAAATGACGAGATAAACTCTACACTTACTGTACAGCAGCAGTGAAGTTACCTACTATCCCACATTTTAGACATTTGTTATACTTAGTTTCATAAAAATAAATGGAAAATCATGTATTTCTAATTTATTCTTCCAATTGTATTGTTATATTTTAATTATTATGAACCAATTGTAAGGTTTTTCATTTTATAGCAAATGCCCTCTGTACAAATTGTTTTGAATAATTAAAAAAATATTTATGTTTTACAATTATTAACTGTAAACAATATTAGAGTAAGGCTTCATAGATAAACTAGTTTGATCATCTATAAAAACTTATAAAGTCTAAAAATAGGTAAATTCAAAGCAGCTTAAAAGTTTTATGATCTCATTGTTTTTTTGATACTTTTATTTTTTATTGGGTATTGAATTATTACTTTTTAATAAATTGATGACTTGCTGAATTGTTCCATGTTCATAAAGTAATTCACCACAGTTTTCATCCTTTGACACTGTCCCCAGGAGTTTTATAACTTCTATCAATAATCTTGCATCTGTTACAGTTTGATTTGGTTTGCATGCTAAAAAGATAAAAATTCAATATATTATCATGAAGATTTTTGAGGTACTATTTACATTGAAGTAATGAGTTTATATAAAATATTTGTAATTGTTCACAAATATACAGAAGATTATAAAAATAGTAGACATCGGATATTTATTATCATAAGACTAAAAAACATTTCAAAATATTTTTTTTAAATTTGTTTTGACTAAGTAACTTTTTAGTTTATTGACTCAGGTAATACACTTATAACTAATAACCTACAACTACATTTATAATAAAATATATAATATAATAATTGAAAAAAAAATACTATACCACTATTCACAAACTGTACCATCCATGAAATTAAATTATTTGACTCCAAAAGTTCTTTAAAATCTACTTCCGGAACATTTACATTAGCAATAATTCCAACACATTCGATTATGCATTCAATATCTTTTAATATAGTAACTAAATGAGCAAAATGTCCAATAAGTTCCTGTAATATTCATTTAAAATCAAAATGAATAATAATAATTATTATCTAGTTTATGAAAAATAGAATGGCAGCAGCTCTTTTATAAAAAGCATATAGTTTTAAATATCACTGTACTACTTTGCACTAAATAACTTTTAATTTTTGAATTGCATAAAATTTATGCTATTAATACAAAATCAATAAAATATATTACTACATTATTGTATAATGACAAAATATTTGTATACTCAAATTATTTACAGTAAGTTAAAATACAATTTTAAAATGTTGCTAAAATACACAGTTTACAAAAACCTACAAGTTTACAATACAAATATGATTTTAGTCATTAGTTTCTTTGTTTCATAAGCAAACTTTTTTAACTGAGTACATCGTTTAGATCAGTAAATGATTGTTTACATATAAAATATAAGCTACTGCTATTCTTTTCATAACATACCTATGATATAATATTAAAATAAATTAATAATACATACTACAAATTGAGGTTTTAAAGACTCATGACTAGACATGTTGTGAAGGATTTTAAAATACATTAAATCTGATGTATCAATAGCTAACTGAACAAAAGGTTTCAAACCTTGTTTTGCAATTAAAAGTTGTGAATTTCGTTCATTTAAAGTTAAATTTGTGCATAATGCAGCCAATATTAAGTTGTACTGATTAAACGTCAATAATAAATCTGCAATCTGAAATATCAATAAACAATTTCATTGAAACATGTCTCAACTATAAGCTAACTTATATTCACCTTTGATAAGCAATTTGTATGTGAAAACAAGGCTCGAGATCGATCGTCCATACTACAATGGTAACATAGCCTACAAACCAATTCACTACTTTCTTCTGTGCCTAAAATTGTGTAATTTGTTATTTAATGAAACGGATCCATTCAGTCCATTTTGTGTTGAAACACAAATTCAAATTAATACACTTTAATATATTACCATATTTTTTGAATAAATAGATAAATATAAATATAATATAATATTTAGTAATTTTTTAGTTTATACCTATTAGTTCTGTTATCTTTGGTAGAAGTCCCACTTTTAAAATCTCATCACTAAGTGTCACATCAAATGACAAATTGTATAAAAATTTAATAGTATGATTTTCCAAACTGGGATTTTTCATCATGAACATTTTTGGTAATTTTTCAACTATTGAATATTTTTTCTAAAATATAAATATAAATATTTTATTCAAATTCGTAATATTTTATCATCAAAATTTAAAAAAATGAAAAAAACTGAACTTAAAATTGTACACAATATATTAATATCTATTTAAATCACAATTATAGTTAAAAATATATAATAAATGAATAAATATTATATAAAATAATAAAAAAATTATTTTAATTAAATTAACTTACCATTTTATCTACATGTTCTTTATAAACTGATAGTTGTATTAATAATTTAATACTCATTAAAAGTAAATCAGTACTTGTTCTATCCAATAAAAGACATAATAACTTTATAATGCCTTTGCGAACAACTTTTTCTTCCATAGTTTTATCAATCGTTAAGTTGTATATTAGTTCTACAGCACCTAATGAAATTTAAATATTCAATAAATTGTTATTTAAATATAAAATCTTATTTATTTTGAATAGTTAATAGTGAGAAAATAGAAAATTAGTAAACAATACTTTCCAAATTTCAAATATAAGATACAATATGTAAAACAGAATGCATCTTATTTTCAAGATTTTAAGCGCATATAAATCAGGCCTCTAATCATAATATAGTAGCAAGTCAAATATTGATTATTTTTAAAACTATTTAATTAATTTATTAATTTAATTTATTATAGAAATATTTATAACATGTGGGAATTCGGCTACAACACAATTTTGCAAAATATCGTTTTGTACAATATATGAATCTGCTAGTTTTAAAACAAAACTTTTGGAAAAACATGATTTTAGTTAATACTTTACACATTGTCGGACTTATTGTATTAGATATTCTGACTTGAACTTATGACAGATTTTGTAAGACATTTTATAGGCATTAATTTGATACTTAAGCAATGTTTTTTTTGTATGATGGCAGTATTATCAATCGTTAAAAATTAATTTATTTTAGCAATGTACTATTATTTTAGAACAATAATAACAAAAAAATATAAAATCTTAAAAATACTGCACGCATAAATAAATTATCATGATTATTTTGAAATTATTATTTTAATTTTATATAAGTTCCAATAAATATACTCAACACTGGTACTCTTGACTTTTAGTTTAGTAGCGATGATTGTATAGTTTTTACAACTATGTGTTTTTTTTTTCTGTCAGTCATCAACATTTGGGATGGTAAAAATGCTCAGATTTTTAACATTAGAATCTTTTCTGATAGAAAATTGAACCTAATTGGTGCATTCAGGTGTAAAAATTAAAACACCCAGTAGTTTTTGAAAGTTCCAGGAAAAACAAACTAAGAATTAAGGGAAAACTGAAATTTTTCCGCAAAATCGGTTTTCGATAAAATTGATTTTGGTGTAACTCTGCAACAATTGACAGTAGATGAATGAAACTTTCACTGAATATTTCTATGAGTATTTTCTAGACATGATAACATTTTCAAAACATGTACAATCTTTTTAACATATTTATTGCCATGAGACATTTTTTGAATTTTCAAATTATTTTCCTTTTGACCAGACAATAAAAAATATATTGATATTTATCGAAAAAAACTAAAAAAAAAATTTCATTTCAAACGTCTGTACACCACTCAAAGCATGTCTAAAATTGTGCAGAATATAGTTAATGATAAAGTAAACACTTATTGTAAATTTCAAGTACTTACAGTACAAACTACAGTTATTCATTTTTAATTAAAACCAAATAAGAAAATCGTTACATGAAAAATCGAGTGAATATCCAATGTCAAAAAAATTTTAACTTCAAATGCTTTTGAAAATTTAATTAGACTTTCTGGTAAACATTTTTTTTTTTTGTTATAGATAGACAAATTTATGAGGAATCTTATATTAAATGTTAAAATCTTAGATATAAAAAGAAATTTTCTGTATAACATACATTTATCAAAACATTTTTACATTTTTTAAGCTATTTTATTAGTTTTTTTTATTGGCTATCAACAAGTTTTTGAGGTGTCCAATATATTTGTTCAAAATATAAAAGATACATAACCTTTTTTTTTTTTCATAAGCATTGAAAGTTCATATTTTGACAAAAGTCATCAGCAGTTTGCAAATTATTTTGTAGCTTAAGATGTATAAAATGTTAAATTTTTATAGTTAAGGGTTAACAAATGTTAAGGCTTTTTATAAATATTTCATACTGAATCCGTAAAATCTAAAATTTATATAAACACTTTTTCAATAGATATTTTAAGTTCAAATTTGGACAAAATTAAATATTTAAACACAATATTATGTATTATATTTGTTTTTTGTAATTTAAAAATATTATCCATGGATACCTACTCAAATTTTTTAAAGTATATCAAATTAAATGTTTTTGGTTAAAAAATAATACTAATAATTTTACATATTAGGCTGATAAGTTATTTTATACCATTAAATTCAAATTTAACACACCCATAGGTGACATAACACTGACTCACCGGCTACCACCCACATGACACGTAATGTACAGTAAAGCCGTAACCACTTGCAAACCGTTTTATAATTATTATAATTTATATAATACAAGAACATGTCTTCTATATTTACTTTCTACGTTTACTGTCATTTTAACATATTCTATACCTACCTAATTGATAAATATGATGAATGATATACGGATATCTAAAACATTTGTTTTTAGACTAAACTAACATAATATGCATTTGATTTACGGCAAAAAGTTATTTTAGAACTCATTATTATTGACCTGATAATTAATTTTTTTTCTATAATAATTCTATTATATTCTTCGGAAAATTTGTATGACACCCCCATTTAATCGTGTACATAAAAAAAAAAAATAAAAAAACACTTTTGTAAAATCAATACATTCATTGCTCAGAATTTAAAAACTATTGATTAAAAATAATATAAAAAAAAATATTATACAATAAATAAATTAAATTAAATCAAACAGACCTTTTAATGCTTGATCCTGATTTTTTCCTAATTTAAATAAATTTCTTCTCAGCTGATGTACAGCTAATTCATCAGGGCTTCTTGCTGCTATTCCTGTTTTTATACTATTTGTGTCTAAAGATTTTTGTGTTTTATCTAATCAGAAAAAATAAATGATAAATTAGTAGGTATGTGCATAAATAGTTTGTAAATAGTCAAAAAAAAATATTTACCTTTTAAAGTTTGTTTTACATTTTCAAAAGATGCAGAATGCCTTCGACTATCACTATTAGTACTAGCACTTATAGGTATTTGACTTCGAACAATTTTAGATGTTATAGGAGCACTTCTTGGGACTGGTAGTTTTGAAGGTGTTGGTACTTTTGATGGTTTGGACTCACGAGGAGCACTTACTATTTGACTTTTAAGTTTATCATAACGATTCAATTCATATTCTAGCACTTCTATACAAAGCAAACAAATCTATGTAATAAAAAAAATTACAAATATTAATTATGAAAACAATATATAGTTTTTAACTGTATTAATATAATAAAAACTAACTTTGTGGTCAATAAGCATTTTATGAAATATTTTATATGCAGAAAAACACAGAAATATGTTTATTATATTTGAACTCAGTTCAAAACTCTTGCGATATTCTTCTCGGAGAACTCTTGCTAAAGCGCTCATGGTCGGTTCTATAAAAACATTAGATAATAATTTAAAGAAAATTAAATATCACATAAATATTTTATAATTTATCTACAGAATTTTTTTTAAATTAAGTGTTATACAATATTTAATTTATTGATATATTTTAAGTAATTATGATTAATTATTAATTATATTATTATGAAGATTGAACAATTTTAAGAAATTCTTAGTAGCGTGGTAAATGTAGTTAATTATGATCAAATATTATTAAAGATGTGGATTAGTGGTTAAAGGCTCTTAACAGATTAGTTATTAGTTATAATACCTGATGATGACAGTTCTTCAAGGTTATCTTTATCGCAGGTTACTTTTAGTATAAATCCAGAACCACGTACTTTTTGAGGCATATCATCATATAACATTTCAATATATTCATCAATTTTAGCCAAACTTGCTTTATCTTCGGGCATTAAACCACATATGTGATATATACTAGACGGACTACTCTCCAATCCCAATTGATTTTTGTCTTCTTTAATTTTATTATCTATAATTAAATAATTCATTTTAGGTATAAAAAATAATTTATGCGATTTGTATTTATTACTTGCAGTTGAACGAGTTTGCAAATAGTAAATTAAATGCTCCACATCATATAATTTTGTTTCGTGTATAAGGTTACATTTATGTATTACTTCTTTTGCCAATGCTCTACAATCTGTATTAGTATTTAAACTTTTTAAATGTATTACTTTTTGACATTCCTATGAAATATAAAACATTTATGTAGAAAATAAAAAGTATAACAATATATTACATATTTATTTATGAAACGGGACGAGCCCAATACAAATGTTGATATTAATCTTAAAACTAAAGTATGTAAAGTATAAAATATAAATTATAAAACAACAATATGGTGATAAACTTTACATTAGACCTAGGTTTAGTCCCCCATTATACTTATGTTTATTTAAATATGTTTAATTTGTAACGTTATGTTTATTATTAATAATACTGTTACTTGTATTATCACATTGTACTTCTTACTATGAACTCCTACTCACATAGCTATAGACTTTAATGAGTAAACTAATAGTTTATAATATTAACTGAAATTATGACAATATAAATCATTGTTATTATTTAAATAATTGTTTCAATATAAAATATTTAAATTACTAAGTAAATATTGCTTGAGTCTAATTAATTATTAGCAATAACACTTAGGGCCTGTATTACAATAGGCGATTATGCTTCGGTTACGCTTAACCCGCTGATTTTATCGGCCGAATTCCGCGGTTTAACAGGAGATCGACTATTGTAATACGGGCCCTTGATCAGATATTCTTATATAACAATCTGAAGAAATTATATTTTATAAACATTTAAAAAAACACCTAAATAATTATTTTAATCTTTAAGAATATAGGTATACACTTGTAATATAAATTAAAATAAATATTACCTTATGATCGCCTATTACAGGTTCTCCATTTTCACCAAGAACAAATGCATCCAATTCATAATTTACTACAATAGCAGGTTCTGTTGGATGTGCATCTACAGCTCCAGATCTTACTCTTCTGTGAAATTAATGTGTTTTAAATTTACTTATTTTTAAGACATTTAAGAACAGATGATATAAAATTCAGTTATAAACTTAATATTATTACATTTAGTATTTAAATGTTTAAATAAATTATAGTTACTATAGAACTGTTAGAGCAGTTTACGAGAAATTAACAATCTTTGCTGACAATAGTGAGATTTCACATGCATTTATAATTAATAATTGGCATATTTATTTTTGATCATTAAAGCACATTAAATTAAGTTAATTCCGAAGCTAGATGCATATCAATTCTTTATTAATTTGCAATAATTATTTAATTTGATTAATGAAATGAAATCAACTCTAATGCACATTAGCAATTATTCATAAATGTAGTACATACATTAAATAAGGAGAATGTTGTTACATTTATTATTGTAGGCATGGTTTTGTTTTCAATAGATAGCCTAAATATGATTTTAAACCTATAGGTAAAGGAGATTCCTTTACATACTTTTAAAACACTTATTCTCAAGTAGTACCTATCAATGAGCATATAGAAAAATTATAATCTACGACGGTACATACAACTATAATAATAATATTACAAAAAAGAAATCCCAAGTAAATAGTTTTAAAAAATATTATTTCACTTAATTAAAAAAACAATGGTAATTAAAACAATTTCTTCAGAAAACATGGAAATAATTTAAATGGAAAAAAGAATTGATGTGAAAAATTGCCTAGCAGTGATACATGAGTATAAGTTTAACTTTAGTTTAACTTAAGTTTGTAGCACACATTGCAAATGTAAGATAATATATTTTGTTTTTGATTACTGACAATAAAAACTAGTACATATACCTATAAGAAAAACATTTAATCAAGAATACTTCCAATGCAATTATATTGATTCCACAAACAGTTTGATAAAAAAAAAGTTAGTTTTGATACAAAAATATTATTTTATTAAAACAATTTATAAATTATTTAAATAAAAAATGTAAAGAGTTTAATCGAGAAAAATTTCAAGTCCCACTAAACAGTTCATACATCTTATGTTGGGAAAAACAGTGCGTGTATGGTTTATATTACAATAGTAATATAAACCTCACATTATATAAATAATAAATTAATAAATTAATAAATAAACCTCACCGTTTTATATAATGCGTCCCTTCAGCAATCATTGTGACGGTTTGACGTCAATGCGATACTGAAACAAAGCGTTACACCGATTCGGGCAAATGATCGACTTAAAATAATATCAACAACGTCTCAAACGTCATACAATGTTTTAGTCATAGTAATGTTACACATATAGGACATTTTGTGTCCAATCGCTATTTTAATCAGAAATGGAAAGCCTAACGTCTGTTGTGTGAAACACTGTGAACTTAACGTCAACTATTGTAAATATACCTGACGAACGGTAGCAGTAACGAATTCTCTACAACAACGAATACGCAAGCCACTAATGTAGCATTATACCTATTTTAAATAAAAAAAAATTATTGTTGCGATATTAAGAAAATATGTCAATCCAAATCAAGTAAACACCGTCCTTATCATCAAATTCGACGTTCGATAAGACGTGTATCAACATCGCGTGTCTTATCAAAAATTCGCCTTATCAACCACTGTGGCTCGTGAGCATAGACCTCATTCCACTCCTGCCTACAATTCTAGGTGATCATAATAATATTATAAGTTATAACTTATAAGTCATGAGTATAAGCCATAAGGGGAGTCGAACTATTCAAAGTTCAAAAAATTTGAATTGAACTTTAGGTGTTCGGACGTACGGTACGAGTTCGAAAGTCAAACCAAACTTTAAAAAAACATAACCGAACCGAACTCGAACAAAAAGTTCGAAATTCTATAACTAATTTGAACTAATCTAACTAATCTATAACGTTTCGAACCAAAATTGTTCCAGGTGTTTATTGTTCGATATTAAATAAATAATTTTTATTTTGTTCATTGTCTATATAATATATATGTTATATTGTACTATATATCCATGTTCTATAATAGTTTATTTTTAATGTGGAGAGTTGAATGTACTCTATATCTATGTACATTGTACATATAATTGCATTATTGTTATTTTTAGTTTTAATATGTATTACAAAAGTAAACTCACGTTACTGACTACTATCCGGGTATCTATTATTTATATTTTATAGACTTACACAATCATTTTGGCTTTGTACTAGGTATTTAGGTATATAATTGAAGTTCGTAACTCGCTGAATAATATTAAAAGTTAACATTGATTATTGTTAAATAGGTATTCAATATTCGTAAATCTTTACCCATATCATTTATAAAATTGGTCTTGGTCCTAGGTACTCCTTAGTCCTTACTCGTTAGTTGTTAGTTATTTTAGTAGGTTAGGTAGGTAGGTAATTAAGACTATAAAGTTTGATTCGACATTTATTTTAAAAGTTTAGTTGGGGTTCAGTTCTGTACCTAATGAAATATAATGAATATAATATGGCACAGGTGTGGTTTGATGTTGACTGTTGAGGTTCAGAAATGTTCGGTTTAAGTAGGTATGATTTTTTTTTTTAACTAGACAATTGTACAGTCTGTAATATAATGGTTTACAATAAGCACAAGTGATAAAAGCGAATAAGTATAGAAAAGACAAAATAATAGGGTAATGTAACAAACAGGTTGATAATTACAATTATTTACATCAATTCAGACAGGGGGGATGAGTAAAGAGACCATCCATTGATTAAATATATTAATATGATTAAAAAATAAAAAGTTCGTTATTTTGAATAATTACATACCTACCTACTATTTAATTAAGTTTGAAATGTACTTTTTCGAGTAGATTTGTGGAATAATCTGCGTAGACGTAACATACCTACTCAAAATTTAAATCTTCAAAAAGTTATTTACCATGGAACTAAGTCCGACCAACAAATTCTGATTGTACCATTGTACTTAACTCGTTGAAATATACCTATTAAATATATGTTTCCCAAAAATTCCCAAAAATTGAGCTAAACTGCATTATTTCATTATATTTGTGCAATATTCAATTTTCAATAGGTGGTGATCAAAATTTATTACGAAGTATAATATTATTTTAGTTAAAGCCATCATAGGGGATTTGGGTTTTTATTTGTTGTTTCTATAAAATATACTATAAATAATAAGTACATAAATATGGTTTTTAAGTTAAAAAAAAGCCATGGGAGGGGGAGGGATACGACATCTAAATTTGTACAGCCATACAGCCGAACAGGAGCCGAAACTTAAAATGAAACCTCGACCTAAGTAGGTATTCAAAACTTATGGGAAACTAGTTAATCCAACTCTGTGTAAATCTGTCTCTCTACGCCACTGAAATATTTTAATATCAACAATCATAACTATGTAGATACTGGTATAATTGACGGACGGACGGACACAACAGCCTACGGGGATATAAGGAGTTCTAACATAAATTAACTGAAATTTTTAAATGTTGGTAAATGTTGCTCATAGTAGTGTATAAGCGTAATAACTAATAACTAATATGTATATAGCGAATAGGTTGAGATGGTTTGAACATGTTGCGATGGTAGGAAAAGAAGACCGACGAATATAATGATACTTAGTGTAGTAATGTAATAATAGTAAATGTGCGAAATAATGATGTATTTACCCTTTTAATCATAGGTAGGTATAATCATATATTATTTGTATATATTATGTACACACACTAATTTATATTATTATATAAATATATATTTATTATATTTACACATGTAAGTTCAATAGTTCATAAGCATTTCATTTTACAATTAATTAATTTACCCCGATTGAACTATATAGATCGTTAGCTATAGCAGTATATAATATGATCGGTAAGCGAAAGTTAAGGAAATGGATTTTATAATTAATATTAAAGAAACAGAAATAAAAATTCTAAACAGAATATATTTTATACTTATACTATATTTTAGAAAAAATAAAACACATTTGAATTTATCTACACCACTAGCATCACCGTAGTAGAGAGGAGCGCGAATAAAAGGCTGTCGTCGAGATCAAACGACCGACGGGTGTCGTCCGAGCCAAGAGAATAGTTTATTTATGATGTCACTATTGTTAGTTATTAATGATAAAAAATAAAGGAAGTTTTCCAATTGCGCTTAAAATTACCTTTTCATATACCAGTTGCGCTTAAAAAATTGTAGGGTCGATAGACCAATTGCGTTTTATACATTTTAGGGTCAATAGACCAATTGCGCTCAAAACATTTTACACTTGGTACCTACCTAAGAAAAATTTATTAGTTAGTTTTAAATTATAATTATATATATATTTTTTTTTTTATTAAGCTTGAGCTTTTTATTGAGCCCGGCAACTTATAAATAATTTTTTTCTTCACATTTAACAAGTTATTTTTTGATCTTCAATTATATACAATTTATGATAATGATAACTTGTCACTCATCCATCACTCAAATGCATACTTCAGTGATGAAATGTCCGTAATAATAATAACGTTTCATAAAATTCCCGAAACCGTTAAAAATGTAATAATATGTATTATAACCAGTCACTCTAACCAGTAATCAATTTATTAATAAATACGTTTATAATTTTCAAGTATTTTAGTGTGTTTATGTTGATGAATAATGTTGATGGAATTAGATCGACCAACAATATTTCTAAATTTGAAGGCAGTGGCGCCTAGTTCAGTAAAATAAGGTGGTTCAATTATTGTAACCAAAGCTTAAACCCAATTTATTTATCATTCAAAAACGAAAGAAGATATTTAAAACACAAAGCCGCTCGCTTCGCTCGCAAACTGGACAAATTTTATAAAATAATTTTATATTTTATTATTTTATTGACGTCAATCATAGTCATTGATCAGTTAGTCAGTCACTGTTCAAAAACCATTTTGACTACATGTTTGCATACAATATTATAATTTATATATTGTTATATACTTATATATTAATATAATTTATAATTAATAGGTATTATTCAATATAAACAATTATTTTAGCCCTCACCAATTTACTATTTTTGATCTATATTTAATATTATATTATTATAATAGCTAGACACTTGACATTTTCTAGGCAACTTCGTATCACCACCATGTAATGGTGCACTATAAGTAAGATTTTCCAAAATTCTCTTTGTAAAAAAGTGATCACACAAGGATTTTTGAGTTTCACGACGGATTACAATTTTTTTAAGCTATTGCATAGCTTTTATCGCAGGTCTGGTGTAGTGACTGAAAAAAAATTTTTCGTAACGAAAAAGCGTGACCACTTTGTTTATTTATACATACTATAGCAACCTGGTGACCATAGCAACGCATAGCTAAATTATAATTTAATTTTGATAACAGTTATTTATTTTTAAATAACAACGACTATGAACATAAAGCGCTTATAAATATAATGGTTTTGTTATGGGTTGCTATAGCAATAAATTTATATATATAAATATATAATATATAATAATATATTATTAATTTTATATATTTTTTTTTTTTTTTTTTTTTTTTCATTGATCATTAAGCCCGGCAACTAAGGCCATTAGCTGTTTTTGTTTGTTTGTTTGTTTGTTTGGTTTGTAGGGGAGGGAACTGTTGGTTTGTAAACACGTGTGTTTGTGGTGGCAGAATTTTTATTGGGGCACCCGTAGGTTTCTGACATGCCCCGGAGTGGGGGGATGGTGGCACTTGTTTTCCGGACACCGTGACTTGCCCGGAAAAAAATGCCGCCCGGTGGTCGAGAATCGAACCCGCGACTGCCAGCGCCTCGGCCGACGCGTTAGACCGCTCGGCCACCTCGTCCCCTTTATATATTTATAATAATATATATAAAATATAATATATTATAGCAATAAAAACATAAACTATAGTTTCTATGATACAAATTCCTGAATAAATAGAATAATAAAAAAATTTAAAATTATATCAACTTCTTATTTATTTAATATGCAATAGCTTTATCGCGGCAGTCCCCGAATGCCACTTTTAATATTTTTTATTTATAAATGGTTACTAGGTATTGGTTACAGATAGTAATATTAATAAACAAATTAGTAGAAATGAATAATATTTTTGTGTGTATTAATAGTTGTCTTTGGTTACTCGGTCAGATTAGGTCAAATATTGAATCAAATCGTCGTATTTACATGGCCACGGTTAAAGAAACTATATCTTAAAAAATATTCCAAAACTACAGGACTGATTTTGACAAAAAATATTAGAGATTTTTCTTAGAAATATCATAAATGTTTTGAGAGAAATTTTAATTACTTTAAAAATAATATACCAATTACTAAATCCAATCAATGACTTGTGGTTACCCGTATATATGTCAAATTATTTCATAAATAGTGATGTACCTACGCCAATACCGATTTGCTCTTTAAATGAGGTACACTAAAACTGAGATACATCCAGTATAATTGGGCAACACAGCTATACAGGAACAAGTATAAATGTTAATACATAAATATGGAAACATTATTTTAAGATTTATGATTCACAAAAAAACAAATAAAATTCAATATTTCATGTTAAAGTAAAGTTAATTCAAAATTAGGTTAAATGTCGTCCGATATAGTACATAATAATATGTAGTACTATATTATAGTACATAATAATATGTAGTAATATATTATAGTACATAATAATATGTAGTACTCGCAAGCCAGGATTAAGGATCAATTAGGCCCCGGGACACCATACACTAAGTGGGCCCCCTTTCAATTTTAACTTCAAAATAATTGTATCATTACATATTAACGACTTTATATTATTGTACAATTTTTTACTATACAAAAAATATACAGGGTGTATCTTATGTCATTGTACTCGGTTTCTTTTTAACAATTATGGATCAATGAAATGGAATTTCGTTAAAACAAAAAAAAGACGTGTTTCTTTTTTTTTAACCGGCGATTTTTTTATAACGTTTTTAAACACGCAGTTGTACCTACCAATAATAAAATCGTTTTTATTTTTTCAAATGGTAACCACTATATTTTTTTTATGGATTCTGGCAAAGCTTTTTTCTGAACATTTTTAAAGTCAAATGATCAATTTTGGTTCACCAGGACGCTAGGTTATTAACTATGGTCCTCTAAAGTTTTGTATAATAATATGCATTAATACTGTTAACTGAAATACCTAATTTACAAGAGCTAAATAATTTTTGCTTATAACTACCTTTTTATACATATACTTATATAATAGTTAAATCGATAATCTAAAATTATCAAAAAAACAAAATTGTTGGCAAACATAGTTCATTATTTATAGTAATTTTTCGTAATATAAAATTGAGAACAATTTTATTTTATAATTATTAATAATAATTTACCTACTTTATATATTTACCTACCTACCTACAATAATTTTTTTTTTTTAACTTTATTGGATGAGTTAAAAAAATATATTTTGAGGATAAATAGATGGGCCCCGGGACCGTGCCAACCTTGCCCCCCCCCCTTAATCTGGGATTGAGTACTCGCAATATTATCTATAACCTGATTTGCATCAATATCAGACTCATAGGAAATTATCATCAATTGTTTTAAATGGTCATGAGAAATTGTTGTTCTCAATCAATTTTTAAAAATGTTTAATGGTTTTATTCTAGATACTGCTAAATACTGGTATATTATAAGCGATTAAAGAGCCGCTTGTATACTATATAATGTGGGGAAAATGCTCTGTAGTCAGAAATGTTGTGTTTTGAGATAATTTTAGATTCGACCAAAGATAAATAATCGTACATAATTATTACACTGTCAAAGAAATTCGTTTTAGGTATACAATGACACAGGCATATTACTAACCTGCTTATAGAGTAATAAAATACTGTAATAATGTATTACCTAGGAAATTCGTAACTGGTATAGGTAATACGTAACTGGTACGTGTCACGTGTGTAAGTACCTAGTACCTATTTACTTTAGTACCTAATAGTATTAATTTCCTGGATAATTTTTTACCCAGACACCCACCACCCATTTTAGGTGGTTCAACTCGGCGCCACTGTCTGAAGGTAGCCGGCAGGCTACGTAATTGGTACACTACCGTAAAATATATGAAACGCAATTGGTACTCTGACCCTAAAATATAAGCTGCGAAATTGGTATATTGACCCTAAAATTCAAATTTTGTTTTGGCGCAATTGGTCCATCCCCAAAATAACTATCATTACAATAGACAGAATTAGTTGTGAATCATGAATCTTTAGGTCAGGGAGATGACAGATGGTTCGGAATCACTCGGGCCACCGTTAACGGCCATTGCATGCACAGATACATGAAGAGCTATTTGCTCGAAGCGCTTGGCTTCAGCTCTGGAGTGCGCAGAGTCGTATTGTTGAAGTTGGACCCTAACAAAAGTCCTATCCACATCTTAGGCACACATAGACGTGTAGGTATCTGACTCCACCCAACTACCCCGTTTTCACTGGTTGTTTATATTAGCATTTTATATACACCATACAATTTTCAAAATATTTTGATGTTTTGAACTGCAGTAGGTATACGGATATTTGCAGTTTCCAATTTTTTAGTTTTTTATTCTAAGAATGTCAATAAAATTATACTTGTTGGGTAAAAAAAATTGAAAATTTAATACAAAGATCTCAATAAATTGTTACAATACAATTTGAAAAATATTAAAAATCCATGTTAAATTTTTTTTTTCTAATCATTTAAAGTTCAAATGTTGACAAAACACGTAAAAATCACGAAAATGTGCAAATTATTTTGAGTTAGAAATTCGTAAAAATTTTTCTTTTGAAATCTAAGATTTTAAAATTGAATACAAGATTTATTATAAGTTTGTCTACCTTAATCAAGAAAAAAATCTCTTCCGGAAAGTCAAATTAAATTTTTATGAGCGTTTAAGTTCATTTTTTACAACATTATATTAACATGATTTATTATGTAGCGATTTTGTTATTTTGTTGTAATTGAAAAACAAATAACTGTAAATACATGAAAATTTGACTAAATGTTTAAATTCTCGTTTTCTATATACCATAAAATTATCAAAATATTTCGACTTGTTTTGAGCTGTTTGCGAACATTTGAAGTTTCCAATTTTAGATTCTGAGTGGAACGATGAATGTATTGATTTAACAATGATGTGTTTTTTTTTTTATTTTTATTCGTGTCTGTCATCACGTTTTAGGACAGTAAAAGTACTTGGATTTTCTTCAACAGTAGCTATTCTGATAGGAAAGTGAATCTAGTTGGTATTTGGGGGGGGGGGGGTCAAAAATGAAAATTTCTCAGTAGTTTTCAAAAGCGGCGTGAAAAACAAAATAAAAATTAAGGAAAAACGGGAATTTTTACACTAAAATCTGTTTTCGAAAAAATCAATTTTGGTTTTTGGTGCAACTCTTAAACAAATAACCTTAGGTACATGAAATTTTGACTGAATGTTTATATTAGCATTTTCTATGCACGATAACATTTTCAAAATGTTTTGATTTATTTTGAACTGTTTGGGCACATTTTCATCTTCCATTTCTTTTTTTAGTTTTTTTTCTAAAAATATCAATAAAATTTTATTTGTTGGTTAAAAACGCTTGAAACTTTAATACAAGGATCCTACTGTAATGTAACAATGGCATTTGAAAATTATTAAAAATCCTTATTCACAGTTTTTTTTTATAAGCATTTAAAGTCCAAAAATTGACAAAATATGGAAAAATCACGAAAATTAGCAAATTATTTTGAGTTAGAAATTCATAAAGATTTTTCTTTTAAATAAATAAATGTCTATAAGATAGTCAAATTAAATTTTTATGTGCGTTTGAAATTCAAATTTGTACAATATAGGTATTCACTCGATTTCTCATGTAGCGATTTCCTTATTTTGTTGTAATTCAAAAACGTATAACTGTAGATACACGAAAATTTCACTGAATGTTTAAATTAGCATTTTCTATACACCATACAATTTTGAAAATATTTTGACTCTTTTTGAGCTGTTTATGGACATTTACAGCTTTCAATTTTTTTTAGTTTTTTTTTCTATAAATATCAATAAAGTTTTATCTGTTGGGCCAAAAAGTGTAAAATTTAATACAAGGCTCCTGATATATTATTACAATAGCAGTTGAAAAATATTAAAAATATATAGGCACAGTTTTTTTTTATAAGCATTTAAAGATCAAATTTTGACAAAATTTACCAAATTTAAAATTTAATAATTATTATGTAATTAAAAATGTTTAAAATGTTCAACGTTTATAGCTAAGGATTGAAAATTAAAAACAAGGTTCCACGTAAATAGGTTATTACCTATTTTATTTAAATTACTTTAAAAAAATAAAATAATAAAGGTAAATAATATAGGTACTTAGTTATATATATCATATTATGCTGTCTGACCGTCTACGCTCTTCGTTCAGAATCGTTTTTCTTATACAATAATATTTTATCATTGAATTCAAATTTAACACAATACATTACAGTGGCCAATATGTAACCTACTGTACAGCAGAATGACACCCACTTGCCCACCTTTTTTTTTTTTTTTTGCTGAATAAAAACTTATTAGGAACCTAAGTTATCAAAGTTTCAATGTTGCAAGCAAAAATGTTATCAATTATCATACATAAATCGAAAAAGAAAAATTAAGAATGGCAAATATTGTGAAAATTATGTTGTGTCTAGTAAATTCTAATATGAATATTATTTTGGTGAAAATTTTAATTTTACAACAGTTCTTTATTATTTTTATGTTTGAACTACGCAATAATAGAAATAAATCAATTAGATTAAAAATTGTGTTTGAGTTGAAATATCTGGTTTTCTCAATTGTTTTATACTGTAATAATTGGATGCTAACTTAAGTGCGACCACAAACACCGTGACACTACATTTTTATATATTAGAATTAGATTGCCATTATAGTAATTTATTTTTGTATTAGTAGTAATATGGTAGGTACCTAAATGGTAAAGCCCTTTTTTACCAAAAAAATAGCATAATTTATGTTATTATTATATAATAATTTCTATAATATTATTTCGTATAATATTTAATAGCTGTTGACTGCTGCCTTGTACTTATAAGATGTCAATACTGACAAACAATGTGAATAAAATTCGATTCATGGTATACCTATACTAAATATTACTTTAAATTATTCTAAATACACTAGGAAAATGTCATCATAAAATAACGATGCACGTAAAAATAGGTAGGTAATAAAAAAAGTTTCAGGCCCCTATGAAAAATATTGTTTGAATAATAACAATATAACTTTACATTATTATTCGTACATATACCCATATTGAACTTTAAATAATTACCATAAACAAATTGTGCATAGGTATTTACTATGTTTTCTTAATGTTTTTTGGTTTCTGAAAGGACAATAATTATTTATGAGGAGCTTTTTATAATGGTTCATTTTATTATTTGATATTGAATTGGCATACATCCATTGCACCCATGTATGCTAGACGATACTGCGTGTCTGCGTCTCTATATTATATACCTATGTTATTATTACATTATATTCAAAATCAACGAAAAATGTTTAGATATTGAATATTTTTTAATGAAGTTCAAATTATGAGCGTAAATAGTTTGTCTTAGGATGAACATAGAGCTATAGAATTATTATTTCTGATACAGATACTATTGGTGAAATTACATTTTCTTATGACAAAATTATAAACGAAACAGTTATTTTTAAATGGCTGTGTTAATTGATCAACTAAATAAGACTGCAAATGTGGCAAACATATTGAAATTGACTTAAACATATTAATTTGTATGCTGTAGCCGTATTTCCAACTTCCAAGGTAAAAGGTATTAAAAAGAGTCAGAAATTATTATTTACTGTCGTCATTAACCAACGAAAAATCATCAACTCGATAAATATTATGTATTGAAGATGAAGTTATAGATTGGGCAATTTTAGATAAATACTACATTTTCAAAACTTCTTATAATAATTAGTACCTATAGGTACTTGAAAAAAACAACTGTGTAAGTTATGGATCTTATAAATCCTAATCATCATTATTATTATTATATATTCAATTTAATATTCTTGTAATAGGACTTAGCACTAGTTAGCAGTATAATATTGTGTTTCTAATTTCTATACATTGTTGTCATAAATTATTTTTAGTTAATTTTGACATACCTAACTTATTTAACCAAATTGTTTATTTATTTATTGTTACTTTTAAATAATTGTGAGGTTTATTTAGGAAGTATTATATTGAAAATATAAAAGTCATTAAAAAAATTATGAATATTTCTACAGTTAAAAAGAAAATGATTTCTTAAACATTTTGAAGAAAATGTATTTGTTTATCGATAATATAATATACAATTATTACATGAATAATGTATTCGCAGGTATAATGGGTGGTTTTGGTACCAGTTTAACGAAGATTTAAATGTATGTAAAAGAAATGTGACCAAAATAAAGTTTCATTATTTCGAAAATGAGTGACAGACTAAACTAAAATGAAAGCGAAAAAAAATCACGTAGTACTATAACGGCAAGCGATTTGATTAATATGAGTCATAGCCACAAATAGGGTTTGAGTTTTTGGAGGGTTGAAGCCCTCCTATATAACAATAATCAATATTGGATAAGCTTAAAAAGACCCTTCCCGTTGGTTACGCCCCTACGAAAGACACTACCGCGGCAAGTCGGTCGTTGACACTGATTTATATACTGGATACGCAACGATGCATCTTATCAATACTGTTTTTAGAGTTCTGTACGGAGTAAAACGAGACTCACAGAATTGAACAGTGTTGCTAACATGTTTATAGAGGATGGCACAGAACCCCGGTTTTTTTACGAGCGCTTCCCCGCAGTAAGGCATTTGGCTGGCTTATCAAATAATAACGTTAACATAGAATTAAAAAATATATAAATATATGTAAAATCCAGAATTTTCTAATTTTGATACATAGAAATGTATTATTTGTAATAGTTTGTATTGTATAATTTTTAGTTTCTTTAAGCCCCGTTCACACGATCAAATAGTTTGTCAAATATTTGATGTATGTCAAACTTCAAATATTTTAGAAATGGTCTAAAATATTTGGAGTTTGACGAATGTCAAATATTTGTCAAATTATTTGATCGTGTTAACAGGGCTTTAGACCAGCGGTTCTCAAACTTTTTAAATTTGCGTACCACCAGCTACACCGTTTCCCAGTTACAAAAATTTCCGGAAACTCACTGTTCTCACAAGTTAGGGCATATCAATGTTGCAGCGATTACGCGTGTATCGGCACTCGTCGCTACGCTCCTCGGCGCCGTCGCTCCGCTCCGCAAATCGAAAATATCCCCCTATTTGCTGTGTGAACTACCTCAGGTAAACCTCGGTTTTCCTCAATATTGTTTCTAAGTATATTTATTCCCAGCGTGGTCACTCGCTCGTCCATTCAAAAGTACCTATATTTTTTAATATTGACAACTTTGAATTGCCATAACTTTTGAAGTTTCCGGAAATTTTTTCAAATACTTGAATTAAGCGTAAAAAACCAATTTTATTATAATTATTATTTATGGATAGGATCAGAAAAAATTTAACTGTTGTCGCAGTTTAACTCTATGATAACGTTATTATATTATGATAAGCCAGCCAAATGCCTTACTGCGGGGAAGCGCTCGTGTTTTTTTGAGTCCGCTCTCTTCTCACGTCGCGGCAGACTACTAGATCTTTATACGATCGTTCTGTGATAACCAGGAGAATAAGGAACTAATAGTTCATTATTCTCCCTGTTAACACAAAAGGCGCGGATCCAAGGGGGGGGGGGGGGCAAGGGGCTATGCCCCCCCCCGTAGACTGGTGGATTTTCTATTATATCTATTTTCGGCAGCCGATAAAATGTATTGTTTTGCCGATAGCATTTCGGCCGTGTCCGTTTTTAAAGCGTCAAAAAGCCGTCAATTAGCCGTCAAAAAGCTAATCTAATCTAATCGAATATTTAAACTTGTTTGATGCAATAAAATGTCTGGATGTTTGTAGTACCTATCTATTTTATTATTGACGATATTTATTGTGTAGTGATAATTTGTTAGTTGACATATAGGTACGATACAATACGCACATAGCCCCTGTAACTGTCGATAATCAACATCAAACGTGACACGTGTATAGTTGCATTATTATTTTATTAAAATGTCAAAGTGTAGTGCCGATTTTATGCAAAATTTTCTTAAAAAAAAAAATGTGTAATTGAAGACAATGAAATGGTAGACGACCCAGCTCCCATTTTTATCAGACTTAGGCAGAAATTTTATTTAAGATGCCCCCCCCCCCCCCCCCCCCGTAAATATGTTCTAGATCCGCGCCTGAAACACAACAATTTTATAAAGCGCAAGTAGTCCTGCTCACACCTTTGGCTTCACCATAAACTAAGATAATATGGACGGGTGGCGACATGATGGGCGGGTGGTAGTGGTAAGGTCAAGTTTTAAAACGTAGTTTCCGTAGAGAGGGAAATCTTGCAATCGAAGCGATCGTAGTGTTATTTTCATGAACTACCAAGTATCAACTATTCAATACTGTGTTCCGTTCGTTTTTCGTTTGCTGGTCGGCCGTCGGCGAATTATCTTAGTTCATGGTGTCAATGCTTTCAAATAGATAGCGTTTCAGTCGCTAAATTTCCCCCGCTACAGAAATACCGTTGAATAACTTGACCGAAAATATTAACACCGTCACCAGTCCATATTATCTTAGTTCATGGCTTCACTTATCACTGGTTCGTTGCGTATCCAGTATATTAATCCGTGGTCGCAGAATCCGTCCTGATCAGTGGTACCATTCTGACCGGACCATCAAAACCATAGATAATATAAGCAATATAATTTGAATACGTCAATGATCAAAAATAGTAAAGCCAACCTCCCGGAAGGAAACGACGTTTCTCCCTCGTACGGCAGAGAAGTACGAGGTTTTTCTCTCCGATATGTTTACAGTTTACTTCAAGTTCTGTTGCACCGCACGCACTGCAATAGTAGCTGTTATTGTTCTACCCAAAGCTCGAAAGCGTTTTCCGCCTGTCGTCCAGACGAAGATAATTCCACCGTCCTCCCACAGTGTTTCCTACGACATCCGACTGGTTCATCGATTTATTCTCATCGACATCACTGAAGCTCAGCCGATTTAGTTGAGAGACCGACATTGGAACGAACGTGGTTTGCTGTAACACTCGTCTAGTACCCTAACCTCAACGCCGGTCACGCGAAACACTCGAAACAGTTTTTCTCCAGTTCAAAATTGTCAATTGATGCGATAACCGTCTACAAGCATGGGTTCTCATTTTTACCCGTCCCAACAGCCAAATCTGTGGGAAGAATTTAAAGTAGCCGTACAATTTGCGAAACAACTTTCCGACGTTTATAATTCTTCCGTCTTGGACCTCAAACCGGAATCTACAGAAATGTTGATGGCCTTTAGGAGATCAAGTAATACATTTATTACTATTGTATATTATTGTATATTATGATGATTAGTAACAGAAATCGCGGTGTTCTCATAGCCGGGGACGTATGTTGTATAATTTGTTATATTTGTCCAGTGCGCTATAGTATTACTAAGGCTCTACATATAATGGCTATGCTATGCCACCATTTTGCGACTCATTTATCAATGTTAAAATCATAAAATAAAGGGGGGGGGGGGAAATTAATTATTCACATAACATTATTAGTCTCAAAATGGCGGCGTTGCATACCTAGTATCTATAATAGTGACCTAGTATTACTAGTAGATATTAGATACCAATGATTAAATAGGTACCCAAAAAATATTTTCTTGCTGTTCTCGAATTAAACTTTTATATAAATTATTTTGAACATACACAATTTGAATAGTAATTATTTTAAAAATAAAATTCCTCTGTTCTCTGTTCCCTTCGCTCGCCAACCAACCTACAATTTCTTTCTTTTTTTTTTTGTAAGTTGTGAGTATAAAAATAATATAAAAATCTAAATTAAAAAAAATTCGAACACATACACTATCAACATCTCTATTATACCAAACGTTTTCCAAAAATAGTTTTTTCAAGAATACTCTCAAAATTTAAAATTTAAGAAAGTTGTTTTCAAGGAAACTTCATGACTAATTAAATATTTTTTTCAGACATTATCGGATAACTAAGATAGTTAAATACAATTGGTAAAAGATTTTAGACAGAAAGAAGACTTTTAGACAAGAAACTAATATTCATGTAGGTTATTTACATGTATTATTGTGTATTATTATGTATTATTTACATGTACACGTGTGAGCGCTCGGCTGAGGGACAATTGCAAACACTATGGTCTTTGAACACATTACACACTATTGATAACTTAGTAGAAATTTGTTAGACTAAACTGGAGTGAAAAATAATACACCGGGATGTTTGGATCTTATATATATCTTGTGGCCAAATATCTAATCATATAGATAAATATAAAAATTGTGTATTATACTTTGGCTATACATTATACTGTAGTATATACGTAGACTACTAAAAGTAGTATTACGGATTAACAATAAATAATATATATTACCCTGCTAATTAATAAACAACACAGTCAAATGTGTCAGCTTTACTAATGTAAAAATTTTAAATATTTCATCTAGGTCCCATCTACCTTCTTCAACAATTAAGTTTATCTGAAATTTTAGTTGATTTATTTTTTCAACTTGTGATGGATTTTTCATAGCTGCTTTTTTTAAATCCGTTATTGTTAATGCAGGAATATAATTGGAGTCTAAAGTAGCTACTAGGTATGTTTATTATATTTATTCAATTAGATAGTTAAATTTTAATCGTACCTTCTGATAATGTACAATTTCCGGATTTAGGTGGTTTGACTAACGGGTATACAGATAATAGTCTGAGCTGTAGAAATTTTGAAGTAGCAGGGTGGTCATTAGGTCCTGTTGTTTGTCTCACAATACCAAACAATTTCTGTAATAAATATCATTAAGACTTTTAATACACTAACTGGAAATGATTTGCCTACTTCAATCGCATCATGATTGAACTTAGAAGTTAAAACATACTGAAAATTGCATTTGTCAAGTAAATATGTAACTGAATCGATGCTAGATTTTAGGTCAATCTCAAAGAATCTGTTGTATTTCTAGTTAGAAATTCTTTTTCCAGTATTTTACCATCTATGAAATGTTGTTCCTAATTATCTAACCAAATAAGGCATTAGTTTTATACCTTTTTTAGAATAAAAATTGTAATTAGCTAATCAAGTTTATATAAATTATGCACACTAATATTAAACATTTATTTCTATAAAACAAACAAATAATCTACCAATATCTCTAAATAACCCAACCTATTAGATTTATTAAGATATTAAGTACTAAAAATTATAGATAAATAGTTAAATATAAAAACACAGACACATATAAAGAACAAATTCCATTAGCCAATACCACAAATTAAGATATCTTCATTTGTGGCCAATACACACACAACAGAAACCCAGAAATACATAAATAACCTCTAAATATTTGCTGTATTTTTAATGCTTTCAGCAGGGAATTTCCCTCGGAATTTCCTATTTAAAGCATCAAACATATTATTCAAGAATATTGTGAATTCTTCAGTTTCTAAAAAATCTTCGAGTCCTTTCAATTTCCGGTCACGGTAAAATCGGATACCAATGGCCATTACTAAATATCTATTCAAACATGAGTATTTTAAATTTATTTCAATAGACACAAATAATATTCTTTAGTAGATGACACATTACACTTAAACCAATGTTATACAATTAATATTTTTAAATTATTATTATTCATATTACTACATTAATCCCTAACAAACTATTACCTGTGTGGCATATTTCACCTTAATTTTTGATAGATTTTTTAGTTCAATATGGGCTTTAGTTATTTTTGGGCATATTTTCAGCATGGATTTTGAATCGTTACTAAAAACAGAACAGTAATAATCCCATTTGACATAATCCATCAATGGGTGAAGCTAAAACGTTCATGAAATATTTTTATACATGTATTTAATTAAAGTAGATAATATAGTTATAATTATTATAATTATAATTATGATTAAAAAGTTATAACTAAAATGTAAGTTAAATACCTTCAACTGTTTTTTTTAACTAAATGATTTCTTATATTCTTTATTACATGTGGAGCATCACTGAAAGCAAATATTTTTCTAAGATCGTCTAAAGGATTAACAAATTAGTTTTTTAACTCGGATTTGCTTCCATTTATTCCTAAATTTTTGAACATAGTTTTATTAGTTAAAGCACAATCACATGTTACACCTAAAACCTGTAGCCCAGCATCTTCCAGCAAAAGAATAGCCTTTATAAGTAATTGAGATAAATCAACACCTATAGTAAGTAAGACTTCTGCTGTTGACATAAATATTTTTTCTCAAATAAATTTCATCAATAAGCAAAATTCCCTTTTTTTGGCTCTGTGTATAACTTAAATATATTTTTTCCAGGAGCTTAAAAAATGATACCTCAAAACCACATCCATTTTTTACTGCTAGCAAATGTCTTCTAATTGTTTCAACACATGGTAATGGCAAAACTCCTTGTTCTTTCAAAAATTTTTTATCCTGAAGGAGACCTGTATAAAATTAAATAAATACAATATGAATTAATTTTTTTGTGATGAAAATAAGATTATATTAAAAAAATAACGTCAAACAATTAAAAATTGTGTCAAGTACATTTGTTATGACTTATGACCATATTAATTAATAATCATGTATTCAGTTAATATTTATATGGTATAAAAATAAAAATAATTTTTTGAACCTGATTGATTTCAACAACTTCTGAATCCGAGTGAATACTAGGTTCAACATTAAAACTACTTGAAGTATTGAGAGTGATGGGTGTATCAACATTTCCAGCATTGGCATTCAAAAGTAATTTTGGAACTGCTCCATATTTTAATCTTGGCTTTTTTAAGCATATCTATATATATTTTAGAACAAAAAACTTTGTAAACATCAGTGATATCATTTAGCATTATACTATGTATATTATGTTAGATATATTATGACAATGATTATAATCAAAAATTAAACTCACAACTTACCGAATACTGATTTGACCCTTCACCGAAATTCCAAGTATTATGAATATCATTTTTAGAAAAATAAGCTCCACGAATTCTTGATATTTTGGTTAAAGATGTTCCAATTGATTCTTGCCATTCATTGAAGGAACGTTGTGGGATGCTAAATCTAGATTTATCTAACACTGGACAGTTTAGTATTCAACATTTGTTCTCCCTTACCATGGTAAACGTATAAATGTATATAATATATGTTTAAAAATATTTAATACTTACAATAAAATAATGAGAAAATGCAAATTATTATCAACAATTTGTAATCACGTGTTATAAGAACAAACTACTTCTAATTGTTATCAAAAAACAGCATTATTTTATTTTAAACATCTTAAAAATATATTGCTATATTATATATTGCTATTTCAAAAACATTTATTTTACAATGATGAGTGTTTTTTTTCTATCTGCAGTAAACATTTTTGGTAATAGAAATAATGCTTCGATTTTCAACTTCATCATAATTTTATATTCCTAATGGAAGCGCAGGGAAAAACAAAATTAAAATTAAGGAAAAACTGGAATGTTTAGGCAAAATCAGTTTTTTACAAAAAAATAAGGCTCTTAATATATTGTTTAAAAGATAGATGACAAGTATTAAAAATCCATGATCACAATTTTATTTTACAAGCATTTAAAGTTCAAATATTAACAAAATACGTAAAATTCACAAAAATGTGCAAATTATTTTGAGTTAGAGAATAAAAAAAAATTTTCTTTTGTAAATCTATAATTTTAAATTGTAATATAAGATTCTTTATAAGGTTATCTACCATTATCAAGAAATAAATGTCTATAAGAATTTTTATGAGCGTTTGAAGTTTAAATTTTTACAGCATTGAATATTCACTCGATTTCTCATGTAGCGATTTTGTTATTTTGTGTATTTAAAAAACAAATAACTGTAAATACATGACAATTTCTCAGAATTTTTATATTTTCATTTTATATACACAATAACATTTTGACTCTTTTTGAGCTCTTTATGGACATAGTCAGTCTTAAATATTTTACATTTTTTTTTTCTATAATTGTCAATAAAATATTTGTTTGGTAAAAATGCGTGAAATGTAAAACAAAGATACTGATATATTGTTACAATAGTAGTTGAAAAATATTAAAAATACATAGGCATAATTTTTTTTATAGCATTAAAAGTTTGAATTTTGAAAAAATGTATTAAATTTAAAATTTAATAATTATTTTGTTGACATTTATAAAATGTTCAAATTTTATATATAAGCATTGAAAATTTAAAACAAGGTTCCACGTTAATAAATGTAGCTTGGGCGCATAGGCTCAACTAGAGTTTTACTAGAGCTTATATGTCTCAGAATCAATAAATTAATATTTTATTTCTGCCTATATTTAGGTAAATATTAAAAAATAAAATTGAATGAACATATATGAAGACAATTTGGTTTTGAGTATTTGTAAAAATTCAGATGGAAAAGTAATTTAGTATTGAGAATACGCTAAATATAATTAGTAATTGCCTATTTGATACCACTATACTATTATACTACATTAGAAAGTAAATAAGTAAAGTAAAATGATCTAAGTGAACGGATTATTTCACCTATTTACTATATACACCTATTTTACTATTGTTGTTTTACCTACATGGTCTTTAATAAAGCTAAGTTATTTTATGTAAGTAGATACAAGAAAATAAAAAACTAAAAGTTAACGACAAAATTGTATAAAACTAATCAAATTATGTGTTTATTTTCTAAATAAATAAAATACTATATAAACATTTCTACATTTTAATATTTCAGGCGAAAAGGCCCATGTTGCTCTAGAGACAGTGCTAAATTCTTTTATTGCCCAAAAATATGATGATGGTCATAATAATTCATCAAATATTGAAATACGTCATGACCAGACACAAGTATCAGCTCCAGGTAATTTTATATAATGATTATGAACACTGTAATGTAATATACACCTATACAAAACAACAGAAAGTTGCTCCATATTTTTAATTAAATTTCTATGAAGTATCTATTAGGAAAGTCAACTTAATTTATAAACTACTTGATTAGTTCTAAATAATAATTAGCATAATTAGATTTAATAAATGGAATTTATAGTACATTTGTTTTTTTTGTATACGTTTAAAAAATGTATTTCAGAAAATATTGTTCATAATAAATGGCATTCCAGGTTATCTGACGGAAAGTTTAGAGTTAATCTAAAAAAATGCATTTCAGGAATACCACAATATCAGTCAATATCTCAGTCTCAAGAACGCATGCCATCATCTGAAGGCGAGCTGCGATCGGAAACTAATACTCAGTATCCGTGTGAAACAGAATTTCGGCCACAATCTGTAACTTTACACAGATCTCTGTCAAATTCTCATATTCCAACACTATCTAGAAATGTTTACTTTCCGTCCTCTAATTCTCCTAATCTGACACAGTATGAAGTAAAAAATGAGTCACGATCTAAATCTCAAGATCAACATGAATTTGGTACTAGAAGTATGCATTCATCTATGACAATAAATCAGCCAGAGTTCAAAAATGTAAATACGTCCCCGCCAAATTATCGTATTGAAAAAAGACTTGGAAGAAGAATTAGGTCGCGTTCTAGATCATATAATGAACCCCGATTTGGTTCTAGAAGTAGGTATTCATCTAAAAACAGACAACGATCACAGTCTAGAAGTAGAAGAAAGTCTAAACCAAAACATGACCGTTCACCTAAAAGGTCATTTAAGTCTTCGAAAAATTATAAAAAAGAAAAAGGAAAAAGACATCCACCTCCAAATAAAAAGAAAGGGAAAACAATTAAATCTACACAGGTAAATGTGTATTAATAATACATCAATATATTCATAGTTTTAATTACAATGTGTTTATTAAGTTTTTTTTTTAAATTTATTTATAAACTTTGATTGTGGCCATTTAAATAACAGCCTACATCTTCATCAGACACGTCTTCACAGCTTGAAGAGGTAAATCTATACATATTATTATTATTTAAGTAGGTACCTAATTTTAAATATAAATGGTGGTTGAATATATTAGTAGAGTTTAATATAATTTAATAATTTACTTTTTTCTGTTTCGGATTAAATTCGATATTACTTCTCTAAGAGTTATTGGATAAAACTAGCGATTCACGACTTTGTATGTATCAAATGAATATACTGAAATGTATGTCCCTAAACTATCTTAAGTACATTTTGTATTGATGTATAAATGAATTGCTATAAAAAAATCGAATAACTAGGTACTCATTATTTTTTTTAATGCAGTAATATTTCAATAAATATTGAAGTTAAGAATATAATATATGGGTGCACTATAATGATAAATTATTACATGCATTAAATGTATATATTGTAATAACCAAGTTTTATAGGAAGATATCATAATCATAGCAAAGCATTAAATTACGGTAGTTATATACTTATATCATAAAACAATTAATACAAAATCGAAATAAATTCGCATACCTACATGTTACTATACAACCACTACCTATTTTACCTCCATCTTTGTTGTTAGCAGCCCATAGGTACAAAAATATGTAACTTCAAGTAATTTTGAAATATGATTCAAAATATTGAATATTTATTTCAAAAATCTAAAACTGTATAATTATTTCTTATATTATGCAAAGTTTACTTGCTACGCAAACGACCTAGGTATTACAGGTGGCAGTTTAACCACAAGGGTTTTCTCGGGACTTAAACAATTTTTTGGAGTCTAAGCTGGATTAGTTTCCTTATCCCTAATCTCTATAGTTTTCATAGTTACCACTAAAAAGTTTATATAATATGAGAGGGAACAATGAGCTAATTCACTGTTTTGGTAGATAATTATCACTAATAATCATTAATTATTAATGAACCACCATTTTATTTTAAGATTCTAAGTAAATTTAAATATTAAATATTTGTTTTAAAAACTTTATTTTATAATATGTTCATTGTTTACCTTAATTAGATTAATTAGTGTATTATATACCTATAAATTATAATTTGTTTTATAATATTGATATGTTCGAAATAGCCACCTTATTTTGTATTACCGTCGTCCGAAGCCCTAAAGCCTTTTAAACGTTACCCCACCCGCTCCCAGAGTTGCTTACTGGTCGTCGTGCCACGATGCTCGGCTTACAATAACATTTGGTTCGTTCTAGTTGACCGTAGGTACTGGCTGTATGTCCGGAAGTCATGAGTGTTTCTTTTCCATAGCAATGTCATATTTCTCTCAACGGTATTACGGATGGTCTTCACTTTTTATTAAAATCTAAATCCCCAAGTCCAGACGGAATATCCGGTATATTTTTAGCAAAGTGTGATAATTGTATAACTTATCATGCCTACTCGTTGTACTGTAAATCTTAGTTAAGGCGTTTTCCCCTCTATTTGGTAAATAAGCTTTAAGTTACTCAAATATTTAAAAAAGGTGACAAAAATAATATTAAAAACTACTGACCTATTTCTAACCTGATGCAACTTGGTACATTTTTGAAAACTAGTCTTAATTGATATCATTTCGTCACTAAACAATGTTTTTGATCAAAGACAACACAGCTTCAGATCAAGAAAATCAACATTAAGATACAATTTATAAATTACATACATGATGCCTTTAAATATAACTGTTAAATATGTTTATTTAGTATTTACTCAGACTTCAAAAAAGCTTTTTATTGCGTTTATCACACCTTTTAAATTGTGCAGTAATTCGTCTAGGCATTGGTGATCTTCTACTCTTATCTAACTGATTGTCAACAATTCACCAATATCCAATGATTTAGGTCAAACACTTATACCCTTTCCTCCAGCATTCCTCGAGATGGTCATAAATTATTATTTTAAATATTACTATTTTAATTTTATATATTATATACATATTTTTGCTTTTATATTGCATATAAATTCCAGTCATAGTTATAACGTTAGATATGCAGTAATTATCGCGTTTCGTGCAAGTTCTGTACAAAAAAAATTAAATATTTTTAATTAAAGTATACGAGTAAAATTTAAAACAGTACTAATTTAAAGTAAATAAATATTTTAAATTTCTAAAAATTACATATGAGGCGGTGCTTCACTATCTTGACATAATAATTAGAATCTTAGTTGGGTACTGGGTAGGTACCGTATTCCAGTAAACGAGTAGGTAAAGATTGAACGTTGAATATATTGAAAATGACTAATTAGTAATTTGTATAGAAGGCCTATGGTGTGTGAATTAAGATCATAAGCACTACCTACAGTTAATAAAAGCCTTTTCGTTCATAATGTAAAAATCGATATAACAATCCATGGTACGACAAAATATGGGAGGACTTTAATTAAAAGCACCCACCAACTCAGATTTCAGTGGCAATTCGTATGCACCTAAAACCCCAACTGTATTTACATTTGTTTGATTTAGTTTTATATATTTATTTATATTACTTTGGTCTTGATTTAGAGATTGCACGATTGTACTTTAGATTGATGTAGAAACTAGCTGTAGATACTTAATATGTATAGAAGATTCAGTCATGCATATTAAGTACTAACAGATTAAAACGAGTTAAAAACGTACATTTAAATTTTATATGAATTTATTTAGTTTAATTTTTAATTATAGAAAAAAAAACATTAAATTGAAAAAGATGGATATTGGTTATTATTTTATTTACCAATTGGTATATATTATAATAAATAAATTAGATATATGTTTAGTTAGCTTTCTTGAACAAATATTAGGGGCACTGAAAGTTACATACTTACAAAGTTAAATATTATTTACCTACCTAATCACTTGTACTGTTATCATATAATAAATGACAATATTTGAATTTATGAAAAGTAAAAATAAATTGATTAATATTGAGCTGAAGATGATACAATTATTTAATAAACATAGCTGTATAACTCATTTGCCAGAAATGTATAAATCAACTATATCCTATGTTTAGTGAAATTTTTTTAATTATAAACATATAAAATACATGACAGAAGAAGCTGTCTAGTATCTTGTTTATTGTTAAATATCAAATAAAATAGTTGTATAGGTTCTTTTTTTAATTACATTTATTTTTATATCATAGCAACCGCCGATCCTGGTGGTTGATTCTGGACCTCCAGTTGTACCTCAAGTACAAGGATCATTTTACTCACAAAATGTCACACCGATGTACTACGCTCAACCAACACATATGCGGCCGCGGTTAATGCCAGTCCCATATTATATGCCACCGCGATCTCGTTTACCATATCCGCCAACATGTAAGTCATTTAATGTTATTTAAAGCATAATAATTAATAATCATAATATTAAGAAATATGGAATATCTTAACTGTGCATACTTTATATTGATAGAATAACATGATTTATCAATTATCACTAGTGCTTGGATGTACATTCCTTAAAAACTATAAACAAATGCCTTTCAAGGCCGAAATACCCTTAAAAAATGACCTACGTTTTTTTAATTGGTTCGTTAGCAGAGGAAAACGACATTTTAACTTTCAGAATTTTTAACACTTCTAATTAGGTATACTGACTAAACTAACAATAATACAAATAAAAAAAAAACCCAAATAGACACTCACAATATATAAACGGTTTACTTGAAATAAATGCGATCGAGAAATAATTCCAGCTACTGGTAACTGACCGCTGACCAGTGACCAGTTTGTTATTCATTGGATATGGTACGTAGGTATGTAAGATTATATGAGTCTCTTTGTAACAAAACTGTGGTAAAACTAATTGACATCTAAATTCTAGATTGTACGGAGAAATGAAAATCAGTAGAAATGTGGTTATTTATCACAGTGTTCGTATATCTATTCATATATTATTTGTTATTTCTCGACCCCGTAAGTACCTAAATAGGCTACATATGTGCAGCCAGCTTTTTTGAAAATAACTTGTTATATTTCACAATAGTTTAAAACTGCCCAAAACATGCATGCAATAGTGTTCATAATAATCATATAATATAATATTCAAATTAGTTACCCCGTACATAAATTGTTTGTATTATGTTTATATACCTACCTACTTATTTTTAAGTTTTTTATTTTCAAAATTGTTATATGTTAGGTTTAGTTGTATGCATTTTTCAAAAATAATTAAAAATTTAGCTGCATATATTTAAGCATATTTTGACAATTTTGACTGCATGATATATGCATGCATAATTTTTTAGTGCAACAAGTCCCAAACCCTATGTATTAAGTATTATTATTAACTAACAAATAATAATAATATGACTCAATGAAAAAAGTATGGGAACCAATAAGTTATACTAACAATAAATCACAATAAGCCAACATTATAGCTTACTTTATAATTATCTACCTACTCATTTTCAATAATGATGTCATCAATTTCACCTTTTTTCATCTCTTACCCATATGAATTTAAAATTTTATATAATCGACTATCTATGAAATTCTTTACATTTATTACTTTTCTTGATCAATAATTGTCTACTGTAAATTAAATAAATATTGCCTATTTACCTACTTCAAAAACGAAATTTGTGTTTAAATCCAGATTTAACAACCTTTCAGGAAACATATAGGCATATGTATATGACACAACAAACATCTATGTAGCTAAAAGCTTCAAGTAGAAGTGTTTACTTATAAAGATTTAAAAAATTAAAAATACTGTTAATTATAGCATTTTGTTAATTTTACAGATCCAAGATTATTATATAGACCACAGTGGCAGCCTCCAGTTCGTCATTTTGGTACACAATGAAGAAGCCTAAAGAAATATATTAGCCCTTAATTACATGATTTTTTTAATTTTGATCAAATTCATTTTTTTCTATAACCTCTGAGAATAAGGAAAAAATACTTAAAAATATCATACTTCTTTTTTCTACTTCAAAAGTTCAAACTTAAGTCTGGACAGTGGCGTCCGCAGGGGGGGCTAAAGGGCTAAAGCCCCCGCCCCATTGCCTGTATTATTGTTACTTTTTCAAAAAAATATTAACCAAGTTAAACTGTCAACTATAGTAAGCAAGAAGTAAATTTCATATATGTCTTACCAGAATTTTTTTTTTTTTATTATTTGTTCATTGAAACGACCTCTAGGTCTTCGTCAATGCTTATCACAAGTGGGTAGTAGGGAGATCATGTGATCTATTTATTTATGGATATATCACTCTATATGCATGATACTACCCCCCTTCTCCTGCAAGAGGAGGCATGTGCGGTCTTCACTCCCAGTGGAGTGGGACCTAGTTGGAAACCAGATGACGCAATCGGACGACAGCAGGGGAAAATGGTGATCGCGTAGAACCACACAAATTTATTTTGCACTGAGCTATGAATCGAACCGATGACTGTGTGAGTCGTAGTCAACTGCGTGACCACTGCGCCACTCTGGCCCCAATGTCTTACCAGAATGAATTCATTTTTGAAAGAACATTGTATTTGCATACTAATTTTCATAAATTATCTGTAATTTTTAGGTAAAAGTATGAACTACTTGTATGAAAGACCTTGTATTAAATTGTCTAGCCTTAGCTATATAACAGGGGTGGCCAAATAGCGGCTCGCGTCATAGACTTTTGCGACTCGCATCTTATCGTAACATTTAAAAAAAAAAATTTTTTAATATGAATTTATGTATTTGAAAAAGTATAATATTTTATTAAATTAAATTATTAAATTACAGTTAAATTTTTCTTAATTGACTATTTTCTTATTTGTTGCGTGTTTATTTTGCTTGTAAGCTTTTTAAAATCAGGACTATATGTTGTTAACGCAGTCATTATCCATGTGTGTCTGTATGATATTTTGATATTTATGGTATTTATGAAGATAAAATTTAATTTGAGATTATTGTACAATTATTGTTATCTTATTCTTCACATTTTATTAAATACCATACCTTAACTTATCTTATTTACAATAATAATAATACAATATCTGATATATAAATATATATATAAAAATTATATAATAATATGACCTTTTTTTTTTTTTTACATTTTGGCTCTTCCATATTTATTAATATATTTGGTGGCTTGTAAGTCATTTCTCGCTGGCCACCCCTGCTATATAATATATTTTATATTTTATAAGTTTTGAACTACAAATTAACTGTCATTTTGACAAAATTTGAACTTTAAATGTTTATAAGAAATAACCATGGTGCCTATGTAGTGTTTGAAGTATGAAATATTCCACAAAAACCTGACACTTTGAAATTATTTTACACAAATAAAAACACAATTTATTTATTTTTTTAACACAATGTTCAGTGTTCTAAATTCTAATGACAGAATTCAGTATTTATACAATAAACATGTATAATATTGTATACCTACTTGTATCATTTAAACATTAAAATATTTAAAAATTTTGAATACCATTTTAAATGTATAATACCAAAGGTTAGGTATACATACAGGTACTATATAGTTATGAAGGTAATTTATGACAATTATATGTAAATATAAAACTTATTTAAAAATAAAACAAAATATATCAAAATACTGAAATATTTCATTTTTTTTAAATTTCATGAAATTTTCAAACACTATGCCTATGTATCGTTAATATTTTAGCTATAATAAAATAACTTACATATTACATTTTTAAGGTTTTTGACCGGATAAATATAATTATGTTATAATAATTAAATATAATTTTTTATTAACATTTATATAGAAAAAAAATTTAATTATTCAAATACAATCCAAGTGAAGACGGTATAACCAAACATTTAAATAAATTTTCATTTTTTTTCTCCAATTATTTTTAAAAGCACTGAGAATTTTCAATTTCGACCCCCTAAAAGTACCAACTAGATCCAATTTGCTTCCAAAAACATACACTGTGCATCGAAGCTTATGATCAAAGCATTTTTTCTACCAGAAAGTTGAAAAGTTACAAAAATTTTAAAATACCTCAAATTAACGTCTGAAATTATTAGACTGGACAAAATAAAAATGTAACTAATTTTCAAGCCCCCCCCCCCCCCCCCCATTGAAAAATCCTGCGGACGCCACTGAGTCTGGATGCATGATTGCAACCAGGGTTGGGCAAGATACTCAAAAAAAGTATTATGATACATGATACATACATTTAGTGTATCAAGATACAAGATACATTGTGAATGTAGAAAAGATACAAGATACAAGATACATGTATCAAAGATACATGATACTTTTATATTTCCAGTCAAATTTTATTAATTATTAAACGTAAAACGTCTATACACAACTCACTATACCGTCTATTATACATAATAAATACATAATATTATGATTATACCTACATAATAATAGTATTTATAAATACTTATAAAGTCATAATTTTATCAAATAATATAATAAGTCAATAGGTACACATTATACATTTATAACTAATACATCACATTTATAATATAAATACACCAAAATTAAGAAAGTACATAACAATTACATCTTAATTTATACTTATATATAGTTGCTTTATGTGTATACCTACACGGTTACACTCATATCTAGGCAGCGGATTCATATTTTAAGAGACTATTGACTATTGAATGCGTGTGGCTACGGGCGCCTTAATTTAATTTTATGTTTATCATATTATCTTAAATTTATAAGATTGTGTGGTACATTTTTTCGTTATCTTTAATATTTCGGCTGGATTGCACCTGGACAATATTTTTCGTACAAATACAATGCGCGACGAAATTATTTTTACAATAATAGTATCTTGTATCTTTTGGCAAAAAAGAAATTATACATGATACTTGATTCATTAAAATTATGTATCAAGATACAAGATACAATTGTATCTTTGATACTGCCCAACCCTGATTGCAACTATATGCGCCTGGCGTACACTTATGTACACAGTTTCAAACTAGAGTAGACAATTAAGCATATAACCAAAGTGTATGTTTAAATTATTCAATAAATGTATTGTCTTAAATTTATCTACAATCTACACTAATTTTATTTATAAAATAAAAAAAAAAAACAATATGAAAGTTAAATTTTTTTTATTTAGAAATATAACAATAACATAAACTCAAAAGTTTTATACTATATAAAAAACTTGAAAATAAAAAATTATAGATTTCCATCTCATAGTTTATTTATATAACAATAAAATAAACTCTAAAGTATTATACTATATCAAAAACTTGAACATAAAATAATATAGATTTCCTTCTCATAGTTTATTTACATATACCTACTTAGTGTAATGAGTATTATGTGTACTAAAAAATGTCACTAATTCATTGTCTTTTCACATAGTGGCTCCTATTTTTTGTTTTTGAATAACTGCTGTGCATTCGGCACATGTATTGATTTTAGAATGATATGTGTTTTTTATATTTTCTTTAACAGTTATAAGCATTAAGTTCAAATTTTTACAACATTTTATATTTAGTTTAGGTTTTTTATAATATGATTAACATTTTAAATTTAAATGTATAATATTTCATGTTTATTTTAATGGGGTAGGTCGGATTTTTACCACCATATGTGGATAATAATGTCACTAATTCATTGTCTTTCCACATAGTGGCTCCTATTTTTTGTTTTTGAATAACTACTGTGCATTCGGCACATGTATTGATTTTAGAATGATATGTGTTTTTTTATATTTTATTTAACAGTAATAAGCATTAAGTACAAATTTCTACAACATTTTATATTTAGTTTAGGTTTTTTATAATATGATTAACATTTTAAATTTAAATGTATAATATTTCATGTTTATTTTAATGGGGTAGGTTGGATTTTTACCACCTTATGTGGATAATAATGTCACTAATTCATTGTCTTTCCACATAGTGGCTCCTATTTTTTGTTTTTGAATAACTGCTGTGCATTCGGCGCATGTATTGATTTTAGAATGATATGTGTTTTTTTATATTTTCTTTAACAGTTATAAGCATTAAGTTCAAATTTTTACAAAATTTTATATTTAGTTTAGGTTTTTTATAATATGATCAACATTTTAAATTTAAATGTTTAATATTTCATGTTTGTTTTAATGGGGTAGGTCGGATTTTTACCACCATATGTGTATAATAATGTCACTAATTCATTGTCTTTCCACATATTGGCTCTTATTTTTTGTTTTTGAATAACTGCTATGCATTCGGCACATGTAATGATTTTAGAATGATATGTGTTTTTTTATATTTTATTTAACAATTATAAGCATTAAGTACAAATTTTTACAACATTTTATACTTAGTTTAGGTTTTTTATAATATGATTAACATTTTAAATTTAAATGTTTAATATTTCATGTTTATTTTAATGGGTTTTTAGGAAAAATATAAATATAAAAATCCGTGCTTTTGTACCTAATTATAAAACTTTTTTTTGGAATTTAATTTGTAGTTTTTGTGTAGAACCATAGGCGTGTCCAGATATCATCCGCATGTCGTGTACAACAGTGGCATATTCAGGGGAGAAAACTGCATCCCCCCCCCCCCCAAAAAAAATTAGATTAAGATTTGGGAATATGACCCCCAAATTTTGAAATAAGCTTTATCATCTGTTAATAATTAAATAAGTTTTACTTTTTTTATTAGGAATAAAAAACGATATTTCTTTTATCAGATAAATAAATAACTAGTTAGGTTATATTATGAAATTGTACTTAGTATTTAATTTTAAAATATAATTATTTTAATACTAATAATACTTTTTACAAACGTTTATTTTTATGTGATGAAAATCAAAAAACTTAACACGAAATCAGACACTTAGAAAAAAAAATTTATATTATGCACCCCAATTTATAATGTACCTAATCATGACAGGCATGACCCGTAGACACGCCTATGTGTAGAACACTAATTAAAAATAAAAATAAGATTAACTTAATATTATGGTATTATTAATGTTAGTAGGTAAATATGGCCATTCTTTATATTGTAATATTTTATATGTGTAACTTATATAACTTTATATATGTTTATATTGAAGTGATATATATGCCGTTCGTCAATTATGATTGATTAGTGATTACAAATAAATGTTCATAGGTTTATTATTTCCCTATATAACTATGATGTTTGTATATTTATAGCAAAATGTCTGCTTTGGTTCAATTTTTTAATAACTATTTACTACCTACTAATTATTATGCCAACAGTTATAATGATACTTATTACATCTGTAATGGGCACTGAACTCTATACATGGAAGGCGCATTGTATATAATTCATGTATTGAAAAGTGTCCCCATATCGAGGGCCGCCATTTCGATTCTGTTAGTGTTTCTATCGATGATTTGTCATTGATAGAATTATTTTATTAGCTTATCTTCAACGAAATATCAGTGATATTCCGGTGGACACATAGATAATAAAGATATGGATAGGCTACGCATATTATGTTAAATATTTTTGAGGCCGCGTTCCCGAAAGGGAGGCAATTGAGGCTTCTTTATCTATAGCCGTGATTGATAGTCGATACCGTAAAAGGGGGTGAGTAGGGTCATGGAGGTGAATCGGGTCAATGTTTTGTATTTTTCTTATTTAATGTGATAACAAATACAATAATAATGATATCAATAATGTTAATGTGTCTTTGGAAACTAGAGACGCATTACAAAATTATAGATATGTCACAATCATATGATATGATTTTTTTCTATTATCAGTAGATAGTGCAATCTGAACCTTATCATGCGTTTATATTTCTGACCCTATTAACCCCTGGGACAGTGTGAATATGTTTTTAGAGCAAAATAATCATGTGACCCTATTCACCCCATAGTGGGTATGAATAGGGTCACATTTTTAAAAAAATATATAAAAAAATTCGGTGATGCGAATGTATTTTTTTATAATAAATTATATTGGGAGACATCTTACCTTTCATTAAAAAAAAAAATAATGAACCTATGTTAAAAACTCTAAGAGATATTTTCAAAAAACCTTTAAAATTGACCCTATTCTCACAATATTAAATTCAAATTACATCCAGGTTCTTTAATTGTTATCGTTTAAGTATTAAACCATTCAATTATTTAGATAAATTTATTAAATAGTAATTACTAACGAAAATTCCGTGCATTATTTAAATACGTTATTTATTTAAGTACCTACATTTGAATTATTTTTAATAATATCTATAAATGATTTTATATTATATTTTAATTGATAAATATTATTCATTTTTACGCTTTAAGGAAAACAATTTGTATTAAAAATATCTTAATAGGCTGTACTTTTAAGATATTTTCTAGATTATTAAATATTTTGTAACGATATTATTTTGTATGTCAATAAAATTAATTATTAGTATTGGTATATGTATACATAATTAATTTCTCAACATTTCAATATCTGTCAAAGCTTTTTAATATATTATTGTACACAATTAATTAATGTGTCCAATAATACTACTTATTATCATATATATATATCATATTTTATGACGTGTAGCTACACAATGTATACAGGAATAAAATATTGTGTTCGTACCACTAGGATTCGAAAATAATTTTACACTCAAGTCATATTTAAAAATGTCATATTCTCGCTGTACGACGATATTTGTTTTAAATTATTGAAAATATAAATTAATTCCGTATAACAGTATTGGCTGTTAATAATCAATCTATAGTATGTTTTTAAAATCGTTGTATATTTCTTTGACAACCGTTTTTGTTTAATTACTATTTGGTTTCGAATAACGCGTTTTCATTAATCTCGCGAACGTTTTTGTATTACTCATTTAGTCGTTTCGTTGTTAAATTGGATTTGTTCTAAAATTTATTTCAATCATGGTAAGTACAACAACACAATATTATTCTAATTTGATTAATTAATATAGACATAATATCGTAACATGGTATAACAGTATAGGTACTTAATTATATACTGACTGGTAGATGGTACCCATCGTTAAATTTAATGGACGGCGGCGCGGCGGTGGTAACGCAAACCCGTCGGCTGCGGCGCCGCAAGGCGAACGGGCTAGGCTATAATAAATAATAATTATTACAATAATTACATCGTATAATATAATTGTTCAACGATGATCTCACGGCGGCCAAGAATCATTTCGTTTTAGCGACACTTATACCTTACCCGAATACTATTGAGAACGTAACGAATCGCGTGGAACATGATATAATGCTGCTCACATCAAATTTAATTTCGTGTTAATTTTTTTTCAGCGTGAATGTATATCCGTACATGTAGGACAAGCTGGCGTCCAGATCGGCAACGCGTGTTGGGAACTTTACTGTCTGGAGCATGGTATCCAACCGGACGGACAAATGCCGTCCGACAAGTCTGTGGGCAGCGGAGACGACAGCTTCAACACTTTTTTCAGCGAAACAGGCGCTGGAAAACACGTCCCCCGGGCCGTGTTCATAGACCTCGAACCAACCGTCGTTGGTAAGCGTACTTTGTTTTTCGTTAAAATTATTTCTACTTAATATTTCAAAAGGGGACACTTCTGCACGGGTGACGACGGGTTTTTATTTAGTTTTTTTTTCTAATTTAAGAAAATTAACGTTCGATAGTTTATAGATGGTCAGTAAGTGTAGCGGGAATAAGTAGGACAATTAGTAAATTAGTTCATTGTAAAATGTTTTATATTAGTAGATGTGCATTTTTCATAATATTTTTTAATTTTTAATATTAAAATATTAATATCAGTAGGTAGCCAAAATTAGGAAATAACTATTTGCGACGAGAAAAATAATCACGAACAATGTAATAAGCTATTGTTACATAGTTCGTGTATTTTTACGAGGTACATCAATTTTAATGTGTATAAAAAAATTTGTATTTATGTATTTTTCGCGGAATGAATGACATTATTATACGTTTGCGCAGACGAAGTGAGAACTGGAACGTACAGACAACTATTCCACCCGGAGCAATTGATCACCGGCAAGGAAGACGCGGCCAACAATTATGCCCGCGGCCATTACACAATCGGCAAGGAGATCGTCGACCTAGTGCTGGACAGGATCAGGAAGTTGGCCGATCAGTGCACCGGGCTTCAAGGGTTTTTGATATTCCATTCGTTTGGCGGTGGCACCGGTTCCGGTTTCGCGTCACTGCTCATGGAACGGCTAAGTTCCGATTACGGAAAAAAGAGCAAATTGGAATTTGCCATTTACCCAGCGCCTCAAGTGAGTACCAAGTACCAACCTACCTTTTAGACCACGAGCGTGTTTATCGTATAATTATAATATTAGTTGGATTTAGTTTAAAAAACATCGTTAGTAAAGTTTTTTCTCTCCGTTTATATATAAAAATAATTAATTTTTTTTTCCGAAATAAAACATTAATATACTCAATGAATCTGTGGGTGTTAAAAACGGTGTCCTTAAAACTATAGTAGAGACGAACTTAATCATCTCGTCGTAAATAGGTACGAAATAAAATAAATAAATAAATACCTATTTACGACGAGATGATTAAACTACATATTTTTAAATAACATATCAACCACATGCATTTTTAATGTCACAATATATTATATCACAGGTATCGACGGCCGTCGTGGAACCATACAACTCAGTACTGACTACGCATACCACGCTCGAACATTCTGACTGTGCGTTCATGGTGGACAACGAAGCCATCTATGACATATGCCGGCGGAACTTGGATATCGAGCGGCCCACGTACACGAATCTGAATAGGCTGATCGGGCAGATCGTGTCGTCCATTACGGCGTCACTGCGATTTGACGGCGCGCTGAACGTCGACCTGACCGAGTTCCAGACGAACCTGGTGCCGTACCCGCGCATACACTTCCCGCTGGCCACGTACGCACCGGTCATATCGGCCGAGAAGGCGTACCACGAGCAACTTTCCGTGGCCGAGATTACCAACGCTTGCTTCGAACCGGCAAACCAGATGGTCAAGTGTGACCCACGGCACGGCAAGTACATGGCGTGTTGCATGCTGTACCGCGGCGACGTGGTGCCCAAGGACGTAAACGCTGCAATCGCCACCATCAAGACCAAGCGGACCATCGTGTTCGTCGACTGGTGCCCTACCGGGTTCAAGGTGGGTATCAACTACCAGCCACCTACCGTGGTGCCGGGCGGTGACCTGGCCAAGGTCCAGCGGGCCGTTTGCATGTTATCCAACACCACAGCTATTGCTGAGGCATGGGCCCGGCTCGATCACAAGTTTGACCTCATGTACGCGAAACGGGCGTTCGTCCACTGGTACGTCGGCGAGGGCATGGAGGAGGGCGAGTTTTCTGAGGCCAGGGAGGACCTTGCGGCGCTCGAGAAGGATTACGAGGAGGTGGGCATGGACTCCACCGAGGGCGATGGCGAGGCCGGCGAAGAGATATGACTTACTATTCCCTACTTAAATACCATTCCTCAACCAGAAATACTGTCGTTGTTGTTGTTGTAATGATGTAAATATATTTTCATACGTGTCGTCGTAGACATAAAAAATATTCGCTCGTGTACATTATTTTTATTATTATTATTTTTAAATGTATTCGTCGGTACAACATTATCGATATGAATAAAAATAACGTTCTAAAGCTGGTATACATATAATATTCACGTATTATATGTGACGGATAACGCCGACGATGACTATACAATAAATGGTATAATAAAGGTAGATACATATAGGACATACGAATAGAAATTACAGATTTTCAGATATATAAGCTGCACAAAATTAGATCAAAAAAAAAAATTTGGTAATCTGTGTGGATTTTTTTTCTTTTAGCCAGTAGTCCATCACCCATTCGTATTCGTAAAATAAGTTTGAATAACTTCTTTCGACCCATAAAGTATAATAATGTTATGTCTTACACGATATTATTTACAACAATAATACAAAATATATTGTGTTAAATTATACAAATAAAATCTTTGTAGGTATACAAATAAATATATCGCTTGTACGATATAATATTATTTACAACAATTATTATATAAATATTAAGTGGCAAATTATACAATATAATCCTCGAATGCTATTTGTTCAGTTTATATTTCTAGATATTTCTAGTAACTCTGGACTCTTACGGTCAGTGTTTGGATATACGTCAATAGATAGCGGATAATTGATAGCGCGACAATTGATAGCGGTCAATTTATAGCACGTAAATTGATTGCGAGCGACTTTTGATAGTTTGAAAATTTGTAGCATACCTACTAAAGAATTAGATGACCAAACAATTATCAAAAAAAATATACTATATAGTAATAAATATTGCAAGCCATAATTAAAATTATATATAAAAATCTTTATTAACTAAAAATTATCAAGTATAATATGTTATAACTTATAAGTCATAATTTACGTGTCATACTCATAATTAAAATTTAGCTGCCTAAAAAAAATATATTATAAACATTTTATTAAAATTATTAAGTATAATATTTTATAAGTCATTTTACATGTCTGTCATAATTAAATTTTTTTCGAAATGGTACATGAAACCATCATCAACTAATATATTTGAACCTCTTTCACTTTTTACATATTTTAAAGACATTTTAAAATTACTATATTATATAGGCAATTGTTAGAAGTAGTACTGTTGTATGGTGTTGTACCGACTGACAACTGATATAGTTTATGGTACAGGTACTACAGTGTAGGTATTGAATTGTCTCATTATCTATATTGCCCATATTATTTTAGATAGTAATATCTATTAAGTTTCCAATCATGATATATTTTATCGGTTTTATTTGGTTTTTTTCGGTTAATAATTGTTTGATTATTGAATTCTATACGACGCTACAAATTGTCATATTATCAAAAGTCGCTCGCGATCTATTTACGCGCTATAAATTGACCGCTATCAATTGTCGCGCTACCAATTATCCTCTATCTATTGACGGGACACCCAGTGCTTTACGTACGCAATAATATATAAGGCATCACAAGCATCGATTAATCGACTTTGATTTTTAACCTATAATATTGATGTAGAACGTTTCGACTTTCATTGTTATAGTGTTTGATAAGGTAGATGATTTTTCATCGTCGTGATTTAAAACAAAAAGTTAAAAAAAGCATTTAAGACTTAGTAACTGTGGTCTGTGGATAATATTATGTTAAAATATTTAAAAAAAACTGTAATATAACTTTACTGTAGGTAACTAAATTATTAAATATACACTGATCCCACACATATATTATTAGGTCAGTAATCGGCCGATCACCTATACCGCGGTATTTGATTTTGTATATTTTCCTTCTATCGATACACCTGTATAACAATTATTGTCAGTTAATAATTTGGTATAATTATACGCATCTAGGTAGGTACTATATTGTTGTGTATATTTTGTGTTGCACGAAAAATGCAAGTTATCTTGTAATATACAATATTTTTTTTGATTTTAGGATGTGTTTAATATAATGACAATTTATTATTAACAACTATAATTCTAACTCGATTAAGATAAATACAATTTAATTAGTCATTGAATACAGAATTTCAAAGGTCCATAGATTTGATGATTTACGTATACATAGGCCATAGGGCATTATTTATTATATACCGCCTACATTTAAATATTTCATAAAATATATTGTTTTCTATTTTGCCTATGATATGTATATTGTATATTATATTAAAAATCTCAAATAACACAATATCGTTATTGGGTGTGTGTGTGTTTGCGTTTCTTCTCATAGAGACAACTGCATATTATTTTATATGTATATATATTTCGATGCCAATACTCTGCCCCGGCTGTACGAACAATATTGATTTTACAATCTGCTGTGGAGCGAAGAAGCTATAACATTATATTATGCGTATTGGTCTCGCGCCACGATGATTCGTACAAATTGAAATTTTATATTTTTTTTTATCCAAGAAAGATTTTTTACGCACTCGTGCTCTCTGATATTCATCGGCAAATTATAATAAAATATAGCCACTGCAGTTCTGTCATATTTGTTATAATATATTATATAATTCTTCTGTGCGTGTGTACACGGACAAAAATATTTACCAAATAAATTTGTGTGACAACAATTTAGTTGGTCTAATTATATTTTAGTGAGGTTTGATACAACTATGTACTGACATTTACTATAAAGTTATGGTCGGACCTTTAGTAGTTGTACCAATAAAATATAGTTGGCATGGTTAAATTATATTTAGGTACAACAAAAATAAATGGTTAAATAAGCTAAAACTTATAGTTGATATTATTTAGATCTATTACTAATAATACTAGTTGAAGTAACTAAAACTGGTGTCTGCATATGTCGAGAGCTAAACGATTAGGTATTATTACCATATTATTCAGTTGGGATAATTATTATAAAATTAAGTTTTATTATTTTTGTCATACTATTTTTAGATGCATAAGTAAATGCATACAACATTTCGCGCGTGTCCATTGTCCTAACATCCATACGTCGTGCATTATCCGTTTATATAAAAATTACCCATAACATCACTGTTGTTATTTTCATTCACTCATCACTGCAATAATTTCCAGTTTCCGCTGCACTTTTGAATTTCCTTGTGTCGTGATGTACTAATGTGTATACATACAGGGCCGGCGAAAGCTATGGGCGACCTGGGCGACTGCCCAGGGCGCCATCACGGAAGGGGCGCCAAACTGAAAATAATTTTTATTTAATTTATTTTTTAATACGCATCATTAATATATACAATTTAAAATATTCATTATCTAATGTCGTTTTAATTGAAGATTAATAATAATAATAATTGTCTCATATTTGTATAATAATGAACTATCGTAATTCGTAAGAATATAACAGTGCATTGATACCTCGATAATATTTACCCATTTATAAATAAATTCATATAACACTCAGTACACGACTGTCAATTACATCAAAGTGACTTGTGCGCATTAGATGACTGGGCTATAAATATTAGTTTGGACTTTAATGTCTCCAAATGTTGCTCAGAATTTTTGTATAAATGTCGCACTCACTTGGAATTTAAATACTTACTTTGTCTTTATCTTGCTATTGAAGGGAATACGGTGAAAGATCTTGGAGTTTTCTATGATAGTAACTTAAATGTTCATAACCACATATATGTGCGACATGCTGTAAATGGATTTCTTAAGAGGACGTCTCATACGGATGTGTTATCTCCGTCTTACACACGTACGACATGGAAAATTTTTGTTTGTTAGTTTCAATCACAGACTTCTATACTAGAAATCTGTGGTTTCAATAATAGTCCAGTCAATGAATGACCCAAAATGAGGTGTAGAGTGCGTGAGCAGGTAACTTAGCGATTCCTTCAGAAACTTGTTCGGGGGCTTAGGGTGTTAACATACTAAAAGTCCTGACACCTAGGTGGTGAGCCGGAGGGGGGGAGGGGGGTTAAAGTTGCGCTTTTTGGGTTTTTCGCTTATATCTCGTAAACGGTGCATCGGAGGAAAATTTTTTTAAATAACAAAATAAAGCTCATGAAATTATTTAAAACTTTTATATCATATGTTTTTTTCGAATTCACAACCGTTTTCGAGCTACACCTTCGAAAAAAGTAGAATATTACAAAAAAACCATTTTACCTCACTATATTCATAAAACAATCCATCATATTATTATCTACCATATTCGTTTTTTTCATTTTTTACTCTGCCACCCCTTTCCTTGGATGACCCTCCCTCAAAAAACATCTAGATTAGGGCATTTGTGTTTATTAAAAAATTAATATATGCATAAATTGAGTTTTTAATTTTTTTTCAATTTATTCTTGCAATAAAAATGTTATACAACATATTATATTACATATTCTACTTATTACTTAGGTATATAAATTTAAACTACATCACCATTTGTTCATAAAATCATAATTTCCATCCAACTTCTAAAAATATTAATAGCGATTATAAACTTAATGATAGACTATAATATTGTTGGCTAGTAATAAATATAGATATAAATATATAATAGTAAATATTTGGAAATGTTCGAGTGTTCAACTTGTCATTCCGTTACCCGTATGTCTATATAATATTACTAGCTGATCCCCGTGTACTTCGTCTCCCGATAAATGTATCAACTCAATATGACTCAAACTTTGTTCAATTCGTTATTCAATATTCGGTGTATGGTGTTCAAAATTTATCTTATCTTTTCCGTTGCCCTTAATAAAAATTCTGAATCGCAGCAGTACATTATCAGGTAGATCGCGGACCCCGTGCTGTTTATACGGAAGTGTATGATTTAACTCTAAAATATCAAAGTTATACCAAGTTTATTTTGATATAATACGGTGGATTAATATAACAAATTTGGTTGCTCGTAAAAAATCGCAACTCTTAAAAAAATTATGATTGTTGAACTCCTTTTGGGTGTAACTTGCTGCGGTAAGTGCAACTCAGCCACCTTGGTAGGCAATGTTCAATATTTCGATTTGATGCAAGCTTGTACCTGATCTGCCCGAATAACCAATGGCAACCAATAAATAAATGCTAATTTCTACTGTAGACTGTAACCAATGGCAACTATTAATAAATAAAAATAAAATTTCCAATTTCCATCGTGAATCTCAATGTCCCTGTTTGAGCACCTATTTAAAATGCGAATTTTCGCAAATCCTTTCTTATTGCACGGTGAAAATATGAGAAGAACCTCTATTCCAAATTTCAAGTCCGTACGTTGAGTAGTTTTTGAGATACAGCGATCAGTGAGTCAGTGGTATTTGGATTTTATATGTATAGATAACTAATTATTGACTAACATTATCGGACTTCATTTATGCCTAAAACCTGCTCCGTGATATGATATTGTATGATTGGAAAAAGTGGCTGCCGGAAAGCAATGCTGACTTGTTCTGCAGCGTGCCTCCACTGCCAAGGTAAATGAAGAGCAAGAGGCACCCATTACTACAGACAAAGATGCAATGGATGAACAACCTGGGCCCTCAAATTCAAAGAAAATGAAAATATGATTGCATGTAAAATTAAGAATTACTTGAGAACTACTTATCTGTAAAATAAAGTGTGTATTATCATTATTTTTGTCTGTTTTACTTCTTAAAAGTGTGGCCACATATATTATTACATAAACGAACAAAGGTTGTGGGTCAAGAATATGATATACCTATAGGTACATTTTCTGAAAATTGCAAAATGTTATGAAAGTTGTAAAATAGCTATAAATTTAGGCAGCTTGGAGATTAACAATTAATATATGTGTATATATTCTGAAAGTGAATTTAAATATCTACAACTTCTTTTCTATGCATATTTTTAGTTTATGAATAGGTTTAGACAATATGATGGATTGTTTTATGAATATAGGAAGGTAAATGGTTTTTTTTGTAATATTCTACTTTTTTCGAAGGTGTAGCTCGAAAACGGTTGTGAATTCGAAAAAAACATCTGATATAAAAGTTTTAGATAATTTCATGAGCTTTATTTTGTTATTTAAAAAAATTTTCCTCCGATGCACCGTTTACGAGATATAAGCGAAAAACCCAAAAAGCGAAACTTTAACCCCCCTCCCCCCCTCCGGCTCACCACCTAGGTGTCAGGACTTTTAGTATGTTAATACCCTAAGCCCCCCCGAACAAGTTTCTGAAGGAATCGCTAAGTTACCTGCTCACGCACTCTACACCTCATTCCTTGACTGGACTATTTGGCCGGCCCCAAAATTTATCTTATGCAAAAAACTTAGAGTTCTATAAAAAACATTATGATTAGTTTACATACCCTGTTTGTAAAACGTTCATGCTAGTGAGTCATTGAGTGCGTAGTGTAAATCAGGCGTCCCCCTGCAGTGATCGCCCCCCCCCCCTTTAAGTCGTGAGATGTTCTGTTTTTGCTAATAGATAAATAAATTTTGTTAATTGTTAAAAGCGGTATTCGAGACTAAATTTTCAAGACCCCCCTTGGAAATTGGAATTGATCTGAAGACGCCCCTGATATGTAAGTATAGTAAACGTTTTTAATTTTTTAGTTTTCGTTTTTGTTTATTGATTTAAAAAATATCTATTGTTAAACGGTATTAAACGTTTTTGATTAGGTACCTAACGTTTTTAAAAACGTTATTTTCCTTTATTTTCAAACAATGTTTTTCATAATTTTTTTTTTATGTATTTAATATATTCTTATAACTTATAACTTTTTTATTTTTAAGTTATGATAGTAACGAGCAATATAGGAATGTACTTAACAGTTAAACATTAAAATTAATTATTCTATTCTTATAACATTTAAATTTTAAATCAAAATTATAATTTATACAAAAATTAGAAAATTTCTGATTTAAAGTTAAAATGTTTTTAAATGTTAAAGCTCATTGGTAAAGATTAAAAAGTAAAGACTTAAGAGGACGCTACCCACCCGAATTATGAGAGCAAAAACATGGTTCACGAGTTTTAATACTGTGAAGTCTGTAATAATACTAAATTCTCCAAATTTAAATTGACAAATAAAGGAGAATATTATCTATGCTTAAGCGTTTCGATTTTTTTGATAAATCAAATAATTTGTTTTTGATACGTTTTGAAAGTATTGAGTTTTTTACCTACCCATAAAAAAAGAACGAAATGTGTTATCGACAAAATCAAAACGCTTAAGCACAGATAAAGTTTTCTTCTATTTACTGTAAATATTTAGAGATTTTACTTCAATTATCCACGCGATAGTATTCATTCGCCCAAAACACTTATTTGTTAAATATTAGAAAATAATAAAGGTTTATTATGAATTAATAAATATTAAATGCTCAAATCCCCTCCTATGAAACTAATCCGATCGCAGTTCGCGCGACATCTAAATACGTCTCGTGAGGGCCCGCATGGTGCGGACATGTACTGATTAATGTTTAAATTCCAATAACAAACAAAGTATACTAAAATATATAATATTATTACCTCTACTATTATTACACTATTATTATTATTGTATTAGGACAATATCCGCGCACTGAAATTAAAACGTTAGTTGTATTTTAGTTGCTAACTGTTCAAGTGTTATTTAGTAGTTGCACCTAGTTCATATTTGAATTTGATTTTAGTATATTATGATCAGTGTTCGCTAAATTACGTATATGTGATCGAATTTTATTTTTTGTATCTACCTACAACTACATTATTATAAATATGGCACCAAGAAAAACCCGTGTTCAAAACACTCCGACTTGCAAGAGAAAATTGATTCAGAGAATGAAAAACTTAGTAAGAAAAGTAAATGATTCAACGTAAGTACCAATGGCAATATCGATAAAATGTAATAATATACTACTACTTATGTGTGTTTTATTTTTGTGTCTGTCATCACGTTGTAGGACAGTAAAAATACTTAGATTTTCTTCAACAGTATCTTTCCTGATAGGAAAGTGAATCTAGTTGGTACTTTGGGGGGTAAAAAGTAAAAATTTCTTAGTAGTTTTCAAAAGCGCCGTGAAAAACAAAAGAAAAATTAAGGAAAAACGGTTTAAGAAAAATTTTTACACAAAATCTGTTTTCGAATAAATCGATTTTGGTTTTTGGTGTAACTCTTAAACAAATTACGGTAGGTACCTACATGCAATTTTGACTGAATGTTTATATTAGCATTTTCTATACACCATAACATTTTCCAAATATTTTGAATTATTTTGAGCTGTTTACGGACATTTTCAGTTTCTATTTTTTTTAGTTTTTTTTCTATGAATATCAATAAAGTTTTATCTGTTGGGTAAAAAAGTGTAAAAATTTAACACAAGGCTCCTGATATATTGTTACAAAAGCAGTTGAAAAATATTAAAAATACATAGGCACAATTTTTTTTTATAAAAATTTAAAGATTGAATTTTGACAAAATTTATCAAATTTATAATTGAATTATTATTTTTAGTTAAAAATGTATAAAATGTTCAACTTTTATAGCTAAGGATTAAACATTCAAAACAAGGTCCATGTAAATAGGTTATATATAAATTACTTTATTCACAATAATATCATCAAATATACTTAGTAATATCATAGGCTAACCGACCGTTTCCGCTCAGAATCGTTTTTCTTATACAATGATATGATATCATTGAATTAAAATTTAACACCATCCATTACATTGGCCGACTTGTAACCTACTGTACAGCAGAGCGACATCCACTTGCCCACCATTTTTTTTTTTTTATGAAGATAGTAAATCTTGTTTTAAATTTTAAAATCTTAGATATAAATAGAAAATATTTTATGAATTTCTAACAACATACCTATACCTACCCTTATACAAAATATTGTGGGCTTACGCTCAACTTTTTTATAAATTTAAATTAAAAACAACTAAGGAGCATTATAATATTAAATTTTCAAGATTTTTGATACAGCAAAAAATTTTTTATCGACAATAATTTTAAAAAAAATCGAAAAATTGTCTTATCTATAAACACCTCAAAAAAATTCAAAATATTTTAAAAATAATTTTCATCTATAGTCAAATAATCACATAAACATTTGGTGAAAAATTAAAAGTAGATACGGTTTTTAATTTTTGAGTTGCACCAAAAAAACCAGATAATTTTTTTCGAAAACTGGTGTTCCGTAAAAGTCTAATTTTGCCTTAATTTTTATTTTGGTTTTGAATATCGTAAATAAATGGACATTATTATTAATCTTATTTATAACTATACAATATAATATTATATATATATATATATCATATAACTAGAATAATTTTTATGTCTGTACCTATATTCCATAAAATATTAAAATCTATACTATATTATTATGACGTGTAGTGGTCCAAACCTATTCCATAATATTCTACCATCTCCAATCAACTTAAATGACACGACGACCTCGCAACAGACAAAGTAAGTTCATACAGATAATTGACTAAAGAACGTGCTAAATATAATATACTATAATTTATGCATTAATTTTACTTAGTAATTTCAGTCAAGTAGATCAAAATTGTGCTAGTCCATTTGCTCCTATTTCTGCACCTGAAAAATGTATGGTAAATACCCCAATGGTAATTGATACTTCATGGTATCACTCTAGGTAAATAATAAATAATATTACGTAAATAATAAAAGTAAAAAATATATATACCTACCTATTATACTTTAGTGACATGGATGTATCAGCGCACAGTTTATCGGTAGAAACCGAAATTAGTAGTCCGAATGATTTAAAAGTGTAAGTTGTTACTTGTTGCTACTTATTATTTATTATATAAATAAATGTTTTTAATAAAATAATCCAAAACATAATTTTATTGTGAGAGCTATTTTATTATTTTAATATTTTATTGTTACATTACATATATTACGTCATATACAACAAAAATTAATATTGCAGGCCTCTTATTGGACGTCGAATAGTTGACATTTCTTTTTTTATCAAACAAATTCAAGTTCAGCATAATGCAGAGTTAAGTTGTTCTTTTATTGATATGGACTTTCAGTCAGAAATAATTCGTGGATTCCAGTCAATATTACGTTTTAAGTGTAGAGTCTGTGGTATAAAGACTCAACTATACTCTGAAAAAGAAACTGAAAACGTTATACCTATCAATAAAGCCGTTGTAAATGCTTGTCAAGCTATAGGTAAATACGTATACAGTGATTTTACTACATTAAATAATAAACATAATAGTAATAATTTATATTTTCTACAAATTTTTCATGATTATTATAATACCTAGTTTATCATGACTGCAGGTATTGGACATACACAACTGACGGAGTTTATAGCTTTTCTTGATATGCCTTCCCTCTCGTGTGATAAATATATTAAAATTCAAAATACTATAGCTGAATTAATTCATGAGTCGGCATGGGAGGAAATGAAAAAATCTGGTGAAGAAGAGAAACGTATAGCAATTGAATGTGGTGATATCGATTCTGACAGAATACCGATGTGCACGGTCGTTGCCGATGGCCAATGGTCCAAACGAAGTTATGGAAAAAAATATGATGCATTATCGGGTGTTGTAAGAATAATGATTAAATGTGATTTTGTGATAAAATAAATATATTAATTTTTACCTATATTATAGGCTAGTATAATTGGATATAAGACTAGAAAAGTATTGTTCGTTGGAATACGAAACAAATACTGTGTCGTTTGTCAAAAATCAACAACCAATAATAATAATAATAATTCTAAGCCGGACCATGATTGTTTCATGAATTGGAATAAAGCTTCAACTAGCATGGAGGCTGATGGAGTGGTCGAAGGTTTTGTTAATAGTATACAAATGCATGGACTCAAGTTTAATTGTTTAATTGGTAAGACAAATAGAAATTTAATATTTTAAAATAATAATCAACATAATATATTATAATATCTAATATATACGTTTCCCTATGTATTTTTTTAGGAGATGGAGACAGTAGCGTCATTAAACGATTAAATTACAGAATGCCTTATGGGCCGAACTTTCATATTCGGAAAATTGAGTGTCGTAATCATCTCTTGAGGAACTATGCCACAAAACTTACTGTGTTGGCCAAGAACACAAAATATCCTCTTCGAATTAGAAAATATATTTTAGCAAACATCCTGCGATTTCGCAGCGATGTTACAAAAGCTGTCAAACATTGGAGAAAAGCGATCGATATAACAAAGTTGGACAAAATAAAAGGTAAAGTTAATTTAATATGTAAAAATATAGAATATTCAATATGTAATGTAAATGGTTACATTATATAGATACATAATTTTCTCACCTTAGGTATACGAAAGGACTTATCAAATGCTCCGTTCCATCGCTTAGGTCAACATACTCAATGTAATTCTTATTTTTGTAATAAAAACAATGAAAACAATTTAAACTTGGTACCAGAAGCAAGCCATGGAGGCATTATGCAAGAGATGGAAAATTGTGTACAACGATTAGTTAATCATTCAGACAGTTTGTTGGAAAATAAGGACAACAACGTATGTGAACAATTTAATTCCATAATTAATAAGCATATTGCCGGAAAAAGAATAAACTTTTCTGGGAGAAAAAGTTATTCTACAAGAGTTGAAGCTGCAGTCATATCATTCAACTCCAAGGAGTACATCAGACAAGTTCATAAAAAAATGACTAATAACTTTAGTCCAGGTGCCTAACTACCATTTTTCTTATATTATTTTTAAGTTATAGGAACTAACAAATTTTGTTTTGACGTAATTTATAGGAAGATACGGACAGAAGTATTTGAAAAATTACAACAGAATAAGAGGAAATACAGCAAGAAGGCGGCAATTATTTCCCAATAATCGTAATGGTAAAAAACCTTGTTCCAATGGCCCTGATGCTGATTATGGTATGACTATACTTATTGTTTTAATTTGTTTTAAATATTATACCTATTAAATTTATATAATATTAAATTTAATAAATATTATAATATTTGTTATTAGTAATGACTATTATTATTATGAATAGAAACCTATTATTCGTATTTTTAAAATAAAATATTATATTTTATGAAATTGTAAATAAATGTAGGTATGGCGGAGCCTTTATTAGACGTTTTGTCAAGAAATGATTTGGAGGAAAAAAAAAAAGTTTTTAGATATATTAAAAAAAACTAATATGATTGAAATAGAAATATCTACAAGAGATCAAAATGAGTGTCAAAAGTGGTTTCAAGAGCGGAAATTACGTTTGACAGCATCAAATTTTGGCCAAATTTGCAAAATGAGGAAAACCACAAGTTGCAAAAATACGGTATACTCTATGTTGTATGCTCCTGCACCTCACGCAAAATCTTTGCAGTATGGACGGGTGACAGAAATCGTTGCTCGTAAAAAAGCAGAAGAAATTATTGGGGAAACTGTGCAGATGTCTGGCTTAATAATAGATCCTGAAATTCCTTACTTAGCAGCTAGTCCAGGTATTAAAATTGTATATTTGTATACAACTATATTTATAACGATAAATTGTATTTTAATCATATAATAATTTTTTCTAAGATGGTTTGATTGGAGATTCTAGTATATTAGAGATAAAATGTCCATTTTCTGCCAAAGACACCAGCAGTGCTGTTGATGCCGTTAACAATAAACTAGTATGTTAAATTATTATTATTATTTATATAGGCATCTGGTACCTACTACCTACCTATATTATTTAACTTACTACATTTGACATTTTTATATAAACCATTTCAGTTGCAATGCTGCGTAGTTGTAGGCGATTCTATACAATTGAAAAAAAATCATTCTTATTACTATCAGGTGATAGGTCAGTTACATGTATCTCGTAGAAAAACATGTTATTTTATCATTTATGCAGCTAATTGGATCAATGTTGAAAAAATAATGTATGATCCAACATTTTGGGATTTAAAAATGATCAATTATTTAACAACGTAATATAGTTATAATGCTTATGTCATATTAGCTCAACAAAACAAATTAATTATAATATATCGTATCTAATCAACGTTTTTGTTTTAGATTCTATTTGGAAGTCTTGTTGCCAGAAATAGTTGATCCACTATACCCCAAAAGGATGCTCAAAACCGATATAAGAGAATATAAGACTGGCGACTAAATAATAAATAAACATTTCGATAATATTTTACACGTCTTATATTTTAATTTTATTCCACTTATAATGGTTTTACCTATGTCCGATGATTATTATTATTGATTTATAATTTATTATTAGAAATATTGTTTTATTATATTATAATATTACAATCGCAGTAGCGTACATGGCTATTATAATAATAGGAAGTAGGTACTTGAAAAAAATTAACTATAGTTAAAAGTATGTTTTAGGTGTATATTACGATCGCCTATACTGAGTAAATAATTGTTTATAGGTAGGTTTATTGTGTGTGACAACGTTTGTTATGTATACAAAAAGATTCAACGTTTACATGAAAATTATTATTAATTTATGTGATTGTAATTTAATTACTGTTTCAAACATATTATCATTTATCTCAGTAAGTAATTACGCGATAATTAAAAACTAAGTTGTTAGGTAAAATAATCAGCGTTGTGAAAACGTTCATAAATATATTTAGATAAACAGGAACTTTTATTGATAGTTAGTTAGTAAGTGCGCGCCATCATATTAGATGTAGTACAATAATCGTGAAATGAATACGATGACGGCTGCTGCATTTACGAGTGATGTTCGACAATCAACATACGGTGAAACAATAAAACGCGGCTCCTGTATGGAAATTCATCGGACCTGTTGTGCCAGAATTGTGAATATGTGCCGATCGCGCGCGGTACAGGGCGTGGCTAAACGCGTGCCTGCGCCGCGCGAAAACACCTAACAGCGCATTCTCTCGAACGTTATACGGTTTCGTTTGCCCGGGTAGCGTCCTCTTAAGTCTTAAAGATTAAAGTGAAACACTATTTCAGATTTCTAGAGTAAATAACAAAAATAATCCAGAACTCAGAAGCTTAACATACAATTGTAAAAAAAATTAAAATAGGTATAAAATATCTACATCTAACAATCAAAAAAAAAATTTGCACTTATGCATTGAAACAAAAATAATAAATACTAAATACTAGTAAATGGTAAGTACTAGAATTTTACCTCTACTCCTGCAGTGTGTGTGTGTGGACTACAATATTTGTTTTAATACGCTATTGATATATTTGATTGTCAACAATTATCAGAATTATCAATTTTTCGATAACAGAATTTTTTTTCGTGGTATAAATAATTTAATTATGTATAATATTATAATTTATTTTCTTTTTCATTTGATTTTGTTATAAAATATTTTTCAGTTTTTGGGATTTTTTGTTATCGTTTTCCAGTTGTTTTCTGTTTTTGTTTTATTAATTGTTTTTGTGTTTTGTTTTTTTTTTCGTTTTCGTTTTATTAATTGTTTTCATTTTTTTGTTTTTGTTTCTGTTTAATAACGTTTTTTAAAAACCATCCCTGTTATAATTATACACAGTTATAATATTCATACAAAAACTGCTTAATATTAAATTAATAACAAATGATTACAGAAATTCTCTCTAAGCTTTGTCGAAGGGCTCCAGCCAAGGCTCCCAATAACCGGCAAAACGACGAGGATCCGCTTCGGGATCAATTAACGGATCAGGTGATTGCATCGTCATTTCATTTTTGAACTGCTCCAGCATGTGGATCGTCGCGTCCAGCGTTTGGGGGTTCTGTTTGGCCACATTTCGATACTCACATGGGTCTTGGAGGATATCGAAGAGACAGTACCCGTCAAAACATTCATACTGTTGGTCGGGATTTGGGTTGGATACACGCTCTGGGCAAGTTTGGCCGTCTACTTTAGCCAGAGAACGGGCAACGTAAAACACGTCTCGAGCTGTTGACGCGTTCATGCAACCGTCTTGGGTCAAACAATTGATTTCTGATAGACGTTTACTGATGACACTTGCCACCACACCGGACATATTATATTTCGGTCCTGCGTTACCAGGATCCCCGGCGTACTTGAGGTTGAAGACCATGTTACTTGTACGGTTACCTGAAAAAAAAGTGATCAGCGAGTTGTTAATAATGAAATTAAGGTAACCGTTGTAAAATATAATCACAGGCCTTCGGTCCGTGGGCTATGGGTATAACTGTGCAAGTTAGAAGCGAGATAGAAGTTGAGTTTAGTGGTTAAAAGTGCATAAAATTTACATAGGAATACATACATAGAAAGACATTTTAGTCACATAGCACTTCACATCGATACAAACATTTTAGTAACTTAAAAATTAAAAGTTGAAAATAATAGCAATATTATTTTTAGAATATCTTTCTACGGTTCAGTGTAATAGAAAAGTACAAATTCATCAAATATGGGATATTATAAATAAAAATCTTTGTGGTTTTGTAGTTATAGGCTATAGCTTTAACACTTTAACAGAAGGTACATATCGTTACATATCAACTAGATTTAGTATAAAAAAATGTTACTTTTCACAACTTTCCATTGGTTGAAAATTAAGGCTTCCTCTCCTCTTGTCTCATCTATATTGATTAAAACCTTTGATCTTACTTGTTTTGATGTATCAGTTAAGCTTTTCCACTGATCGACACCATCAATTTTACCTAAGTCTTCAAAATTCCCACCTAAAAAAATAAATAATTTGTTAATAAAAATTGGAGCTTTTTTAGCGGGATAACACTAAAAAGTAGATTAAATAAAAAAAAGTTTTGGAGACAGGCACTTCACAAAAGGGGTCAGGTTCCCTAAGAAGAGTTAGTGGCTCTGAACTGGCACCATTAATTTTATTTTTAAATATTTTAAATATTATGGGGTTTAATTGTCCTGAATCCCGGATGTATATTATAGGTACTTTGTTTAAATAACAATTGTATCTTCAGGATAATTTGAGATAACACAATGACACGTCTAATAGTAGATTGAAAACTGGAAAAACTATTGGAAACACCCTCACGTTCAATATAGCAAAAACTGTTTTGCAAGGGATAGAACTACTCTAGTGATAGTTAAGACTCGAAATTGATATACAATATAGTTGAGAACATTACCTGTGAAATATCGTTTTTTTTTTCATTACTTATACGAAAAAAGTTCTTATTGTTTCAAAATCCATTATTTTTGGTTTTTCAAACTTTTTATGTTCCGATATTGAAAAAACGATATTCTACAGCTCAAAGTTCTCATTTTTACCTATGTAGTGAAAATTCTATTTCTTAGTTATGGCTGTAGCCTTCTCGGTTCTTTCCCCAGCAAAACTGTTTTTTCTATCTTTTATATTTGTAAGACGGTGGTCGAAGACCGGGCTGGAAGTGGTTAAAGCTATTTAAAAAAGTGACTAAGTGACTGAATTTATTCATAAAGTGACGAAAAGTGACCTGCATAAATTTGTTTCATAACAACTTAACAGTTATTAAACATTTTTGTCTTTGAATCTCTACATACCTATGATTTAATTGATTCTAACTTACTTAATTTTGTAGAAATTACAAAAAAATAATGATTATAATAAACACAAAATTTAATAGCAAATAATTAAATCATATTAACTATTTCAATTAATAATGTTTATAATATAAAATAATATTCAAGATCATTGTTTAGGAACTTCCTTTATTTTAACCATAAGTACAAAACACGCCAATGGTTTGTTATAATTGGAATTCATCCTTTGGTGGGTTTTCAAATATAGTAAACTAATAAATATATACGAAATTACTATAGATACCTACTTATAATTTGAAGTTTGATTAGGAACATTACATAAAAACAAAGTTTTTGGTATAATAATATTTTATTGTTAAGGCTATAGAGACTTAACATTTTTAACAAACATTCATAATAGCATTTACTATAGACATGACTTAATTTTCAATATATTTTGGATATTTTGTTATTTGTAATATAGGTGTTTGAAATTCATAACTAATTTTTTATCGATTTAAGAAGTTCTACTTTTTTTCACAAGTAAAAAAGCTTGAAAAAAATGTAATATAAATAATATATTAATACTCCTCATAACTTGTTTGTACCTCGATAAAATATAAAAATAGATCGTTACAAATTGTGCAAACATTTGTAAATATATGCATTTCAAATTGCAACGAATTTATATCGATTTTCGATATGCATGTAAATCCTAGCCCTAATTATGACTATGCACAAATCGTATATGATATAAATAATATATAATATGTACTATGTAGTGTCGCTTAAATGTCACGCATGCGTGTAAATGTATAATGGCCAATGGGTAGGTATATTTATTGTTATATAAAAAGTACTCAACCTCTTAGGTAGGTAGGTAACTATTATGTAACATTATATATAGTTTTTATCAAAGTAGGTACCTACCTACAGGGTTATACTAACTATAAATAAATATGTATAGACCTAAAGTGATAAATTGAATTTGGAACTATTGGAGGAGTCTATATTATGATTTAACTAAATGGAACTTCCTATTTAGAATTTACAATAATAAAGTAATTTGCTAATCAATTGAATATGATGATTTATATTACCAATATATCTACTTATTTCATCTACTTTCATCTATACATTATCCATGAGATACGACATCGATTTATTTAATGAGAATATAAACTCATATAAATGGTAAAGCTAGGTAGTCCTAAACCTTATGAAATTTTTTAGTTACCGTCGTAAACTTCATACTAACAAAATAAATGATAGAAATAATTTTTTAACAATTATTGTTAAATTTATTTACCTGCAGCTGTATATAAAGTGGGCAGCCAATCAGTAATATGAAATAATTTGTTAGAAACAATGTTTTTTTCTTTCAACCATTTACTCCATATCGCAGCAACCCCACGACTCCACATTCAAGTACTGATGCTTTTTTCTAAATTTAATAAGATTATAATAAAATATCAAACCTTTTTATAGTCAATTTATTGACAAAATATTATTTTGTAATTTTGTGTAGCTTCTAAAACGAAGAAAAAATTACATATATTTTTTCTTTATGATCTATATCAAATGGTGAAATATTATACCATATTATAAATATTATAATTACCAATTGGTACAGTAATTTGTAATTTTGTACCTCTACCTATTTACAATCACCAGTTATTTTTTTTGATCTGATTACAATTTCAGAGACGCTGCTTTACAAAACAAAAAACACTCAAACCACGACACATGCAGTTAATAATATTTTAATAAACGTAGCAAAAATAAATCATACCCCTCTCAAAGGCCAATTTGATCCAAAGTTCTCATGACCCCATAACGGATCATCCGTCGGCGCACCGTTGTCTGACATAAACACCACAATAGAATTTTCTAGCATTTCGTTTTCGTGTAGTGATTCGATTATTTTTCCAACAGAGTCGTCCAAAGAAGTCACCATGCCTGAAATTCATGCACTATAAATGTCATTATAATAATATTGTGCGTATTTGCATCGAGAAAATATACAAAATTATTTCATCGACAACAAGATGGAGCCGGCGAATTATGCATAATTGATTGGTAGAAAGGAGATGCATGATCAAATATTGCAGATTCCAAATAACAAATTTATCAAAAAAATTTTTTCATGTTTTTGCTACCAAGATGCTGTCAGGTCATTGGGTCTGGTATCCTAAAATAGGACGGCAATCATTCTCAAAATAGTGCAGCAAGCCATACAAACGAAGAAAAACATTGTAAAATTGGGTAGAAAAATAATCTGTAGTTACTTACCTGACTGTATAAATAAGTAAATAAAGTTGAACAAGAAAGAAAATTGGAAATGAAAAATTCCGTTTTTTAACATAACATTATTATTCTCACCTGCATAAAGTCTTCTGTTTTCGTTTTCAATATAACCGAATGCCTCGTCGTTGTAGGTTTTATTCAAAACTTCCAAGTGATTTGGTCCTCTATTTCCCGAATGAACGGCCAAATGACTTACCATTAAAAACATTTTAGTGTTTTGTCGTTTACTTGATTCTATAATTTTAAGAGCTTCTTCTGTAAAAACATCAGTTGCATACCGTTCGCGGTCCATCTCATTTCCCGCCCTTTCGAACCCACGCCTGGCATCGATACCACTCATTGTTTGCTAAAATTGTATTATCAATAACAAACTTGTAATATAATCGAACGTAAACAAATTGAATAGGTACTTCCAAATAAACTTATAAACCGTAGAAAAATGTTGCTTACCGTAGCGTGTGTGCTGTTTCTATAACTAATAAACCCGTTCCAGTAACCGAAATGACTATCGAATCCCCTTTGTGTGGGAGTGAAACGTTTTTGGTAATATCCCAAGTGCCATTTTCCAACCAAGTGTGTTGAATAGCCCAACTCTTTCAGAAACTTTAAATTAATTTTAAAAACATTTCAAGTAACGATGACAGTACTAAAACAAATGATTTAAGGCCCCTGCAAACCCTATTAATTTTTCATCAAAACGACCTTAGCGACTGACAACGATTAAAATATTTCTAGTGGTTCGATTTAAAAAATGTAAAGATGTTTTAATTGGTCAACAAGTCTACTTTGCATAGGTCGGAGCATATTTTTTATATTTTTGAATATATTCAATAATAAAAATTTATAAATTTATAAAATTTAAAATATTTATTCTCGTCAAGAATTTGGTAAAATTGAAAAAGTGCTCTGACCGATGCAAAGTAAACTTGTTTACAAACACAAACATCTTTCCATTTTTTAAATTGAACGGCTAGAAGTACCTTAATTTTTGTCAGTGCGACGACTATTTCACGTCCATAAATTGGTTTTGAATATTTTGATCTAAACATTAAATGACATGTGCATGTGCGTGCGTGCGACCTTAAACCAGTAAGAAATAACAATGTATTGTAAACTTATGCTGGTCGCGGGTGATGGTAGGGCAGTAAACACGCGCTAATGATCATTTACTACACACACAAAGACGATCAGTAATCGCAGGAACAAAATAATTTCCTAAGTGCTGAAGGGGGCGCTTTTGGCAGAAGCATGTGTGTACCTTGCAGGCCTAAGAACGTATAAATTATTGATTTGTTGTGTATAAAAACCCAACAATAATAGTTATAGTTAAGTACTTAATATCATCTTAATCGTCATCCAATATATTTGGATATGGTCTTTAGGGAGTTCATAAATTGCTCTAAAACTTTTTCATATAGGTAACCATATTGCGCTGGGATAATTTTCAGGGGTCAATAGACCAATTACGCTAGAGAACATCCTAATAATATTAATTTATTCAATAGCACATAACATTATTTTATGTTATAATCAATGGTGGGCAAGTTAATGAAAATAATTAACTGTGGAAAGTTAAGTTAATTCAATTAAATTGCCTTCAGTTAAGTTAAAAGTTAACAAAAAATAAAATTTAAACTAGTTAAGTTAAAAGTTAAGGATAAATAAAATTAACTTAACTCAGTTAAAAAAAAAGTTAATTTTTTTTTTAAGTCATAATATTAACAGGTATAGGCTGTTTTTAAATATTTGTCATTTAGTACCATTATAATAGTCTATTATTAAAATAAAATCAATGAATAATGATATAGTATTTACCTACCAAAAATTTGTTTCAATTTATTTCGATAATGTTATTTTCTAATCTCATACGTTTATTTGTATTTATAACGAATACGGCAATATAAATTATAATTTATAAATATCTCGGACGACTTTTTGTTTGTCTATTGGATTGTCGTATTTACCAGTAACCAGTATATATTATTGATATAATGATATCCATTTAAAGACTATGATATTTAGTTTTAAACCTGTTTTTAGGAATTGAGAGGTAGATAAAACAAAAATCGGATTATTCAATACCATTAATAATATTAAATCATTAAATAATAGAATTCGTGAAAATAGCCAGTCGATACAAGGATAGTATACTAATTATTACTCTTTAGTCTTTACTATAGTACCTATAGATTTATATAATTTGATTATATGAATTGATGATATTATTTATTAGAAAAATAAATTACGAAAATGGCAAAATAGAAAGAATAAGTTTTGTCTCTTGGTTCCACATGATAAAAATTTAATTTAATTAACTTAACTGTACAATAATGATAATTAACTTTAAAAAGTTAAGTTTAAACAATACAAAATTTAACTGAATAAGTTAATAAGTTAAAAAAAAAAAAACTAACTAGTTAAGTTAAAAAGTTAAAAAAAAATTAACTTTTTAACTTAACTTTAACTTTTTAACAAGTTAATGCCACCATTGGTTATAATACATTTATAATTTAACTAGCTGCAGAATATCCCAGCTTCACCAGTGAACAGTTTTTTTTTTGTGGCAATACCTATATAGTTTAATATTCGATAAATAGATATATCTTGGCTTGAGTGTATCTCAGTTCACGCACAAATCAGCAGAGCCGTCTTTACGATTAGGCAATTTCTAAATTTCTAGGACCCATAATTTATTGTAGAATAAAACCAATAAGACTTCCTGTCAATAATACAATGAAAAGCAAAAGCGTGGATAGCGTTTAAGATTTAGAGAGATATGGCCAAAAATGTACAATTATGATTTCTCTGTAGAATTAAATACAACAGGTAGTTACGCAAAGTTTTTTATGGTAAGTCAGTGGTAGGGCGCTGCATCCGATAGCATTACAAAAATATCGATTGATAAATGTATTTATTTTGAATTAATTGATTTTTAGACCTGACAGTGTATCAAATATTTTTTTTGTCAAACTGTAAATTTCTAAAAAAAAAAATTAGCTTTCGTTAAATCCATAAAATATGCATATAAATGTTCTTAAATCCAAAATATGTGAATTCGTACAAAAAATAACGAATTATTTAATAATATGCAAAATAATGCAACAAAAAAATTTTTATTTAAAATATACATACTATTTATCGAATTTGTAATGAATCAGAATTTCAACATGCACTTTCTAAATAAATATGCAAATGCCTAAAGTTCCAACCCTTTGCTATTAATATCCACGTGCGTACGGCCACGGCGTATGGTTAGTCGTAGATAGCGATAATATTACAATTATTAGTTCACAGAAGTTAGGGTTTCTATTCAGAATAAAAGTTTTTGATTGTTTATTTGTTATGTTTTAGGCCCCTGATTATTCTCTCAAAAGTCCCAGGTGATAACGCATGTGCTAAACTTTAAAGGGGTGGAAATTGCTTTGAAATCGAATATCGAATTTAAATTCCGAATATCTCCTAAAATATCAACTGTACTACTAAAATGCCTATATTCTAAATTAAAGATGATTAAATTATCTATAAGAAAGTATCCAGTTAAGCCTATAATGAATGGTTTCCAAAAAAAATATCATTATAAAAATTTAAGAGAATTTTTATTTTTCGTGAGATTTACGAAAAACGTCGTTTTACTATCTAAGGTTTACGCCCGTATGCGTGGCAATTTCACAATTTTCAACAAAAATTTCACATAACTTAAAACATGTTGGACTATCAATGTTCAATCAAAATGTTGTTACTACCTATTATGGAAAGTTATAAATAAATTACAATACAGTAGATACCTACATTCGTACGTATAAAAGTATCCATGGGATAATTTTGTTATCCTGTGTGTTATATAATAGTGTGTAGAACGTACCAACTACGTGGATAAATAGTTAACGATCGTACCGATTTTAGACAATAGGTACAATATAACAAAATGTATGTATTATCTAATAGTAAAAACTTGTTATCGTCTATGAATCAAATTCATTCTTTAGTTCGTTGATAATAATGAAATTATGATGTTTCGTAAAAATCTCGATATAAATTATAATCATAGAACAAATCATAAATCAATTTTATTAACAATAATTTGTGTGTTTTTCAAAAAATCGATATGTTTAATTAAAAATATATATTATATAATTAGGACCTAAAATATAATCAGCTCAATTGCTATACTGACCTAATATATAAGCAGCTCAATATTGGTATATTTACTGACCCTAAAATACAAATTTAGTTTTAGGCGCAACTGGTCCAAGACCCAATGCCTGGAATATACAGAATGTAACAGAAATACCTAACAAATGAAATAACTTTTGTTCTAATCAATATTTAAAATTTATTTTTAAATAATTTATAAACTCTTACGTTATATGTAGAATGTATAGTATACCATTTTTATTTTTAATATCAAAAATAAAAAATCTAATTAAATTCTTTTTTGGAAAATTTAATATAGCCAATTCGTAAATTTAATTTTTTAGACAGTTTGATTGTAACAACGTTTAATAACTAATTGATTGTAAATCAATAAGTATTTTATTTTTACAATTTATTGAAAAATTAATATAATTTTGGAGTAAATTAATTTGAAACGTAATAATGTTTTACAAACTATTCTTTTTGGGAATTTCCTGATAAGTATATTCCTGAAATTATTTAGATATTGTCATACGCTTAATAAATATCAATTTTGCTAGGTCTTTCCTTTACACCCTGTATGTACCTAATTATTCAACATGGCTTTGACATAATTTAATTACGTTTACCTATTATTACTTATTAGAGACCAAGTTAACCTACCATAGCGAATCGGGTATTTTCCGGTAAGCAAAGCAGCCCTCGATGGAGTACAAGTTGGCTGGACATAATGACGATTCAATATCGCACCGTTATAAGCAAGTGCATCGATATTCGGCGTGGGTATCTGTATAGATCCGTGAAATCCGACATCATTCCAACCCTGTTTAAATACATTAAGTCAGCAAATCCCAAATTGTGCACTACAAACTGGTCTCTAATTGCACTGCGAGCAGTTCCCAGGGACACCATGGTACACGGTTTAAAAGAAATTATTTACAATTTATTGAAATTATTTTTGGTTTTTTAAATTTAAATTGAATCTTATAAAAATGTAATTCAGGATTTTCGGCTTACACCGCAGTTAAAACCAAATACCCCAACCGCCTTAACACAGAACATGGCCTCCAACCTATAAAACTAGACATTTGTAACAAAAAAAAAAAAACATATCTAGGTATATTTGTAAAAGGCGCAGTAAACTAGAGTGATGCGTGAATGTGTAAAAGCGAACTTCATTAGGTCATTACTTCGAAACTAAGTCCGAAGCCAAATTCTGACTTCACCATCATATTCAGTACAATTAACAACACGGGACTAAAAAAAAAAAAAAAAGGGGACCGGTAAAGTAACAAATACCCAGTTTAACAAATTATAAATTTAACTTGACAGGTACCCATAAGTTAAAAATTAATAGGGAAAACAATTTTAACTCAATTTAAATAAAGTTAATCTACATTTTTTAATAAGTATGTTGATTACATAAACAGTGACTGCGTTATTTCTAATTTCCAAAATGGTAATAAACAATTTTATTGAACTTTCTCGTAATAATTACAGTATTTGTGCCTATCTAATCTATTTAAATAATATATATTTTATTTACAAAATTATTTTATCAAGAAAAATAACATAAATGTTTGTATTATCATAGTATTGAATTATTTTTATTTTTATTCTAATATTAATATTTACGTACATATAATACCATACAAATTACAAACAAAGTTTAAAAAAAAAAATGTTTAACTTGATGGATTATTTTCAAATAAACTGAACTTTACATAAAGTTATTATAACTTTCAATTAAACTAGTTAAGTTCATAAGTTGATTAGAAAATTAACTAACTAGTTAAGTTAATGCCTACCTTTGCCTACTACCTATTGCCTACTCATGAGCAGCTGAGCGGTCACCTACTTTCCCCTTTTTTAAATGCATTTATTGCCAACTAGGTACACCTTTTTTAATTGTACATGACAAATATTTTGTCAACACGTAGTTTAGATTTAACTTTGGTATTATATTTCACATTACACGTACCTCCATAATATAGCAGTTTAATCTGTCTATAACATAAACATACTATTATAATACTAACCAAATCATCGGCAATGATGACAACAATATGAGGTTGTTTTTTGAATTCTCGTAGCAAAACGAAATCGGTTAGCTGCAAGTTTAGGATTAATATCAATATACCAGTTATACGGCTATTGGACAAGTCCATGATGATCTGTGATCCGATGAGTGATATCTATATTTTAATGATCTGTAAGCGAGTAGCTATATTATACAGTTTGGAGACTGATCGAGGGAAAATAAAATAGACCGATTTCGTTGATCTGACTTAAATTTTAATAATTACATAATAACGCACTGTTAGATAAGACGATTAGTTAACGACCGCGAATTGTCGAGTTAAAACTGTAAGTACGCACATGTGTCAGGTCGGATGAAACGCGATTTGAACTAATCGGACCCACATAATTATTGTTTTATTGAAAATATTTATTTTATTATATTATTAAACAATTTAATACTACAATGTTACAATATTAGGTATATCATAATATTATCATTATTACCTTATTTCAGCAAATTCCGATTAGTCAAAAGCACGGACGTATAGTGCTATATATAGGTTATAGTCCATGGTCAAAAGTCAATATGGTAATAATAGATAAGTGACGGCTATAGCCTATAATCACCTAGTAGTACATACTACGTTTCAGTTATAAATGTTTAATCAAAAATCATTATAAAAATATTATAAACTATATAATATATACAGAGTACCTAATTCTTTTATCATTGAACACTTATTATCTCAAGAAGAGTAAAATATTATTTTACATAGTTTCAAGACGTTTAGAAAACAACGTTTTTATAAAAATTATATTTTAAAATATTTTTGATCCTTTTAATTTTTTAAGTTTTTTACTTTTTTGAATGATAACATAATAGAGTGTTAATTTAATATTCCAAAGCAGAATATTTGTCGAAGTATTTCGAAACATAAAAATCGAATTTAGGGCGAGACGGGCGAGTAGTTTATGAGTTATAAGTATTTAAAGTTTAGTTGAGCGAAATAGTGGCTAAACATTGCGCACAGTAACCCCGCACCACTCCACTCCTCTCATAAAACTTTAAATACTCATAACTTATAAACCACTCACCTTAAATTTTTTTTTATGTTTCGAAATAGGTACTTCAACAAATATTCTGCTGTGGAATATGAAATTAAAACTCTGTTATCATTCAAAAAAGTAAAAATTAAAAACTAAAAGGATCAAAAATATTTTAAAATATAATTTTTAATAAAAACGTTGTTTTCTAAACGTCTTGAAACTATGTAAAATAATATTTTCAAAAACATTTACACTTCTTAAAATAATAAGTGTTCAAGGATAAAAGAATCACACTGTATATTATATATAGGTACATAATATGTTAGAATATACTATATTATATATATAGGTAGGTACATAATATGTATAATATACTATATTACATTATATAGGTACATAATATGTATAATATACTATATTATATTTATACAACGCCATATGGAGGCATGCTAATTTTTTGCTAACATTGGAGAACAGAATTTTGTTTATCGACATTATTTACGAAATTCGCAATTTTTCTTAGTTTTTTATTTTTTATTAAATTCAATTTTTAGTATATAGTTATCCTTATCATAATAAAAAAAAATTCCACCACTTAAGTAGGTATATGGGTAGATATTTGAAAGAAAATCATATATTAAACTACATTTGATTATAATATCGTAGTGGTTTTTGGGAATTTAAATCAAAATCCTAATAAGTTATTATTTCAAAATCATAAATACACAACTTGAAATGTACACTATAATAATTCCGATAGGTAGTTTGATTATTTATATACGGAATATAAATCCGATCGGTTTAACTGATTAACGCCAAAAGTTCACTACATGTTCTTCGTTTACCATTGCTGGTATATACCTACCTATTATAGGTAATAGTAATATTTTGTAACATTTTAATAACTTTTATTCTCTAAGGATTAAAGAAAACATAAAGGTACAATACTTTAGTTGATTTTTTGATTAACATGGATTCCATTTAATGTATTATTATAATGGGTAGGACCGCTATACTGCTATAGGTAATTAATGAATATGATACATTGATAGGTACGAAATCTTGGGTGAAGCCTTGTTTTATGTTTTACGTAGAGGTATGTAGGTACAATGTACATATATAGTTTATGTCTGATATAATGTCAACAAAATCATATTTTTTAAGAATGACAATTAATTAACGAAAGGGTATAAATGTTATTTAAAGTTTTATTAATTTAGGTATATTTTTGGTAACGCATATAATTAAAATAAATAAATATAATTTAATGTACCTACCTTACCTATTTATAATTTTCGAGCAAACAAAATAATGTTGATACTAAGAATATTATCATACAAACATGCCTAAGAATAAAATACAATAATACCTACGTTATTGAACATAAATACATAATACGTATTGTCTTATTATGGTATTTGCTTATAAAGTTAGGTATACTAGTTATACTTTTATACATTATACGTCATACGTTTGATGACAATTTAGTTTATTAAAAAAAGACAAAATAATTTAAAAAAATTAAAATATGTTTGATAAAAAGACACAGCAATTTACCGAATATGTGCGTCATGTTATATTTTGTTAAAATATATATGAAATGTATTGATTGATATTATAGATAGACGAAAAATGTCACATAAAATAATAATATAGGTAAGTAACTAGGTATAAACTTTATGTAGATTATATAGATAATAATTTTGATATTTGATTATGACAATATTACATTATTACGTCATTATCTTTTAAGTTTAAGAAAACTACTTGGAAAAAAAATATAAAAATTATCTTTTCAAAGTATCAACTCAAATAAATTTGGCCAGTAATTCAGACCCTTGTGCAGTATGCCGGTATGCAATGATTTATCATTAAATTCTTATTCATCAATTCCATCCGTACTGGATTACTAAGGGTAGTGTCTACTGTCTAGCATAATCAGCGCCCAGTGTCAAGAACCATTTTTAGCACCCCCACCCCCATACCTATAAGGAGACTACATACGATTAGGGGGGAGAGAATTCGATAGATTTACCTTTTTTTGCGCACATTAAACAATTTTGCTGATATGTACAAAAAATGTTGTGGAAGATATCATGTAGACAGGTAGCCTTTTTGATTATAATTGTGTATTATATTGACAAAGGCAGTAGCCAGTACCTACCTAGTAATCTGTAAACATTGTACAACTCTTAAAATTAATAATTACACCTATTTTATATACCTAGCTTAAAATAATTAAAGTTATTATACATAATTAAGATTTTGTCTCTGCAATGCAATTCTTTTATTCGAGTATTTTTAAAGTAAGTATTTGCAATATAAACGATTAGGTACCTAATATGGTTAGTGTTAAATAAATTACAAATAGTAGATTATAGCACATAGTATTAATTCTTAGTTTCTTATTCCTAAATAGCTTAAAAACAATCAAAATATTTTTCATAATTTTATCATGTACAGAAAAAACTGTAAACTAAACATTTGGTGACAATGTCAAGTATATTCAATTGTTCGTTTTTGAGTTACATCAAAAAAACAATATTTATTTTGGTTAAACTGGTTTTGCATGAACATTAATTTTTGTTTTCTTGAAGCTTTTTGAGAACTACTGTAAATTTTCAATTTTTTTCCATCTAAATTCACTTTTTCACCAGATAATTTAGTGAGGTTGAAAAAAACATTATTTTGATACTTATCGTGTAGTGTACACACAAAAAAAAAAACCCACATTAGTGTAAAATCAATTTTCTTCGGTTCTGAGAAACTAAAATGTAAATGCAAATTTAATTTTTTAGATAAAATAGCCATTATTTTATTTTTGGAATGACTCACTTATGACGTATTTTTACTGCTTAATAGTTTTAAATTTTAATTCGTGTTCTTGATATGATTTCTAACTTATAATTTTGTATATGCCTATATAAGATCATTGAAAAAAAAGAGAAAATACTTAAAGTACATAATATATAAATTTATTATTCCGTCACATTTTAGTATTACATTACTATAATAGTGCCCAAAAGTTTCAAATTTAGGGACCATATTTAAAATGGTTTTGATCTCTATAATTACCTAAAATAATATAGTTGATTATGAATAATAAAATATACATTTTTCTGAAAAAATATGCTCGCGATGCAATGAAACATTGTAGAAACATTTTGGAAACATTGTAAAAAATATTGAACGCCAACTATCAGAAGATGTGTATTAGGAGCGTATGCTGTGATCGTGACGATTGAACGATGACCATCGAACAAGCAGCTACTGCCACAGCCGAGCGAGCCGTCGAAGGAAAAGCAACTATCGCCGTCCTGCGACCCTGGTACATAGCGCGTCCCATACGTCCGATGTACTAACGCGGAAAAATATGTTTGCTACCTACGTTTTGTATTAATTTTAAGGGGCCTGGTCGCGACCTGTTTTTTTCCTCAAAAACATGCCTTACAGGAAAAACTCTCACGCCTTGTAGATTGGTCCGATTTCCGTAATTTTTTTTTGTTAAATAGAGGAAGACGTATTGCAGGGCGCATTGGACTTGGATTTTCAAAATTATTTTTTGAAATCTTATATTACAAGTTTGAATTTAATCCATTTTACAACTGTTTAGTTTTTGTATTATTATTTATTTTTAGCAACGTAATCAAAAATCAAAGTCCAATGCGCCTTGTAAAAAATATTCTTCTATCTAACAAAAAAAAAATTACAGAAATCGGACCAATCTACGAGGTGTGAGAGTTTTCCTGTAAACTGTGTTTTGACCGATATAATACACCCGATCAACCCCCCCCCAATAGGTATTGGGTAGTAGATAGTGGAAAAGTCTTATAATTGAGGTGGCAACTAAAATATAAAATTTAATTTTCAAATTTTATAGAATTGCGGAACATTTGAAAATCGCGACCAGGCCCCTTAATACGATTTTGTTATCTTATTTATTTATATAATCATGTTTGTTGTATGTTTTGTGTTAATTTGGGTTTATGAATATTTTTTTTTTTATGAGCTTGAGCCTGCAACTTGGGCCATTAGCTATTTTTGGTTTTTTGTTGGTAGGTTTTTATTGGTTGGGGGGACACGTGTGTGTTTTGGCAGAATTTTTGATTTGGGCACCTTCAGTTATCTGCCATGCCGGGTAGGTTAGTGTTATGGCGGCACTTGTTCTCCGGACACCGTGACTTGGCCGAAGAAAAATGCCACCCATGACTGAGGTATCAAACCGGCGTCGGTGTACGTCGCAACCTTAGTCCACTCGGCCACTCCGTCCCCCTTTTGAATATTTAAATCTGAACATAAACGTATTTCTTAAGTACATTACTATACTAGATCATCATCATGTTCTAAACAAGAACAGATTTCTTGATAAAAAAAAAAGGAGTGCCAGGAGTCATAGGGACTATAGACTGTACACATGTTGCCATATTTCCATCATTCCATCCTCTTCAGAACCCTGAACACATTTATGTGATTATGTGAATCGTAAGGGTTACCACAGCATTAATACACAATTAGCAGATTTGGATAAGACATTTTTTGAAAGTATTTCAAATACATATTCCGAATACTTAAAAAAAGTATTATAAATATTTTTCGAATACTTTTTTTTAGTAGATTTAGATTTCAATAGCAAAAATATTATTTATGCTTATAAATGAACATTATTATAATTTCTATAAGGCACACCTATCTGGCTAATTAATATATAAAATCTAGTTAATAATATATAAGAGTATATCTATATAAAAAAAAAGTATTCAAAATACCGTATAATAGAATACTTAAAAAAAAAATTATTTAAAAAGTATTTGGAATACTAGTTACTACCCAAGTCTGACAATTAGTAAGTTATTAAAGAGTATTCCATAAGTAGTAAAATTTTTATTGAGTATGAGTAGAAGTATAGAACCATAGTGGAACTTAAAAATTTAGTTTAATTGATAATGTGCGGGCCGGGAGCGTAAAATAATAAAATATGGAGAACAAGTTGGGTGTGTAATGGTGTCGAACAGTAGTGGTCGATATCGCCTAGCAATTACTGTCGGCTATGTAGTGCGTGTTGTGTAATTATGTGTATTTGTGTAATTGTGTATGTATGTGTATGTGTGTATGTATGTGGGTGTGTATACAAAAATAATAATACATGGTAACACGGTTTCTGGTAGGTAGATTGCTGTATAATACATACATTTAAATAATAGCAGTACAAATATACAATAAAACTCACTGCAACACAAATGTATAAAAGATACAATAATAATAATAAATCACAGTCCTTATGGCTAACTGGGATAAAATAGAATATTGAATGGCCCTTCTGGCCCAACAAAATAATAATAATTATAAAATGTTTATAGCCCTTTTGGCTCAACAATTAAAAGTGTATAATAAATAGATATTAATATAAAATATAATGAACAAACAACAAACTCACAGTTTGTGGACCGCAGAATAGCTAGCTGGTCCTATGCTGTAGTATGAAAATAATACACATAAAATGACAAAATTAATAATATGTTTAATAAGTATTGCCCTTATGGCTCACAATAATAAAAAATGACTTGTGCACGGTTGTGCTGGCACGGTGATTAATGCGCATTCAAACAAAAATAATAATATAATAAGTTTTGCCCTTACGGCTCACAGAAATAAAATAATAAAAATATTAGAAAAATTTTGCACACGTAGGTGTTCACGGAACGACGTACAATACGAGACAAAAATCACGGCGGCCGTGTTAAAATAATGTTCGCAGAGCCGGCTCGGCGACGTGCGATAAAGCGGTGATAGAAAAATAATTATATATTATTAATATATTTTCATATGGTTGGGTTTCAACCGGTATGATTTCCCTATCAGTCGGCAGTGTTGGGTAAGTTACTTTACTCGTTAATAAGTGATACATGTAATTAAGTTACTTTACTCGTTACTCAAATAAAATTGTACCTAATGAAATTACTTTACCTTTCAAATAGAAAATTAACTCATTACTTTCTCGTTATAAAAATAAAAACATTTTTGATGTGTAAACACTAAACATCTATGCTATCGGTTTGTAGTACGACCTTCTTGGGGAATCGAGCGTCAGGCGTAAGTCATGTAGATGTGACTGCTTGAGTGTGTGAGTGTGTGTGTGTGTGTCGTAGCTAGTGTTGTTAAAATACGCCATACGGTATATTATTTTATTTTTGTATTATACCTTGTAATTTGTATTATACGTGTATTAAACTTTGTATAATATTGTTGTATTAAGGTAGGGTATAATAATTTTAGATTCTGAGTGAAACGATGAATGTATTGATTTTACAATGATGTGTTTTTTTTTAATTTTTTAATTTTTTTTTTTTGTGTCTGTGTACACGATAAGTAGTCGAAATAATGCTTCGATTTTCGACTTCAGTATCTTGTTCGATTGGAAAGTGAATATCGTTGGTGCATTGGGGAGGTCAAAATTTAAAATTCCCAATAGTTTTCACAAGCGCCGAGAAAAACAACATAAAAATTAAGGAAAAACGGGAATTTTTACGCAAAATCGGTTTTTGACAAAATCGAATTTGGTTTTTGGTGTAACTTTAAAACAAATGACCGTAGATACATGAAATTTTCACTGGTTGTTTATATTTGCATTTTTTATACACGATAACATTTTCAAAATATTTTGATTTATTTTGAACTGTTTAGGGACATTTTCATTTTTCATTTTTTTTTAGTTTTTTTTCTAGAAATATCAATAAAATTTTATTTGTTGGTTAAAAAAACTTGAAAATTTACTAGAAGGCTCCTAGTATATTGTTTCAAAGGCAGATGAAAAATATTAAAAATCGTTAGTCACAGTTTTTTTTTATAAGCATTTAAAGTTCAAAAATTGACAAAATATGGAAAAATCACGAAAATTAGCAAATTATTTTGAGTTAAGAATTCGTAAAAACTTTTCTTTTTAATTCTAAGATTTGAAAATGTAATACAAGATTCCTTATAAGAATATATTGACCTACACATATTTTAATTTGGGATGGATGTATTGTTTTTTTTAAAAAAAACCGCTTTTAAAACATTAAAATTTTAAAAATTTTAAAATTTTATCACACAGTTTATTAACCTATTTTAGATTAAACAGTGAAATTAATTTTTTTTCTTTTTAAGTCACTTTTCTCATTTGAAATTACATTGAAAAAAAAATAAAACACAACTTGGTCAGTTTAAATTACTTTATAATACCACATAGTTTAATTTTAAGGTATAACATGATTTATAAATTGGTACATAAAAGTACATGATTAAATTACCATAAAAACTATTCTTTCCAGCATTTCATGATAACAGCAAAACCTACATAGTACATATTATAATTAATAGTAATGGAATATTGTATATAATTCACGAATAGTTATTGCAACTAAGTTGGAATCCACATTTACAGTCAACTAATAGCAAGCCATGTGTACACTAAGTTTTAACATGTGACGAAATACAAACTGTTTTGTTTTTAGTCACATTGTTCGGATTCACGTAGAACAATGCGTTACAATGTGAGACCTGAACACGTCCGGACAGCAAGACCATGGTATAATAAACCTTATTACAGTGATAAAAATATTTGTAGTGCTCATAGACCTATATATTAATAGACAGTGCAACCCCTCCGCTCTGCCATCAATACACGGGAATCATATAATAGAAAAAAACAAGAGAAAACGGAGAGAGAAAAGAGAGAGAGAACATAAAGGGGGTAATGATAGACATATGAAACTAATACTGTATTTCCCCCCACGTTCCCTTTTCTATTTTACTCTATATCGTAACCCTGACCTTTCTCTCTAAACGCTGTCCATCAGTTTATAGGTCTATGCTAATAAATATTATTTTTGAGTACAAATTATCTTATATAACACTATTGTATTCAAAAATAAGAATACCAACAAACAAATTACTTTTAAATTAAAATTTTGATTTTTACAAAGTTAAACTGTCAATGTAATATCTTTATCTTTGAGGTACATCTACATATTACATTGGACCAAATCAACAAATTCAAAATACAGTTTTCCTATTACAGGTGTCCGAGAAGGAATGGTATCTTTAAGTCCACATTATAATCACAAGTCCAATAAACAATAACATACAACATTGTTACCAAAAACTAACTAGTTTAACAAGGAAGCAAAAACAGAGCCTTAATATTGATCTTTATCGCAACAATAAAAAAAAAAAATAATAATATAATAATAAAAAGAGATTTTACAATCAGATTTAATGTATTTTGTTTTGGTTTGCAAATAAAATTATCAACTAGAAGAATAATTTGATTATTGTTAATTTTATATAGATTAATATAATATAAGTATAAATGTACAGCATACTATTTTATAAATACTAAATTATTTTTGAAATGGACGTTTAAGCAAGCTTTTTACTGATATCCGTGAATAAACTTAAAAAAGAATTAGTTTTAAACTTAACTACCTTACTTATTTATGGTTAGTTTAAGGATATGTTTCTACTGACTAATGCCAAGTAATAAAACTGTCTTCTTTATCAGACAGTAATATATGATAAAATGGAAACAATATAAAGTTTTATATAAATACTAAAAATCATTCTTATTAAATTGGTTTTTTTTTTTTAAATGTTTAATTTTAAAATGGTGGATAATACTGTACAATCACTATTAGACAGTTTTATTAAATAGCATAATAATTACTAATAGTTTTTACAGTTCCGCATTAAGATATGTTGAGATTATAATACTTGAGTTTAAATAAAATAAAAATATAAAGAGAAATTTATAATAAAGAAACTGATAATTAACAATCTGATGACAAAGTGGAATGTTGGGTAAAGCTTTTTGGATCTAGTTCGCCATCACATATATATTTACCTGAAAAAAATTAATAATTATAAATTAGTGTAACATATTTAAAAAAAAAATATGTGATTACTTTTGTGTATACAATATCAGTGTCAATGACAACTTTCAGTAATTGAAAAAAAAAGAAATTAAACTAATAGTTATAAGTACCTATATACCTATAATGTAATATTATGTATACATGTAAGATGAAGTATAAGGATCTTAGTAAAAAAAAAAGAATTTTGGATATATTGTAAATCAATATTTATTCTGACTGATTCTTTAATTAATATATATTAAAAAGGTGGACAAGTAGGTACCGCTCTGTGTTGGTGCGACGGTGTGTTGGCCTAAGCCTAGCATCAGTGTCTCCGAAAACGTATGACTACTGTGGTAAATACCCCATAACTTTTGTAAGTGGTGGGTGACTGCTTAGTGGTTTACGGTCGTGTTGAATTTGATAAATTACTACTAAATATACAATTTTGTAAAAATTATATATTCAAATGCTCATAAAAAAATATTGTTACTTGACTCTAAACTTCATTGTTTTGTTATGAATTTAATTTTGTTAGGAATCTTTTATTAAAATTGCTTATCTTAGTTAAGAAAAGAACAACTTTTATGAATTTCTAACTGAAAAATAGTTTACAAAATTTGAAAAAATTATCATAGCTTTAAATAGCTCAAAAAACGTTGAAATAGTATGAAAATTGCACCGTGTATGGAAAATGCTGATATAAATATATGGTAAACATTTAATGAGTCTACGGTTATTCGTTTTGAAAATACAACATAATACAAAAAATTGATCAAAAATTTACCGCTGAATATCAAATGTAGTAAAAATTCAAAAAGTTCAAAAGCTCCTAAAAAATAAAGTTCCATTTAAGTACACTTTTTTTGTTTGTTATAGGTAGGAAAACTTATGAAAAATCTTATACTATATTTTTTAATCTTAAGCATGAAAAGAAAAACTTTTATGAATTTTTAACTATATAATAATTTACAACATTTCTCATGGCTATTAAAAGCTGAAAAAGTTTCAAAATTGTTTGAAAATATTACTATGTATGGATAATGGTCGTTTTAACATTTAGTAAAAATATCAAAAACCAAGTTTACTACCCAAAATGTTGCTGACAGACAGAAAAAAAAACACATCATTGTAAAACCGATACATTCTTTCGCTCCACTCAGAATCTAAAAGTTTAATAAGATTAATTATTCAACGAAGATATAATAGAATATAATAGGTAAATAGAATAATTAATAATGGAAATTTACCAGCAACGAAATGTCTTTTGATTAATGACACCCTATAACCACTAATTGCTAGCTCAAATTTTAGTCCCGATAATATAGTACCCTCACCGTTGAATTCAGTTACTATAGTTGATATTGGGCATAAGCTGTCAACCTCAAATCTTGCTTTTAGTGAACCTGAACCTTGACTTTCAGAATATTGAACGAGTTCTGCAAACCTCCATTGACTGTTTTCGTATCTGATGCCCTATGTTTAAAACAATTTACAAAATTATTGATTTAACAAAATTGTGATAGATTAAAATTACCTTTTTTTTAAATTGGCTTAGACTGCATATTACGTACAGCTGAATTCTAATTAGCAGAAACAGTAACATTCAGTAAAGGTGAAGGAACACTCATGGAATGACCATTAAACTTGTAGCCAATTTTAAGATCCGTATAAGTATTGCTGCATTTGTAAAATGAAACTAATTGGAACAGACTTGAAGCGGCTGCAGTATTGTGCAATTTTACCTAAAACATCCAATAAAAAATTAGAAAATGTTTGATTAATTATCATGACATTAATATAACTAACTTGATATTTAAGAATATCAACATTAAAGTAAAATGCAACAGGATTTTGCTCAAATTGTTTACGTAGTAATGAAGTTAAAGCAGGCATATTGAACTCAAAAACAGTTAAATCAATAGATGTAAATAAATTGTCACTGAAAAAAAAAATAAAAAAAATATTGAAAACATTTTTGTTTTTATATTTATTGTCACAATTTTTCTTTACGTTAAGACTAATTGTGTGTTCGGAAGAATATTTTCCACCCGTGTAGTGTTCTTCAATCAAAATATTAATTTTGCTGGATTCGGATTATTTGCAATACCTACAGGAAACGATACCATCATATCTCCAAACATTTTTACTTGACACCTAAAATAACATTTTAATAATAATTTGATTTACACATCTTAATAAACATAGTATTATTTTAATTAAAAAACAAAATGTACCCAAACATTGTATTTATTTTTGATGACAACTGAAAAATATTGTACCTAAAAGTGTATCTAATTCTCCCAATTTCCATGCAAAAATGTTGTTTTGTGCCCAAATGTGTTACACCCATTATTTTTACAAATAATCAGTTTATAATTGTTGCAAAATTGCCATTGAGGTGGTCTATTTAATTTGTTTGAAATTAACAACCTTTTTTTTTGGGGGGGAGGGGGGTATCAAATAATAAAACGGTTGTTGGTTTTTTCTTTTGGTTTTGTTCCCCCCTCCCATTCCATAACCATGTCTACGCTACTTCTATGTACATTGGTTTATTATGTGGCTTGTAAAAAACATGGTAAATACTTGGAAAAAAAAATATATAATTGATACCAGAATAAAAACCCTCCACAATACCCCGATGTCACAAGTGAAAAAATCTACATGCAACTAGAATACAAATAAAATTGTATTGTAAATAAATAATATAAGCAATCATTTAAAACAAATGCAACAATAAAAGCCATTTCAAAGGATTTATAAAGGATGAAAAAAATTTGGAATGTTCTAATATAATATTATATATTATGAAAAGAAATTTTACTAAATATGTTAAGAAGGAATATACCTAAATTATATTATTTATAAATTTAAGAATATTTTATTATTTTTTTTTAATTTGGAATTTTAAATATTATTATTTTGTGATTATTACTTGAAGGTCTAAATCTTCCCTAAAATCATTATATAATAATAATTGTAATATAATTTTATAATTATTACTAATTATATAGTGAAAATGTAGTATAATAATTAATATGATACCTAATATTTACTATTTATGAAGAAAAAATATTAAACGTTCAAGGATAGTTTATAATATCAATGTAAATTGTTTTATTTTGTTAAATAATTTTTATTAATGTATTGTTTTTTATTATCAAATAAAAAATAAATATTACAAAATAAATTATTAGCATATTAAGTAAATTAAAAACAATTCTTACTTGAATTTCCACAGATCGTTGCAGAATTCGCCTTTCTTTCACCTTGGGCGTTAAATGATTAAATGATCCAGGAATTCAAAAAAAATTGGCATAGCACATTTTTTCAAAACTAATTTCCTACTAACTGCTTTATTGTAATCATTTTCAGTAAAATGTAGACTGCCCAAAAACGAACTACAATTTGGTTTGAAATTTGTCCGCCTGACGCATGTACACATTTTTTTAACCTTTCACTATCATTGAGTGGAAACCTGGACGACAAAATACAAAGTTAAATTATTTATATAATTATATAGGTACTTATATATAATTTAAATTAATAGTTCAATAAATAAAATTACAAAATAATCAACCACAATTAACATTAATACTAACTTAGGAAATATTAATTCTGTTTTGACATCACTTGTGCTGGAGCAATTAAAAGCACTGCAAAAATTAACCATCGTTTAATTATTATACCTATAGAATGTAGATTATAACACAAATATTCAATTTTCGAGCAGAAAGTACAAAAAGCTGAAATTGAAGGTGGTCGATAACATTTATGCCGATAAACATTGAAAAGTGTATACCTACAACCTACGATACCCCGTATCATGACAAATTGTATCATGCGCCGTATTATCAATAAAGACAGAGATAAAAATAAATAAAGTCACAGATTTCTATAATTTTATTATATTACATAGATATATAAAACAACATATATCTATGATATATTACTATAGATAGCGAACTCCGGTCATGAATTGAAGCTTCAAGATCGGTTGGAAATTGTATGGTATTTCATATAAAAGAAACAAATAAGATGATATTATGATTTATTTTGTATCGTACTTTATTATTTCTAAACATGTAGGTAATTAAAAAAAAAAATATATAGGTCATTTTACATTTACTATTTTATTTGACCATTAAAAAATATATTATTATTAATACATTTTGTATAATAAATGAAATGTTTTGCCAACCGACAAAATGGCGGCCGCTTATAGCTGAGCTTCACTTGTAACAATGTAAATTGTATAGGAGTTAATTATCTAGTGTAGTATAGAAGTCTGTGCCTAAAGTATTCGCTATCTCTTTTTAACACATGAGCTTGGTTTTATTTACAACTAGCTCTAAGTGTAACTCGGGGCCCGTCGGACTCGCTGGGAGTGGGTACCGATTTTGGAGACAATGAATTATAAAAGTCGCAAAGGTTGTAAGCATGAAGATTAGAGATAAGGAGACTAAACTCCGCTCGTTTATAAAGTGGCCTGACAAAAGTCGCACGGTTATTCTGCCACCAGGAGCGCGACATTCGATAGCAGTGCTACGTTTTACAATTATAGCATGTAGTATAATAGGGATTATGTACGTTTTTCAAATTAAACTTGATTTATTATTCCTTACAAATACTTTATGATCTGGATCAGATCCAAAACATATATACAAGAGTAGGATGATCTCGGTTAAAATGAGTTTCAATAATAAAAATAAAATATATATTATAATAATTAGCTATTAAACACATGGACATGCCCGGATTAAGACATTTTGAGGCCCAGGGGCCAACATTTTAAATAAGGCATCTGTACGAAAAAAAAAAATAATTATATTATTTAATATTAGGTGCACGTTATAATAAATATATATGGGTATTAGCCATTAGGATTAGGTACATAGCAATAAATAATGAATAATGTATCACTTTATTTATAAATTATAATTTACAAGCTTTTTTCTTCGCTAAATAATCATCGATTTTTTTTAGGTGATTAATGCAGTGTTATAGCCTATAATGGAAAAAGTAATGGACAAATCTGAGGCCCCTTAATAAATTCTAACTATCGAAGCCCCTTGGACCACCCCCCCCCCTATTAATCCGGGCTTGCACATAGGCATGGATGATTCATACATGAAATTTATTATTCATCAAAATATTAAATTTATAAATAGACAATGCATACAATGATAAGGTTTTAAATACTTTTTATTATTATTTTGCTTTGATTATTTATATATATTTATTTATTTATATTATACAATATTATACTTTAATAATAAATTATACATTTAAAAATCAAAATTATATTTACTGTTTAGAGATTTTTTGGAATGATGCGTTCAGCTTGTGGCTCTAATGATCATCTGGATTCAATTCTTTTTATTCAAATGTTTAGGTTACTAAGCACATATTCATTAGTAAAGCCTCCAAAGGGTTCCAATGTTTCTGGTGGAGATATAATAAATACTCTTTTGAATATTAAAGATATAACCAACACTAATGAACGAGCCCAAAGAATAAACCAAGAACTAGATGACATTTTAGACAAAGGACATTCCGAAAAAATTGAAATTGCACCATATATTCATGATCATGAATATAGTTTGACTGATACATCGAGTTTAGTTTTATCTTACTTAGCTGGATACGTTGCTCGAAAATCAACCAGATTCACAAAATGTCAAAGGTGTCTTTTAAATTTAAAAAATGAAGTTATTTCATCTAGAGACAAACTCATTGATATGCGCTCCAAAGGTTTTTTGATTCGGCCATCAGATAGTCTTTTTGCTCTTATTTCAACTTTAGAAAAAATAACGTTAAAGACTTTAGTATCTGAAAAATTAAATGTAAATACAATTTTTTCTATAACTTCAAACTTATGGACCGACACAGGCACACAGCATCTTTACCATTTGTTGGTTGTGAAGAACACAATATGGGTTTGACAAAAAGTATTGTACGCTTTTTTATTACAATGCGTATGCATTTTATTGTAAGACGTTCAAACTACAATGAAACTACAAAAAAAGGGAAAAAACCAAGTGTAGTAGAAAGTTGTCAAAACTTTAATTAATGTATTATTTTTATATTTACCATATCTATATTTTATTATTAAAATTGCTGAAATTCGTGTTCCATAATATTTTAAATTTCTGTAGGTACATTGAATAATATTATATTTACAAGCTTTTTGACCGAGAATAATGTTGACCTCCCTTTCCACTCCACCAATCAGCAATCCAAAGTTATAGCTAAGCCGCTGGTTTCAAACATAATTATTTTAATTTTTTTCTCATTTTTTAGAAAAATAATAATTTGTAAGTGTTATTTATCAGTTATAAATCACAAAATATAATATGTAAAATATGTTGGTTATGTGATTTAATTATAATTAGATACAAATTATTAGGTATATAAATCGTATAATTTTTTTTTTTATGAGAGTTAATACACTTATTTCTATTAAAAATACCTTCCTTATTGGTACTGTCAAATCTGTTAATTTTTTTTAGTGATAATGATAAACATTAAACACTATATTATGAGAGTAATCAATGATAACATTAAATAATATTATTTGAACGGTGTAGGCAGTGGCGAATACGAGGGAGGGGCGAAGGGGCGTTCGCCCCCCCCCCTCATCGGGCTGTCTTTTTAACTTTATTTCTATTATAATTTAATTTTTGAAAATTCGCCCCCTCCCCCTTTGGGTGACTTCTGGATCCGCTACTGGGTGTAGGACGTAGGTACAGTATACAATAAACACACGATCACCACCAACCTTTACAATAGCTGCAGCTATCGGTCGGCCGCCGAACCGTGGGTGCGTTTCTGCTCATTGGGGGTATGGCATAGGGTTATCAGCCCTCTCGACACAGTACATTACTGCACAGTGCGCACTACGCAATATACTGCAGGTAATATTATTATTACTACTACGCAGTACACCATCGCCCTGTGTTATATTATATTATCTTACAAAAGTCTACTACCAGGCTATCCATTCCGTGTATTTCCACCATATAGGTGTTACAAACTGAGTAGGTACCTATATTCTCACCCTATTGAAAAGACGATCTTTTTATTTCATACATGTTAGTCACAGGTGATAGTTAACATTTACCAAAAATTTTGATGAATGATGTCAATTGCGGACATTTATCAGTGTTTGTGGACATACACAATAGTTATTTAGTGACTGTTGACAATTTGACATACGAATAAAAACCATACAATTACAATTATATTTTCAAATTGTTTTTACTGCACTTATCATTTACACACTCCATGACTAGCTTTTATAGTATGAGCTGTATACATAATTGCATACAATTCTACATATTTTACATAATAATTAATTTTAGTTTCACCTACTTTTAATGAAACCATTGGTTAATGACTATCAGACTATCCATACCTAATACTCAAAATATCAAATCGACTAAGTCTCCTGTAAGCAGTTTGCTGTTTAATTTTGTTCTTTAGCTTTTATATTTATGATATATATTTTGTCAGTACCTACCTACATGAATTAAAAATTATCTTTCCTTTTTTAATTAAACTATTTAAACTAAACTTTTTATAAAAATTAATTCATATTTTAATTTGAAGTTAATTTGAAACAATTCAAATTCAGATACTTATTACTAGGGATAGGATAGTATAGGATTTTGCATTTTTTTTAGGATTTACAGGACATAGCTTTTCAAGCACAAAATGTGATTTGGTCATATACGAGTCCAAATTTATAGTTTTTATTTTGCTTTTTTTTGCATTTTTTTTGTACTTTTAAGGATTTAGGGTCATTTTTTAGCATTTTTAGGTCATTTTTTCAATTTTACGGGCATTTTTTATACTTTTTTGAAATCTAGGTAATATTTTTATACATTTTCATTTACACTAGATGTTCTCGATAAAAGTTTTGAATTTGTAACAGAAATAATATCATATTCAATATTTCAATTATAGAGATAGTATAGAGAATAATCTTCGATATTTTTTTGTTTTTTTATAATATTATAATTTAAATAATTTTTTACCGAAATATTAATTAATAATTATAATCCATTTTTATAACATTTTAAAATCATTTTTTATCTTTTGGGCATTTTTTAAGGTCATTTTTAGGTTATTTTAAGGTCATTTTTTTAGGTCATTTTTAGGTTATTTTAATGTCATTTTTTTAGGTTTTTTGGGTCATTAAAATCCTAGCCCTACTTATTACCTACTGTTAAAAACAGTTTTGCACTAAGGTTTGATATACCTACCCGTCGATATTAAGAAAGGTATATCTAGCAATCAAACGTCATTAAATCGATTTCCGCCTATCGAGCTATCTCGTGCAATAAAATTAATAACCGCCAAACATATAAGTCACACAGTTAAACAAAGTCATACTTTAAACACAGATTAAAATTTCTGAAAATGGTGATAGAATAATATCGTCTTAACTACCGAAATTATCTTAGACTTATAATATAAGTATATATAATTGCACTTCAAATGTGGTTAACATTTTCCAAAAACAAACTTTAAATATCAACAATCACAGGTGTGTATGACACTATGAACGCGTATAGACATTTTAGCAACATTCATTACGAATTTGTATGGACATCTACACACAGTGGCGCATTTAGACATTAAGAGCCCCGGGGCAATATTTTACTAGCAATTTTGAACTTCAAACGCTCATAAATTCAATTTAACTTTCTTATAGATATTTTTTTTTCGATAAAGGTTGATAACCTTAAGGAATCTTGTGTTACATTTTAAAAACATAGATTTAAAAAAAAAATTTTTAGGAATTTCGAACTCAAAATAATTTGCACATTTTCGTGATTTTTACGCTTTTTGTCAAAATTCGAACTTTAAATGCTCATAGAAAAAAATGTTGACTATGGATTTTTAATATTTTCAAATGTCACCGTAACAATATATTAAAGCAGTTTGACTGCCCCAAACCATGATGACTGACACAAAAAAAAATTTTAAAAAATGAATACATTTATAGAAAAATTAAGTCCCCAAATCTGCATTGAAATTCATTTTTTAAAAGCTCAGCAGATATCCGTATGTCTGCTGCTGTCATTTTAGTTAGTCTTAAAAAAAAGTAATATTTTTTTAAAAACATTCTCATAGGTAATAGATCACTATAAATATTTTCCCGCACCTAAAATTTGTCACCCGGGGCATTTTCCCCAGTTCCCTCCCCCTGTAATTCGCCACTGCCTAAATCGTTTGACATGGGCTCGATTATGTCGTTCTTAAATAGACAATAAACAATATACTATGTAGCAGGTACTTAATACATTACAGTTTTTAGGTGAGTCAAACTTGGTAATCATAAATTTAGTGTAGCATACAAATATTGCTGCAGATTCTATATAACACAATATTAATAAACAAAATATAACTTTATACATTTAATTAAAGTCTGGAAATTAAAGTGTATAATGATATGACTATATTCTATTTGATATAACTTATATAGGTAGGTTTAATTATGTGTATTAAATGAAATAAACTATTTAATAAATACTGAATAATAAATTAACACTTGATTTTATTATCTACTTATTTTATTATTTAACAGGGGCTGTATTATATCGTTCTTTCAATTTTAATACCTATAACTAACCTATAGGCACGGCCGCCCGAAATTTTTTCAATTTTGCATTATTTTCATTAGATTTTTCAAATATAAATATACACAATATTATATACATGTTTAATGTTTATGTATGTCGTATCGGTTACCTACCTGTCATGTACCTACATTCTTATTACATTTATTATATTTATTATATTCATATATTAGATAAATTATATACACATTATAATTTAATAATTAAAATTGCACATTCATAATGGTTTAGGTACTGCGTTATGACTCATGTCTTATGTGCACGCACATGCATGTATGAGTGCAGTTGATAGATTTTTATTAGGTATATTATAATATTATCATTAGGATTGTATACCAGTAGTATAAAGGTCCATGTAATTTTATAAAAGTATCTAATATATCTTAAATACCTGATAAAACACACCAATAGGTTTAGTAAAAATATTAAAATGAATATAGTATATTATTCTTGGTAACTTAATAATATATAACTATATTGTGTACCTACATAAATATATAAACTTAACAGTCACGATGTTTGCGTTGTGTAGGTACCTATAATGTCTTGACACATAATAATATCTATTAGATACTTCAAGTGTTTAATAACTTAACTCAATGACATTCAACGTTTTTGTTGCAACATAATACATTATAAGCTCACACAAGTATACTACTAAACATACCTAATAAATTGGTACGTACTACGTACTATGATTTAATACACAATATCAAATTAATGATATAATATAACAAAAGTCATGATATTACATTGATATACATTTCACTGTATTGCCTTCTCATAACACCGTGTGGATCACATATCTTAATTATTTCAAGTTTGATCAATTTTCACAACATTTACAATATGGAAATTACTTAATAGGTATAGTGTAGCCCACTTTTTAAGTATCATTCGACAAAAATGTCTGCAGTGATAATTTCATTTCATTTGTTTACGTTTATTCCATAGTATTAATCATCAAAGTTAATCCAATGACAATAAGTAGTGTCTAACCTACGATTAAAAATCCTTACATGCTTAATTATTCACTGTGCTCTTAGATACATATTATATACATTGTTTCTATACATAATTTAGGTACTTAATTGTTACTACTATACCTACTTATATTTTACTATACTATACTGGCTACAACGTTATAACTAAATGTCTATTTTATCATAAAACTTTCATTCAATTTATTATATTATAATTATATAGAAAGTAAATTGTAGAATAACTTGAACGAAATAGAACCGTCCAGTACCATACTATAACATTGTCGAATCACGTATAACAGTGTTGAGGGAGTAAATAGCTGTGTTGTACTTATATAATTATTCAAGTAAAATGAATTCGTAATAATGAGTGTAATAGAGAATTTTGACATCGTGAAAGTGGCTACAGCAAAATTAATCAGACACAGATTTAATAATTATAAACGCGGCGGCTTACCAAGAAGTCAAATGTGAGCGAATATACACTGCTACCCATATATTTCATTAAAATATTACGTTCATTTATTGATCAGTTAAAAACAAATTACTTAAAAACAAATAATTATTCAAACATCTCACGCACACACGATCTCGTAGTGAATGTTTATGAGTCGACCCACGACGATGAGCTTTTGATGTCAACGACGATTGATATTTAATACAATTATCATACACACAGACTGATTTTCGGTGGTCGAATTATTGTTAGGTACATCGACGGTGTCCAGGTCCGGTCGCAAGGAGATCAGTTGGTTCCGTCGGTACGATACCAACAGCCAGGTCCGATACCATCCCTCCTCTACTTGAACCACACGCCCAAATTTTTTATTTTTTCAAGTTATTATTACATACGATTACTGTCGATGCGGTGTAATAATAACTTTAAGAAATAAAGACGAAACCATTTGGCACGTGCGGTTCAAGTCGAGGATGGATGGTTTCGGACCTGGCTGTTGCTATTGTACCGACGGAACCAACTTATCTCCATGCGACCGGACCTGGACCGGAACATGGAGTACGCAATGGGAATGACCGCGGTGTGGCAGCCCTCCTTCAGGGCCGTACTCCAGAAGACCTGCGTCGTCCTGCTCTTGATCAGGTCCGGTCGTTACCGTCGAACCACGTAATCCGGTACAAGAATTCCGGTGGTCGTGGGTCAGCTCGATATTGGTTGAGGTTCGATTTCAAGTGTTGACCGTCCCGAGTGCTCTTCACCATGAACAGTTCCGTCTGGATCCGCGACCGCGTCCTCCGCGACACTAGCACACAGACCATGCTGTACGTCGGGACGTCGTATGAGCAACCATACTACATACAGCCGTGCGTTACAGTTAGTGATGTGCCATTAGGAATATTCCCCAAGGAATGTTCCCAGGAACAGGGAATATTCCTCAACCTCTCAGGAAATTTCTTTAAAAAAAAAAAATTATAATTTTTATATTATTCAGTATTTCAATTTTAATATGTTTATTTTTATTTTTTGAACATATATAAATGAAAGTTGGATCGTTTATGTTGTGATCATTGTACAGATTATAATTAAAAAAATTAAATTATAGTTACTTAATAACTTTTTTTTAAAGAATAAATATCTTAACCGACATAAGATCAATAAAGAGCTGTCATTTGGATCATTTACAACATTAAGTTTAATTTAAAACTGAAACCTATGGTCAATATTTAAAAACGTATTATATTCCCGAAACTATATTCCCAGGAATTTGAACATCACTAGTTACAGTCATAGACTGGGTGTAGAGTAGTCGTGTCTCGATATCGTCAAATTAATATTATTACCTAATAATATTATCGTTATCGAAGACTCAGCGGTAACACCGGGGTGCACGTTGAACAAGTGTTCGTACTGCCGACCCACTGGCACACATGCACCAGACACGGTACCTCCAGCACGTACCGACACACGGACTCATGTTCGTTAACGGGTCGAACGGGAACCAGATCGGGGCACCTGAACGACCAGTTTGAGCACGCCACCTTCACCAACGGAGTTGCCTCAGGCAGTTTAATGACCATGGCCGACATGTAAGAGGACTGCACCATCGACGTCCGGAACAGCGAGCACAGGTAGTGCTGGTGTTCAACAGCGTCAGCATGCAAGACTGCAGGCACATGGCGTGCCCATTGGAGCAGAAGCACGACATGACAGACATCATGGTCAGACCTATTGGGCATTCCAGGGCTCGACGGATCTGCAGGGAGATGGTTACGATCTCGGTGGTCGCAGGCTCTAGTGGCAAAATGAAAGCCCCCGACACAACTGACGGAGGCACAGCGATTACCTCTGCCGTTGATGCCGTCGCTGCAACCACCGTCTCCGTCGTACTCGCGGTCGACGACTCTGCCGCTTCCACCGAAGTAGTCGCCGTCACCACCGTAGATGTCATCACAATCACGTTATGTCAACCACTGCTGCAATAAGAGATATGTGGCAATGTAGCCGTCGGATTTTCGCCTCACGTCACGTTCACGACAGAAAAATTCTCAACACGAAGTGTGTAATATATTTTAATTGGTGACGCGGATCTCATTGTTTTGTTTATTAAGTGTATTACAATTGCATGTATTTATTTTCAACAATCTGATCGTCAAGCGCATAGGCGTGCGTAGACTTTTGGTTCCGGGGGCACACTAAAAATTAGGGCCCACAATAATTTTGAAAACAATTATAAATACAGACAAATGTTTTAAAAATATCAAATGCACTAAAAATATTTATTTTATTATTCATTCTAATAAATATTACATAACAATATATAAATATACAATCTTACTGTCGCTAAGAAGTTATTGTCGCAAATTAATCATGGTAAATATTATAATATTATAGCTTAAAACTGGTTTATAACTGAAAAAATAAAATTGTTTGATATTTTTTAGATAGATCATCAGGAAATCGTGTTAAATGCCAAAAAAAATCATTCGACGAGTACAATATTATATTTATATCGATATTATTTTGACATTTTATGTCTTTGCTTTGGCACACAGAATCGAAATTGAAAACGTTACGTTACGAAAAAATTGCAAAATATCATTTTTCTAATCCGAGATTCAAACTCGATATACGCGCTTATCACGCCCGTAGTTAGGATTTGGTTATATGCAGGCCCTATTATTTGTAAAATTTCGGACTGCACATTTCATTTTATTCTCGCTACCATCTTAGTAAAAGGAATGTATAATAAATATTACATATATAATATATATTATATACCTACCATATGTATATAATAATTTAACAATGCAATTCAATAAAACAACAAAATACTTATCTTTAATAAAAATCATAAAAATTAAATAGCATAATATAATAATAAAAACCTTAACGTGAACAGTGAACAGTCCCAAAATTTCTATTTTTTAACTTTTCTCCTAAACTATGATACCTAGCTAGAAAGTAGGTTGATAACTCATTAAAAAGGGATTATCAGGTAGACACTAAATGTGAAATTAAATTTTTTTTAAAAATTATTTTATTTTTCACAGATAAAAAAAAAAGAGTTATTTTCTCTAGATTTTCATTTAGCGAGGTAGATCTTCGAAACTGGAGAACGGATTTTGTTATTTGGGGTCTTGTTAAATTCACATTTGCTAGGAGAATTGCAGTGAAGATTTTCAGAACTTTATCTCCAATCGTTAATTCATTACAAAGCTGTAAAGATGAAAAACATCAAAAAACGCCCAATAAAATTTGTTTTAATTTTTTTTAATGTTCTGTAGTGAATTAACTATTAAAGATAAAGTTCTGCAAATCTTCACTGCACTTTTCCTAACCAATGTCAACCTAACAAGACCAAAATCAACGAAATCCGCTCTCCGGTTTCGGAGATCTATCTCACTAAATGAAAATGAAAATGATTTTTTGTGGGGCTGTTCACGCCGACATTTTTCTGGATTCATATTGTTATACCGCTTGGGTGTGATTAAATCAGTTAACAAATTTCTAAAAATTCAAAATCAAGAAAGTTTACATGCCGATCCCTGACTTGGCATATGATAGCAAGGACAAAAAAGACATAAAATGTGGTACTTAATTGCAGACTCTTGTGCAATATGATTGTATAACAAATTAAGTTGAATAAAAAAAATTACACGATAATTTATATAAATTGTATGTATATTATACATAATATATAATAGTAACACACAGGCAGGTAAAATTAAATAATAAATTCAATGTTTGAACAAACTAAACTTGAAACCCCCCCAAATTTAACTACAGCCGTTGTTCATAAACACCAAAAGTAGTTTTAAAATTTTTATAACGGTTCTGTTCAAAATAAATTCATTCTATTAAACAATTAGTTATTAAAATATAAAAATTACCGAATTGTGAAATTGTACATAATATAATATATGGAGTTATAGCTTAAAGTCTTAATGGGTTGTATTATAATATGATTAGAAATCGGGAATTCAGCAGAGATTAACTTGTTTAATTTCTTGGCGCCGCTTATAAATTTGAAATTTACATATTTTAATGATAATAATAATAATAGTACCTAAAATATAAAATATATATTATTTAGTTTCTATGAAACCATATATCTAGTTATAAATAATATAATTTGTCTATCAGTATCACTTGATTCGACATACTCTGAGCGTACCTGATCGAATTATATTATAGTTCAACCACTGTTTAAGTTTTTTTTTCCGAAAATACAATCATTTATAATGTCTTCTATTTAATTATATGCAGTACATGTGTGATATCAACACAATGTGCAGTAATATCAAAAAAAAAACTAGTGAGTTGATTATTATATCTTGCACAGTTGCACACGAATAAGTGCCGTTCTTACAATTGACACGGCCATAGCTCCTGTGTGAACGCCTTTTTGAACGAATTGCATCCGGGATTTGCGAATCTTTTCATTCAAAATTGGATAGTTTTTTTGATTCTCCTCACCCATATATATTCAAATGTTTATGAGCTTTTAAAAATATGTGAATTCTATTTATATTATGGCAATATCACATATGAGGAACCACTTATAATCAACTGTAGCCTGTAGGTGAAAAAGTAACACGAATTGCGTTCGGGACGTAATTCATTCAAAAAGAATTTATTTACCTGACTTGGTACGCAATACGTGTGCACCTCAATGTCCGGTAAAGTGTCAGTTAACCGACAGAATTCGGTTAGGTTAGGTTAACTATAATTATGTTATTTTAACTAAAATTTTTAATTTATTAAAGGAAATTAAAAAAATACGAAATGTAAGGAATGAAACAAATTTCACATTATATGAACTTGTTGAAGAACTAAAAAAAGTGAACATGCCATTGTTGATTATACACAGAATATAATATCACGTGTATTATATCCTGTGTATGTACACACATTCCTGTAATAAGTACACACAATTTTTCCTATATAGCTCGAATTTTCGATAACTCGAATTTTTTTTCGTATATGATAAAGTCTAAATAAAAACGACATTTTCTAATACACAGGTTTTATGTTTGTGACAATATAACCTTTTTTCTTTTTAAAAAGAGAAGCACGTTTTAGTCTGTAATCTGTAATAAATTAAGCACATCATTGATCCATTATATTATTAAAATTTTAACAATTCTACTTTTGTATGAGTTTTGACTTTTGAGTAGTGACGTGCGAGTTCGACGGTTCCAAAAGAGTACTAGATAGTATAGACACTGCAGGTAGTGACGATGGAACGACAAACAGATGTCGTGGATAGAAAGTTCATGAAAAGTACCTGCGACCCGCCTATATTCACCTAAATCGTTACCTATTCGTCTAATAAATTTCGGTGCTATTCAAACGAATTGAGGGGGGAAAGCCGCGGGAAATTAACTTATCTATGTATATAAAAATGAATTATATTATTATTTTTCTGGTACTTATTTGGTTCAAATATTATATCGAAGATTTATTTTTGAAACCCAAAAGTTATATTGAGTGAAAAATATAGCGATTGGCTAAAAAAGTGTTACATTTTTAAATTTATGGTGAATATAATATATAGGCATCCTATATACTAATTAACCTAAGACTCGTAGGTGAAGAATAGATTCAATTTTAGGGTGGGCTAAAATCTTTTTACTCAAAATGAGAGAATATAAATAAATATTTATTTTAATGTTGAGTTGAAGAGGGATTTTATTTTAAAAAATGTAATGAGTAGGTATTTTTTGAATAATGATTAGGAGGTAAGTTTTTATTTTTTAACTATTTTTGTTTGAAAAAAATCACTCGTAATAAGGTACATACAATCTAAACTAAAATATAAATATAAATATAAGACAAAAATTAAATTGTTTTCTAGATATTATATTGTGTAACTACAAAATACATTTTTTTGTTCTATTTAAATGATGGCATTTTTCTGTGGAAATTTCCTTAGAACCTTTCTAAGGTATAATCTGTTGAATAAAATACTTTTAGTCATATATGTATCTATACTATAGTAATTCTGTGTTCCAGTACTTCAGTGCTATGATCAATTGATTTAGAATATAATATTATTCAATAGAAATGGAACGGTGATGTTGAACGGTACATGTATGACGTATGTAATTAAGCACATGTTTTTTTTGTTGCTTTTTTTCCTATTACCTAATTGTAATGATATTTATTTATGATTTACAAGGGCTTAACCCTTGAATACAAAATACAATTTAAGTTACAACAAATAAAGGTACCAAATCGTTTTTAAACAACATAATGTACGTCAAGTTTAGTTTTAATTTGTATTAACTATTAAGACATTAAGAACACATTAATTAGAATTTAAGAATACATTTAAGTAGATTAGTTCAAGTTTTTAAAATAAAATATCTTAAAATGTTATCCAGTATCAAACTTAAAATATATTATAATACAAATATTGGTTAGGTTACAATAGAAAACAAGATAATGGAAAGGACAGTTATACTAGTCGTGTTGAAGGGTATTGTGTTTTGATAATCTGATCCTAAAATATAAACTCTGAAGTATATATATATATATTTATATATATTGTATACTGTCTGTATAATGGTAATAGAATTGACATCGGGCATCACGCGAATACTGCAGTGGGATTTCAACCAACAACCACCAACAACCCACCACCGATTTAAATCATCTTACAATATATACATATCGTCACGATTTAAACTAGAAGATTAATTTTTAATAATTTAAAAATGTGTTCATTGCTATTGTCAGTTTAGATTTAATTTGGGAAAACATAAATTAATCTCAAATTATTATACTATTATACATTTTACTACATTTATAACAATACTACTACCTACTATTAATTTAAAGAAACATAGGTACCTAGTGTCTTTATTTTTTTTTTAACATTGCTGACTAGCATAAAAAAGGTGCAAACACTATTTTCTTCGCAGCCAATTGAAGTCTTTGGGAAATAACTATAGGGAGTTATAGTATCGGTTTTTTTTTATAAGACTTCAACTGCATTAGCTGGTTTTTACTGTTAACAATATCCCACGCCATTATTTTTAACTTGTAGTTCACTATGTCATGCGAGAGGTTCAAAAATAAATCATAAAATGAACTTCGTTTTTTTGACACTTGGCAACCCCATTTGGGTTGTGTATATATAAATATACCACCGTACGCATTTTTTATGTGAGGTAAAGATTGCCACAAAGAACGCAGGTGGTCACCCATCTGGGAGCCTGCTCGCCGCTGCACACATTACTATATTAGTGACTGCGTCCAATCACCGCCCTTCACCAGGTCACCATAAAATTAACTCAAATAGTCTAATACTATAACCACGTTTAATTGTATATATTTACTAGTTTAAATTCTTGCCATATTTGACATATCAACAAATTGTATACAAGATTAGAATCCTTAATATAGCAAAAGTACTTACTGAGTAGTGAAATATATAATGGTATATACACTATACAGATTAGTGTAAATTGAATTGATTTGATGGTCGTTAATCAAATATGTAAGTAGCTTATATTGATTGTCATATTCAATGATGTTTTTGAAATGATTGAAGTAGATAATTGTATATTTTAGGAAATTAAGGTTTCAGAAATATAGTAAAAATGTATTGCATTACCTTCTATTATTTGGTATTGGCAATACTTATAGGCAGTTACACTATTTATTAATCATAGAAATAAACTAGGTAGGATCATAGTTAAATCCAATTTTAATGTTTAGAAAACCATGTAGACATTCAAATTGATAATTATGTATATTCTTAAAACGTATGTACTATACAGAGTGTGACAGTATACAATATGAAAAAAAAAGAAAATTAAATATGTCCATTTATGTTTAATTATTACCTGATAATCTCTAGGGATCAAACGTGTATCGGTTATTAGGTATCTTTTCAGAAGCGCCGAACTATTTTTTTTTAGGTGTGGCAATGAACAATTACTATTAAAGCCACCTACCCCCATTGGATATTGGCTATTAGAACTAAGTCGGGGGGGGCGATAAATTTTGATAAATCTTATCTTATTTAGTTAGTGTTTGTAATTATTTTGCCCAAACGTGTCGCATTATCAATTACTATCAAGTAATAGTACCTACCTAGATAACTTTATATTAACATTAATGGTATAAATTTTAAATTTATTTTATTAAATATTTATTATTGTTTTTGTGTGTGAATGTGTATTTTGTATGCCCTTAATCTAAAGATATTAAACTTTTTAGATCAACTCACAAAGTACACAAAGCGCCTAAATGTATTTTATACTGCCCATTTTCAAGATACCTGTACTATACTCTGTTCAAAATAATAACAGTAGTTCTTATTTTGAGCAGAGTATATGTATATAAAATGTATGCATCTGACTTTCAGATACTTTTGAAAGTAAATTTTCGATTTCACATTCTTTCTTTGTGAAGAAATTAAATAATTACAATACATAGGGAATTTAAAATTAGTTATAGTTATAACCTTATTATTTCAGATGAAAAAAATTATTAACAATTAATCTTAAATACAGCTAGCTTAATAATAATTATTAGTTTGTGTTAAAATGGCTCAACAGCTAGGTTTTGTTTATATTCTAAAATTATCTTAACTTAATAATAATAAACGGTTTTGCTTAAAAATAACTTTTAATTATATTTAAATTTTAAATTATATCCTAATTAAAATAATTTCTTATATTATTATTTATTTATAATTGTAAATGAGTGCGGGTTCTTAAACAAATGTCTTTATTTATACTTAAAGGGTCTCCAGTAAGTTTTGTCAAAATTCAAAAGTAATGTAGATTTCCCAATCTAAACATATATTTCGTTTATTTTAATACTTTTAAATATATTTAAATTCCGTATCATAAAATAAATCTTAAGAGGGCTGCAGGGGAATTCAGTCGATGAAATAAGTGGCTTTTAGAATAAAAATCCAGACAAAACTGAAAGAATTTGATTTGATGGATTTCAATTTTTGAAACTAATTTGGGACTGAAGTCAGGGGGGGGGCCTCAACATAAAACACTGACGAGGACCTACCGGGAAAATCCCGATTTCCCGTTGGGCCTTTCCGCCCATAATATTATGTTATACTGTTATATCTATGAATCACTTATTAGCACTATGGTACAACATTTTTGTATTTATTGATAATTTTTACTTCAAAATAATCAAAATATTATAGATTAATTCTTTTATATTTTGGGGGTGCACAAGTCCTCTGTGCATCCCCCTAGTTAATGATGTACACGAATATTATGTTAATTTTAAGTAAAATGATTGAATAATAAATATAATAATAAGACATCCGGGGTTAAATTCTGAACTACCAAACTGCCGTGAATTTTTGAGTCAATATTGTACCATTGAAAGGTACTGGAGCGGTGTCACTTTATCTTCTCTACATCGTGGTGTATATGATAGGGTTTATCACTACTGCCAATTATCAAAAAAATACAGTTTTATTAGTACTTATATGTATTTAAAAATAAATAGTGGTAGCACAGATTATATAAAATAGTTTAATATAATCTGTGATAGTAGTAGTTGCTAATCATAATTCATAGATAATAGAAGAAAATAGTTGTTTATAATGCTCTTCTATATAATAATTTGTCATGTTTTTTTTTTTTTTAGGAACTGGAAAAACATAGACTGGAAATAAAAAATATTATGAGAGACATTAAACAAAAGGCAGATAAAATAATAGAAAAAGGGTAGTTATTAGTCGTAGATTCAAAGTTACAATTCATGAGGTTAACCATGTTGGCCATATCAGCAGGTTTATCAAAAGGGTATAAGATACTAGAAACATTTTTTGATAAAGGTGCTGCACCACCTAACTCTATAGGTGGTCATTTAAATGCCACAAGTTTAACGATAAATCAGAACCAGTACCAGCAAAAATATATAACGGTGAAAAATATATACAGTAAATAATAATACAGTACATATTTACTGTAACCATGACAGTCACTTGTCCGCCAAGCGTCCACTATTTCCCGATTCGACGGCTAATGATTAGCTATAAGTTTTTAATTTTATTAGTTTTCATAGCTATATCAACAAGCCTAAAAATAATATAATCAATGAAATAAAAAATAAATAGTAGGTATCTTATAATTATCTTTGTAATAAATTGTATTTTAACTTTTAGTAGCAATAAATTAATTCAAACACTATTTTGTTGAACTTTTGTACCTATAAACCTACTATTGTAGGTACCTATAAAATAAAATGTATTTAATAGGTAGCTTAAATCAATGTTATATTCGTCAAAAAATACGGTGTATTAAAGGTTTTGGTATAGTAACAAATATGTTTGTAATCTATAAATATTATAAGTATCTATATTAATTAAGTGGGTAATAATAATAAACTAAAATATTATTTCAGTGTTATGTTATAAAATATGCATACTATGTAGGTAGGTACCTATTATATTTTATAAAGTAAACTCGGTTTGATTATAAAAATGTAACATATAAATATAATATTATGCAGTGTCACCGAACTATTTTACTTATAGCCGCACGCCCGCACCTACCCCCATTGGACATTGGATATTAGAACCAAATCGTGGGGCCAATTTTGCCTCAATATTTTATATTCTACTACTTATTATCAATAACATTTTGTTATTAATAAGTTTATTAATTGAAATATTTAAAAACAACATCATAAAGATGATCGCACAACAATCTGAGTTAACGCTGTAATAAGATATAACTTTAAAAATTGCAAAGCATATACTATTAATATGTTTTGTACAACGCGTACAAAACATATTATAATTATTTTAATAATATATGTACAATAATATGTACCTACATTAGCTATTAGGGTCTAACGAAAAAATGTATTTTGTTATTTAATTTTATAATAGTAAGGAAAACTTGTGTTATAGGTAGCATGTATAATATGAAAAAAAAAATTGTCAACATAGAGTGTTGTTTCGAGGTGACACGCCTAGAATTTAAAACCTATATAGATACAGAAATAGGAAACCGAAAACCAAAGTATCATCATTTTTATTACTTTTCGATATCACCAAATTTATTTTGACTATAGTTAATAATTTAATAGATTAAAAAAGGCAAACAGAATTATTATTATTTAACTTACGACTAGTATAGCATTATTTATCATTAAGTGTGTATAATATTATTGTACATATAATTGCTAGACAGCAATTGTTTGTTTAATAATATTATTATAACATTTTAATCACCAATAATATTAGTATAACGTTATTATAATACTATTATAATATTATTGTTAAAAAATAGTCTGGAGAGCTATAGAAAGTAGTTATACAATATAATATAGTATATGTTTAATATATAGACAGAAAAATACGTTTCAAATTCATTAAAAAAATGAACAATTATTAATTAATATTGAAGACTTGCAGTACCAAATCAAAAACCTCGAGAGTACTTAATATCTATACTATATCAGATTTCTATATCCTATACTATTTTATAAGGATTGAGGATCAAAATACAAACAAAATACATTAAATTACTCAATTAGAAAATTACCTTTATTTTAATAATTTAATTCATGATTTTTTCATTTCCCAACATTTTAAAAAACCCGAAATATAAAGATCTATTAAAAATTTTAAATATACAAATAGGATAATAATTAAAAAATATAATAGGATACTGGAAAAGTTGAACAAATCAAAGTATGTACTGTCGGTAGCTGATGCCATTATTAATTAAGAAAAATAAATCAATAAAGGTATGCTTATATTGTAATATTGAAAATATATCTATTTTTTTAACTTATAGTACCTACCTATGAATTATGAAATAAAAAAAAGTACAATCGAACCAGAAGTTTTAAGTTTAAAGTAGCTAGTACACAATATAATATAATACATAGGGGTAACCAATTAATATTTTTGAAAGCAATAAGGAATCTGGAAATTGGAGGGCCATCAAAATTGTAGACGTCAGTAAAAACCAATGCATAGAAATGATAAATTACAATACTAAAACGTCCATTTCGATTTTTTTTTTAAATTTTTGTAGTTTTATAATTTTATTTTGGCTAAATCAAAAAACTTGAAAATTTACCCATATAGGCCATATATGGCCAGTAATGAATATATAAAGATTAAAGGCACACATTTTTTTATAAGCATCTTAAATTCAAATTTTGACAAAATCCGTCATAATCGCGAACATTATCAAATTATTTTATATTTAAAAATGTATATAATGTTCAATTTTTATAGCTAACAACTAAAAGTTCAAATCAGGGTAAAAATATTTATAAATATAAGTTATACCTATTTAACTATTGCAAATAATAGGTAACAACAAGGCGACAAAAAACAACGGTAAAACGGTAATATTTTCATTGATACCTGCAGTTTTGAATTAAATTAATTTTTATGTTATCGTTGTAATTAAAAAAATATTAGGTAACCCTAATGAGTTAAAATCTTATACCTAATCTTAAAATCAAATACGTCTTAAAGTACCTACCTGCATTTTATATAGACATTATTATAATGTTTAAAATATTTTACATTATGTAGAGTCTATATAGGCGTGTCTACGATGGCAGCCTAGTTATAAGTTATAACTTATAACATTTCTTTTTTTTTAAAAACTTGATTTTTTGTGGGTATCGTTATAATTACTATTTACTTACAAAGATTGATTTCTTGACTTCCGAAATCGGAAAAACCTACTATAAAGACTTGAGACAGAAGACGACGGTACAGTACAAATTTAGGTATTATTGATATTATTGTTGTATTATTTTTGATTTGTAGCTAGGTAAGTTACTGTAGATTATTATTGTAAATAGTTAATTTAGACTTTTTTAAATTATGTAAATATTTAATTGTGAGGGGGGGCTTAAAAAAATTACGGCTTTGGGTGTATAGGGATTTTTCAGTTCACTAATAAGGTAGCGCCGGTTATTAGCTATTCTGGCCCCTGCCAATGAAGTCTTGTCCCGCCTACGGTAGAGTCTGCATAGGTTTATTGCTATACCTTTTTTTTTTTTTTTTAACTTTATTTTAAAACATACAATCTGTAATTTAAATTTACAATAAGCATGTATGCGGATATACATTTATTTGACATGCGACTCTTGAAAAAAGAAGCCACCTAATAGCAACACTTTATATTGCTATAATACCTAATAACTTATTATTATAGAAAAATTACATTAAAAATACAACATCTAGGAAATTACCAAATAGGTATGTGATTTTTATTTATTAGATTTACCGAATTCGTTACCAAATGTATTAATTTATTTTTTCGATTATTATACATGTTGCGTTTTTTTATGTATTATGATTTATGTTTGTGTTTTTTTAATAAATGTATATATTATATTAGCACTATTATTATTGGCATCTTATAAAACCGGACTCGACAAGAAGAAGAGTATGAGTTCTAATATTAACTACGATAAACATAGTCCATATGTGGACTTCGGATTTAAATTTTGAAAGCAATTTAGTTTCATATACATTTTAAACATAATACAACGAGCCCATAGCCTTTCGCTAATAAATTATTTAACTAAAAATAAATGTTTTTGAATAAATCTTGTTATCAAATCTATCCCAAGTGCACCTATAATTGTATTGCTATAGTCTATTCAGAATAAGATCACACCAGATTTACGTCGCAAAACCGGTTTTGACCATGGCCATTAACCATTCTTAATCTGAATTGAAATTGAATTGAATTTTAATTACTGCAATCTAAATATACGACCTGCAGCCACATCTTAATCGGTTGACGGAATATCACTTTATGTGTGAAACTTAGCCCGCCAAGTACTGTGTTGGCAACTAATTTAAGTCATGGAAAAATATTTCAATTAATTGAAAACATTACTTTGCTTTGCGTCACTTTAAACACTGTATATAAATAGAAAACTTCAAAAAGGGTTAAGGCTTATTGGAGTAAACGATTCACAATTGAAATATTACAATATAAATAAACTAGTTCTATTCGATTAAACAGTGTATAGGCACACTCGTCATGAATAATAAAAACAATACTAGCCAACACAGTATATAATTTCAATTTTATATACGACATAGATAAAATTCGAGTTTACCAACTTTTTAATACGTCTGATCTCCCGGTTTGCCCCTCATTCGAGTGATATCGAGGAGATTGGAGATGGAGACGTCGTTATACAGGCATTTACAGCAATATATGCTTCGAAAAGTTCGATTTTTAATATATCTGATTTATTGATATATTTACATGTTTTTTTTGATTCAATAAACTGCGTTGTTATATATTATATTCTACTGCCTTTTGTTCTTTCGCCTACTCGGTCACACCATGGGTTGCTTATATTGGTATATATTGGTATTTATATATTTGATTTGGCATAAAAGTTGTGTAAATATATACGATATAGCCACAGAATTTGAATCGGTCTTTAGGTACATGCACAGGGGTGGATCCAGAGTTAGGAACTGTGGGTCAGGACATTTCAAGGGGTTACTTATTAAAATCAGATTAGAAATCTATACTTGTGTACTAGGTAGGTATATATAACAAAAAAAAAATTAATTTATGCTTTATGTGTGCTTATTCGAGGGTCCAAGTGTCCAACTCCCCAAGATCTTAAAAGAGGCCAATTTGATCAGCAAATATTAACTGTGGGTCAACTGACCTCCTGAACCTCCTCTTAGATCTACAGGGGTGGATTTGCCAATAAATAAATGTATAAATATTAAGAGTTGATACAGTGGTTAGGTTAAGGGGAACGCAGCAGACGTATTTTTCATGCGTTATAGACCAATAAGCGGTAGTAAATTACACATACTTCGGAATGTCCGATTTTAATTTTTTAATAGTTTTTATAGCATTGCAAACATGAATATATTTCATTTTTCGTAAAGTATTGACATGTGCCTGCGCGTGCGATAGTTAATTTCGGCGGCGCGGTGGCTTGCGGCTGCCGACGGTCCGTGATAGATTCTCGGAAAGTCAGAATCAATTAGCCGATAAGGATTATTGGATAGGTATAGAACATTACTAATGGGCGACAATAATTTATAATAGTCAGTAATAATAATTATATTTTTCCAAATTTAATACAACAAACATATATTTAAATTTTAAGGAAATACAAAGTATAAAAATACTACCTATGATTTATGAATCATTTGATTTCAACACAACACGCCGATCAGTAAGGTTGTCTGTAAGTTTTGTTATCTTTTTAATTTTTTTTTTACAAAATGGGTTAAGATTGGCGTTATGGGAGAAAAGCTAGACGTAAGTTAAGTGCACCTAAAATAAAAAAACATCGATTGCAAAATTTACAGAATAAAAAAAGTGATATACATAATAATTTCTAAAATTGGTAAAACAATGTGGTAAATATTTTGGAAAAGAAATTTTTTTTTTACTTTTTTCTTTGGTTACATGGTTTTAGAATTAATTGATTTAGTATATGAACGTGAGTTTCCTTTTCCTATCGGGGATGGTTTGTAATACTACTTTTTTAAATGGTTTTATTTTTATAAAAAAGTCAAGTAATGTAATAGTTAAAAACTATGAAATAACAAAGTGATTCTCTTGTAGTCTTATGTAGTATAATGTAATTGTACATTTTTGAGAATTGCAGCGAAAGCCGAGTAGTGAGTAGGTAATATAATAGTAAAAAATAATGCGCGCAGGCTCAATTCAACATAATATATTGTCATTTTTATAGCATTTTAATTATACATAGTTCTGGGAATTCGTAATACTGTCAACCGATAGTCCTAGGCACGCGATAATGGATTACCCACTGCCCACACTAATGTTCATTTACTACTCACACATAGACATAGCCCAAATGTTCATGTTATGTGAATTGCCTAAATATTACTCCTTAAAACATGATACGCTGGAGCCTCCTTAATATAATAGCTCAAGTCGACGATGGATGTCACATAATAAACGTTTATTAACAACGTTTGAATACTTCAACGCTGAGTGTATTACAATATTTTATTATTAATTGATTGGTCGATATGACTATACTATTATAAGTAGGTTTAATCATGTCTCATGAGTATAAAATTAAATTAATATATAGATTGCTATTGCTTTTAATATCAACATTTTATTATCGCCCCCCCCCCACCCAAGAAATTTACATTTAATATTGAAATTGTCTATAAACAATTCAAAACAAGTCAAAATATTTTGAAAATTTTATCAAATATAGGAATTGATAAAATAAACATATGATATAAATCACAAGTGTCTACGGTTATATGTTTTTTTAATTACAACGAAATAAGAAAATCACTACATGAGAAATCGAGTGAATAACGAATGTAGTATTTGACTTCAAACGATCATAAAAATTTAATTTAACTTTCTTATAGATATTTTTTTTCGATAAAGGTAGATAAGTAGGTAACCTTAAGGAATCATGTATTACATTTTAAAATCATAGATTTAAAAAGAAAAATTTAGGAATTTCGAACTCAAAATAATTAGAACATTTTCGTGATTTTTAAGCTTTTTGTCAAAATTCGAAATTTAAATGCTCATGATAAAAAATTGTGACTGTTTTTAAAATTTTCAAATGTCATTATAACAAAATATTAAAGCAGTTTGACTGCCAAAAACCATTATGACACACAAAAAAATATTTTAAAAATGAATACATTCATTGGAAAATTACGTTCCCAAATCTGTATTGTTTTCATTTTTTAAAAGCTCAGCAGATATTCGTATGTCTACTGCTGTCATTTTAGTTAGTTTTAATAAAAATAATATTTTTTTAAAAAGGTTCTTATAGGTAATGAATCACTATAAATATTTTCCCGCACCTAAAATTTGGCGCCCGGGCCATTTGCCCAAGTTGCCCCCTCTTAAATTCGCCACAGTCGACATACATTGGTGACTATAAACATTCGCCTACTGCAATCATATGGCCTAACGTATACAAATATACAATATGTATTCAACATCTAGTTGGATAATATCTATATATATAAAAATAAGTGTACATTTTGAATACATTTTGTAACTCAAGATCCACCAAACCGACTTCAAAAAAAGTTTTAAGGCATATTAAGACTAATATGTAGATATTTTCTGTGAAGTTTGTACGCTGTCCGATAAGTGGTTCCGGAGTTATGGCCTCTTAAGTGCACCCTAAATAATAAATAATAATAATAATAATAATAATAATAAACAATTATTAAAATAATAATAATGTATTGTATATTGCTTACTATTGGTTACGAGCACCTTTGTTGATTTGTATTATTATATTTTGTTAATAAACGTGAAAGTTTGTTACTTTGTTACTCTTTCACGTAAAAACTACTGGACCGATATTGATGAAATTTTTACACTGTGTGCATTTTGGTCCAACTTAAAACATAGGCTAATTTAAAAAGTTGGAGGACCAACCCCGGGAGGTGCTCAAACGAGAGTTTTGAGATTTCAGATGGAAATTTTTGTTTATAAATGGTTGCCATGGGTTTTTAAGCTATAATAATAATAATATAATATATATTAAAGATAAAAATTAATTTAATGTAGCTAACTGTATATATTATATACCTACCTATTCATATTTCACACAGTTAAGGTAAACAACTGAATTATTTATCCCAAATTTTAAGTATAATTTATACATTAAATAGGTGCCTATTGTATAATCGCAGATAAAATCAGTTTTACTTAAATATAACTGATTTATTTTATTATATGTAGGTATGCGCGTTGTTTATATTTAAGTAGATAAACCTGTTTATATTATACTTTAGGTAAACGCATGTGACACATTAATTCAATGTATGAGTATTGATATACCTAGGAATATATTATAACATGGTGTTTGAGTTCGCTTTCGCTTCTACTTTGTAGAAGTATTAGATTTGTTGAGTTGTAGATTTTTATTTTTGTTAGTAAACGGAGTTATTTGGTTTTGGTCCTCAAAATATTCAGCTGAGGTTCTCAGAATGATAACTGTAGTTACTATACTATTCAAATATTATACACATTGCATTCTTTCCGCAGTAAATATTACATGATTTATAGGTACGGGATATTGAGTACCTACTAATATGGAGTCTCTATAAATTGGTAGGTACAATACAAAAACGAAAATAATTTGTAGTACTATTGTACTAATTTAATGCATGTAGGTTACTTGGGGTAGGTTTACTTACTACCTACCTATAGCTACAAGTGTTTGTAATTTCGATACAATCATAAAGTTCAACTATATTGTAAAGCGAAATTGAGAATGCTCACATACATGTTTCTGCATAGGAAAACTAAAAAAATGAATATTATGTCAGGAAATAGATATATCAAAGCCATAATAACTAATGAATTATGGCCCTATTTGATCATTAAAAATAATTTATGGTTACCATTTTATACCTTTATAAAAGTTTTATAAATATTGAAAAAGGTCATAGGAGATATAGCCCTCTCATCGCCACCATTTTACCACAACTGAATGATTAAAAACTAGTTCACTTATTTATGATAAATGTACCTAACAAATTCAAATAATTGTTGAAATAAAATGTTGTAAGCCTGGTACTTCCTATCTGTTTTATATTTAATGTATAATACATATTATTTTCTATTTTTCTGTTTTTATATTAATTATTTTAGATCAAATGAACCGTTGGTACTGAAATTCCAATATTCTTGTTCCTTTGTTTACCTAACTATAGGTGGTATCTTCCCGCACAAAGTGTTCACCCGAACCGGTTTAACAATATAACATGTATATATTACCTATATATACCTACCTATAACAAGAGAAATTTAGACCCTTATAATAAGTTGTATAACTACATTCGTTATAGGTTGTTGTGCATGTAAACAATTAATGTACCTAATCTTCATTTTTGGTGGTTTGGGTACCTTGGGACTGTCTTCGCCTGTTGCTACAAGTATATAAAAATTCCTTAACAAAAACATGACCGATGAATATTCTGGTGTAAATAAAATATACAGTATACCTATATCCATGTTTGGAAACATCGTCGTTCACGCGTTCACGTTATATATTTTAGTGAACGATACGGGAAAGTCACTCGTTTTTCTTCAAATAAAACGTGAACGTGAACGACGTTTAGATATTTAATTAATTTGAGTGATTTTTAAGACTTTCAAATTTACTTATTATTTAATAAATATTGATTGATAATACTATTATGATATATAATATATTACGAATTATAAAAATAAAATACACAAAATTAAAGTGGACACGCCTGGACATAAAAACCACAATAATATTATGATTTCCACGATTTTGTATTTGTATTCATACGATAGGTACATAAAAACAAAATAAAATAAATTAAATGAACGAAGAAATCAACGCATTCATATTTTCAAAGAACTTGAACTTGAACTTGTTCATTTGAAAAAAAAAATATAAATTTAAACGTGAGCTGGTTCCTTTTTTAAGCACTGAACTTGAACGTGAACGAATTCAATTTTTCAGTGAACGTTCCGAAAACTGAGTCTATATATACACGAGGTAAGCATTGAAACTGTTTTAAAATATTTGGTAAATCAAGTCTCGATATTCATTAATATTTAATTGATTTTTAATTTAAAAAATGTTTAAAACTAACAATACAATAAAACTGTAATGTCAAAATTATAATTTACACCATGTCACACAGATCAATGCAAAAATTATACTTAAATTTAGCACCATTATTCTTACTCATGAAAATAGAGGTTTGTGCCATACTTACCCAACCAAAATCGTTTTGAATTTTGAAATTTTAATTTTAATGAGCGATAAGATTGAAGTTTTAAAAGTTGTTTGATCATTTGATTGCAAAATAATTGAGCACCCAGTCAAATTCACCAACAGGCAAAATAGAAAACATAAGAATATGGGATTCGTATTACCGACCGTTTTTAAGGAGTTCAGTATAGGCAATTTACATATTCATATATTCCATGTGCGTGCGTTCAGGTACTGTACTACTATAACTATGTTTCTCGGGCCTAAAGTACTTATTTTTGAAAAATAGACAATTTTTAATTTTTATCCAAAGTATGCCGCGACTTATAACTAGTAATTTTGTGCCGGTGGAACAATTTTATTGATCTAGTATTCTAGAATCTATATAGATGACCCCCATGCTCATTTTTAGCCTTTTTATTTACGATATTAATATTTTCTGCGGAAGTAGTTATATTATATATTTATTACTAGTCCTTATTCAAATTTGACTCTAGTACTTATCATAATTTTCCCAATGTTGTGATTTCTGATTAAACATATAGCAGATTGCTTATATTTATTTTTGGACTTCCTGCTGATTATATATACCTAACTTTTTTTACCATTTATGACGGAATACATATACGTTCTTTAAAACTACCTAACTAATTAATACCCGTAATTACATTTAAATGAAATACACTTCCAACTAATACACCAATTTATTAGGCAATATCAATGATATAATTTAAGGAAGTTCGATTCCATATATGTTTTTTACCAAAGTAGACCTATTTTATGGTAAGTGTACCGTCTATCCTAGTCATAGCATAAATCTTTTGAAAACATATTTGCAGTTTTTTAGAAGTTTACTTGAAAAACGGTCTTTCTGATTTTTTGAAATAATATTGATAATATAATTTTGAATAATAGAAAATTTAAAATTTTGGTAATATTAAAGTGGCAAAATTAATTTAAAAATGTGATGAAGTCATTTTTGAGTAAATCCATGACGAATCAAAATATTTTTTTAGACATGTTATCGAATAACCAGGATAGTTAATAAGATAAGCAAAAGATTGATACTTTTGACCAAAAAAAAAAACAAAATAATAAATATTCGTGTGGTGAGTAGGTGAGTTATTGACATGACTTGTTGCACGTGCAGGAGCTCACCGCTATATTTTATTTTACACACAGTCACTCACACTAATGATCACTTAATGATCACACTAATGATCACTTACTATGCAGTATGCACACATTTACCGGACTATCATGTACTGTACATAGAAAATTGCCTATATTGAATTCCTTATAAATAAATAGTAGTTTTAAAAAAAATAAAAAAGGTAAAAAATACATAAAAATAAAAATTTAACGGTAGAAAGGTAAAAAGGTAGAAAATACATTCTTATGTCCTAATAACCTGGTATAGTGAGCATGATGGTAGTTTCACTGCTGAAATGTACTCAAATAAAAACCAAGTATAGGCAGGCTATATAATATTATATACAACATATAACTTATAATTAAAATTAAAATCTGACTACTAAAAGTATGTTTATTTTTCGACATCCTATAGGATAGCACGAAAATCCAATTTTTTAGACTTTAGATCCACCTTAATAAAAACTGCCGGTAACGAAAAATAAGCAAACGTATAAAATAAAACAACTTTGTAGCATGTAATAAATTATAATGCATAGTAACGACCACCTGTTTTTTAAAATTATTTAATTGGGTGAATCGTGATCCAGCTACGAACCGAAACTACTGGACGCAAATACGTAATATTTATTTAAAGCCCACTAAAAGTACAAAAATTTGCCTAGTTGATAGACGATTGAACAGAAACCGTTTCTATTCACTGGCGCGAGTGGTACCCCCACTACCAAGATAGCAAGATGTACTGTACTTGGCACACAGCCAAGCATCGAATAGCGAGTACCCTGTACAGTAAGTCTTGGTGGTGGAGGTAACCACTAGCTCCAGTGAATAGAATGCGTACTGCGTAGACTATACTAAACTAATAATAATAACTAAAATATAATACTAAACTATACTATACTATTAATATTACCAATAATATACGTTTCAATAATGTAGAAGCTAACTCGGTCAATATTGGTACTCGGCCTAATAGCAAAACTAGGTCTACGGCCGAGTGCTAGATTTTATTGGAAAGGTTGGGAATGTAATTAGTAATTACTAATTGAGTACAAAACACTAGTGTCTACTACTTAGTACCCATTATATGCATAAGTACCGACGCGATATAGGTACAAATAAACCTATCACCAAATATTAAATACTGCCAGAAATTATAATTTATAATATAAATATTATGAATATTCAGAGTTCAAATCCACCTGTCGCTCTGCGCCGCCGCGGTATTTGTTTGTTTACTTCCGGTCATCGAAATTATTTTGAAACGCGAAATGTATTAAATGTACCAGTGGCGGTAACTATAGTGGCCAGCTTTTTGGCCATGATACAATATGGTGTTATTCACTAAGCGTCCAAACAGTTTACGGTAGGTACCTACCATTAATAGGTAACGACTACAAAGGACGGCGGTTGGCGATGGTGATAATAAACAATAATAATAAATACTAGTTAGTCGGTATAATTATCATAACAGTATAAAGGCAAGTCGATCGTTGGCGTCGTCGTCTCCCCTCCCCTCTATTTTACCGTCCGATAAACAAATAATATTTTGTACCGAGACCGGTCGAGCAACTCTCTCTGAACACCTCGTCGGTTGTCGGATTCGGCGGCGGCGCGGTGGCAGGCAGCTCAGTGGAAAAATCAATAATGCTCGAATTTTAGTCGGCTCGGGTGATGAAAACTATTACCGTTGAAGAGGAGAAGAGTGACAACCGAAGCAAACGGCGGAGAGATAAAAACTCAATAACAAGATCTGGCAACGTCTGAATGACGTAATGTTCTGAATTGCCGCGACGGCGCACGGGCAACAGCAGCTACCGCTGTTGTGTATGTTGTCTCCGCGCGACGGGTCCGCGGTAAGGAGGCGGAGCGCGGCGTTCACTGGTTGGCCGACGGCGTCGCGTCCCAGGTGAGTGCGCTTGAGCGGTGGCCGCTAGTAGTCTATGGTCGGTGCTCAGTTGTCGAAACTCGGTTGTTCCGCTGCCGTCTTCCGTAATCCAACGGATGCGCCTTTGCCGTTCATTCTCGTGTCTGTCCACTTTGCCCTACTCAAAACAGATACACGACGACGCCTTCCAGAAGTCTTTTTTTCGTCTCAGTGTATTCAAGATGGACAACGATGTAATGATATTATCGCATTGATTACGCCTTAATAATCTATTGATGGTGTCTATTTTTCGTTGCTAAGCTATTACAGATCACTGTCGATTTTCCTTTGAGCAGACGTCCCGAGTCCAGACGTGGAATTCTATAGAAAGGAAGGTCAAACAAGGTCCATGCACAATTCGTCTCATAATCTCAACACGATTATAATTTATAAATAATTTACATTTTACGATAGAGGTAATATTATATCATTATTATAATTTATAGGTACTTCCATCTGTCAACTAACTATTATTATTCGTTAATAATTACCTAGACCTTTTATGTAGTCATATAGGTACCTAGATATTATCGTTCACTTGCATGGTAACGGTTTGTCACGTTTTATGATAAAATAATATTAATTGTGTTATGTCCATCTGTCTGCTAGTGGTTTTTGATTTTCATTGCCAAAATTCCTACTCATTGCTGATTTTCAATTGTGCCGTTATGTCCAAATTCTGTGTTTTTATCACACTATGCTCGCAAAAGGTAAACGACCTAAACAATTCATAAACTATAAATGTTACTTCATATTTACTGCCTGTAATACCTAAAATGTATCATCATATTTGATAGAACGAAAAAGCAGTGGGTTTGATGATTTTATTTTCATACTGTCCAATACCCACTATGTCTAAAACTCTATAAACCAATTATTGATTGTGCAACCAGAGCTTAAACTTACAGGATCTTTATTTTTACAAATAATTGTGATGCAATTCAATGAATTTTAATTCCCAAGTGAAACAGATTGTTTGAAAAAAGCATATTCAAGAAGTAAATTACTATCTTTTCTATTATATTTTCAAGTGAACAAATTTGTTCGAAAATTGTATTTGTGTGTTGTAAAGTATGCATGTTACATAGGTGGTACCAGAAATTAACTTCAACTGCAGCATAATTAATTCACTTACCTAATTCCTATATGCAAATACAAAATGAAAATATGTGTACATACATACAAATTTCATAACATTTTTCTGCTTGGACTTTTAACTTTATTAAATACAAATTAAATATTAATCATAAACAAAACGTCAATTCAAAAATAACACTTCTTACTTAACCAAACATTAAAAATTGAACAGAAAGCTACTAAATAACTAAACCTTTTGCTGTGTTGTATCATATTATATAGTTACTCCTAGATGACATCATTACTCTTTGCTATGTTGGTTTTCTCTCGTAAACAAATAACAAAATAAGGGAATCTCACCTTATTAGAGTCATTGTTATTCAAAGTTTACTTATAACAATATTACATTTTGAGTAACAACGTCCACAACTGCGACTTTTAACAGGTATTGTCACAAATTACTGTCAAGTCTTAGTTAAGTTGGTAAAAATACCAATTCTGATTTATAATCAATCTAACCATTCAAATATTATTTTTTTTACCATGGTTGATAGTAAATAGGCGGTAATTATTATTGTAGCATAGGCATAATGTATTACTGTTCACATATTATCTTTTCTGTTTTGTGGTTGTAACTATTAGTGGTATGTGCCACCAAAATCACTTAAAAATCAAAGTTATCAAATTTTCAAATTGGGTTGGTAGTTGGCAGATTGGTTATAGTTTATAACATTTCATCGGTATTTACTGTCCATACTCTATATTCTATACCTATAAAATAAATTTAAGTGGTGGCTGAAACTGAGTAGTGCAGATAGCTAAGGCATTCATCATTATACACATGGTTACTAGTTAGTAACATTAGCTAGGCTTTTGTCTAGTTTTAACCAATTAGTAGGTATTTCACATCAAGTATCAATTAGTGATAGTTATAATATTATTATATTATAACAATACTAGGTATATATTAACTGTATAAAATATCTTTGACCATGATTACAGATATTTCTTATACAATATAATAGCTCATATAACTTATTAGAAATAGGTAATTGATTAATTAATTATCCCGATAACATAAACAATTATATTATTATTATAAGTTTTATTTCATTATTATTTTAAATGTAAGTAGAACATAGAGTTATGACTCATGAATATCCAAATTAAATTCTTACAGTTAACTGTATGATAGATATAACAGCAGACAAAATAATACTATAATAAGTTATATTATTTATATATTTATTATGATAACTTTAAAACAGCTTGGACTCTAGATATATTTTTGCTAATGAATTATAAGTGATAGGTGAAAAATTGCACCACATGAGATGTAATAGAAACTAGTAGACTAGAACCTGCTAAAAAAAAAAAAGCACTTGTTACCAAATGTATATAGAGTATAGACTTCAATTATTGGTAACAATGAGATAACAATGAAAGAATTTTTAAATTGTATTGATCACTGTGTTGAAAACATAATTCAGTTCATCCAATTATTTTTTTTTTAAATTTAATTTGATATACAGATATTTATAATTTATTTCAATCTTTTATTTTGTTTGATTATTTAAATATTCTTTTGTTGTGAAATGTTTATGTAATCGGCAAAATAATATATGTCAATGATTTTCGAGAAAAGATTCTGAGCATCCTGCTGTTAGGACATTACAACTGCACGTGCACTCTAACAAAAGTCTGACATAGCAAATTTGTGTTCAGCAGTTCTAATTTTGAGTAGTAACCTTTAATAATAGAGTTAATTGATCCATTATAAAACTTAAAGGTAAGAAAATTATCTGTTTTTTTTTCACATGGATTTTTTTAATTTTGAAGCAATTAAACTATATCAAATATTTTGTTTATTCAATGTTGTAACTACATCTTTATAGGCTACTAGAATAGTTTATAGGTTTTTATTTTAAGACTGAAAGTAAAAGGTTCATTCATTTTAGTTGCATATTTGTTTTATTTATATATAAGATGATTCACCAAACACGATCAACCCCCATTTTTTTCAATTAATAATGAATTTATTTAAATTCTAATTTTTTGGATTTTTTAATATACTTATAGACCATATTTTCAAATTCTAGAGATTTTTTTATTCTATTTTAAAGAGCGTCTTGTAAATTATTCAGTGAATAATTTTTTTTTTATATTTTTGATGTACTTATTCAAAATTATTATGAGTAGTTTTTTAGTCATTAAAATGTTTATACTAAGTGCAAAAAATATAAAATTATCCGCTTAATAATTTACAATAGAAAAGAGAAGTTCTCATTTGAAAAACAGAAGTGTGAATCTCCACAGGAGTCCTTATTTAGAACAAAAAATCTCAAGAATTTGAAAATATTTTAGTATTTAACTACATTTAAAAATTCCAAAAATCAGATTTTGAATAACTATTTTGTTGAAGAAAAAGAGTTAGCATGCTTGGTGAATCACCTTGTATATTATGTATAGTGCATAATAGTGAAAACATATTTAGTTTAATTAAATATTTATTTATTTATTTCAATATTTAACAGGGAATTTGCTAGATACCACAATACACATACATACTATTATAGTATTATACTTACAATGAAAAACAAATAGTTATCATTTAATATTTCTAAAAACTTAAAATAACAATTTTGTTGTACAAATTTATCTTATATTAATAACAATATCCAAAATATTCAACATTAAAAATCACTAGGAATATAATATCACTGCTTGTTACTCAGATGAATCATACTGTAAATTGGTTTGTTCCTTACATAGTTAGTGCTTTGGATTAGAACAACAAAAGGAACTATGGAATTATATGATAACTGGTTTGGAATGGAAGGGTTTTTATACGTATATTAGAAAATGATAAATGTTTTTTAAAATTATTATTTGTGATTCCAAACTATTTTAAAATTGTTCAATATTTTACATAGATATAAAAATTTTACATTAACTAAACATATTTATTTTGTTTTATTTTGGTCTTGCTAATACATTTTTTTTTTATTATTATTTTAAAATGAATATTTACAATCTATACAATAAAGTATAATGAGTAAGTGTGTTGAAAATTAGACATAAAATAATAACTTAAGTAGGAAGGCTCCTAGCAGTGCCACCTGACCAGAAATTTAACTAATACATTTTAAAATTTTTAATATTGTATTTATTTAATGTAACTCATTTCCTTTTTACAGGAGATATTAACATAACAAACATGAAGTCTGCTCAATCGATGAGATCAATGGTGGATTCCTTTACATATTATGAACCATGTGTACTATTAGAAAAAATTCCGTATGTATAATAAATTATTATTAATTACTAGCTGATCCCATGCTCTTCGTTTCCCCTTCCAAAATGCAACTCTATACTCTGTTCAAAATAAGACGATGACCTGACGGCGACCAGCTTTTATTCCATGACGGTCAGACGCTGTCCCCACTATGGCAACTCGGATGTTGCCATTTAACAAAACCACACCCTTGCGCACAACTCATCGTTTTATTTTGAACAGAGTGTATATGATTCAACCTTTCAGGACATTCGATTATATTATATTATAGCCATGCTGCTGCCCAAGAGATACACTTGTAAGTTGTGATTATAAGAGCAATATATTTTCAGGTAGGTAATCCACCTTTGGTAGATCGTAGATCCCGGGAAGTGCGTACATTATTACGAATGTTTACAGTGTTTATGATATGCATGTGCAGGTTTCTAGGACAACGGTTGAAAAATTAGCATTATTTAACCATTTTTCCCAAGTTCTTTGGTTTTGACCAGATATAAAATACCGGTCTAAAATTATAGCCAATAGCAACCTTATAATAAACAAAATTATATTATTAATGTTTACTTTATGTTTTTGCTGGACAGATTGTATTTTTGCCTTCCAGATTTCCTACTTTTCGGGTTCTTTTATACAAACCTTGTCCTGACATTTACAAACACACACACAAAAAAAATAAACAGTTCAATCGATCAAGCCATATTTGAGTCTTAGCCAGCTTGAAACTGCTTTTCATTTATCTATAATTCTACTGTACGTGTGTTTGTAAGCGAACTCCTCCTAAACGGCTGGACCGATTTTGATGAAATTTTTTGTGTGTGCTTTAATGGGCCCTAGAATGTTTTAGATTCACAATCTGACCTGATAGGCCCATTCTGTGGAGGTGCTCAAACGGGAATGTTGAGATTTATGGTGGATATTTTTGTTTATAAATGGTTGCCATGGGTTTTGAAACTATTATAATAATAATTATTGGTTACCGTGAAATCAGTGTATTCATTCAATGAATTTAATTTTTTTTTACTCTTTGTTTTAATATTATATGTATCACAATTACGTAAATATTAAGCGTATTATACTCACATATAAGTTATGTACATAAAGCAATGAAACGTCTTCGTGGACGAGGAGGAAATATTGGTCGGATTTATACTTGGACTCCGCATTCACAATTAGTTCAGCCGTTTAGGAGGAGTTCAGTGACATTTTGTTAGAACTTTGATACTTTAGAGTTAAATTATAAATTTAAGTACAAACAGCACGGGGTTCTACTTGATAATATACTGCTGCGAATGAGAATTTTTATTCCAGGCAACAGAAGAGTTAAGATAAATATTGAACACCATACACCGAATTTTAAATAACTAATTAAGTTTGAGTCATATAGAGTTGGTACATTTAACAGGAAACGAAGTGCATGGGATCAGCTAGTATAATATATATTTATACAATAATAACAGTTAGTACTATTATAATACTTAAGCTCAATATTTAGTACACAATTAAAGTTTTGGTTATTTTTATAATTGGAATTTGAATCATATTCGATAGGTTCACATCTATTTCAATATTTAGATTATTACCTATAACACATTATGTAATTATAATAATAATTGTTTAAATATATCTTTTATAATAAACTTATAATAATATGTTAATGTATACTAATGTTATTCATATTTTAGGATTCCCATATGGATGGAAAATAAACAGAACAACGTAGGCCTTACCAAATTAAAAACTGAAGAAACAGAGGAGTACATAAATGGAGAACCTAACCGTAAAAAATTAAAAACTGTTGAAACAGAGGAGTCCACAAATGGAAAACAAAACCGTAAAAAATTAAAAACTAAAGATACAGCGGAGTTCACAAATACAGAACCTAACCGTAAAAAATTAAAAACTGTTGAAACAGAGGAGTTCACAAATGGAGAACCTAACTGTAAAAAATTAAAAACTGAAGAAACAGCAAAGTTCACAAATGGAGAACCTAAACTTAAAAAATTAAAAACTGAAGAAACAGTGGAGTTCATAAATGGAGAACCTAACAGTAAAAAACTAAAAACTGAAGAAACTGAGTTGGAAATTCCTAAGTTGATACTGTCAAAAAATGGGGATATATTTAAATCGAAACTTAAATATTCGAAAATACAGCCAGAAATTTCTCATCTCAAAAAACTACCTGATAAATTGAACACAATAAATGAGGTCGAACCTTCAAATAAAGAAAAATGTATAAAAATAAATCATGACAAGAAAGATAAAATCAAAGAAATTAAGGAATCAGTAACACATAATACCTTATTAATTGGTAAAATCAAAATTCGTAACGTAAATACAATAAATGCCAATTTTACTGAAAATAACTATTTTGGTACAGAAAAACCAAATGTTTCACAAAGTTATTCACCTTTTGTTTTCCCACCGCTAGGGACCAAGGAAGTTACAATGCTATGTTTTGAACAATTACATAAAAAATACTTTGATAAAAAGGTACAAGATAATTTGGCCATTAATAACAACCTACTATTTATGAATATGTTAATAAATATGCATTGTATATCACGGGTAAACTTGATATTAAGTAGGAAAGACAAACATGTTGTGGCTCAGAATGTTCATAAGCTGGCAGTTCTGTACATAAATTATTTTGAAAAACTTGACAAAATGCTACAAACAAATATTATTGATTTAACTTCTATTTTTGACGATTCTGATTTTGAACATGGTTTTCTAATGATTATTTTAAGCCTATTCGTTGGTCTTAAGATGTTGAGTAGTAATATATTCCAGAAAAGTAATGTTTTACTGACAAAACTTAAAAAATTACAATGGGAAGTTATAAAAGATCAAAATGTTGATCACAATAAAATCCAAACAACTTTGGAATCCGATACATTTTGTTCGTGCTATTATAAAATATCAGAATTAATCGGAGAAAGCTCTCATACAGATCCCAACCTAATTGGTTGTTTTAAGTTATTGTTTATACCATCAGTTCTTAAAATTACTAATTTTAATTCAGTAATAGATGCTATTATAAATGCTACAGATGTCGATAAATTAGAAGGCTTATTAGAAGAGGCATCAAATAAAGTACGTCAAAATTCTTTTTCATTAAGTGACACTAAAATTGAAAATTTAATCGCATTGGTGAACAAGTCTACTCAAAAAAATATCAATGGCAGTCATGAAATGGCCAAACCGAGTACCAGTGGATTTACTACAATCGAAAATACTAGGTAATAAGTGAGTTAACGTAAAATAAGTTATTTTCAAGTGGGTATCCCAATAACATAATTTGTTGATGAACTATAAACAAAAAAACACATTTAAACCAAATGTACTATCATTGATTGTAAATACTAATATTTATTTAGTGATTTTGATTACAATGTCACACAAAATTTACTAACCACAAGCCCGCAATAATCACGGCTGCCTGGGTTAGTAATGTCGTGTAACATTGTAATTGCTAGTAATCACGTCGTCTCGCCATCTACCTAAATATTTGCGCCACCAAAAAAACAGCCAGTGAGCAATCTATAGTATTTATGATCAGTGGTATTATCATGGTCACATAAAATTCAGTTGGATCAAGTTGACTTTAATCAACTAGATAATACCTTATACCATTAAAACTACTATTGTGTTAAAAATATATTAAAAATACATAATATACCAGGTTGCATACAAATTTGAATAATTTAACGGTTAACTAAAATTTAATGAACCAATCATGGTACACTCAGTGGTCGGGAGTAGTGCGCTAATTGTGGCTACGCTACTTTATTTGTAGCGATTGACGTAATGTTATGCCTTAGATAGAGAAAATACTATAGCTCGCTAAACATTTCCGGTTAGCGTAGCTAAAATTATCATTATTTTGTCGCTAACTACAATCTAATTGGTGATTATTAAAATATCAATTATGATTATATTTGTTTATTTATATTATGATAATGATTAGTGTATTAGTGAAGTTTTTGTCCTGAGTCCTATCCAGTGACCAAATGTTATATCAGTACAAACTACAAACACCAGTTTTCAATAAAAACATTTTTATAAATTTTAGAAAGTAGTCACTGGGTACACTAAATACCTTTTAAGAAATAATTAGCACACTATTGATTTATCAAATATTTGTGAAATATTGTTTATACAACCGGGTATGAAGGTATTAAGATTAACAAAGTAATATATTATTTTAAAAACAGAAGTTGTAATGAATACAGTTGGCATACAATAATGAGAATTGCTTAATTCATACAAAAACTGTGTACATTATATACTACCTATCAAAAATTTTTTTGTTTTCAAATTATATTAATTTTTCAAATTATTTGCAAAAAAATATAATTAATAGACTCTTGGAATACAAAACATATATAAAATACTGATTTCAATTGTTTGAAATCTATGTTTAGCTTAAGACTGCTTAAAATGTTTATATAAACAAATTAACAAGTCACAATAAGAAATAGAACCAAATTTTTTCTGAAATAATATAGGAATAAATTATAACTTTGAATACATGTTTTTATAGGCTGCTTGATATGATACATTTATCATTTCAAGATAAAAGTTTTATTTTTATGTTCTGTGATATATGACACAAACTTTATGCTTGGCAGTTGTTCAGAAAAAAAAAATGTCATTCGAGTAATTTAATACCTGGTCACAACAAAATATATCTTTGAATTTTAAGAAATATTTTTATAACATAAAATGGCCAACGATTTACTACGTATCGTGAAAGCGTCCAGAATAAGTTTCTTTCCGACGTATAACGTTTGCTAAAGATAGATCACTCTCAACATGACCACAGCCTAATCCAAGATCAATATCCCAATACTGTCCTCGCATGATACCAAAGTCGATCGTTTCTTCTTTACTTCTCTTCTAGGCGGCACTTTTGATGCACCTGATATGATATCAAATATCACATTCTGTGTCCCAACTCACTCCACCAGAGACCATTCTCTATTCCTCTTTTCAACACACTCCACATCTTATTGACAAAATCACCCACTTCACCAAATGATGCGTCTTATGAATTATAATAATGACTTAGCTTAAACCATTTTTTGTTCTTTTGGCCTTTAATGAATTTATTAAATATGTTACAAATGTATGTTTAGTTGTATCTCCACTAGGAATTATATAAATATTATATAAATAAAATAAATAAATAAATAAAATGTTGAAACTTAAATACTTTATTTTTCTTTAGATCCACGTCAATGCAAAGTGAAAATACTCCACATATAGTTCATGCAAGATCTTTAAGAACTGAAGAACCAAATATGGCAATAATTGATTGCAAGTCAAAAGTCTGGGTTGTTGAAAATACTTCAACTTTTAATGTTCCTGAAGAATCTAAAGACTGGTTCAAAAAACCCATTCCTAATCAACTTCAAAAGAAATCTACTCGTAAAAAAAATTCAGAATCCAAAGAATTGAAAACGCTTTATGAGGATTATTCTAATACACATTTAACAAACATACATTCATTGTCAATAGCTGACCGTGTGAAATTACGTAAAACAAGAAATAATTTAATTACTGCAACTAAAACAACTGAAGACTCACGCAACAAACTAAGATCAATCAAAAGCGAATATATGTACACTCCTAGTATTGTTAATACAAGAATTACAAGATCCTCAAAATTAAATATTAATTGTGTTGAACCTCCGAAAAAGTCTTTAAAAAAAAAACATGCACCTAACCGAGTTAAAGTTCATAGAGCTAAGAATACCACAACTGCAGTGCCATCAAAACCTAACGACTTGTTCAAAATACCCTTCTCAATTAAAAATGAAAATTCATCTTTCCCACAGATATTCTTTACAAGTATCCCAGAACAAAATAGAGTTAATAAGAATTCTCCACTTCTTACAAGTATACCTACAACATCAATTATTAAACATGAAGAAGTTTGTCAAGATAGAAATTGTTGTACTAAAATTTCAACGAATAATTGCATACACAAAAATGTAAGCTCTACTATGAAAACGGTCAACGTACAACATGGATTAAATGGAAATAAAATGATCACAAAGCCAAAAGAACTATCTGTTAAAAATATTTCCAAAAGCTCGAGCAGCCACAATAACGGTGTGTAGATACTTATATTTGATTATCTTTATTAATATAATTACTTGTTTTGTTTCAATACATATTTAAGAAAATTGCAAATTAAAATACAAAACAAATTTAAATACTTCACGTATTTTAAGGAATTTTTGAAATAGTATAAAAATTAAAAATTATTTTCTTGAAAATTATAAACTGAGAAAAATCAAATTGAAAAAATTTTATTTCCTGGTAAAATAACATAATATTGGAATAATTCACTACATTTAAGTTGCTATTTTCTAAAACCCTAAAATCACAATATTTTATAAGCTAAAAAATTTCTCTTTTAGATTTTCTAAAATTTCACCTTTATCGAATTGAAAATATATTCAATATAATATTACTTACCTATTACTAACCTAACCAACTTACTCAGACTCACCCGTGGCTCACCAATAACAAAATAACTGATAATGGCCAATACTGAGATTGATATAGATGCCTATAGATGTTTTCATAATACTGTGCATTTGTACATAGGCTTAAAAAAAAAAGTAGTAATTTTATTGGGGTTTGGTGGTGTGGTGTATCCTAGTATCCGTTACCGGTAATTTATTTTATTTATTTGTTTATTTAACGCCAATCGTCAATTCAAGAGATTTACAATACAAGTTATATACAGAAAAAATATAGTAATAATAGTGATAAAGTAATCTTATAAAAAAAACAAAGGTGGAACATAGTAATTTATAGTGCAATCAACTAAATATTTAATACAAATAAAAACATTGCATTACAATACAACTAAAAACTAACTAACTTAAGTTAATATATAAATTTAAAATATCATGATCTATAAGTTATTGAGTAGGCGAAGCATTCTATGTAAATGATGGTTATGAGAGTAGTTGAAACGGTGAGAAGGGGGGACAAGATAAAGAGTGATTTCTCGTGTAATGTACGGGAACGCGGAAAGTGATAGAGGTGAGAAGGTCAGGGGCATCAACTGCGCCATTAAGAAGAGAGGTGATAAAAGAAAGGTCAGCATCTACACGGCGAGAAGAAAGAAGAGGGATATTCAAAGAAGATCTAATGAATAAATAGTCATGGGGCGGGTGAACAATCTTGAGCAGAAAAGCAGTGTATGAGAGGAATCGGTTTTGAACTCATTCTCAACGTAATTGGTCTTTAGCAAAATATGGCCCACAATGACCCACTAGTAACCTACTGTACAGTAGAGCGACATCCACTTACCCACTTTTTTTATTTAATAATGAAAATAATATAATAATATTTTTTATTTTGTGTCTTATCATGCCCATGATTAGTGCCCCTATTTTATGTATAGAGTGCATACATATGAACTGTGCTGACATTTCTTAAACATACTTGACCTACGTTAGCAATTCTCTATTATACATCCGTGCTTCTAAGAATTGGAATGCATTAATGAATGCTAAAAACTAAAAACTAATATTGTGTTTTTTTTTATTTAATATTATATTTACAATCTACAAATTTACTGTAATCTACCATTAATTAAATTTTAAAATATTTTCAAGCTATGAAAAATGATATGAAATAATTTTTAATTGTTTAAAATGTATTATGATTAACCTAGTTACATATGAGAATACCTAACATGTACCTAATCAATAAAAAAAATTATTTAAAATAGGTAATAATTTAAATAAGTTTTTAAATAATTAGCTAAAAAAATGTATTTATTAAACTGTATGTTTTACTGCCAATTATCTTTTAAGTGTTTTTAAAATATTGAAATACTTTTACTTTCCACCGAAAAATGTTTATATAATTTAAAATTTATATTTATGCCAAAGTCTATTTTAATTTATTTATTATTAAATGTATATATTTTAATAATACTATATTATGCTTTATAGTTTATACAGAAGTCTTATTTCTGATTAGTTATAGATAGGAGGAAGTTAAAGTAAATCACTGAAATATTTCCCTGAAATGTCATATTAAAAATAAAGTCATATTATAACACTTTAATGCTATCGCTCAATTCTCTAAAATTATTTTTGTATTAAATAAAATTTAACTGTTTAAACTATAAAGTCACTGTTTTTGTCATTTTTTGTTATTTTTATAATTTTTATATTTTGTATTGTATTTAAGTATTACAATATATATACCTAATATATACATCTATATTTGAACTATTGAATAATCTAAGTATAATACTTAGAAAATATGAATAAGTACAGAAAGAGTAAGGTTAAAATTAACTTATTATAAATTAAGTCAATAAATTTTCAATAATATGATAACCAAATATTAACTTTTTTTTATTTTATTTTGTTGTGCATAGAGAATTTTTTTTAATCCATAACTTTCTTTTGATTTTAGCTAATTACAGTCATTTTTGTTTTTTGTAGGTATGTGTGTACTAAACACAAATTTTCCTATAAAAGAAACTGACAGATGTTGTAAATATTATACTATTATAATGAATATATAAATAATTAATAAAAATTAAAAATCCAGAAAAATAATATTTAAAAAATGATGTGTTGTGAAACCACAATGAGATTTCTTAAGGGGCCTGGTCGCGACCTGTTTTTTTGCTCAAAAATTTGCCTTACAGGAAAAACTCTCACGCCTTGTAGATTGGTCCGATTTCCGTAATTTTTTTTTGTTAAATAGAGGAAGACGTAGTACAGGGCGCATTGGACTTGGATTTTCAAAATTATTTTTTGAAATCTTATATACAAGTTTGAATTTAATCCATTTTTACAACTTTTTAGTTTTTGTATTATTATTTATTTTTAGCAACGTAATCAAAAATCAAAGTCCAATGCGAAAAATCCCTGTAAAAAATATTCTTCTATCTAACAAAAAAAAAATTACGGAAATCGGCCCAATCTACGAGGTGTGAGAGTTTTTCCTGTAAACTGTGTTTTTACCGATATAATACACCCTATCAATCCCCCCTAAATAGGTATTGGGTAGTAGATTAGTGGAAAAGTCTTATAATTGAGGTGGCAACTAAAATATAAAATTTAATTTTCAAATTTTATAGAATTGCGGAAAATTTGAAAAATCGCGACCAGGCCCCTTAAGAGGACATCACACCCGTATGTGTTGTCTCCGTCTTCCAAATGTGCAACATAGCAAAAACTTTTATCTTTCTGTGTTTGTAGTAGTAGCTGCAAAATTTTTGAACATATAGGGAAAAAATTATCTATGCAACAGGGTGCCTATATTTAAGATAGGTAACATATTAAATACAATAAAAGTTATTGTTTTAAAGTGATTATTGTTTTTTTTTCATTTGCTTATAAAAAATGATTGGATAGTGTAAAATAAAAAAAAAAAACAAACTGTTGCATAGATAAAGTTCTTCTTTACGTGTTGTCAAAATTTGATAGTTCTACAACAAATATGGTGGGAGAAGAGTTGTCCCGCGCAAAACAGTTTTTGCTATGTTATACATTTGTGGTGTGACATCCTCTTAAGTATAATATTATGTTCCTTTTGAATTTAATTCATGTACGCTAATTAAAAGCTGTACAAATTTGATCTTAATTTGTACAATCTGTTTCACAATATTTTGTATTTCTAAATAATATAGATTAAATAAATTATAAAAATAGTACAAATGTAAGATAATATAATTTTCTCATTAATGTATGAAATTATTATTTGTAATATTTATTTGAAACTATAATATTATGGAGTATAGACTATAGTGTAAGTTATAATTGTCAACCTTGTTTTAATACTGATTAAAATATTATTATTGTTAATTTTTGATAAGTTCTGTTTTGCATCAACTGTTTAAATTTGTGTGTGATGTGTATCCTTTTTTTTAATATATAGATACTTACTATTTTAGTGTTTTATTGATGGTTAACTATAAATTATAATTATATAAATTTCAAATATTTGTAATGTTGTAATTTTAACCATAATTAAAAGTTGTACTCTGTACACATGTTTAGTTATAATTAAAAATATTATTGATTGGTTTTTAATTACAATTACACTTTCAAAAATGGCATTTATAATTTATGTGTATTTTTTTATATGTATGTTAAATGTTTATTAAATAAGAACAATAAATTGTAATTGTATTAATTTATTTTGTAGCATCCCAACAAAAGTATCATATTTCTTGGTAAAATAAAAAAATATTAAGTAAATATTAATGTGTGAATACCACTATACCTGTGTTGGGTAGTTAGTAGGTACCTAACATAGGCAACAAAGATCACACGTTACTTTGTTTGTAATGTGCCATGTAATTTGTTAGAACTTTATCCAAGTAGGTACCTAAAAAAATGTAACATGTTTCCATTTGAGTTGTTCCAAGGAACTAGAATTTTAAAAAAATTGTAATAAATCGGAAAAATAATATCCTGGTAAATTATATTATTATATAAAATGTTAACTCGTCAAAATAAAATTCAGTATTAAAAAAAGTATAAAAAAAAAGATAATAATTACATAATATTATTATTATTTATTTTTATTTACAAATATATACTTATGATTATTGACTAATTAATATATCAAATTAAATATTGTTAGACAATAAGTTAAAAGTATAAAAATTAAAAATCAAGCTTGACCAATAATTAAAGAATCATTATTTAAAAAATAAGCTATTATTTAATGTTGAAAACAAATATTGAATACAATTAATCGTAGTGTAATTAAACAAGGTAGGTAGGTTTGGTATAGCTTAATTTCCCTCTGTGGCACTGCCAAGTGTCCTACATAATTGATTGTATATGAAATTTTTTTAGTTTTTCAAGAGCAAAAGTAATAGGAATAACCCAGGAACAAGGAAATTACAAACATTTTCACCCTTGGACATGAATGGGTCAATGAATAATAACAAATAATATTTTGTTTTGTATTTCCATTATTACTGTACTGTAGGTAAAAATGTATAATTCAGTAAAAAAAAATAAAGAGTTTTGAGTACCTACCTATATAAGCACTGAAATTATTTAGTAACTACATTTTTTAAATTTAAATTTACTGAAATATTTTATTATTCGTTTATTGTTATTTATGATTCTTCCATGGGGCATTTTTATTCATATTATATTGCAACGTCGCTCATCGTTTGCGAATCGTCTGATTAGATACCCGTGCAAACATATCGTTCATTCCAGTGGTGGATTTAAGTGTTGAAATATCCATAATATGCGTATCAGACATCAGTACCTAACATACTTACGAAGTATTGTTGTTTTTATTAACCTACTTAACAATATTATATTGTAATTTGCAATAGGTATAACATTTTATTTTTTTAGTGGTAAAAAAAAAATGAATTATATAATTTTGGTTGGTCCCCGTATATGTATTAGGAGAGGGACGCCATCGGAAGGAACAGAACTACTTTATGGCGAGGCTTTTTTATTTAAATTTTTTTCAGGGAATCTGTGTGGCTGTGTACCTATTTCGGGGAGTAAGAACGATGGTGTAAAAATAAATATTCGGAAATCATTAGCTTTTAAGTTATAGACCTACGAAGTTCACGATTTTCGGTGTTATACACATTCACACAACGCTATAGTTTATAACGAATTTTTATAGAAACCGACTACGCTCGCTAGAACAGCTTAAAACGGAATATCCCTCGAATTGATATGGAACATAACCGTAAGTAGGTACCTAGGCCACAGGGTAAAACTTAAAAAGGCTATAACTTTTAAACTAACATTTAACAACCAAAGATGAACCTCCATTTTTAACTATATTTTATAAAACATATTCATTTCAATAATTTTAACAATACAAAATATATATGGTATGGTCTTAACCTAATAACCTTTGTCTCAAAATATTTTCTTTTTTTTCTATTCGCCAATACTAGTCAACATTTACTATGGAAAATGATTAGCCCTTATCCGATAAAATAATTTATATATTTATTACTTATTTTAAATCTTAAAAAAAGATAAATCTTAAGAAATCTTAAGTAATTTTTATTTACTTGATTATAGGTGATCGATCGACAGTTTTTTTCTAGTACTAAAATCTAAACGTTATTAATTATTATAAACGTTTGAAAAAAACGTTTTTTATTTTGAATATCCTGACCTCATAATAACTGGAAGAAAATGTGCTCCGATCGATTATTAGTGGTGACGTGTACAAGGTCGCACACTGCATCCAACGAGATAATATTTCTTTGTCTTGGCGGTGCCGCCGCGGTGGAGGTAAAATTGTGCCCGGACTTGTGGACTCATTTTGCGGTAACCGCTACCGCTGGAATGTGTGTGGGGGGACAATTTCAGAAAAGTTTTCAGAATTAAAATCCGATCACCCCCAAATCCCCACACTGTTGTCTCGCTATTTTGTCTCCATTACTACATTTTTATATCGGTATCCATTTTTGAGGAATCAATTTATTAGTCGATAACATTATCGTTAAAGCAGGGCTAAACGATTATTGAGCTTGGTATAATAATAATTTGTTTAATAATACGAGAAAATAATAAATTAAAAAATGTTGATTTGAATGTTGTCTTGTAACGTAGCCTGGTTGCCAGTTGCCACATACATTATTTTATGTTCAATCGTGTTTTACCAGGAATAAGGTACCTATAAAATACCTATATTGACAACTGAAAAGTACATAAGTTAGGTATAGGCTCATAAAATATTAAAACATGTTGTATACTTAAAATTAAATTCTGGTTGAACTTAAAAATTCAACAGTTGTTATAACTTATAAAATGAACACTTCGTCTTCTGCATTTCCTGTCTTTTGGTACAATCCGATTCATGCTTTCTAAATATAATAAAACATTTTGTTCTCGATTAGCCCGCATAATAACCAATGTTTTTACTGTTAAATACTTTGTATTAATCAATTTTGAAAATTATTCATAATATCTAAAAATCTATATAATGCTTAATATTATTTTGATACTACATTTTGTAAAATATACTATGGTACCTACCTAGTAGGTATATAATAATATAGACAACTAAAGTACTAAACTCTAATAATGATTTTATAAAGTGAAAACTTACTTTGGCGATATACAGAAATCGTTGAAAAAAATATTTCTTCTACTCAATATTTCTTTTACACACACTGTAATATTGTCAGTCGATATTTTATAGCAATTCTCAAAACGTATAGTACCTACAATTTTAATCATTTTAGATACTGAGTGGAACGATGAATGTATAGATTTTACAATGATGTGTGTTTTTTTAATTTTTTTTTGTGTCTGTCATCACGTTTTAGGACAGTAAAAGTGCTTGGATTTTCTTCAACAGTATCTTTTCTGATAGGAAATAAAATCTAGTTGGTACTTAAGTACTTTGGGAGGTGAAAAGTAAATTTATTTCAGTAGTTTTCAAAAGCGGCGTGAAAAGCAAAATAAAAATTAAGGAAAAACGGGAATTTTTACACTAAAATCTGTTTTTGAAAATATCGATTTTGGTTTTTGGTGCAACTATTAAACAATTGACCGTAGGTACATGAAATTTTAACTGAATGTTTATATTAGCATTTTCTATACACGATAACATTTTTAAAATGTTTTGATTAATTTTGAACTGTTTAGGCACATTTTCATTTTCCATTTTTTTTAGTTTTTTTTCTAAAAATATCAATAAAATTTTATTTGTTGGTTAAAAAAGCTTGAAAATTTAATATAAGGCTCCTACTATATTGTTACAATGGCATTTGAAAAATATTAAAAATCCTTAGTCACAGTTTTTTTTTATAAGCATTTAAAGTTCAAAAATTGACAAAGTATGTAAAAATGACGAAAATTTCCAAATTATACTGAGTTAAAAATTCATAAAAAATTTTCTTTTTAAATCTAAGATTTGAAAATGTAATACAAGATTCATCATACATTTGTCTACCTTTATCAAAAAATAAAATTTCTACAAGAAAGTCAAATTAAATTTTTATGATTGTTTGAAATTCATATTTTTACAACATTGGATTCACTCAATTTCTCATGTAGCGATTTCCTTATTTTGTTGTAATTCAAAAACGAATGACTGTAGATACTTGCAAATTTTACTGAATGTTTATATTATCATTTACTATACACCGTACAATTTTGAAAATATTGAAGTTATACTTCTTTACGCACGGTAGTGAGGAAAAAAAAAAAGCGAACGGGCGGCGTGTACGAACGGGCGGCGCGTACGAACGGGCGGCGCGTACGAACGGGCGGCCGTACGAACGCGAAAGCGTACATGTCCGTAAATAAATAAATATTGTCATGGTAATGTTGTTTTATTATATATTATAATATATATATGTATATATCTGTATATATAAAACAGTAAGCTGATTGACTGCTATCAACGCACAGCTCAAACCATTGGACGGATCTGGCTGAAATTTGGCATACAGATAGCTATTATGATGTAGACGTGAGCTAAGAAAGGATTTTTCGAAATTCGCATTTTAAATAGGTGCTCAAACAGGGACATTGAGATTCAAGATAGAAATTGGAAATTTTATTTTTATTTATTAATAGTTACCATTGGTTACAGTCTACATTAGAAATTAGCATTTATTTATTGGTTGCCATTGGTTATTCGGGCAGATCAGGTACAAGCTTGCATCAAATCAAATTATTGAACATTGCCTACCAGAGTGGCTGAGTTGCACTTACCCCAGCAAGTTACACCCAAAAGGAGTTCAACAATCATAATTTTTTTAAGAGTTGTGATTTTTTACGAGCAACCAAATTTGTTATATGAATAATTAATGATCAATTATTATTTATTTTTATTATTATTATTAGTATTCACTCACAAATCTATTGTCTGGATAAAAACAATACTACAAACAATTATCCATCGATCTGTCGAATAAAAATATAAAAAAAATAATAAAACTATAAATAATAAATAATTCCGGATACTTCTTCTCATTTTTTAAATTAATTAATATTGAAGTTATACTTCTTTACGCACGGTAGTGAGGAAAAAAAAGCGAACGGGCGGCGCGTACGAACGGGCGGCCGTACGAACGCGAAAGCGTACATGTCCGTAAATAAATAAATATTGTCATGGTAATGTTGTTTTATTATATATTATAATATATATATGTATATATCTGTATATATAAAACAGTAAGCTGATTGACTGCTATCAACGCACAGCTCAAACCATTGGACGGATCTGGCTGAAATTTGGCATACAGATAGCTACCTATTATGATGTAGACGTGCGCTAAGAAAGGATTTTTCGAAATTCGCATTTTAAATAGGTGCTCAAACAGGGACATTGAGATTCAAGATAGAAATTGGAAATTTTATTTTTATTTATTAATAGTTACCATTGGTTACAGTCTACATTAGAAATTAGCATTTATTTATTGGTTGCCATTGGTTATTCGGGCAGATCAGGTACAAGCTTGCATCAAATCAAATTATTGAACATTGCCTACCAGAGTGGCTGAGTTGCACTTACCCCAGCAAGTTACACCCAAAAGGAGTTCAACAATCATAATTTTTTTAAGAGTTGTGATTTTTTACGAGCAACCAAATTTGTTATATGAATAATTAATGATCAATTATTATTTATTTTTATTATTATTATTAGTATTCACTCACAAATCTATTGTCTGGATAAAAACAATACTACAAACAATTACCCATCGATCTGTCGAATAAAAATATAAAAATAATAATAAAACTATCAATAATAAATAATTCCGGATACTTCTTCTCATTTTTTAAATTAATTAATATTTTTTTCTTTCTTTTTCACTCACTCACGTGTACCATTCAAAAGAAGTTTAACTTCCCGCGCGCGTACTGGTAACACACATGGTTTTTTTGACTCTTTTTGAGCTGTTTACGGACATTTTCAGTTTCCAATTTTTTTAGTTTTTTATTCTATAAATATCAATAAAGTTCTATCTGTTGGGCCAAAAAGTGTAAAAATGTAATACAAGGCTCCTGATATATTGTTACAATAGCAATTGAAAAATATAAAAATACATAGGCACAATTTTTTTTTATAACCATTTAAAGATCAAATTTTGACAAAATTTATCAAATTTAAAATTGAATAATTATTTTGTAGTTAAAAATGTATAAAATGTTCAACTTTTATATCTAAGAATTGAAAATTTAAAACAAGGTTCCACGTAAATAGGTAAATATAAAAATTACTTTATTTACAATAATATCATCAAATATACCTACTTAGTAATATCATAGGCTGACTGAATCGTTTTTCTTATACAATGATATTATATCATTGAATTCAAATTGAATACCATCCATTATACAGTGACCCACTTGTAACCTACTGTACAGCAGAGCACCTTTTTTTAAAATGTTTTTCTTTGGAATAACGGTTGTCGTAAATACTTAAAAACGCTTTTAAAACTTTTTAAGTTAATAAAACTATTTATCAATTTTAAAATTAAAATTTTGAAATTCAATTTCAATTTTTTCAATGGGTACTGGTTTTAATCTAGACAACAATAGAAAATTGTGTTTATTAAGAATTTTTCGTAATAGGTACATGGTAAAATTAAATTAACAATTGTATACTGTTAAAACTGTACCTACTATTGTAACTGAATGCAAAAAATGTTTACCTATATTTAGCTATTTATCAGTTTCCTTTATTAGATATTAGCGGGTCCCGCGCACCTTATTGCTTGTGAAAAATTACAACTTTTAAAAAAATTGTGATTTTTCAACTCCTTTTGAATGCAACTCAGCCTCCCCCCAGTAGGCAATCCTATTACCGGATTACGTCGGATCGCGGACAATATGCGACAGCATATCAAGTAGGCAATGTGTGAAAATTCGACACAACAAGTGAATTGAATTGCCTAAATGTTACTCCTTAATAAATGATCGGTATTAGTTCTTGGAAGTCGGACAAATTATACCTATATTTTTTAGGGATACACAAATCCCTATAGTTATAATTATTATACCATAATATACTATGCTATAGAAATACTATCTTAAGTTTTCTATAACAAAATAGGTATATAGATACTGTTCAGCTCTGCAAAATAGTATTGTCACATAAATTTACTATGAGAATAATAATATAATATAATTCATATTTGTTATATATCATTTATAATTATATATTTAGTAATCATATGACAGTGGTTTCTGATTTTTGGTGGATAATAAATATTGTGTAAACAATAAAAATACTAAAATAGGAAAAATTAATCATAAGCCGTCGGGAGTACCAAAATGCTGTTGCCCACGGACAGCAATATCTTAAATATGGCCATGACAATAATAATCAAAATGAAAAAATGCATAGTACCTATTTGATTCTTATACAGGTATTCTACTTCACTAGTTACTATACCCTTAACTAGTTAAGTTTACCGTAATAACAATTTATATAATAAAATAAAATTAATGTTAGGTATTTTATAATTTTACATTTTATTTTAATTTTTTCGTAATTTGCAAATTACCATAATTTGGACATAATTTATGAAAAATCACGGGGCCCTGAACATAAAAGGGCACTACAGATACTAGGTATGCTATGCCACCGTCTTGCGACTTATAATGTTATGTGAATATGAATTATTGTCCCCCTTTATTTTATCGTTTTATCATTGATAAATGAGTTGCAAAATGGTGGCATAGCATAGCCATTATATGTAGAGCCTTAGACATAATAATATGTCGCATTAATTGTCTTCCCATAACGCCCGACACCGTCACCATCGCGTATAATATAATATAATTATTGTGGTATACCGTATGCGTTCTACCTCCAAGCGAAAACACCAGTCATGGATAGAACGCACAATACAACAGCAACTTGTTCGAAGGCGGTCGATTCGGCCAACAGGAGTGGGAGTGTCGGTCGGTATTTTGATATTCTTTTCTATGGTCACTCGCGACGTTGCCCGTCCCGTCTGGTTGTATAGGTACTTATTAGTTATTATTACTTATACCGTGCTTATTACTTTGCTCTATCTATTGCCCGTGCTCGAAGTGCTCTCGCAGTCTGTGTGCATTTTATAGTTACGAAAATTACTTATTTACATAATTACGCACTTTATTGATCGAAAAAACGAGTCCTGCAGGCTCCCCGGACAGCTAAATTATTGTCGCTGTAATCGTTTCGGCGCGCTGATGATATCAACGGAATTGAATCTATTGAAGGTAATAATATTATAATTAATAATAGGTATACATCAATGCTATTAATACGTCTTATGCTCTTATGACGTGATATATATATATATATATTACGAATTAATAACTTATGTTGCCGTAAAATAACAGTATCGTCTCGGATCAATTAACAAATAACAATACACTAATAATTCTATATTTTTAACCAATATTATACTTATTTACATGTTTGAACATAAACAAGTGTTAGTTCTTTGTAGATATATTTTATATATATGTTTAGGCGTATTGCCGTATTTCAAGTTTCCGACGTTACTTAATTATGATACAACACTAAATATAGTAAATACTATTATATGATGTATATTTATCCGTATTTACTTTCAAATACCTTTTCAATTAATGCTTAAACATTTTAAACGGTTTTGGTCAAAACTGGTTGTTTGATTCCGATTAACTGACCGTTATGTATCATTTTTATTTAATGTCCAATGTAATTTATGATAGCTTACAATTATATTATTATAGTTCGTTACTCGCTCTTATGAGTGTTACTTTTTTAGTTATAATTAGACAATCAGTACACCTATATATATATATATATCTAGCAATATTATTTTCTACGGCTTGTCGACGTTATCACTTTTGCGCGGTTCATTCCACGAGTTTTTCCGCTACTGTCTTTGTCAGACGTATAGCGTTATCACTTTCGGTCGCTCTTATCGATCGGCGCCCGGACGACCGACCATTGACCACAGATGTACTGTATACCTAGTTATCTGTGCTTCCGACGGCCGACGCGCCAGTAGTGACGGCGTTCTGTTTACGTTGTTACCGATGCTGTTTGTGTAATTTGTGTGTCTCTGCAAGATTCGCGTTCTTCGTTTTCGTATTTTGTAGTTTGTACGCATCGCGGTCGACAACTGCAAACAACATACATTTGAAATTTCGGAATCGTCTGCTCATATGCAGTTCGAATACGTTTCAAGTGAGTTCGTATTTTAATGTTCCTTTACGAATGCCGTCAGATATCTTAGGCATGCAAATATGCAATGAAATACCATCGATGCTTTTTTGAAATTCTGTTAATTTCAGATTATCGAAAAATTCTAATGACAATATGTGCTATTTGCATATTATGCGGATTTGTGTTTTTTGGCAACTCATTAAAATACTATTTAGCTTGGTCAAAGTATTCTTGCCCACAGTGGCGGTTCTAGCTATGGGCAGGGTGGGCAGCTGCGCAAACCAAAAATTCTGGTGCCCTTACTTTAAAAATGTTGTTTTGATCTTTTACTAAATTATTATGATAATTTGCAATAATAAATTGTATAACTATCATTATATTGGTGACAAACTGGTAGTTACTAGTTATTAATGTCGCTTCTACTCTAGCGACTAATTTTTGCAATTTAGCAATCTATACGACTATAACCGTGTACACTTGACATTTACACCAAATTTTTATATTATCATCTTCCACAGGTGGCAACATTTTACAAACTATTTTGACTCGTTTTGAGCTATTTATTTAATTATATAGGTAGCTATATCTTTTATTATTTTTAAAATCTTTATAGGTAATACATATTGTAGGTAATTATTATTATTTTAAGGAGGGTGGGGGGCTTGAAATTTAATTGCCTACAATTTTATTTTATTTTCCAATCTAATAGTTTTAAACGTTTCAACTTTTCAACTTTTCTAGTAGAAAATATGCCCTGATCATAAACTTTTATGGAGGTCTATAGAAAAAAATTGGGTCTAGTTGGAACTTGGAAGGTCAAAATTGTAAATTCTCAGTATTTTTTAAAATAATCGGGAAAAACAAAAATAAATAAAAATTTGTTAAAATTGTTTGGTAACCTTTGTTTGACCGTCTCCGCTTGGATTGCATTTCATTCATTTTAATTTTTTTTCTTCTAAAAACGTTAATAAAAAATTATTCGGGCGGTTAAAAAGCTTAAAAATGTAATACAAGTTTTTATTATTGCTATCTAAAAATATTAACGGTACATAGTCACGATTATTTTTATACCTACCTAACCATTTAAATTTCAAATATTGACAAAACCACAATTAATTTGTAGTTTAAAATTTATAAAATATTAAATTAAAATATAATATTTGTATAGCTAAGGCTTGAAAATTTAGTACAAGGTCTCTCATTCAAGTGGTTCATATTTTTACCAAAATATTACTGATTATTTTAGGAAAATTGGTATGCAGATACAATGTTTATGCAAAAATTAATTTCTTCTGGTGAGATGTATATGAATTTACGTCTTGCTTACTAAGTAAATGACGGCAGTTAAAATTTGATAAATTAAATAATATTTTTAAAATTTAATATTAATACTATTAATAGAGAAGCTTTAACCCGTTAGCCCCCCCTCTTGCATACGCCACTGCCTTGAAAACTATAAGCATGAATATTTTATTAAGAAAATGTTTTGGGGGGAAGGAATGTTAAACGCAGTTAAGACCTAATTATACTTAAATGTATATAAATGTATTATTGTCCATATAAAAATTTAGTCCTAGAACCTCGTCTGCTATTGTAAATTGGACTTAAACTTTGTAACTTTAAAAGTTTTATCCGTCAGGGATTGCATGATTTTTTTTATATTTGGCCCCATAGGATAAAATGTTTACACAGTAGTTAGGTACAAAATATTTTTAAGTTATTACTTTATATTGCGATTTTGTAATAATTAAAGTGTGTGAATAATTATCTTGTAAACATCAAGTCATTATTTTATGAATATACATTTAAAAATACATTATAGGTAATAAAAACCGTTAAGTAATAATATGTGAAACAATCTCGGCAAATTTCTATCAAGGTATCTCTGAATAATATAGGCTTTATATAATGCACTTATATTATTTTTCGTCTTTCTCTCTTTTATATAAACCACAACAGTTCAAAGTTGGTGAAGAGCCGGTTACTGTAGGAAGTGACTACTCGTTATAGGTGCCTACTTTAAAATTTCTAATAGGTATAATTTTGGAACTAAATTAAACTACCACAAGGAGAGGCAGTGGCGTAAATTGGGTCCAATTTCTGGTGGTGCAGAGGCATATTCTTAACCTATAATTTCCAACACAAAAATAATCCAACTTTCTAAGTAAAATCCTTCCTAACAAAAAAAAACTATATATTTATCCATACATTTTGTAAACATTTGAACTTCAAATGCTTATAAAAAAAATTGTGGCTATGTATTTTTAATATTTTGCAACGCTATCGTAACAATATATCAAGAGCCTTCCATTAAATTTTCACGCTTTTAACCAACAAATAAAATTTAATTGATATTTATAGAAAAAAAAAACTAAAAAAATTAAAAAATGACAATGTCAGGAAACAGCTCAATGAGAGTTAAAATATTTTCAAAACTTTGTGGTGTATAGAAATTTAAAATATAAATATATAAATTTTCATTTATTTACAGTTAAAAGAGAGAATATTTAACCCATTTAGCATATTTTGGAATATTTCGTAAATTGTGAGCAAAAATTTGTATTTATTTTTATTAATTTTAATATTACGGTACTCTGAAAAATTTTTTTGACCATTTACAATTTATTTTTTTTTTTCATTTTGATAAAAATAAAACACGCAGTATTATCAAGGTTTATCTATGTATATCTACTGATGACATCAACTTATAAGTTTATCAATTATTCAAATATCAAAATTTTGTTTTTGTGTTTTAATATTACCTATACTGTTATATTTATATTATATTCCAACTTCTTACTCTTGCTAAAGTGCAATACTATTCCATTAGGTATAATATGCAACTCTTAATACCTTATTAATATCTCACTATTAAAATATAATTGAAAATAAAATTTAAAAAAATAAATGCATAATAAAGCATATAATGATGTTTTTTGATTATTTTTGCATATTTCTTAAATTTTTGATAGAATATTATGAAGGTTTTTTAGAGAATATTAGCATCATATTTTGGGTATTTTAAGAGAATATAAATCCGGTCTTTAATTATTATAAATAAAAAAAAAAAATATGGAAATATTTTTCAAAAGTATTATTTTTTTTCTCATATTCACAAGATATGCAAATTAATTTAATGTGATTGTTGATCTTGTCTAATAAACAACCCAATTGACAATTGAATAATTAGAATATTGGAAGATAAGAAATATTTATTTATATTTTATTTTATATGTGTTACAAATTTCAAAAAGTAAAATATTATCAACAAGTTCAAATATATGTTTTATAATATTATTAAAAATTTTTGTACATCTTAGGTAATACCTTATAATTTTGTTTATTGTAACATTAATAGCTTTACCAATAATATTCATAAATAGGATTCTATAAATTCTAATAAGGATAATAGTATTTGATAATTTGAACTCCCAATCATTTTATACATATGACAATTTTTTTTTAATATAAGTAGAAAATTTTATACAACCAATAAGTCATCTCCTGATATTATTAACACAAAAATACAGAATCAGGGCTGGAAGTAGGTAAGTCACTTTTTTAAAATTGACTCACTTTAATTCACTTATTTAGAAAATAAGTCACTTATGTCACTTATTTTCAAAATGTACTTAGATTTATATTTAAACTGCATATGGCCACCAACTTCATATTTGAATGTACAGTAACATGCCTGAATCACGGAAAAAAGTCTTGATGAAAATAAATGAAAATATATCAAAACTGAAGTATCAATATATTAAAATTGTATTGAATAATACATTTAAGTTACATAAAATATTATATAATATAAAAAATGTTAATTGCTTACTTAAATCATATATTAAATTATAATACAATTTAATACAATAATCAATAATAAATATAATTATAGTACCTACCTATATAATTATAATAAAAATGTAATATTATAATTAAGTACACCTCTTTCTTGTGTTATGACTTACGGCTGTTGAATAGGCCTGTTTATAGGCATGTTATATGTATAACATATTATTATACCAAAATCTTTGTTTTTATGTAATGTTCCTAATCAAACTTTCGTATATTTATTAGTCTACCATATTTGAAATCCATCCGGGATAAATTCCTATTATAACAAACCATGGGTGTGTTTTTTAGTTATGATTAAAATAAAGGAAGTTCCTAAACAATGATCTTGAATATTATTCTAAATTATAAACATTATAAATTGAAATGGGTAATATGATATGATTTAATCATTTGCTATTAAAATTTGTGTTTATTATTATCATTATTTTTTTGTAATTTCAACAAAGTTAAGTAAGTTAGAATCAATTGAATCATAGGTATGTAGAGATTCAAAGACAAATGTTTAATAACTGGTAAGTTGTTATGAAACAAATGTATGTAGGTAACTTTTTTGTCACTTTTATGAATAAATTCAGTCACTTAGTCACTTTCTTAAATAGCTTTAACCACTTCCAGCCCTGCAGAATGCATTTCAAAACCGCATTGAATACAGTTAACATAGATAAGTTCAGTAATAAATAATAATAAATATCAAAGAATAATAACTGATCGTTTTTGAGAAAAAAAACATGATATAAATGACACGGCATAATATTTCATCATTAAATACTTTATTATATTTATTATAGGCAGTTAAAAGTGAACTTAATCGATAAAAAAGGTGCTCTGCTGTACAGTAGGTTACAAGTGGGTCACTGTATAATGGATAGTATTAAATTTGAATTCAATGATATAATATCATTGTATAAGAAAAAACGATTCTGAGCGGAGACGGTATGTCAGTCTAGGTATAAGACATATTATTTACTTATCTATCGTATTAAAAAAAATTACCTAAAATAAGTACCTATAATAAATTCCAAATTAATCATATCACAATATCCATTAGGTACTTATAATGCGTTATACGTCAACAACAACCCCTGATACTGTCATAGTCCATACTCCATTGATAAATAATAGTGTACTTAAGAAGTTTCAAGTACCCACGAATAATATAACACCAATCACAACAAAATAACTAAAATAGTTATCCTAGGTTTTTTATTATGTAATTTCGTCCAAATATAAACTTAAAATGACTATAAAAATAAACTGTGCTTATTTATTTTTTAGATTTTTTGGTAACAGAATTAACTACTTACGTGGAATCTTGTTTTAAATTTTCAATCCTTAGATATTAAAGTTGAACATTTTATAAATTTTTAACTACAAAATAATTATTCAATTTTAAATTTGATAAATTTTGTCAAAATTTGATCTTTAAATGCTTATAAAAATAAATTGTGTCCATGTATTTTTAATATTTTTCAACTGATATTGTAACAATATATCAAGAGCCTTGTATTACATTTTTACACTTTTTGGCCTAACAGATAAAACTTTATTGAAATTTATAGAAAAAAAAACTAATAAAATTGAAAACTGAAAATGTCCGTTAACAGCTCAAAAAGAGACAAAATATTTTCAAAAGTATATGGTGTATAGAAAATGCTAATTTAAATATTCAGTGAAATTTTCATGTATCCAATGTTGTAAAAATTTGAATTTCAAACGTTCATAAAAATTTAATTTGACATTCTTAAAGATATTTTTTTTTTTTTTGATAAAGGTAGATAATCTTATAAGGAATCTTGTATTACATTTTCAAATCTAAGATTTAAAAAGAAAAATTTTTACGAATTCTTAACTCAAAATAATTTGCTAATTTTCGTGATTTTTCCATATTTTGTCAATTTTTGAACTTAAAATGCTTATAAAAAAAACTTTGACTTAGGATTTTTAATATTTTTCAAATGCCAGTGTAACAATATAGTAGGAGCCTTGTATTAAATTTTCAAGCTTTTTTAATCAGTAAATAAAATTATATTAATATTTGTAGAATAAAAACTAAAAAAAAAGAAAATGTGCCTAAACAGTTCAAAATAATTCAAAACGTTATCGTGTATAGAAAATGCTAATATAAACATTCAGTCAAAATTTCATGTACCTACGGTGATTTGTTTAAGAGTTGAAAACCAAAATCGATTTTTTCGAAAACAGATTCTAGTGTAAAAATTCCCGTTTTTCCTTAATTTTTATTTTGTTTTTCACGCCTCTTTTGAAAACTACTGAAATAAATTTACTTTTAACCTCCCAAAGTACCAACTAGATTCACTTTCCTATCAGAAAAGATACTGTTGTGAACTACTGTAAATAAGAGATACAATGTTTTTCATCAATTCAGTAAATTTTGACTGGTGTTGCTTACATATGTTTATTAAGTAATAGTACAAAACTATAATAAGTACCTAGAGTTAAAATGTATGACCAAAGATCGCAAGCTAATGCATTAATAAGTTCTGAAAATTGAAATGTGCATTTATATGCACCTAAAAATCTAAATCTGAAAGACTGCACTTATAATAGTATTATATACGTACTATATTTAATAATTTATTTTAGTACAAACTTGAATACCTATATGGTTTGTTTTTTTATTGAATGTGTTCAGTGATTTAGTTAGATATAGCCCCATATAGGTGCATGACGTCAATGGGCAAGTAATACGTCGTTGTTCAAGAAAAATCAATTTTGCGATTTATACATAAAAAAAGTCTGAAAAAATAACACATGATTGATAATTATATTAATAATAATAATAATTGCCGAGGAGATTAAAGAATTAATTGTAATTTTGACGTAACTTGATTACATGTTATCAGTGTTTACGTTTTTGTCTCTCCTGAACATTTTACCTCTTTGAGATAAGACGTACTACTCGCCCATCCACGATGAGTTAATTTGTTTTTATAAAGTATTATTTAATCTAGAACACGCCATGAAATAATTTATTCTATTCATAATAAGTTGGAATTAAAATGAAATATTCTATTTTTTATAATTGATTAAAAATAATAATAATGCTTATACTAGAGTAGAGCTACCTACATAACATGTTTTTTAAGAGAACGCCACAACCGCACATGTTGTCTCTGTCTTAAAAATATAAAACATAGCAAAAACCATTTTGCCCGGGGAAAAAATCGAGAAGGCTACAGTCATTACTAAGAAACAACATTTTTACCACATAAAAAGAAAAACTTTGGCCTTGCAATACCAATAGTTTTTATTTTTTTTTTGATAGGTATCGAAACTACAAAAAAAGTTATTTAAGTCTGACAAACACAAACAATAAGAACATTTTTCATATAAGTGATAACAAAAAAAAAAGATATTACACAGCCAATCCTTTTAATGTGGGGAAAATTTTGTTTCTTAGTTATGACTATAGCCTTCTTGGTTCGTTCCCTCGCAAATCAGTTTTTGCTATGTTTTAAATATTTTGTAAGATGGAGACAACACATGCAGACAAACAAATGTTTAACCAATATTAGCAAGTCAATATAATTAATGATTCAATATATTATTATTAATTTTTTGTATTGGATCTACTCTGAGAATATCTGATTGTTGTCCATAATTGACAAACTATATACATAACAATAATATATTAATTAGAGACATTTTAATCAATTTAAGATATTTTTCAGGTTTAATGGTAATCATACTGAAGAAATAAATGATTTTCAATCTGATAAATCATAGAAACTAATATGGATTTAGATTCATTGGAAGATCCTAACAACTACAATTGTTGCAAAAGTAGTCAAATAAATGTCATTAGTAGTACAAGTGGTACAGAAGTTACCAAATTAAATGAATCTACTTCAACTAAAGAACAAAAACAAAACAAAACTGAAAAATTTAAAATTATTGAAATATCTAAACTACAGGTGCCAGTAAAGCCAATTATTGCATCTACTTCTGTAATAAATCCACCTAAAATAAATGAAAAAAATATAAATTCTCACTACACAAGTAGTTCACTAGATAACAGCAGTAGTACAAGTGGTATAGAAGTTAGAAAATTAATTGAATCTACTTCAATTAAAAAACAAGAACAAAACAAAACTGAAAAATTTAAAATTCTTGAAATATCTAAACAATGGGTGCCAGTAAAGCCTATTATTGCAACTACTTCTGTTATAAATTCATCTAAAATAAATAAAAAAAATATAGATCCTCACTACACAAGTAGTTCACTAGATAACAGCAGTAGTACAAGTGGTATAGAAGTTACCAAGTTAATTGAATCTACTTCAACTAAAGAACAAAACAAAACTGAAAAATTTAAAATTCTTGAAATATCTAAACAGGTGCCAGTAAAGCCTATTATTGCAACTACTTCTGTTATAAATTCATCTAAAATAAATAAAAAAAATATAGATCCTCACTACACAAGTAGTTCACTAGATAACAGCAGTAGTACAAGTGGTATAGAAGTTACCAAGTTAATTGAATCTACGTCAACTAAAGAACAAAACAAAACTGAAAAATTTAAAATTCTTGAAATATCTAAACAGGTGCCAGTAAAGCCTATTATTGCAACTACTTCTGTTATAAATTCATCTAAAATAAATAAAAAAAATATAGATGTTACCAAATTAAATGAATTTACTATAACTAAAGTAAAAGACCCAAACAAAATTGAAAATATAAAAAATGTTGATAGTAAAAATGTTGAAATATCTATAACACGGGGTGTGCCATTAACGAAAATGATTGCAACTACTTTACTTATAAATGCACCAAAGAAAAATGAAAACCATATAGATCCTCTTAATTCTCATTCTGACTTGAGCACTTTATTGAATAAAAATAATAGTGCACTTGGTATAGAAGTTACCAAATTAAATGAATCTACGTCAACTAAAGTACAAGAACAAAACAAAAATGTAAATTTTAGAACTGTTGATAATAATGATGTTAAAACATCCAACCAACAGGTGCCATTAAAGAAAATGATTGCAACTAAATTTGTTTTAAATACACCTAAGAAAAATGAAAATAATATATATCTAAGACCGAACAATTTTTCTTTAAATTTAGAAAAAATTGCTGTTCCGAAAGCAGTTCTTTCTAATATAAAATTTATTCCTCCAACTTTGTCTAACCAAATTAAAAAACCACCAACAATTGCTTTAATGCCCACAACTACGCTCATCAATCCAAAAACTACAATTATTACAAGGTTACAACCCAAGTCATATCCTGGTAAAATTACTAATAATAAATGTGTTCCAACATTGAAACCAGGGTTCAAAATAATATCTACCAATGACCCAAAGTCAAAAATGTTTTTAATCCCAAAAGGAGTTAATTATATATTTCAAACAATAAATAAAGAAGAAGTTAAAAACCAATCATTGCCAAGTTTTAATTCTGCATCAACTCTGTCAGAACCATTAAATTCTATTATACCAGTATCAGTTGCTGAAAAGTTTAATACAATTGAAAAACCAAAAATTCAAAATAAAAATTCAAAATTTGTTGTTAGCTGCAAGGAATTTCAGAATCAAAGATTCAAAATTCTATTAGATAAAAAAATAAAGATAAATGAAAAAAATGTCAAACGCTACTACGAATCAAGCACACATTTTGAACTTTTATTTCCACGTTCTTCAAAAAAATTTGTTAGATATCTGAAAAGGCGTCATACAGATATACCAAATCCTAAAGTAATAAAGAATGCAGATTCTTCAAAATCTAACCATGTTCAACAAGTAAGAGAACAATCATTCATAACATCATCGTTGAATGAAATTAAAAATACAATTAATTTTGTCGGTACAAGTGGTAAGAAAAAATGTATACCCCATACTATTACAAGTAAAGATGTAATTGATAATCATACAAACGTGGTTATTGAAAATAATAAGACTAAATTAAATTCTAATGTTAAAAATGAATTATTGCCTCCTCCACCTGGATTTATCCCACTGTCATCAAGGCCTGAATCTTCAATACTTAAAACATATGGTCAACCGTTAACTGTCCCAAAATATGGTTTGTATAAACTATAAATTATTATACATTCTCTTCTACTAACTACTTTTGTTTGTTTTATTACAGGTAATTTTTCTAATAAAAATCTAAGCACTGTAAGATTAGTACCTTATAATTCAACTAACCAACCACATACAAAATTAGATTGTAAACAATATTTTATAAAAATTGTGAAAAATAATGGTAGTACTTCCAAAAGTACTATTGCTACAGTTTCTTCTGATAAAATGATGAAAGTAATTCCTACTAAAGTGTATTCACCAAAAGTACGGTATATTGGATGTTTTTAATGAAAATAGTACTTAAATAAAGCTTGTATTTTTTCAGAATCCAAAGATTAATATAGCACCTAAAGGAAGTCAAAATAAAATACCATTGTCAAAACCAACTACCCTTCAATTACTTTTTCCAAAAGAAATGAAAAAAGAAAAACCAAATCCAGGTATAACAATATTTAATATTTATTAACTCTTACTCCATATTATTACAAGAAGAAATTTTATTTTTCAGCTTATTGTATAAAACGTCCATATCGTTGTCGATATGAATTTTGTCAATTAATTATAGACGAATCTAAATTGATTGATAATATGTATTGTAGCTTGGAATGTAAAAAGTTTGATACCAAACTGCAGATAGCTAATAAAAGTTCTTGTGACATTGAACAAGCACGGGAAGAAACCCCAATTAATAAACCTGTAATTGATCGAAAAATGCTTTTAGCCAAATTGAAAAGTAGAATTAATAAAAGAAAGCAAAGTTTACCATCATTCCAAAAACAATATGAAGCTGCTCAACAAGTTGATTTGGTTAATGTCGTAAACCCTGATAATGAGACCTGCAAGATGCCACCACCAATACCAATAACTGTAAAACATACTTTTCAAAAATCACGAAATAGAAGAAAACTTTCAAAAGCAAATGAACCTACAATAATTGTTGAAAACGTATAATGATATATTATATAATTTAATTTTTAATAAGTAGTATAAGTTTTCTTTAATTTTTCAGGGTAAAATAGAAAATGAAAATATATCAAGCTATTTGGAACACACTGATTATATACCGGCTCCAAAAAAATTATTTGATAATCCTTTTCCAAATGATTGTAACCCATTTAAAGTTGGACAAAGATTAGAAGGTATCGACCCAGAACATGAAGCATTGTTTTGTGTAATGACTGTAGTAGAAGTTGTTGGTAATTATCAAGTTTATTTTTATATATATTTAAGATTTACTTAATAAAATTTTAATTTTCACCAGGTTATCGCATTAAGCTACATTTTGATGGCTACCAAGATATATATGATTTTTGGGTAAATGCAAATTGCCCAGATTTGTTTTATCCTAGATGGTGTGAGCAAAACTCTCGCACTTTACAACCACCAAAAAATTATAAACTGCCATTCAATTGGACTGATTACTTTAGAATGCCTGGTGTTGTGCCTGCGCCGAAATGGAATTTTCCTATTGCAATATATATGGTTGTAAGTTGTACAATTAACTATTTTTATATGAATATTATACATACTTGATTCCTTTTATATGAACTATGTTTCATTGGTTTCTATACATAGTATATAATATATATGGATATATAATAATATGATGATCATTTTTGTACCTAGAATCGTACTACAGATCACTCATTTTGTATTGGAGCTAAATTAGAAGCTTTAGATAAATTAACCCGCACACTACCAAAACAGCTTATATGTGTTGCTACTGTTGCTGATATTTTGGGTAATCGTATACGTATTCATTTTGATGGTTGGACAGATGATTTTGACTATTGGACGGATATCACATCAACTAATATACATCCAATTGGATGGTGTGATAAAAATGGTCGAACTTTGTGTCCCCCTAGTGGTTACGATAGTAAATATATATATATATTTTTTTTTTAAATTTTGACTGATAAATGTATATTATATTAATACTGACATTTATTTAGATTGTAGAGGGAAAAAACCTTTTTCATGGACTAAATACTTACAAGAAACGAATAGTGAACCTGTACCAGAAGATGCATTTATTCGTAGACCATTACGAGAATTTACTAATAGCATGGCAATTGAAGTAGTTGATATTGCTAATCCTTCATTAGTAAGAATTGCTAAAGTAGTAGATGTTAAAGGGGATGAACTTAAAATACTTTACGATGGATTTGATCCTATATATGCATACTGGATTGAAGACGATAGTCCAAATATTCATCCACTTGGATGGTGCTTGAAAACTAATCACCCCATTGAACTATTTAAAGGTAAACATTTATATTGTATTCAAATTAATAACTATAAATTAAATTTTGTCATTCTAACAACTTAAAAATATATATATATACATATGTATATGCTCTGATATATAGTAGAGTTTGAGTGTACCTCATTATTGAGAGTAGGTCACTGTCAGTGGCGCCGAACCTTTTTTAAACCACTGGGGTAAACCTTGTTTAAGGGCACCCACCTACCTATCTTTTATACATAAAAGCAGTCACTCATGACCCACCCACCCCCACATTAATTAAAATAGTTCTGGGGAATTTTCCCCAGTTGAACCCCCGTGTTCGGCGCCACTGGTCACTGTAATAGTGTAATGGGTATGTTAAATTTGAAATCAAATTATAGTATATGATATAAAAAAAAAGAAGAGTCTGTGTGAAATTATGGTCTAACTTTACGTTACTTTGGTTTCAAAACAATTATTTTAATAAAAATATTCAAATTTTAACAACTTATGTTCATTTTTTTCTCTGATTATTTTTTCTAAGTACAGAGAAGTTTTTGGTTTTAACCCACTAAACTAGATTATATGATAGGGACATTTGTTTACTAAATAAATTTTCTTCAGACAAAATAAAAATTTTAAAAAAAACACATTGTAATATCAATACATTTTTCACTCCATGCATTATATAAATTTTAGATTCTGAGCAGAGCTATGAATGTATTGATTTTACAAAGATTGAATGATGTAGGTTTTTTTTTTGAGCATGTACACGATAAGTAGTTGACATAATCCTTCGATTTTCAACTTCAGTATCTTTTTCAAAGTGAATCTAGTTGGTGCATTAAGGAGCTCAAAATTCCCAGTAGTTTTCAAAAGCCTTTTTTTATTTTTTAATAAAACTGGAATTTTTACACAAAATCGATTTTGGCTAGATCGATTTTGGTTTTTGGAGTAACTCTAAAAACTATTTCCATAGATACACGAAATGTTCACTGAATGTTTATATAACCATACACCATAAAATGTTAAAGATATTTTGACTCATGTTGAGCTATTTATAGGCATATGAAAATTTCGATTATTATTAATTTTTTTTTAATTAATGTCGATAAAAATGGGTCTAAAACTTAAAATCTAATACAAGGTTCCTGTAAGTTGTTGTTAGTGGAAGTTGAGCTTACATCAACACTAATTTTTTATGAACGTCTGAAATTTGAATTCAAACAAAATTTGTAAAATCACGGAAATGTGCAAATTATTCTGAGTTAGAAATTTAAAAAAAATTGTCCTTGTATGAATAAGTGTTCTGCTGAGCGTACAATTTGCTATGTTACACAATTTTAAGACAGAGACAACACATGCGTGCAATGTGCATGTATCTGTTGACCGGCTACTGTATTATTAATAACAATATAAATAAAGTATAAATTATCCTAGATTGACAAGCCGTCTCCGCTCAGAATCGTTTTTCGTATAGGTACAATAATATTATATCATTGAATTCAAATTTAACACCATAATTACAGTCACCTACTTGTAACTTACTGTACAGTAGAGTATCACACACTTATTTGAAGATGTTTTAATTTGTGTGATAACTGATAACCAAGGTTAACATTTCGCTTATTAATTGAAATTTTAAAATGAAATACCAGTTGTTAACCTTACCAGGAGTTTTCACTTCTTGATTATGGCTTATATTTCTATGATGCACACTGTATTGTATTGCATAGCCATAAAATATAAATTAAACAATGAATAATACTTAGATTTTTAGTACCTATTACAAATCTATTTCAAATTTGATAATTATCAAATAGTCACATTTTTTTTTCACTTGTAGAGTATTGATTTAACTTAACATTAAGATTAAAAAACTTTGAAAATGCTCATTATTGTAATTGAAACTTAATAAAAATTAGAAATTACTTACTATATAGATTTGCTAATAAATTCTTGATATCTTTACTCAACATAAGTTTTTAATTAAATACTATTACAACAATATTATATTTCTTAATAAAATTAGTTACAATTAAAATATATTTTAGTTCAAAGTTGTATTTATTGTTATTTAAAATTTAAATTTAATTAATAAGAAATTAAAGAAAACATTTTATGAATTTCTAACTCAAAATAATTTGCACATTTTTGTGATTTTTACGTATTTAATCACCAGTTTAACTTTAAATGCTGATAAAAAAAAATGTGACTATGTACTTTTAATATGTTTCAACTGCTATTGTAACTATATATTATGAGCCTTGTATTAACATTTTCAAGCTTTTTGACCAAACGACTAATATTTTATTGACAATTATTGAAAAGAAACCTAAAAAATTGGAAACTGAAAATGTCCTTAAACAGCTAAAAACAAGTCAAAATATTTTTTAAATTGTATGGTGTATAAAAAATGCCAATATAAACGTTCAGTGAAAATTGCATGTATCTACGGTAATTTGTCTTAGAGTTACACCAAAATCAATATTGATTTTGTCGAAAACCAATTTTGCCTAAAAATACTCGTTATTCTTTGATTTTGATTTTCTGACACTTTTTAAAACTACTGGAAATTTTAAATTTTGACCCTCAGAATGCACCAACTAGATTCACTTTCCCATAGTGGAAGATACTAAAGTTGAAATTCGAAGCATTATTTCGACTACTTATCGTGTACAGAAAATAACACACACACATCATTGTAAAATCAATACCTTCTTCGGAGAGCTCAGAACCTAAAATATCTTAACTGATTTTAAAATTGATAATACCAATAATTAGAATATGCCATACAAACCATAGTATGTTTGATCAATGCTGACTGTAAAAGTTACAATGAGTATAATTAATTTTTTGACACTTATAATGGTAAAAGATAGGAAATGAACATGGGTGTAATATATTTCATAACACACCATGTTTAATATATTTTAAGTATAAAATTATGTGTTGTCATTAATAAAAAAAAAAGAAAAATTTAAATTTTTATTCAATCATTTTTAGTGGACTTTGACATAATATACTGTTTGCCATTTAAAAAACTCCATACATTTACCACTGCTTAAGGAAAGTTGCACAATCTCCAAGTTTCCCCACTTATAACTTATTTGTATATGAAATAAAATTATGTTGTATTTTTGAAACATGTAATTAATTGATAATTTTTGTATGTGTTTTTAGTAAACGCAATACTTTGGAGTTGCAGAGTTCCTGGCTGTAATGGTAAAGGCAATACAAAAAGTTCCAAAAATACTCATGTATTTGCCAAAGAGTGTCCATATGAGTTTGAGTCATGGAAATCATCAATTTCCGGGATGTTAAATATTCCTGATAGAGTAAAACCTGAAGACATTCCACTTTCAGTTGAAAAGTAATTAAAAAAAAATTGTTTATATATCTATGTATTTACTTTATACTTGTATGATTTATTGTTTAATATAAATTTAAATATATGTCTAGTTTTTCAAGTTCTGTTAGTATTGTACCTCGAGAGGCTAAAAAAAAACAAAAACTGAAGTTAAATAAAATAAAAAGTTATAACTCAAACAAACCCAAAAGAAGAAAAAGAATCAATAACAAGTAATGTACTCATCAATAATTATATCAAACAAATGTCATTAAAACAATTTATGTTTGGTATAGATTAAAAAATAAATTTAAAAAAAAGATACCAAATGGTCGTTCTAAAACTGTTTATACAAGAGCCGTTGAAGCGATGAACGAATTAGAAAATATTAAAGGTGTTAATGATTATACATGCTATGGCTATGGATCTTTTAAACCTCCAAGGCTTAATGTATGGACCAGACATAATGTTCTACAAGGTATACCAATATTTAGTACTACTGATGCAAGAAAATGGCCTATCAAAGAAGTAGCTGATTTTGTCGAAAAAATAGTATCTAATAATTATACAGACAATAATCACTCTGAACGAATCAAAATATCTAAATCTTTTATAAATCAGGTAAAAAAAGAATATTTTATTTATATTTATAACATATAGTACATAATTTTTAAATTGGGGCCTGGTGTAGCTCGGTGGTTTATCTCAATCACTAAAGTGTTCTGAGGTCAAGCATTAGCCGGTGTCAGTAGTTCCCGAATGTTTGTCTCCCACAGTTTTTTGTGACAAATCCTCACCCCGCACACTTGTGTTCCTCAACCAACTATAACCCTCCTACAAAATGCTAATAGCCATAGTTGCCGATGCTTATGATCAATAAAAAATATACAGGGTGTATCTTATGTCATTGTACGCGGGGGTTTTTTGACGATTACGGAACGATGATATGGAATTTTGTTAAAACGAAAAAAGACGTGTTTCTTTATTTTTAACAAGCAATTTTTTTATAACAATTTCAAAATTTTTAAACACGCAGGTGTACCAATAGCAAAATCAACTTTTTTTTTTCAAATGGTAACCACTATATTTTTTAATGGATTCTGGTAAAGCTTTTTTTTCTGAACATTTTGGTAGTCGAATCGTCAATTTTGGTTCGCTAGTTTATTAACTATGGTCCTCCAAAGATTAGTAAAATATACATTAATACTTTTAATTAAAATAATGGGTATAGGTTTAATTTACAAGCGCTAAACAATTTTTTCTTATAACTACCATTTGATACACTACAATAGTTGAATCGGTAATCTAATGACACCCTCAAAAAAAAAAAAAAATAACAAACATAATTGTTTGTAAACATACTTCATTATTTTAATTTTAACATACGATCATAAAAATTATCAATATTATTATTTTAAATTATTATTATAATCGTAATTAATTACTTTAAATTTTTTTCATCACAGTTACTTTTCTTACAATATCATAAATTTGAATTCTTAATTAGGGAGGTAGCTAAGGTAATAATGGTAAATTGGTAAATGGTATTCGATTGTTGACATTAATATGTGCAACGAAAAAACTTGTGGTGCTCTTTTCGTAGTGGTATAAAGTATAAACTTGATATTTTAACCATAGATTCCCTATAATGGTATCGCATCCAAAGTATGAACTTAGGAGTAGTAATTCATCCCTTTCCATCCTTTTTAGTTTTGGATATTAAAATAATAATATTGATTTTATATGATCGTATGTTAAAATAAAAATAATGAAGTATGTTTACAAACAATTATGTTTGTTATTTTTTTTTTTTTTTTTGAGGGTGTCATTAGATTACCGATTCAACTATTGTAGTGTATCAAATGGTAGTTATAAGAAAAAATTGTTTGGCGCTTGTAAATTAAACCTATACCCATTATTTTAATTAAAAGTATTAATGTATATTTTACTAATCTTTGGAGGACCATAGTTAATAAACTAGCGAACCAAAATTGACGATTCGACTACCAAAATGTTCAGAAAAAAAAGCTTTATCAGAATCCATTAAAAAATATAGTGGTTACCATTTGAAAAAAAAAAGTTGATTTTGCTATTGGTACACCTGCGTGTTTAAAAATTTTGAAATTGTTATAAAACAATTGCTTGTTAAAAATAAAGAAACACGTCTTTTTTCGTTTTAACGAAATTCCATATCATCGTTCCGTAATCGTCAAAAAACCCCGCGTACAATGACATAAGATACACCCTGTATATATTTATATTGTCTACTGTATATTTACTTTTATTTTTTTTTCAAATAAAGGACATTGATGGCGAAGTATTTTTAATGTTAACTCAAAAAGATTTGACGGATACACTAAACATTCCTCTTGGACCAGCACTAAAACTGAACAATGCTATTGTTGTGTTAAGACAAAGAGCTACTGCATTTGATATTGCAAATGGACTGTTATAAACAAAAAAATGTTATACTTTTATGTTGAAATTTTATTTCATTTCTCATTTTGTATTTTATTACTTTTTTAATTTTTAAATGTTAAGTATTGTATTGTGCATTTTAATTTGATACCTTTTTTTTAAGCATTTATGTGCTTTTCACAATTAATAATAGTTACTTTTGTATTTTCTATGTTGTACGTATAAAACATTTATATACATATTACAAAATAAAAATTTGTTTTCAACAATTTTAGAAAATGTTAAGCTACAGAATGCATAATATTCAGCTGTTAATTGTATATTTATTTTGAATGGCTCACAAAACAGTACATTTAAAAATATTTTTTGCACAATTTACAAAGATAATAGGTATCATTATCTTTATTGTATAGGTTAATTGACATTTTGAATATATAATTTATTACATTCTTTTTATATATTATTATAGCCGGTTATTTAAACTTATTATTACTGTAATTCATCATTCTATTAATGTTTATTTTGTAATTCATAAAATTGATTATTAGGTAAAATTCAATTTTTGATTTATATTTTATAAATTATTCTAGGAGTTAAGCATATTTGAATTTATTTGTTTTTGCTTATTCCTTTTTACTGTTATATTTAATTTAAGTTTGAAACTCAATGACTTTTTCGTTCAATCTTTTGGATTAAATTTCTTTATAATTTTAGCCAAAGCTATGCAACATGTAATTGCAATTTTTAACTCTGTCAAGTTAACTTTTAATTAAGTTAAAAATAAATAAATTGAAATTTTAAGTTATTTAGATAGTAATTTAATACTCCTACATCTTATCTAGTGAATGTGGATGCATATTAGTGCTGAGCACAAAATCCGGAACAATCCATACCCGGATTACCGATCCGGATTGAGACAGATGTTACAATCCGTTTAATCCGGATTTAATATACTAATCCGGATTATGATACAAATTATTATAACACAATATGAAAACAATTTTTTTATATTTATCTAAAATCTTTAATATTACCCACAAAATATGTATTTAACTACCCAATTACCTTAGTAACCCTTTAAGATTCCCAATGATTTCAAAACTAGCCAAAAAATATTTGTGTATACCGTCAACATCTACTCCATCTGAAAGAGCTTTTTCCACTGCAGGAAACATAACTTCAAAAAGAAATTGTCTGGCTGGTGAAACAGCCAAGTGGTTAATATTTCATTCACATAATGCTAAATTATAATTTATATATTATTTTATTTGTTGTTGACTATTGTATGATGTATGATGTATAATGTATAATTATATAATGTCCTGAATTTCTACAAGTTTAAATATACTAAGATGTAATAAACAATTTTCTACCAAACGTGACAACTTGTACAAGTTTTCAACTTCATACTTCTATAACTTTTTGATTTTTATAGTAAAGTTTTAAGCTAAATTTGGAATCACAATTTAGTCTTGGTGTATATATTTTTTTTTAGTATTATTTAATATTTACAATACAGATATTATTATTATTATTATTATTATTAGGTAGCACCCTCAAAGGGTAATGAGGAACAGAAATACATAAGTACATACTACATAAACAGAAATATACAAAAATCAAATTTCTATGATCAAATTATAGTATGCCTAAAATTGATATTACATACAATAAGATAAAGACACTTAATGATTAGTTGGTAATACCTAGTATAAAGGAACATAATAATAATTTATTATTATAAATCGCAAAAACATTGGTTATAACTTATATTATATAATATATGGTTTTCTTATTTTGGTTTTTTCTGTATATCTTCCTACTACATACTACATAGGCAGGTATCTAATAATAAATTGTGAAAAACTAGAAAAAAAAATGAGATCGTACATTCGTATTATTTAGGTAGATAGTATATATATATATATTAGATACTAATGAAAAAAATCTGATTATCTCAAAAACAATTAAGCCGGATTGGATCTGAAATCCGAATCAATGGATTAGATCCGAAATCCGAGTAGATGGATTGAATCCGAAATCCGAATCAATGGATTGGATCCGAAATCCGAGTAGATGGATTGAATCCGGATAAAACGGATTGATCCGAAATTCGGATTAAATAATTGTAATCGGTAATCCGGATTGATCAAAATAATGCTCAGCACTAATGCATATACCGACTGCAGCAACAAAAACTGTCGTAACGCAATATTACAACTTTTTTTTTTCAATCTATCGTTTCTATTTTTCTGGATTTCCAACGAACCTGATAGTAGCATAAATCAACCAAAGACGTTCTATACAATAAGATGTAGTTACTGCCATATTTGTAAGAAATTCAGGAATAAAGTAATAACTAATTGAAAAAAAAAACTGTAAAATTAAGTTACGACAGTTTTTATTGCGGCAGTCGATATTATGTATTCAATGATCATCATATACAAAAAAACAATTTTTAGCTGAGACAATCTAACATTTTAGTAATTCTGACTACTGAACAATTTTTTTAATAATAATTTTAAAAAATTAACAAATGTTAATATTTTTTTTCTTCAATTATTAAAAAAAAACTACCTATCTAATAAGAATTCCTACTTTTGACTAGCCAGAATACAAACATTTATATGTTATTCAAAACAATTGTACAATAAGTACACTAATTAATTGCAATAAGTACTGATTAATAAATAATGATAAATAAATGATACATTAATACTACAGATTCATTGTTTATTATATTTGTCTCAATCGTTCCAAATAGTACCTACGCATTCGATGTCTTTTCCAACACCTTTAACAACAACAAAAAAAAAAGAGTACTTATTTCAACGTTAAATCGTTGGTATTATGAAAATTGTATTAAAATATAAAAAGGTATAGTAAATGAATAATGATTTATGGCTCACAAATGTCTGATTATGGTTCTTATTCTATTGTAACATTATCCTGAATCCAATTAGCCACTCAGAATCTGTTAAATTTGATGGTTGTTTAAAACCTGTTGGAAGTTATTTATTTTGTCATCCATAATATTGTACATTATAATATGCACTAATAATGATGTTAGGGATGTTTTTGTTTAATGTACAATTTAAAGAACATGTCTCTTTTATGGTAAGAAAGTCTTCCAACATTATCCTAATGAGAATACCTATGAGATTAGCAATTTATTGTCTTAAGTGTTTAATCCCAAAAAATTAACTTAGTATTATATTATTATTTATAATTCATATTCATAGTTCATACTATGAATGATAAATTCAACACTTTCTGAATATGGGCATAAAATTATTCCTCGCTTTACAATTACAACATTTAAAAAAATAATTAATATTAAATATTTAACACATTAAATACATTTTTTTTTTTTAATAATTTTCCTGAAAGAGGTAAAAACTAAGTAAAATAATAAAAATGTATATTATAAAAAATATGTATTTCTATTATCAATTATACCAACAAATCAAAAGCACAACATAAGTATAATTTATTGATTTATTTAATAATGTTATCCTTCTACAACCATCTACTAGCAAATTTTTGAATTAACCTACATAATGTGGATGTCGTAGCCACTTCGTAAAGTCGAACTTTTCATGAAAATATGACCATTTCATGAAATGGAAACGAATATTTTACAACTTAAAATTCCAATTCTCTCTATTCTGACGATAGATTGCTCGTCTTTGCTCTCAAGTTTCTTAAAGGTTTTGACTCTTGCATTAGTTTTGATACGTTCTATAATAAGACTTTCGAGTACGTCCTGCAGTTTTCTTTCCTTCTATCATACAATATAATAATCTATCATATAATACAACTTATCTGGGTGTCTCGGGAGCATGGCCACAGCCAAAGCACACAATCGTTATTTGTTTGAACACTGGGTAGTAATAACAGTATTATGGCAACAACTTATAACTATTACATTTTCACTGAATATTCGTCTATACAACATAACATTTTCAAATATATGATGAATCATTTTGAGCTATTTATTTTATAGGCATAAGAAAATTTTGATTTTTATTAGTTCAGTAAAGATTCCTGATAAGTTGGAAATTAAAAAAAAAAACCACGATAATTTTTTATAAGCTTCTGAAGCAAGAATTTCGACAAAATTCGTCAAAACCACAAAAATTTGCAAATTATTTTGAGTTAGAATAATTTATAAAAAATTGTCCATGAATATTTAAGATTAAAAAATATAATACAAGATTCCTTATACATTTTCCTACCTTAAACAAAACAAAAAAAGTTAACCGGAAAGTTAAATTAATGTTTTATGAACGTGTGAATTTTAAGCTTTCAAGATATTGTTTATCGGATTTCTCAAGGAACGATTTTCTTATTTTATTGTAATAATGCAAAAACGAAGAACTGCAGATACTTTAAATGTCCACCCAATAATATATACAGTATAATTTTCAAAATATTTTGATTCTTTTTGAGCTATTTAATATTTATAGGTACTTTATAGACTTATAATTATAGATTTTAAATTTTTTAGTTTTTTTCTATAGGTATCGATACAAGTTTTTTATTTATATCTAAGATTTGAAAATTTAATACAAGGTTTCTCATAAGTTTTTATAAGAGCAGTTTGAAAAATTTAAGATACCTACATTCGCATGATTTTTTTTATAGACATTTTAAGTTAAAATGTTGACAAAACTCATCAGTCACGAGAATTTGTAAATTATTTTGTTCTTTAAAAAATTATAAAATGTTCAATTTTTGTATCTAAAGGTTGAGAATTTTAAACAAAAGTTTATTATAAGTATTTCATATTGTAAATAAAAATCTAAAAATCTCCTAGTTTATTTTTAATATAAATTTGGACGAAATTCGATATTTAAAGGGAGAATATTTTAGTTATTTTTTTTTTTTTGTAATATAATATTGAGAGAAATGCTATTTTTACTCTGTATCTATGTCCGATGAAGCAACGTTTAAAAAACAGAAGATTTTTCACTCCTTTTAATAATTCGTTTGAACACTGCTTAATAATAGTTGTATTATGGCAACAACTAAACCATTTTGATTTTCTTCTGATATAAAAGTAGTAAATATAAAAATAATCGGCTCTTATGAGAGGTCTTTGAGAGATCATTACATATTTTTACCCAAAACCAATTTTTGAAAAAATCTATTTTATGTTTATCGTGTTACTCAAAAACTACTGTAGACCCTTGAAATTTTCACCAAATATTTATATTAGCATTTCCCGCAATCGGTAACATTTTTTAAATGTTTTGATCCTTTTTGAGCTTTTTATGGCCATGAGAAATTTTGTAAATTATTTTTCAGTAAGAAATTCATAAAAGTTTTTCTTTTCATAGCTATTAGATTAAACATTTTAATAGAAGATTTAACATACATTTTTCTCTCTATAACAAAAAAAAAATGGTATATTGAAACGTAACATTTATGTTTTAAGAGAGTTTGAACTCATAATTTTTAAGATACATGATATTCAGTGGTAAATTAACGAATTTTAATTGATTTTTGATATTTTGTTGTATTTCCAAAACGGATAACCATAGACTCTTATTGACATGTTCACCAAATGATTATATAAGTATTTTACATACACGGTAAACAATTTCAAAGAATTTCGACTCTTTTATAGTCGTGATAATATTTTCAGATTTTGTAAATTATTTTTCAGTTTGAAATTCAGAAAAGTTCTAGAAGGTTCCCAACAAGTTTTTCTAACTTTATTAAAAAGAAAAAATTAACCGGAAACTGCTGAAAGTTACGCTATTTATAGCCATGAAATATTTTCGATTTTTATTGTAATTTTTTTTTAACTATTAAATTTGGTTATTTATATAAATACAGTGAAACCTCCATAACTCGAACGTCTATAAGTCGAATTTTCGATAACTCAAAGGAATATCTTCACTCCTGTATTTCAATAAGTACACACAATTTTTTCTATAACTCGAATTTTTTTTCGCTCCCAACCGATTCGAGTAATCGATGTTTCACTGTATGTTAAGGCTTCCGGTAATTATTAAGGAGTAAAATTTAGGCAATTGAATTCACATGTTGAGTTGGCCTCGCGCGGAACGTGCATGCGTGTGAGTATGTAAATCGATATTAGGGTGAGTGAGGTATAATTACAAGCACAGATAAAGATATTTACCATACACGTATGCACAAGTCAGTGATTGACTTCGATGACTAAATTATCGAAGCACTGTTTTGATGAACAAAAATGCTTCAACAGGAAAAACTCTCACGCCTCATTGATATGTCGGAATTTGGTAATTTTTTTTTATCTGAAAGATGAGAAGTTTTTGAAGGTCGGATCAAAGCTTGAATTTTTATTTTACTTTAAATAATATTTAGTAGAAAAATACGTTTGAAAAAGAACAAATATTGTGCATTATTCAAATGCATTTTTAGCTTCTATAATTATAATTTTCGAAATCGGGGTTTGATCCTCGACCTACAAAATGTTCTCTGCTTTTAAATTAAAAAAAATTATCGAATTCCGACTAGGACTTGAGAGTTTTTCCTGTAAGACATGTTTTTGTACCAAAAACCGCACCGGCTCCGACCTCCTAAAGTAGATACAACGTCTCCGCTCAGAATCGCTCATCATCGTATTCAATGATTAATCATTGAATCCAAATATATAACACATAAAATACAACGAAATAATCGAAAACTAGTAACTACTGAACACCAGTACCCACTTTTTTGCCTTATTTTTTTGTCTTTGTTGTTGCAATAAGTTCCTATATAATCATTAATAAATTGTAAATATATAATATTTTGTTTAAAATACGAATAAATAGATACTAAATGTTTGTAAACTAACTAGAATCAATTATTCTTCTAGAATTTGAAGAATACAAAATTTCCAATATGTGTTTTGGTCTTATGAGTTATGAAATGTTATAATCAAATTAAAACGGAGAAAAAATATGATTAAGTATAATCTGCAGTTTATCAAAAGACAAAAACATTAAAATGGGATTTTAAATGTGAATAAAAGGATCTTGAAACAGGGAAATAATAACAACAATTAATATACCCCAATTATATAATATAGTGAAGGTATCTATTAGTAGAGTGTTAGGTGTATATCGCCGTATAGGTCTAGATGGTATAGTGAGTAGTGACCATCATAATATATATTTAAATATACATTATATTAACATTTTCATCTGTAGGGACTGACCCGTATGTAGGTTCACATATTCATGTCTTTTATCGTCCTATATATTATCAAGGATCATTTCAACTTTTTATAAGAAAGCTAAGACTAGACAGGCCAAAAAAAATTTCCGCTGGCCAATATTATATTATATTGTACGTATTTGTACTATAGAGTTATTACAAAAAAAAAGTTCTTACTACGCTCGAAAATTAAAATCTTTATATTTTCTATATAATAATCTAATATAATATTATGAATATTGTAGAAATATTAATACTAAGTTAATAGGTATAGGTACTTGAATTATTTAAATTTAAATATTTATAGGTATTGTAGGTACCTTATATATAAAACAAATGCTGAAATCGTCAGTCACACATACAATATTTTATATAATCCAAATATTTTAATAATTCATTTAAATAATAATATCACATGGACATATAGTTGCCAATAATTAAAAACAATTAAAAAAAATAATACTATTTCCGCAGAAAAATGATAGTCAGGCCAAAATACCATCTCGATCAATTTTAGGTACCTACCCTATGTATAAGCATCAGTGGCGTATATATGGGGTGGGCAAAGTGGGCTGCAGCCCCCCCCCCCCCGAAATAAACAACAATATATTTTATTAGGTACTATTATAACTCATATTTCATAGCCTGTTGAAAAATAACAAATACGAATATATTTATAGAAACTGTTAAATATATAGTAGACAGTATCCTCTAAGTAATAGATCACTTGCTAGTTTCTATCTACTATAGCCCGACCCAAAAAATATTTCTACATACGCCACTGATAAGCATACCCGTTGCAGAGGGGTAACCTCAAATGATGCCCCAATATAATGATAGGCACAATATAGAATAATAATGTACTATGTAGCCATGCAAGTACCTATATAAGTAATTTATGTTATATATCTGATATATGAATAGAAATAGGATTTAGAAATTAGAAGGTGAACATGACTTAGCAAAAACAGTCACGGTTTCTCGAGGTTATTGTCTGGTAGGTATCTATGTTAAATCGATAACGTCTTGCTGTTTGTGTAGGTATAGGTAGTATCGTTGATAGCTAGGTTTAATGTTTTTAATAATTGCAGTGAATGGTAGCTGGTGAGTGGTGAGTACTAGATACCTACTTATACTTAATCTGGAATTGCAAAAACGCCTAAGACTTGCCAAAAACTATAACCTACAACTCAGAAGGATTCAATTCAATCGTTACTAGGTATGTTTCTAAATAGTTGCATTGTAAAATGGACAACACTAACGTATACTTCAAAGACACGAAAAATGCAATTCTTCCCAGTTTAAATAATTTTATCACCAACGCAAAAGGTTTGTCCAATGTAAGTATTATATTATATTTACCATGTATACTTTTATAGTGTTATCAAAAATAAAATTTATGATAATATGTATGTACTGTAGTGTAGTGTAGGAATTACCCTCATATATCCGTGTTTAAGCGTTCACGTTCATATTTAGTGAACGTCACTCGTTTTTTTTCAAATAGAACGTGAACGTGAACGACGTTTATATATTTAATCAATTTGAACGATTTTTAAGACGTTAAAATGTATTTATTATTTAATAAATATTGATTGATAATACTATTATGATATATAATATATTACAATTTACAAAATGTAAAAGTTCTAAAAAAAAAAAACATGAAATTCCAGTGTGCACGCCTGGACATAAAACAACAATAATATTATGATTTCCACGATTTTGTATTCGTATTTAAACAATAGATAAAAATAAAATAAATTTAATGAACGTTGTAATGAGCGCCTTCATATTTTCAAAAAACGTGAACTTGAACGTGTTAATTTGAAAAAAAATATGAATTTGATCGTGAACTAGTTCCTTTTCAAGCACTGAACGTGAACGTGAACAAATTCATTTTTTTAGTGAACGTCCCAATACAGCATATACCTGTTATCTGTATATTTATGATCAGTGAGAGAGCAAACATATTTTCTTATAATATGATATATGTAAAGACGTAATAAGTATAAAATTTACTACTATTGTATAGACATTGTTGACTATTAGGTATTACTAATTAATAGGTTTATAGGTGTAATGTAGTAATTTTAATAGTAGGTATTCAAAATATGTATTATTTTATTGATATATCGATATTATAATTTATATTTAAGAAAATCGAAATCAAAAAGGTGTGCAAGTGGGTATAGCTTTGCTGTACAGTAGGTTACAAGTGTGACACACTCAGTAATATGGTTTAAAATAATAAAAATCATAAATATTATTGAACACAGGAAATAGCCAATAGATTTTCTATACATAGGTACTGAATTAATAGAATTATGTAGTAGGTACGAAAAGCATTCAAAATTGAAAATGCCAAAACAAATACAATCTTTTGATTTATTAATACAGATAAGTATTATACATATTACACAGACAAAGTCTCCAGATAGTAAAGACTGAATGTACTGAGAGAATAAGAAATAAAAAATTTTATAATTTAATAATTTAATCAAAAAAAGTATCAGTTGAATATCAGACTAAAATAATTTAATGTATATTTTCATATTAAAAAAGGTGGGCAAGTGGGTGTCGCTCTGCTGTACAGTAGGTTACAAGTGGGTCACTGTATAATGGATGATATTAAATTCGAATTCAACGATATATTATCATTGTATAAGAAAAACGATTCTGAACGGAGACGTCAGTCTAGGTATAAAACATCTTATATACATATCTATGGTATTAAACAAAAAACTGACCTATAATAGGTAGGTAAATACAATAAATTCCAAATTAATCATATCACAATATCCATGAGGTACTTATAACGCGTTATACGTCAACAACAAACCCTGATTCTCTCATAGATATATAATAATACACTTTAGAAGTTTAAAGTACCCACGAATAATATTATTCAATCACAACAAAAAAACTAAAATAGTTATTCTAGGGTTTTTAATATGTAATTACGTCCAAATTTGAATTTAAAATGTCTGTAAAAAATAACTGTGTTAATATATTTTTTGGATTTTTTGGTTACAGTATGAACTATTTATGAGAACCTTTGTTTTAAATGTTCAATCCTTAGCTATAAAAACTGAACATTTTATAATTTATTAATTACAATGATTGATAATTTTCGAGATTTTGATAAATTTTGTCAAAATTCGATCTTTAAATGCTTATAAAAAAAAATTGTGCCTATGTATTTTTTATATTTTTCAATTGCTATTGTAACAGTATATCAGGAGCCTTGTATTAAATTTTTACACTTTTTGGCCCAACAGATAAAACTTTATTGATATTTATAGAAAAAAAACTAAAAAAATTGAATTTGAAAATGTCCGTAAACAGCTTAAAAAGAGTCAAAATATTTTCAAAATGGTATGGTGTATAGGAAATACTAATACTAACATTCAGTGAAATTTTCATGTATCTACAGTTATTCGTTTTTGAATTACAAAAAAATAAATCGTTACATGAGAAATCGAGTGAATATCCAATGTTGTAAAAATTTGAATTTCAAACGCTCATAAAAATTTAATTTGACTTTCTTATAGACATTTTTTTTTTTGATAAAGGTAGACAAACTTATGAGTTATCTTGTATTACATTTTAAAATCTTAGATTTAAAAAGAAAAATTTTTACAAATTCTTAACTCAAAATAATTTGCTAATTTTCGTGATTTTTCCATATTTTGTCAATTTTTAAACTTTAAATGCTTATAAAAAAAAATGTTGACTAAGGATTTTTAATATTTTTCATCTGCCTTTGAAACAATATATTAGGAGCCTTCTATTAAATTTTCAAGCTTTCGCAACCAACAAATAACATTTTATTGATATTTTTAGAAAAAAAATGGAAAATGAAAATGTCTCTAAACAGTTCAAAATAAATCAAAATATTTTGAAAATGTTATCGTGTATAGAAAATGCAAAAATAAACAACCAGTGAAAATTTCATGTATATACGTTCATTTGTTTTAGAGTTACACCATAAACCAAAATCGATTTTTTGGAAAACCGATTTTGCGTAAAAATTCCCGTTTTTCCTTAATTTTTATGTTGTTTTTCCCGGCGCTTGATGATCTACATTTACACAAAAAGTGTGTTGAAAAAAATTCATGGGATGACTCGACCATGCGAGTTACTGCAGATTTTCAATGTTGGTTTTGCATCCTATGAAAAAATGTAAAATGTGATCTGAATTTAGATGTGGATTTATTTCATGTTTTAGATAAATGTAAACTTTTATTAATTGTGAATTAATTTTATGTTTTAGTTAATTGTGATTTTATTGTAGTTTGTCATTATTCGTCTGCTAAATTTAATCTGTCAAATTTACTCAGTGGCATACACAGATATTTTCAATGTACTATGTAGTGGGTTTCATTAAACAAAACGATATAATATACATGGTGTAACACTGTAACAGAAAGACCAGTCAAATGAAATAACTTTTGTTATAATCAAGATTTAACATTTTTTTTTATATTACCTGTATATAATTTATAAACATTTGCACTGTATTTACAGAATACATTATTTTGTTTTTATTTCTTGAAACTGAAATTAATAATTTAAAAATTTCATTCAAATTCTTTTTGATTTCAAAATAGCCAATTTGTTAGTCGGATTATAAGAACAATTTTGATGGTAAAAACATTTATCTAAATCAAGCAGTTTGTTTTTTAGAATTTTTTTAAATATCAATATTTTTGGAGTAAATTAACTTAAAACAAATGTCTTTTTTTTAAATATTATTTTCAGAAATTTCCTAACTTGCATAATATTTCATATTACATACATAGTTTTACTTATAAGTTGTAATAAAAAAAGTGTGTACGCCACTAAATATGTTAATATTCATCAGACATTTGATCATGGTTACCTATGATTGAGTGTGTTAGGAACATAATTATTATATCTTTGTTTTTATAAATCAAACATTTTAAAGTAAAGACATAAATTAGATTATTAAGATTTTAACTCCATAAAACTTAAGCAATACTTATTAGATAAAAATATCTCGTAAAAAAAACCAAGCATCTTTCTTGTAATTAATAATATTAAATAATGTTTAACACTCAGTCACCATAGCACTATTAATTTGTTCCACTATCTAAACTATCCACAATCCTAATTAATTAAGTTAAATTAATTAATTTAATTAAAATTCTGAATTTATTTTACATACATTTATATTTGGTTTAGTTCTATGATGAGAGGACTCTTATCGCAGATTAATTCTATGATAACGTTATTATTTGATAAGCCAGCCAAATGCCTTACTGCGGGGAAGCGCTCGTGCCGCTGCCGCTGAAACTGAAGAAAATTAACGATTAGCCCATGAGTTCCTGGTACTCCGACGTCACATTTTTCGATTTTAGTTCGTTTTAGTAGCGTTTTTACTATCCCGGGTTCAACCTCACAGACCAACAATATTATTATTATTATTCAGTTTAAAATTAATATGAGCCTAGAACATACGAACTAAATTGAAAAATTGTATTGTATTGTTGGTCTGTGAGGTTGAACCCGGGTTGATCGGGATAGTAAAAACGCTACTAAAACGTACGAACTAAAATCGAAAAATGTAACGTCGGAGTACCAGGAACTCATGAGCTAATCGTTACTTTTCTTTAGTTTCGGCGGCGGCGCGGCGGCTCGGCGGCTGTTCCAACGACTCGCTGTTGTAGCTACTAGCTGAACGGCCATCACGATCAATCATAGCATACGTTCCTGTTACATTCTGTTACATTATAGAAAACATCACTAATAATTTGTACACCAATATTAACACGGAAATCACCGAGGGAATAAATCTGTCATATAAATAAATACAAATAAAATTCAATAGGTAGATTAACTACTACCATTGACTTATGATTATAGTATACGAGTACATATAATCAATGTTACTAAGTGTAATAATATAATATTATAATATTCATATTTGTATTCGCTTATCATCTCTAGTTATTTATAATAATTATAAAATAGATATATTAATTTATTTAAATTGGAATTTAACTGTTTACGAATTACGATGAAAAACTATTTAGATCGAATATTATGCTGACAAAATAATTTGCGATTTTTACGAATTCCGTCCAGATTATAAAAATAAGTACGTGGCATTTTTAAAAGTATCAACTAGATGCAATTGGTTTTTTCATTTTTGTAACTACCTTCGAAGTTGAAAATCGAATCTTTCTACTAGAAAAAATGTCTTCAGGCGTTCAGACACAAAAAAAATAAAATATATAAAAGTATATTATATTATTATCATTATGTCGCTCCGCTCAGTATCAAATTGCGTGACAATTTCTCGTGCGCTAAAAAGAAATAACCAACGAAGCAAACACTACAGAGGTATACTACCTTCGGGCCCCCACACAAACATGTTCATTATCTTCTTGAAGAATAAATAAAAAGAAAATAAAAAAAAAGAAAATACTCAAAATGTGCATCCTGCAAAAAATACAAAAATTTAGATGACAAGTCGAGTTAGTGCAACGAGTTAGGGCCGTGACCTCACGATATTGTCTTTAGAAATTACATAGATACCTACAGTGCCAAAACTAAGATTTTTAGTGCCCCAATTGTCCGTACACCATATTACCACCCTCCTGTAATAAAATGCTTTCAATCCTACCACAATAATTATACTATAATCGTGATGAGTCGTAGGATGATTTCTCGAATTTATTTTCATCAGTGTTCATATTAAATACCTTAACCACAGCATAGATTAAAACAATTCTGTGCTATAACCATGGAAAAAAAGTCCCCACCTAGGGAAAAAATGTCCCGATAAAAATTAATGAAAATATATCAAAATTAAAGTAGAAATATGTTAAAAGTGTATTGAAAAATACATTAAAGTTACATAAAAAATCATAAAAAATGTTAAGTACTTACTTAAATAACATATTAAAATATAATAACATTTAATTTAATAGAAGTCTATAAAATAATAAAATGTAAAACAATAGTCAATAATAAATACAATTATTGTACCTATATAGTTATATTAATAATGCTATAAAAATGTAATATTATAATTAGGTAGGTACCTACACCTCTTTCTTATGTTATGACTTACGGCTGTTAAAAGGCCTGTTTATGGGTATACATATAAGTATATAACCTATTATTATACCAAAACACGTTTGTTCTTATGTAATGTTCCAAATCAAAGTTCAAATTATAAGTATATCTATAGTAATTTCGTATAAATTTATTAGTCACTATATTTGAAAAACCATAGAAAATGAATTCCTATCATAACAAACTACATTTTTTTTAAATTACCTCTGCTAATTACCTTTCAATTTATGATGAATAATTTATAGTATGAAACTTTTTATATTTATCTATACAATTTGATTTATACCATATTATATCGTAAACAGCCTTATAAACAGCTCAAAATAAGTCAAAATATTTGAAAAATGTTATGGTGTATAGAAAATGTGTATATAAACATTCAATCAAAATTTCACGTACCTACCTAAGGTAACTTGTTGAGTTGCACCAAAAACCAAAATCAATTTTTTCAAAAACAGATTTTGCGTTCAAATTCCTGATTTCCTTAATTTTCCATTTGTTTTCAAGGCGCTTTTGAAAACTACTTGAAAATTTTTACTTTTGACCCCCCAATGTACCAACTATATTCACTTTCCTATCAGAAAAGATACTGTTGAATAAAATCAAAGTAATTTTACTGTACTAAAAGGTGATGACAGACACAAAAATAAAATAAAAAAATAAAAATAAAAAAACACACACATTGTAAAATCAATACATTCATCGTTTCACTTAGAATCTAAAACTAAAATTAAACTAAATGTTTATTTTATCATTGTTTATACATGATAACATTTATTTTAATATTTATCAGTTCAAAAATATTAAAGACACAAAGTATTATGATTTTTTTAATACGCATTTTAAGTTAAAATTTTAACAAAATCCATCAATCACGAGAATTTTCATATATAGGTAATAATAACATATAGTATAAGAAAACGATTCTGAGCTAAAGCGGTCAGTCAGCCTATGATATTACTAAGCATATTTGATAATATTTTTGTGAATTAAGTAATTTATATATAACCTATTTAAGTGGAACCCTGTTTTAAAACTTCAATCCTTAGCTATAAAATTTGAACATTTTATAAATTTTTAACTACAAAATAATTATTAAATTTTTAAATTTTATAAACTTTGTCAAAATTCGAACTTTAAATGCTTATAAAAATAATTGTGCCAATGTATTTTTATATTTTTCAACTGCTATTGTAACAATATATCAGGAGCCTTGCATTATATTTTCACTCTTTTTTACCCAACAGTTCAAATTTTATTGATATTTATAGAAAAAAAAACTAATAAAATTGAAAACTGACTATGTACGCAAACAGCTCAAAAAGATTCAAAATATTTTCAAAATTTTATGGTGTATAGAAAATGAAAATATAAACATTCATTAAAATTTTCATGTTTCTAGTATAATAAAAAAGTTTTTATAAATTTCTAACTTAAAATAATTTGCTCAATTTCGTGATTTTTACGTATTTTGTCAAGATTTGAACTTTAAATGCTAATAAAAAAAAAATTGTGCTTATGAATTTTTAATATTTTTAAAAAATCGTTGTAACAATATATTAGAAGCCTTATATTAAATTTTCAAGCTTTATTATATTACTCGTCAGACTCGTTTAATAACTTGCATGGAAAACAATTGCATACGTAGATAGATACTTATCTTTTTACCTTGATTATTCAACATTTTTAGTATACCTACCTATACGGCGTATATTGTATGCATAATCCATGCACCTATTTCATTGTTTTTTATACCAAATACGATTCTCTACCTTGCTGATAATATTATATATACCTACCTACTTTTAGAAGCATGCGATATTGCGATGTCATATTGGTATACCGTGAGTTTATATTATTTAATTATGTTAAAGGAGTCCTTGACAGTGAAACATAACATAAGTTTAAGCATCCAATTTGTTAATGGAGTAACTCAAGAATTAGAAGCGGATGGCAAAACAATTTTTAAACGAAATGTAAAAAAGGATTTCTCTAACATCGCCGATTATAAACTATTTGCTATAAATAAGGAACAGCAAAAGTATGAACAAATTAAACATGACGTGCAGGCGAAAATCAACAGAAAAAATCAAATCGAACATTATTTCAACGTTGTTGATCGCCAATTACAGTTTGTCATGAAAAAAAAAATGTTTGTACATTTCGCTATACTAAAACGAATTTATATTTATCTTATTATTTTCCAACGTACTTACTAAATATTTTATTATTATTAGCCAGGAGGTATTTATATAATATATATTATATATTATATATATTATAATCCCTTATAACAACATGGATATGTAAACCCACGATCCACCTTGCCTCATAAAGTATAATACATTTATATGATATTTTAAACCTAGGGCCAACGTCAAATGAGACACAAAGGCCACATTAATAAAAAAAAAAGTTTTACACATAATACTAATATTTTTATTGCTGTTAAAAATGCAATTATTAATAATTATTATTTAATTACTTACTTTATATACTATTAAAATTGGACACTAAAACTCACTATGTATTTAATACATTGTGAGTTTATTAGTGTTTAATCAAAAAAAATTACTATTAGGTACGAACATTTCTTAGTACCTACCAGGTAGGTCCCTACCTAGGTATTTAGATAGGTATAGGCATAGGTACTATTAAAAATTTTAAAATGTAAAATTGTAAACTAATGTGATTCATTGGTTAATTAATAATTTGTTTATACATATCAGCTTGAAAACTATATATTTAGGTTGAGATTTGTATTACAGAGTATAAATGTTCATGACTGAGTCGGGCAGAGCTTACTTTTCCATAGATAGGTATAGATAGTATACTATATAGAAGATACTTCATATCTAATCGAAACTCGAAAGTGTCTGCTCACATACATATCATTTATTGTGCAAATAAAGTCAAATATATAGACACCCATGGAGTTCTTCCAACCATCTGTAATTACTATTGTTATAGGTACTTTATTAGTTTAAACTTTAAATAAAATTACCTACCAACAATTTACCGACTGACAACTCACCACTATATACAGTACAATATACAGTATATTTAATCAATGATAATTGATAGTACCTACCTATGTCCAACACCTACCCAAGTCTGATATACAATGACGTGCAATGTATTGTAAATTGTAATTATATAGATATACCTAATCACCCATAGATATTATATTTTTAGAATGAAATCGGAAGCCATTATTGTTGCAGCAATGAAAGAACACGAAAATAAAATTGTTAATTTACAATTAGATGCGAACAGTTTGCAATCAAAAATTGAGGCGAACGCAAAAAATAACGAGATTAACAAAAATAGCCGTATGCAAATCAGGTAAATATACATGTGTAGGGGGTACCAATCTGTAAGCCTTTAATTTTAAAATATTGTTTATTTAAGTTTTTATCGTTTTTTAATGCCTTTATCATTATTGTTGTCATTTGTGAAAATGGAGTTTCTTCAGGTAGGAACATAGCTGCCACTGACATAGTGACATGTAGTTACTAAAGCAACATATAATAATGAGACAAATTGCAAAATAGTATAATATTATATTATGTACCTAAATAATAATTTTTAGTTAGGTGTGTAAATCGAATAATGAAAATATTTTCTTATATGTTAGGAACGATTTAAAAATCAAAAAAGCTCTAATAGTGCATACGTACGATTCCGAGATGATGGCAAAATACAATAACGTGAATGGATTTAATTCAAAAATAAAAAAAATTGAAGATACCATTTACCAATTGCAAGTGAGTAGAATAGGTGAATTTTTCTATAAGTAGGTAGTACTTGTACCTAGGTATACCTAGGTATTATTTTTTAATACCTATATGCCAATGAATATAATATATTATACTCAATTGATAATATATACAGGTGTAACAGGAAGACTAGACAAATTAAATAACTTTTGTTCCAATCAATATTTTTTTTCCATATTATGATTTATTGCCTCATATCTACACCATGTAATATTTTTATTTTTATTTTAGATTCTGAGAGGAGCGATAAATGTATTGATTTTCCATGATACGTTATTTTTTCTGTCTGTAAACATTTTTACTAGGGAAGCAGATTAACAAAACGCGCTTTGGTGGAAACAATTTGTACCTTCCAATTTGGGATGTATAGATATAGTTTTATATTGGTTATTTTAATTTTTATAATAAATTAATTTTGCTATCGAAACTTTATACGATTTTATAGCTAACTGTATACGTTGGTAAGTATAATTTCTACTAATATTATCAAATACATTCAAATTCACTTCACTTAAAGCAAAATGTATGCGAAATGTCGGGAAAATACATACAATCTCCCGACTCCCGCCCAACCATCAGTACGATAGCCGTCGACAGCGCTCCCAGTATTAATCTGTCTTCCCAATAGTAGAATTAATGATTCGATTATCCACTTCAGCATCTTTTCTGATGGTGAAGTGAGTCTAGTTGGTACTTTTGAGAGGTCAAAATTAAAAATTCCCAGTAGCTTTCAAAAGCAAATGGAAAAATTAAAAAAAAAATTAAAGGAAAAGGGGATTTTTATGTAACTAAAACCTAATTACCGTAGTCCTTAGATACTTAAAATTGTCACCGTATGTTTTTATTAGCATTTTCCAAACACCATTACAATATTTAGACTCGTTTAGAGCTATTTATAGACATAAGAACATTTAGACTTTTTAATTATTGTCGATAAAATAATTTTCGTTCAGTAAGAAAACTTGAGAATTTAATACATTTAATACAACATTTCTCATACATTTTTGTTAGTGGAAATTAAAACAAAAGAAGAATTCACAATAAATTTTATGAGCGTCTAAAGTTAGAATTTTGTCAATATCTTATAACTTTATAAATTATTTTAAGTTATAAATTTATAAAAAAATTCTATTAACTTATATCTAAGATTTGAAAAATTAATACTAAATTATTCTTCACACATTTAAAAAAAAAATATTTAGTGGAAGTCAAATTAATTTTGTATGAGCGTTTGAAGTTGAAATTTTTTAACATGGATAACCAGTCATAAATTAAAAAAGGGGCTCTGCTGTACAGTAGGTTACAAGTGGGTCACTGTATAATGGATGGTATTAAATTTGAATTCAATGATATAAAATCATTGTATAAGAAAAACGATTCTGAGCGAAACGGTAGTCAGCCTATGATATTAAGAAGTACCTATATTTGATGATACTAAGGCGAATAAAGTAATTTATATATGACCTATTTACGTGGAATCTTGTATTAAATTTTCAATACTTAGCTATAAAAGTTGAAAACAAATTAAGTTTTATTGACATTCATAGAAAAAAAAACGGTCAGTCAGCCTATGATATTACAAAGTATATTTATTATTTGATGATATTATTGTGAATAAAGTAATTTACCTATTTACGTGGACTCTTTTTCAAATTTTCAATCCTTAGGTATAAAAGTTGAACATTTTAAAAATGCTGAACTACAAAATAATTATTACATTTTAAATTTGATACATTTTGTCAAAATTCGAACTTTAAATGCTTATAAAAAAAAACAGTGCCTATATATTTTTAATATTTTTCAACTGATATTGTAACAATATATTAGGAGCCTTGCATTAAATTTTCATGCTTTTCTACACAACAAATTAAATTTTATTGATATTTATAGAAAAAAAAACAAAAAAATTGAAAACTGGCAATGTCCGTAAACAGTTCAAAAAAAGCCAAATATTTTCAAAATTATATGGTGTATAGGAAATGCTAATATAAACATTCAGTGAAATTTTCAAGTATCTACAGTCATTCGTTTTCTAATTACAACAAAATAAGAAAATCGTTACACGAGAAATCGAGTGAATATCAAATGTTGTAAAAATATGAATTTCAAACAATCATAAAAATTTAATTTGACTTTCTTGTAGACATTTTTTTTTTTGATAAAGGTAGAAAAATGTATTAGCTATAAAATTTGAACATTTTATAAGTTTTTAATTACAAAATAATTATTAAATTTTTAAATTTATTAAATTTTGTCAAAATTCGAACTTTGAATGCTTATAAAAATAATTGAGCCAATGTATTTTTTATATTTTTCAACTGCTATTGTAACAATATATCAGGAGCCTTGCATTAAATTTTCACTCTTTTTTACCCAACAATTCAAATTGTATTGATATTTATAGAAAAAGAAACTAAAAAAATTGAAAACTGCGTATGCCCGTATAAACAGCTCAAAAAGATTCAAAATATTTTCAAAATTTTTATGGTGTATAGAAATTGAAAATATAAACATTCAGTAAAATTTTCATGTATCTATAGTATCTACAGTTATTCGTTTTTGAATAGCAATAAAATAACAAAACCGCTACATGAGAAATCGAGTGAATATCCAATATTGTAAAAATATGAACTTCAAACGCTCATAAAAATTTAATTTGAATTATGAAAAATCTAATATTAAATTTTCAAATCTTAGATTTAAAAAGAAAATTTTTATGAATTCGCAACTTAAAATGATTTGCTACTTTTCGTGATTTTTCCGTATTTTGTCAAGATTTGAACTTTAAATGCTTATAAAAAAAACTGTGACTAAGGATTTTTATTATTTTTCAAATGTCATTTTAACACTATAGTAGGAGCCTAGTATTAAATTTTCAAGAATTTTTGGCCAACAAATAAAGTTTTATTTACATTAATAGAGAAAAAGACGAATACAATTTTAAACTGAAAATGTTCCTAAACAGTTCAAAACAAATCTAAATATTTTGAAAATTTGATCGTGTACCTATATAAAATTAAAATATAAACAAACAGTGAAAATGTCATGTATATACGTTCATTTGTTTTAGAGTTACACCAAAAACCAAAATCGATTTTGAGTGAAATTTCTCGTTTTTAATTAATTTTTAAGTTGTTTTTCCCTGCGCTTTTGAAAATATTGATTACCTCCAATGCAATATATTCACTTTCCCATCGAACAAGATAGGTACTGAAGTTGAAAATCGAAGCATTATTTCGACTACTTATCGTCCATAGAGACACAAAAAAAACACACATCATTGTAAAATCAATACATTTATCGTTCCACTCAGAATCTAAAATTGGTAACTTAAAATGTCCGTAAACAGCTCAAAGCAAGTCAAAATATCTTGAAAGTTTTATGTGTACCAATAGAAATTGCTATTATAAACATTCAGTGAAAATTGCATGTATCTACAGCCATTTTATCCAGGGTTATTATTATGTATATACCTAATTTGTTTCTTTTTAAAAATAATAACTTTTCGAAAGTAACATCAGACAATTTGTTCTTGGTAACATTATTTATGAATTCTGGAGGCAAAAACATGAAAACCACACGTTTCCGTAAGTTTGTCAGGTACTGAAGAGTGTTGATCGAATAAAAAGTATTTTTACAATAAGATAATAATTATCATAAATATTATAATAATTATTATTAAGTATAGGTATTTAAATATTTATTCTTATCAAATACAATTAAATATTATTACCTATACCAGCTAATTTATAGTCTAATACCTTTATACCATAAAATATAACCTACATGCTATAATCTATATAATATAGTAGGATCATCCCATAGTCAGCCCATAAAACCATACGTAGAGTATATCCTACTATCTAAGTATATACTAGTAAGTTGTTAAAAATAATTGTTTCAAAGTATTGAATAAGTATCTTTTGATGACATTTTTCTATGAAATATTAAATACATTGACTAAAAATGTATTGCAAAATAAAATACTCGATAGGTAGGTGCATTCTTATAACTGTATTGGTATTCAAGATACGCATGGTACAATCAGGGCCCCGATGATGGGGGGGGGGGGGCTGTTGGACCTGGAGTTCAGGGACCTATTGAAATAAATTTGAAATTTTCAAAATTTTGATGGAAATACTTATTTTATATTAAATAATATTTTATTATATCCCTAATAAAAATAATAAAAATAAAAATCTTGTGAAAATTGTTTATGGGACAATCGCATCACTTGTAATATGTTGTATTTTGTTGGACAGTTTTTATATTGCCTTCAAAAAGCTTTAGTACAGCCCGGTATAAGGGCCAACAATTTGATGTGGGGGGCCTGGATACAATTGTATCTAAGATACTGCTCAGCCCTGTATCAGGTAGCCAAAGGGTGCAATTCCAAGACCTAAAAACTAAGTTTATAGGTCTATCATGCAATTATACAAAGAAGGTACCTACATAAATATAAAGGTATATTAACCATAGATAAAACAAACAGGACGAATGTAACTATAATAATAGGTTATTGTCGACTTAATTGGACGAAACGTATCATTGCGACACTGCCTGCAGCAAACACCGATAAGGAATCATTAGTTTAATATTAAAACATTCTAAAAAAAATCAAAAAAATGTTCAATTACTGCCGAGTTGGCAGGTACTCCAAATAAACACTGATGTTGGATATTGAATACTAGAAATCTAATAGGCATTGACTAGGTATAATCAAAATAAAGGATAGTTAATTTAACATAACAACATTTTTTTTTTGAGCAATTACAATGTTTAATTATTAATTATTATACCAGTACCTACACAGAATAAATTATTATTCTGTGGTACCTATATCATTATATCAGTTATAGTAATAGACCAGGGATGGCCAACCCGTGGCCCTCCTTGGAAAGTTTTGCGGCCCGCGACATTTATCAAATATTTACAAAAATAATTAATACACCAAAACTTGTTTTATAATAATTAATTTTGTTTATAATGTTTGTAATTTTTTTTGTATTGGGGCAAAATACTTTTATAATTTTGAATAATAAAACATGTGATTATATTAATATTTTTTACTGGCTGATTTTTTTTTTTTTTTTTTGGCAACCCTATATTTGGCCAGCAAGAATATTTGGGTTGACCATAGATGTTATAGACTATAGTAGTTACTATACACAGTATACACTCACTATCAGAATATCCTAGTCTCTAGAACAAACCATAATCATTGTCAGGAGGTGAACAATTCTTTGATAACCTACCTACTACCATACTAGACTATTAGAAAAATATAACCAGTACCTCCATATTTGTTATAAACATGTTTGAAGCAAACAAATAAATAGATTTTCTGTATTACCTACTTATAAACGTAATAAAAATTATTAAAAAAATTATCATTCGTTCGGTTTGGATATAGGAAATAAATGGTTTAGTATTGCTTTTAGAATAACGCAGCGATACAATTAACCTAGCTAAATTTAGCGAAGTGTAATTATTGATGATTGGTTTGAACTTCTGTTTTATATTTTAGGAATCCATTTCACGTCAAATGCCGTTTTACAATAATGTGATACTCGAAAAGGAAGAGGAAAATGATAGAATTTGGCACGCAAAATTACATGAAATACAACGCAAGATAGCCGCTCGAAAAATACAAATGCATTTCAGAAAATACTTAATTTACATTAAGACTCGTGATATTAAGAAAAATAAAAAAGGACAGCACAAAAAAAATCAACCGAAAATAAAAAACAATTAAATTTATTATAGTTTAGTAACATACCAAAGAAAAATTAATTTCTGGGGGAAAAATTAAGTTTTCACAATGGGGAATTCAATTTTAAATTTTATCAGTGTCTTATTAAGTTTCATCATTTAATTTTCTCAATTTTTGTTTATTTTCCCATACATTCAAAGAAACATTTTAAATTTAATATTTTATAATAATTTTAATAGAACGTAATAGGTATTTCGTATTTTATATTTCAGTTATTGCATGTAAGACTCAATAAATTTGTTTTAACGAAAGAAATGTTCTGTACATTATAAATACATGTTACGGAGAGAGAATGTCTCACAGCCCAAAAGTCTGTCTTAAGAGGATGCTACACTCGTATGTGTTGTCTTCGTCTTACATAGCAAAAATTGTTTTAAGCTGGAGAGAACCAAAAAGGCTACAGTCATAACTCAAAAATACAATTTTCACCACATAAAATCCACTTTGGCTGTGAAATATTGTTTTAATTTATTTGATATCGGAACTAAAAAAAAGTTGAAAAACACAAAAATAATGGATTTGAAACACTAAGAACTTTTTTTGTATAAGAACATATTAAAAAAATGAATACAATATTTCACAGACTATTTTATAAATCAATTTGGAGTCCTCACTACAGCCTGAGTTGATCTATCTCGAGCAAAACAAGTTTTGCTATATTGTACATTTCTGAGAAGGAGACAACATTTGCGAGTGAAGCATCTTCTTAATTTGGCTGGAGTAGCACCCAATACTTTTTTAAATCTTTGATAAAAAAATTATAATTTGAATATATACCTATTAATTTATATAGTTGTATTATAATATTAATTATTATTATAATTATTGTTATTTATAATTTAAGGACTTTTCTCTAGTATCAACGTTATCCGTTGTATAGAAGGAAAATACTTTTTTTGTGAACTTGTCTAATAGAATCTTCATAAAATCTGGAAAAAAATTATTGTTATAAATAAGTTATTAGTTTATAGTATAGTATTTGTAATTTGTCAATATACTTACTAAACAATAAAAACAAACCCCCAATAGTTGATGCTATTTCAATAATTAAATGAAACATGGTAATTCTTTTTTCTGTGATGATAAATTTGAGTGCATTTATATCATATTGAAAATAAATACCAGGCATACCGTGACTCCCTAAAATATAATTAGTTATAAAAATGTAATATGGGTGTATTAATAAATTACTAATTAAAGACATAAAATAAAGAGAAGTTTAACGTTACATAAGTAAATAAAAGTATTTTGTGACTATGTTAGCTAGCAATAGTTTTAATCATAATTTAATATATAAAAACAAACATAGTGCATACGAGTCTGCAATGAAGTACCACATTTTATGTCTTTGCTGTTCTTTTTATCATATGTAGCACATACCTAGGTAAAATTTATAGGGTAATTGATAAAAAATAAAGACACGACTGCTATTGGTACACAATTTTTTTTTATTGTGGAGGAGTGATGCTCTCGGAGCGTGGAGTACCGTCCACGTCCGACTTTTGCAACATGCTCAAATGGCCGAATTATTAAACACATTGAGTGTCAGTGCAGTCGCACCTAACTATCGTGTGATAAGCGCATATATCGAGTTAGAATCTCGGATGAGAAAAATGATATTTTGCAATTTTTTTTCCGTAACGCTTTATGTAAGGTAATGTTTTTCGATTCTATGCGCCAAAGCAAAGAAATAAAATGTCAAAAATATTTTTAGCCTTTTGTTATATTATTTTCATTTCAATGATTTAGTCATGTAATACGGGTAAATAATTATACGCTTTCTTATAACTTATGAATTAATTATTAATTCCTAGATTTTTATGTAAATGCATATTTTTCTACACTTGACTCTGAATAATAATAATAATAATAACAATATATTGACATCTCATAATGCCCAGTGTTCTATATTACTATTCTTTAGTTAATTTTTATTTTTAAATACTTGATCAGCTAAAAAATACTCATATACTCATATAAACATTAAATAGAATAATTTAAATTTAATATAAAAGTTTATTTAAATTTTTACTGTAAGCTTTTTTCAGCCTAAAATAATCAAAATATTGGCTACATAAGTTTATAATTGCCTATTATTCCCATTTAAATTGTTTCAATTTAAGTTAAAAATAAATTTCAAAAAAATTTCAATATATTCATATTTAATGCTATACCATTTTTAAGTATTTTTTTGCATAAACATAATAATATAATACGGAAAGAATATCAAAGATGTATAACAAATATATAACATAAAAATATATACATTTAGATAAAATTCTGGGGCACTACTTATTGTACTAACCAGTATTATGATCAATTATTCTTTGTATATCTTTTGCTGAATACTGATAAGTTTTTATTTCATTTGAATGCGATTTAACATCTGTAGCTACCACATCTATGAAATATTTATAGGATACAGCATCTATATAAAATACAATTATAAATGAATTAATGTGAACAAATCTTATAAAAATGTATATCAATGTAAAACAATCTATATTTTTTACTTTCATTTGTTTCATACAGTTCTCCTTCTAATGGATATATTATCCCTTTTGCCGGAACACCAAATGAAAATTGATTGATTCTATGAGAAAAGTTAGTAGCCTCTGATCCAAAAAATGGACCAGTAAGATGCACATGACCACCTGGAACTATTAGAGATTTGCCAGGAGTTATATGGAAATTTCCTATCACTTTATTCAGAATTAATGACCCATGTATGCGACATGCATCAGGTAAAGTGTTTGGTTTGTCTGTCCTAAAAAATAAAAAACAAAATGATTTTAATTTGCTCCCATATTAAATATATAAAATTATAATGTAGAATAAATAATAAACATTTTTTTTGATATTCAATTTCAAAATTGTTTCTTAAATTATTTTATGTTTTTACTGATAAAATAATGATGTTACTAATGGCCGTTCTTACAATGCCCAGTTAAAGTTAACTGGCCGAATTCTGCAGATTTGAGTTCAGCAGAATGCCAATCGTGTGTGGTTACCTTTAGTATTAGAGTGAATTGACTTATAATCAAGCTTAAATTTAACATTATCTGTATTTGTACGTAGGCTTTTATATGATATTTCAATATTATAAAGCAAGATATTATGAGCATTTTCAAATTGAATATTTTTATTTAATTTTATAAGTTACATATTCTTATAATATGCATAAAAATTGAAAGATCTTAAAATAAAGCACATTCACAAACACAGATAATGTTTTTAAAAAATATTTTCTCAAATATAAGTTTGACGAAATATAAGTTATAGCTAACAGCATGATATTGGTTATTCTGAACACAAATTTGGTCACAACTTACAAGGCATTAATTTGTTGTTTTTATAATGAAGTAAAACATTTTTTAATTATTTATTTGATCATGAAATTATTAATTACATTGTCAAGCATTTATTTTTTGTAAATTTAAAGCTGCATTAAGTAGAGGATTTTGTACAATAGGGTTTAATGTTTTAAGCATTAGGTTCCCCTACTAATATTACACAACAATAATTAGTATACGATCATAATTCTAAAATGGTTTAGTTTATACCCAATAATTATACTATATTATATAATATTATGTATAAGCTTATTTAACAAATTGTACAACAATAAATAGTGATTATAAAAATTGTTTTGCAATAATGAAAATAGTATTTTAACCACTAATATTCTAAGTTGCATAAAAACTTTATCAATTTAATGGTTCACTAAAATGTAAAGGACCATTTCATGGGCCACTAAATTATGTTAAAGGGAACTAGTAGCTCACTATTGATTCATTCAATATTTAGTAATTGTTTATGCAACCCGGCAAATAATAATATATTATTTTTACAGGATCAATTACCTAACACTACTTACCTAACAAATATTTTATTTTTTAATGTATTATAATCATCAAACATCCATAATATGTCTTTCATTGAATGATATTCTTCTCTTAAATATGCATTCAGTTCACGCATTTTTTCGAAATGTTGTTGCTGTTCTTTTGACATTTCCCACCAAGTATCATCAGTTTTTAATTCTCCAAATAACATCATATTTTGTCCTGTTGTATCAACAATATCAGCACCTATACCTAAAAAAATAAAAACAAATTTAATTAAAAACCCTATTGTGTTTTAAAAACAACAAATATCTTACTATCACAAGTCGATGCAACAGTAATATCTATGTTAATTGGAAGTTTAGATTCATAGTCCGTGTCTGGTACAAATCTGTATATATAATGTTCTTGTAAAACATACTGTATTTCAGAAATCAATAACCATAATCCAAACACAGAAATCAAAACTGTCACTGAAAATCATAATATTATTACTAATTTAATAATAAACAATTTAATAATTATAGCTAATACAAATTAATACCAGAACTTAAAAGTACATAATATTAACGTAAAGATTTGATCAAATATGTTTTTATGATGATCTTACGTATAACATTACTATAAGTAGATGGTTCATAAATTTCTTCTTGAACCTTTGGAAATGAATCCAATTCTTTTACAATATTAAGTGCTAATTTCTTTCCTCTGTATCTCAACATTTTAATTATCTACAACAAAATAATATTCATATAAAATTCATAATTTTTTATAATATATAATACATTTACTTAAATAGTTGAATATTAAAATTTTAACAGTGGAAACAGTGAGAGGAAGTAATCATTTAATGGAAACAAATAGCAACAACCAATTATTTTGTTATAATATGTAAGCATACAAATATTTAGGTAAAAGGTTTGTACGGTCAATTGTTTAAAATGCATAACCCGGACAATTTTTACGGTCAGGTAAAAAGGTAGATTGCAGAACGCGGACACTTTGTACGATCAGGTAAAACTTTAAATTGCAGAACACAGACACTTTGTACTAATATACATAAAAGTATATATTTAATATATAAATATCTGAAGTCATGACCAGACCATGTTATTAAGTCTAAATATTACTTGGTAAATCTAATTATCTTATACATTCCAAATTTCCAAATAAGATAGAATCGTGAGTTATTACCTATCAGAAGTAATTTTTACTTGCCAATTCGCCATATTGTACACATTTTTAACTTTTACTCAACCGTACAAAGTATCCGCGTTCTACAATGTACCTTTTTACCTGACCGTAAAAATTGTCCGGGTTATGCATTTTAAACAAGCAACCTTACAAAGTGACCTACAACCAAATATTTAAAATAAAAAACAATTGAAAACTGCACTAATCGACTATTCCTCAATTAACACGTGTAAATTTACTTACAATTTTATTTAAATATTATCAATTTAATTTATAATTCCTATAAGCTAGATGTGCTATATTTTATGAAACAAATGGAACAATAATAATACAACATAGTAACATAGTTAATCCCTGCAAAAGCCTATAAAATAGGAATATACTTTTAGCAACATTTTAAGTAGATGTTGCGTTAATACACTTGTTAAAATTAACAGTTAACAACAAGCAAAAATTGGAATAGAATAAAATCCAAATTAATATTGAATATTGTATTATTATATTAGAAACTTTCTTTTACTAAATAAAAGATGCTAAGAACTCGAATAATAGAGAAGCTGTTATTTTTGTTATCATTGTTGACGTGTTATCGTTTATCAACAAAATCAAATTTTGTCATCAACGCCGCTCCGCTTCTAACCAATCGGCCGATTTCCTTAGCGGACGGCACGGACTAAGATATAGACTATCTTAGTCCGTGGCGGACGGTTATCTCGCTTTTTTGTTATCAGTTATCAAATTTTCCGAACATTTATGATAATATACAACGTTTTTCGAAAATTTTTCTCTATGACTTCGTTTTTCGACTTTCCGACCTTTTCCCATCCCCGTCACTCCTCTATTCGCGTAGTTCGTTTGTTTTTAAAGCCACGGATGTTGCGGTTTGTACCCGAAACCTGTCCGTAGCCTACGCAATCGACGCCAGCCGTCGGTCGTTATTATCGCTTTTTTCACCTTTCTCTATTCGTTTCGTCTTTTCATTTGCCGTATGTGCTCTATTTGTTTAGTTTATTTCTTTTGAAACCCGTGGATATGCCGTTTATACGCAAATCCAGCCTTTTACTCGAAAACCCATGCAGCTATAACGCAGTTCAGAAATTTCTTCACATATGCAAATCAGTAATACTGCAATAGTACGGGCCGGCGCTCACAGGAAAACTGCTAACTGCAAACTCTCAAATCCATAATACTTTACCAACAGTTATGAAACTTTGTACACGGCACGATTTGTACCATATTTAAATATCGTGAAAATGTTGATTCTCTACTGAAGCAATTATAAGTTGTAACGCAGTTCAGTAATTGCAACACACATACAAATCGTTACTACTCGTGACATGATAAGGACCCTGTATGTGTTGTTGCATTAAAACATTTCTAGGGCTCTTACATTTTAGCATTGTAATAAACCAGACAGTGATTTAATAATTTATCAATATATATTGTAAAAATGTTTTTAAGACATTGGAATATCTGCCTACATCATAATGTGTCTAACAAAACATGATATGTCTTAAGGTCGTACTCCGTGTCTTACAATATATCAATAAACGCATATCAGTAGGAGCTTTTTGTAAATTGTTTGTGACACAAAACTAGCTTTAATAATAAAATATAGTAAAAAAGCCAACAAGATGCCCTAGAACTTAGCTTTCAATATATTTATTAAATGAAACACTCCTTTAAACAATATAAACCATAAACATTTAAAGGTACAAAATATCCTTAAAAAAGGATAAGGTCTTAAAAATACTGTAGGTTTTGATGTAGATCAAGTGGGAAAGATGTGCATCAATTATCAGTTTAAAATATATTATATAAATAACATACCTACTTATGGGTACATATACTATTTTAAATTTCATAAAGTATTCTAATTGAAAGTTCTATCAATGTATAACTTTTTATTTAAAAAAAGTATATTTACAATCTATAGGTACAATAGACAAGGTATAATGAGTAAGTGTGGTGACATAAGAAAATTAGACAGAAAAATAACATTAATAAGAAGGCTCCCGCAGTGCCACCTGACCAGAAATTAGGTTTTGTTTTTTTTTTTTTATAGTTTCTCTTTATTTAATATTTTTATTTTTTAAGCATTGAGCAGGTCTCTTGGCCATTTTATTTTTAACCTTCTAGGAATGAGTGAGGACAGTGAGGTAGTGGATAGACTTTTAATTGGTAGATTTGAATGTGAACGAAGTTTTGAGTGGAATTTTATGTAATGAGATTTGGCTAAGTGATTGTACAACTAAAAAAATATTTGTTGCAAATGTTTGTAATTTTAACAAATTTATTATACCACGTACAGCTTATATGAGGGTCCTTCTACCTATTACATTTAAAGATTTTAGGTCAAGAAGCAAAAATGTCATCAACATAAATCTACAATTATTTTTAAGAAGTAAATTTGTAAGAAATATATATATTTAATTCTTATAGTTAATTTCCAAATACACAAAACATAACGTTGGGAAATTCTATATTTAATTAATCCTCAATAAGTCACCCATTGTATAACAGTATAGCACTATAACCGTTATAACTTATAAATAATGCATAAAATATTGTCCTAATTTTCTTGTATTTTCTCTACCAATTATGGTACAAGTACCTGTTACGAGTAGTATGACCTAATTTAAATGTTGTAGGAACTATAAATATTTAATAATGTACGTATTGTTAGTCAATAAAATATTTTTCACTCAATCAAGAAAATTGAAAATTGAATATAAGGTTTCTCATAAGTAGTAATTAGTGTAATTAAAAAATTTAATTGAGCTTAAATTCACATTTATTTGTTATGAGCGTCTGTAGTTAGAATTTTGATAAAATATTCTTTATATATCTATATAAGATTTGAAAATGTAACAAGAAGATTCTTCATAAGTTTACCTACCTATAACAAAAAATAAAGTTTACTGGAAGGTCAAATATTCTACAGCGCGCATTGAATTTTGGTTTTCAATATTTTAATTTAAAACTTCGTAATAAGTCTTAAAAAAAGAAGATTTATATTTTTTTTTACAATTTTTTTACACCATTTTTTAAAATCAAATAAAACATCTGAGTTCAATTAGAGCCGTAGAATGATGTTTATCAATTAAAAAAATATTATCTGAAAATATTCAGTTGCCCGCGAGTTATCCATATTACCGTGAAGTTGTTGTTGTCCGCTGAAACAACCGAAACGGACAAACGGTCAACTAATATTTCGTTATATTTTGTTACCTCCCCTGACATGTACCTGCGAGTGCGTGGGCGTTACCATCTACACTACTACCAAGTAAAAGTCAGTGGCGTACATAGGGGGGGGGGGGGCTAGGCCAGAGCCCATATTGAAATTTCAGGTTCAATTAAAGCATTCCAGCATGTTTATTTACACTGTTTACAGTTTTTCACCATGATTAAGTTAGCCGGTAGATTAAAATCGTTTTTGAGGAATCAACAAGGAAATGTTAGATTGTCAGGACTTGCTTTGATGACTTATTGACTTTGATGTTAAATTCATAGTATGATAACATTAAAATATATAAATGACATTGTCAATATTTTTTAAAAAATAATCAAAAAATTAATTTTACATAATAATTATAAAATTAAATTGCACAATTTTTATTTGTACTGTATAATATGTCATAATTGTAACCACCCAGCTCCCTAAAAAATGTATAGTTATGGCAATGTTAGTCTTTATGTGCTTGACTAGTGATAACTGATAAATTGGCCCATGCCCCATAGTGAAAATAATTCGTATATACACCACTGGTACACACGAGATCGTGCGACCACGTAACGATATGTGAATTAGGTTGCCAATAATTTGCTCCTTAATAAATAGCCAGTAGTGGCAATACTTAAAAAATTACTAATAACGAAAATAACAATAATATGGTACTAAACTACAATCGGATATTTTAGTCTCGATGGAGGAAAGTAACTTATTTACAATATGTAGGTGCCATAAATTGTATCTATCTATAACATAAATAGGTAGGTATCTATAGTATAAATTAAATGTTATCTGTGTAAAATAAATATAGAATATAAATTATAATACTATATTGTTTTAGCTACCAACAAATAATATATTTAAACATTTAAATTAAATAAAAGTTATAAACAATTTTTTCAGATGCATTTAGAACGAACATCGAGTACAAAAATATTCCGAAAAAACATAATATACACATTACACAACTGCCTTGACGCATGCCACATTTCGCATTCAAATAAATTTAAAATTCAAAACAATCTAATTAAATTGTGATAATTTATATTAAAAATCAATCAACAAGAATGATATATTATAATTAAACGTACAGCTTATTGTTTAAATATAAAATTTGATTTTTATTCTTCCATACACTTGTTAAAATGTTTTCTGAATATTAGTACATTATTAATATATCTAAAACATTCATGTTTTTGTGGAGGTGTTAAAGATCTACTTTTGCTTATAATGTTATGAAACAATATTATGAAAACATATTTTTTTTACCATGGTAATTGTATCATAATGTTAATGAAACTTTAAAAAATGTTATTATAATATTATTACTGCAATTTTAACATTGTTTGAATATTGTGGAAACATAATTTTGTTTTCAGGTCAATCTACGTAAGAAATTTTTCAAAGAAAGTACTTTATTTTTTTTCTGCAGTATAGTGATACACAATATGCTTGATAAAAAAACGGTCGAAAACAAGGTGCCGCGTGCCGGTGTGGTATGTTTCCTGGGCTTGAGACTTGATGGAGCTGGTCTCGGGACAAAATGCATTGAGTATCCGAGTCATGTTTGGCAATCCAGACCGTGTTCGTTGTTGAGGAATTGTTGTCGGGGACTTCGTACAATAACGGGGAAACAGCCATTTTGCCTTAAAAATAAAAATTCATAACAACCTAATAAATTGGGAAAATTTATATTAAAAATTAATAAACAAGAATATAACATAATATTTGTGTAAAAATAGTATCTATTCAATTGTTTTAAAACGTCTCGAACTCAGTCTTTTTCAACCGTTTGATTATGGAAAGGTCCAGTCCAGTCTTGGTCATAAATCATAATTAAAATGGTTCGGTCCGGTCCATAAAAATACGGACCAAGCAGAGTGGAAATATAAATATTAAATAAATAGATAAATATAAAAATCGTTTAAAATGTTTCCGAATTGGTAAAATAATGAAATTTACATGCAATTATACAGTTGAAAATAAATACAAATAAACAATCCTTTTCGATGTTAAAGCTACCGGTGACGTAATTACAAATGTTTTATGGAAGGGTATATAAATTTCACATGCGAAATTGACAAATTCTCTCACGTAATTACAGTGATATAGCTATCTTCGAATCCGATGGAGTATACCTATAGGTACCGTACCTATACTATATTATAATGATTTAAGTTATAACATCATATTTTGGAGATATACGATATATATTAAATGTATAATAAAATTGTTATAATGCCTGAACTAATGCCACAAATTCTTTTATTCCACGCTTGCACACTCTCATTTGGTTATATTTCAATATATTATCATCTCTGTCGCTACCGTTTGACTATATTATATGTTAAGTACATAACTTAGGTGTCATCGACAATCGACCCCTGTTTGAGACAAATCATATTTCTATGAGTATTCTATCACGTATTCAGTGTCAATTTTTTTGTCGTTGCATTTCTCTCATAATTATTATTTATTATACCTATTATAATTGTATTAACAGTGTATATAATACATCACAAGAAAGTGGCTGAAATACCTATAACAGAAATGTCGCCCAGGGAAAACTTTTTGTCCCCTAGTGGATGATATATTTAATTACCGGGCGACAACGATTTTTGTAAAAATGTCGATGTTTGAAATTATTATATCATTTTATTTATTGATTATTTATTTTGTTTAATTTTCCAGTGGTTTATTTATGACGTATATCATTTCGTTTGGCAGATAATTATTCCAAGCGGAACGAAAGAATTCGACATGTTTCATCTGGTCATCAGTCGACAGTCGTCCCGGCAAATATCTACAAGTTGATTGTTTTTGATATTATTTTAATATATCAGTCATTGTTCCTACAAGCTATTAGCTAATTAATTATATATTGTGAGTTTTGATGATATTTTTAAATATAGTTAATATTTTCTATAATATTTAATACTTTAATACTTTTTATAAGCACATAATATGTTGATTTTGATAGTCAGCCTGAAATTTATTTTGAATGTCGGCCAGCGATAATTTCTTAAATTATCCACTGGTTAGAACGTACATGCAGAAAAATAAATAATGGGTTATATTTTTATGATAATTGAAAACTCGTAATTATAAATCCAAAACAATAGGATAATGTTACAAGCAAATTCATATAGTGTAAACTAATTGATTATTTGTTTTCATATTCGTCTGAAAAAAAAGATAAGAAATCGTATCGGTATCATGACTTAACGACTACAGCCCAAATTGAACTCTGTTGTTCAATATTTTAATCTTAAACTTAAAAATAGGTCTAAAAAGACAATTTAAATATTTTTTTTTTTAAATCATTTATATCATTATTATTTATTTGAAATAAAATAAAAAAAGGTGGGTAAGTGGATGTCGCTCTGCTGTACAGTAGGTTACAAGTGGGTCACTGTGTCATGGATGCTATTAAATTTGAATTCAATGATATAATATCATTGTATAAGAAAAACGATTCTGAGCGAAGACGGTATGTCAGTCTAGGTTTAAGATAAATTATATACAAATCTATGGTATTAAAAAAAAATTGACCTATAATAAATTCTAAATTAATCATATCACATTATCACAATATCCATTAGGTACTTATAACACGTTATACATCAACATCAATAACAAACCCTGATACTATCATCGATATATAATAATACACTTTAGAAGTTTCAAGTAGGTACCCCGTACCCACGAATAATATTATATAATCACAACAAAATAACTAGGTTTTTTAATATGAAATTTCGTCCAAAATTGAACATAAAATGACTATAAAAATAAACTGTGTTTGTATATTTTTTAGATTTTTCGGTAAGATAATTAACTACTTACGTGGAATCTTGTTTTAAATTTTCAATCCTTAGCTATAAAAACTGAACATTTTATAACTTATTAATTACAATGATTAATAAATTTCGAGATTTTGAAAAATTCTGTCAAAATTCGATGTTTAAATGCTTATAAAAAAAAATTGTGCCTATGTATTTTTAATATTTTTCAACTGATATTGTAACAATATATCAGGAGCCTTGTATTAAATTTTTACACTTTTTGGCCCAACAGATAAAACTTTATTGATATTTATAGAAAAAAAAACTAAAAAAAATTGAAAGCTGTAAATGTCCATAAACAGCTCAAAAAGAGTCAAAATATTTTCAAAATTGTATGGTGTATAGGAAATGCTAATATAAACATTCAGTGAAATTTTCATGTATCTACAGTTATTCGTTTTTGAATTACAACAAAATAAGGAAATCGCTACATGAGAAATCGAGTGAAAATCCAATGTTGTAAAAATTTGAATTTCAAACGCTCATAAAAATTTAATTTGACTGTCCGGTAGAGATTTTTTTATTGATAAAGGTAGATAATCTTATAAGGTATCTTGTGTTTCATTTTCAAATCTTAGATTTAAAAAGAAAAATTTTTGCGAATTCTTAACTCAAAATAATTTGCTAATTTTCGTGATTTTTCCATATTTTGTCAATTTTTGAACTTTAAATGCATATAAAAAAAAATTGTGACTAAGGATTTTTAATATTTTTCATCTGCCTTTGAAACAACATATTAGGAGCATTCTATTAAATTTTCAAGCTTTCGCAACCAACAAATAAAATTTTATTGATATTTTTAGAAAAAAAACTAAAAAAAAATGGAAAATGAAAATGTCCCTAAACAGTTCAAAATAAATCAAAATATTTTGAAAATGTTATCGAGTATAGAAAATGCAAATATTAACAACCAGTGAAAATTTCATGTATATACGTTCATTTGTTTTAGAGTTACACCAATAACCAAAATCGATTTTTTGGAAAACCAATTTTGCGTAAAAATTCCGTTGTTTTTGCCGGCGCTTGTGAAAACTACTGGGAAATTTATACTTTTGACCCCCCAAAGTACCAACTAGATTCACTTTCCTATCAGAAAAGCTACTGATGAAGAAAATCCAAGCACTTTTACTGTCCTAAAACGTGATGACAGACACAAAAATATAAAAATATAAATAAAAAGGTGGGCAAGTGGGTGTCGCTCTGCTGTACAGTAGGTTACAAGTGGGTCACTGTATAATGGATGGTATTAAATTTGAATTCAATGATCTAATATCATTGTATAAGAAAGACGATTCTGAGCGGTGACGGTATGTCAGTCTAGTATAAGACATATTATATACATATCTATGGTATTAAACAAAAAATTGACCTATAATAGGTACCTATAATAAATTCCAAATTAATCATATCACAATATCCAATAGATACTTATAACGCGTTATACATCAACAAAAACCGTGATACTATCATAGATATATAATAGTACACTTTAGAAGTTTCAAGTACCCACGAATAATATTATTCAATCACAACAAAATAACTAAAATAATTATTCTAGGTTTTTTAATATGTAATTTTGTCCAAATTTGAATTTAAAATGTCTGTAAAAAATAAGTGTGTTCATATATTTTTTAGATTTTTTGGTTATAGTATGAACTATTTATGAGAACCTTTGTGTTGAATTTGTAATCCTTAGCTATAAAAACTGAACATTTTATAATTTATTAATTACAATGATTGATAATTTTCGAGATTTTGATAAATTTTGTCAAAATTTGATCTTTAAATGCTTATAAAAAAAAACTGTGCCTATGTATTTTTAATATTTTTCAACTGATATTGTAACAATATATCAGGAGCCTTGTATTAAATTTTTACACTTTTTGGCCCAACAGATAAAACTTTATTGATATTTATAGAAAAAAAACTAAAAAAAATTGAAAGCTGTAAATGTCCATAAACAGCTCAAAAAGAGTCAAAATATTTTCAAAATTGTATGGTGTATAGAAAATGCTAATTTAAACATTGAGTGAAATTTTCATGTATCTACAGTTGTTCGTTTTTGAATTGCAACAAAATAAGGAAATCGCTACATGAGTAATCGAGTGAATATCCAATGTTGTAAAAATTTGAATTTCAAACGCTCATAAAAATTTAACTTGACTGTCCGGTAGAGATTTTTTTATTGATAAAGGTAGATAATCTTATAAGGAATCTTGTGTTTCATTTTCAAATCTTAGATTTAAAAAGAAAAATTTTTACGAATTCTTAACTCAAAATAATTTGCTAATTTTCGTGATTTTTCCATATTTTGTCAATTTTTGAACTTTAAATGCTTATAAAAAAAAATTGTGACTAAGGATTTTTAATATTTTTCATCTGCCTTTGAAACAACATATTAGGAGCCTTCTATTAAATTTTCAAGCTTTCGCAACCAACAAATAAAATTTTATTGATATTTCTAGAAAAAAAACTAAAAAAAAATGAAAAATGAAAATGTCCCTAAACAGTTCCAAATAAATCAAAATATTTTGAAAATGTTATCGTGTATAGAAAATGCAAATATAAACAACCAGTGAAAATTTCATGTATCTACGGTCATTTGTTTTAAAGTTACACCAAAAACCAAATTCGATTTTTTGGAAAATCGATTTTGCGTAAAAATTCCCGTTTTTCCTTAATTTTTATGTTGTTTTTTCCCGGCGCTTGTGAAAACTACTGGAAAATGTTTACTTTTGACCCCCCAAAGTACCAACTAGATTCACTTTCCTATCAGAAAAGGTACTATTGAAGAAAATCGAAGCACTTTTACTGTCCCAAAACGTGATGACAGACACAAAAATATAAATAAAAATATAAAAAAAAACATACAACATTGTAAAACCAATACATTCATCGCTCCGCTCAGAATCTAAAATATAAATAAAAACATACATCATTGTAAAACCAATACATTCATCGCTCCGCTCAGAATCTAAAATCCGGAGTTCAATGCGGGCTGTATAATATAATATTATAATATATACCGTATGGTACGGTATACAAATTGCAGTAACTATTCCAATAAGTTCAGTTATATATATATATATATATATATGCGAAGCTCATTTTCCTCAATGAGACGTGTTAAAAATTGGATAAGAACTAGTACGGGACAAGAGAGTTTTAGTTATTTATCTATTCTATGCATAGAAAGATACCTACATTGCTAATTTAATTGACACTCAGCTCATTGTTGATTAATTTTTAAAAAAATAATAGACGTATTACATTAATATAAAATAATAATTTGTCAATATGTTATATATGTTATGAGTTAGGTATGTAATTTATTATAATAGGTATAATATGCTCCTAAAATGTATACTTTTCTATTCAATATTATTTTATTTTATTTAATACATTATTATTACTCATAATTTACAATACTTTTTATTAATAAATGGGCGTATTATATTTTTAAACTTTCAATTTTTATTGATTTCATTCTTTTTTTATGGAACAGTACACCATGTAAAAATGAGGTGTTTAGATGTTATGACATCCTCATAGAGTGCTATGTCACATTTTTATATATTTATTATGAGTAAGTAAGTATGCAACTTATTTTTACTAAATTAATAACCAGGTTACTATAAAAACTGTATTGTCAAAACATACCTTATTTACAAACAATTTAATATTTTGGACTTCTTTCACATTCCTCTTAAAAAAAAAATTAGAGTTAGAACATTGTTTGATTAAATATGAGACTTGTAAATATTTTTGGCCCCTCAGATTTTTTACCCTAGTTGCGCCTATGACCGTATACCCTCTCCCTAAATTGGTATTTGAGAGTAGATTAGTGTAAAAGTATTACAATTGAGGTGGAAACTAAAGTATAAAATATAATTTTCAAATTTTATATAGGAATTGCCGACAATTTGGAAGAGTGGCATCGGGTCCAAATTCAATTGAAATAGAGTTCATCGCTACTTTTTCAAAATCAGTTGTATTTAATATAAACAAACATTAAACCAGAGGCATGTCGAAAGTATTATTTTGGAGAAATTGCTTCTTCAAAATTGTTGGTTGGTGGGTGTGGTCCCTCTACCACAAAATACCTAGACACCTAGGTAACTAGGTATATCGTAGATATATCATATCCGATTATACAAATCGCTACAAATGAACGCATATTTTGTAAATTTTTAATTCAATCTTTTTTTATGAGTTGGAAATGCCTTTATAAACATGAAGTTGGGTAGGTAGGAATGTAGGATGATACCTTGTATACATTTTTGCTTCTCACCAAAATTGAGTTCAGCACGCCACTGCATTAAACGATATACGAATGATAATAAAGATAAACGTGATGTTATCGAATCATCCAATGTTACACTTTTATATTGGTAAAAATAACAAAAAAAAATAAATTAAATGATTAATTATATGCTTCGAAATGTACAAACGTCTACTCGTATAATATAATATAAACTATGTAATTTGTCATATCGCATACCTCGTAATAATAATAATAATAATAATTAATATCTATATAAATTATTCGGTGTAAAAAGTAACACATATTATAATATACTGACAAGATAATATATATATATTGTAATAATATATCGTTACCAAACAACAAAAATATTAAATATTAAGCAAAGAACCGTGACGCTCATCGCTCATGTATAAAGAAAATTCCAAGAGAAATGCATATTATTATTATACATAGCTGTAAGTGGTTTAAAAAAGTGACTAAGGGACTGAATTTATTCATAAAAGTGACCTACATAAATTTGTTTCATAATAACTTACCAGTTATTAAACATTTGTCTTTGAATCTCTACATACCTATGATTTAATTGATTCTAACTAACTTAATTTTAAAATAATGACTATAATAAACACAACTTTTAATAGCAAATAATTAAATCATATTACCTATTTCAATTAATAATGTTTATAATATAGAATATTATTCAAGATCATTGTTTAGGGACTTCCTTTATTTTAATCATAAGTAGGTACAAAACACGGCTATGGTTTGTTATGATAGGAATTCATCCTGTATGGTTTTTCATTTACTAATAAATATATACGAAATTACTATAGATACTTTAATACTTATAATTTGAAGTTTCACTAGTTTGATTAGGAACATTACATAAAAAAAAAATTGTTGGTATAATAATATGTTATATGTTTATTGTTTACCTATAAACCTACTGCAAACATCCGTAAGTCATAACACAAGAAAGAGGTGTACTTAATTATAATATTACATTTTTATTATAATTATATAGGTACTATAATTGTATTTATTATTGATTATGGTATTACATTTTATTATTTTGGACTTGTATTAAATTAAATTGTATTATATTTTAATATGTGATTTAAGTAAGTAATTAACATTTTCTATGATATTGTAGCGAGCTGTGACTATCTTACCAAATTACTTGTCTAAAATCTAAATCACATCATAATATGTACGTAATCATATAATATACGCGCCGCGTAAATATAAATATAAAGGTCCCCCCCACACACTGCTGCGGTGGCGTTAAATCCTATTGTCTTGGCTTCACCGCCGCGGTGAGCGGTGAAATGTGTCCTACAGCAATTCACCGCCACCGCCACCGCAGCAGTGTGTGGACCACAGATATATAAAAATACTTATACTTACTTACTAATATTTTTATATATCTGTGGTGTGGACCT